>CM070720.1:27324887-28057604 GCA_036346275.1 Otatea glauca
AGCGCCAGGTTATGCAAAGGTCCAAGTGGACACGGTACTTGCACAGTTTGCTGAGATCGGGATAGAAAAACCCGCCAATGATGAGATAACAACTCTAGGAAGTGCCGTCCACTCATTCATCCAATGGCGCAAGCGTGACATCGTCTTGGACCATGCAGTGCCAGCCTCTCCTGCAGTACAATCCTCGCATCCGTCACCAGCACCTGAGAGTGAAACGGTGAAGAAACAAGATGAGGTAGAAAAGAAATCCATTGAGGACCCCATAAAGATGGCCACTGTTAGTACTCCAATGCAGAAACCTATAACACCTGGTACTTCAAAGGACAAACCTAGAACCCCTGATCCCAAAAATTGGCACATTAGACAAGCCAGACGGCCAGATTAGGCGGCCGGATCGAGTATGATGTCGTGCGACGTAAAAGTAAGGGCAAGACGAAGTCTGGTGACCAAGATAATCAACAAAGATTGAAATTCGAGGTAGGGAAGCCCTTAGTCACCGCTTCGAAGTGAAAAAGTCTAACACCCATGATGCAGCGATTACATGCATGGTACATGGATCGATCCAACCAAGATGTACTCCCGAAGGTGATCACTGCAATCTTCCGTGAGGAACATTTTCACCATGCGGGCTATGGCTACTTCTTAATAGAATTTGATAATTTGCACAACTTGTTCTATCACGACGCCCTCGACATATCTTTTTTGAGATGCTGGTCACTGTAAGTGTCTAATATATCAATCTTGGCCTACATTCACGTAATACCGATAAATGTCATGTCTAACTATTTCGTTATATAGATACGAGATGATTGAATTACGAAGAACCAAGGGGCCAGTGGGATTCCTCGACCCGGGAACGGTTTGCCAATCTGAAATCAAAAGAGCACCAAAGGAGGTCGAGGAGTACGTATATAAAGTTTTGATTAAACTACAAGACAAGGAGTTTATACTTTTACCATACCATTTTAAGTAAGTTCCTCACTAGCTAGTTAAATTACTCGTTTATTTCGTTATTTACTCTGATGTAAGGACTAATGACTATGGCATCATGCATGTGTATGTAGCTTCCACTGGATTCTCGTAATAATTCATCCAGAAAAGAGCAAGATGCTGATCATGGATCCACTGGATAAACCTAAAAAAGACTTTGAAGTGATGACACATTTAATAAATGAGGCATTCAAAAGATATTGTCAGAAGAGCTCGAGATACCACCCATACCACAAATCCCTTACAATCCGTACTAAGTTTCCGGTACGCACGCAAGGATAAATAGCTCATTCGACGACATCTTAGTTCATTCGATTTTTGCAGTGTCACAAGCAGCCGCAAGGAACAAATTTATGTGGGTACTTCGTGTGCCAGTACATGCGCGAAATCTTATCATGCACAATAAAAGACAATGATGTAGAGGTCAGTCATGCTGACATAACACATTGATTCACACCACTCAATTTCTATATACTCTCTTAATTTTGTTTTTTATACTTATAGTGCCTCAAGTTGTCTACGTTAGGACTGCTTCCTTTTGAAATCCAAGCCATTCAGGGCCAACTCGCCTACTTCATCATGAAGGAAATAATCAACAAAAAAGACGAGTTTTATGATGAAGACAACAACGATCCAGTCATCCATACTCTTGTCTCACAGCACGTGTCTCCAACCTCCGAAGACCCGTAGGCTTCTAGTTTACCTCCACTAGTTTAGGCTTTTGTTACTTCAATTCTGTTTCATTACAAAGTGTAAATAACTCTTTGTTCCTTTCAAATGGGAACCCCTTCTTTTGTCAATGCCACTTCTTTTGTCATTGGTTGTGCTAGTGTAGCATGTACTTTTGTCTTCTTCAGGAACACACACACATGCGAGTGACACTTCTAAATATTTCATGTGTTTGCCTTACATGGTTATTTTTTCATATGAAGTTTCTCATGTGTTTGTAATAGTTTGATAAACTAACCAAGTGAAAAAATTACTAAATAAATACGTGGTTTTCTGAGTGAATCATGCTTTTCTTGCTCATCATGCTGGTTTCTTCTTAGAAATAATTGCTCATCAGGATCAAGTGCTTCACACACAAAAATAAAGCTAAAAAACCAGAATAACTCTAGCATTGAGAAACTCATGGCTCAAAGAACAGAAGGACGCACTACTGATGGGCTTAGTGTCATGGTCATCGATGAAGATAAACATCATGCGAATTTAGCAAGGTCTATGCTCTGTAAACTCAACTTTTATGGTAAGCGCCATCAATTCCTCGCCAAAGAATCCATGTTCTTTTTAAGAAGTAGATATTTTATTACTACTACTTTTTCCATCCTTCATAATATTCCTCACCACCGATTCGACTTTGCAATGGTCTCGCATGCGTAAACTCTTTCTTTTATAGTTCGAGAATTTTTGTATTCGAATAGACACTAAAATTTTCCCTTTTTTCAAAGGATGTGTATTCAGTCCCATAGAGGCACTCAGATGTCTTGAGAATCATGCACAAGATGTTGATTTCATTTTGGCAATGTGCACATGGAAGAGTTGAGTGGTTTTCAGTTCCTTGAAGTTGCGAGAGAGTTGCATAAAACCTTCAAGTGATTAGTAAGTAGATAGGATCTTAGCTATTTTTGTTATCTCCAATTCTTCTATGCCCAGCATCCCGTTTTTATCTCTCTTGTATCTGACAGTTTTTTTAAAATGATTTTGCTAATAAATCTTACATTTGAACTAGTGATGTCAACTGAAACAACAATGTACATAACGAAAAGGCATGGCTAGCGCTGCCTGAGGCTAGCCACAAATGCCAGTTTTTTATTTTTGTGTGTGGGATTATCAGCAACGGTTTTGGCCCAAAACCGCTACTAACGTAATATCAGTGACGGTTCTATCAAAAAACCGCCACTGATACTAGGCCTATCAGTGGAGGTTTTATATACAACCACCACTGATAGTTGTATCAGTGGCAGTTCTAGCCAAAAACCGCCACTAATAGTCGTATTATCAGTGGCGGTTTTTGGGATAGAACCGCTACTGATATTTGAGTATCAGTGGCGGTTCTATCAAAAAACCGCCACTGATACTTGGATGATTAGTGGCGGTTTTTGGCTCGAACCGCCATCGATACCGAATATCGCTGGTCGTTCTAGCCAAAAACCGCCACTGATAGTGCTATCTGTGGTGGTTCTAGAACCGCCACTGATAATCCTCGATTATCAGTGGCACTAAATCTGTGGCGGTTCAAAAACCGCCACTGATGGCAGTTATGAACCGCCACAGATGGCCTTTTTCAAGGTAGTGGCGGTATGTTCGGACCCTCTCTGGTCATACCGGCCATGTGACCAACGGTCACTGACAGTGCATTTAATGCACTGTAGCGACCGTTGGCTACTAAGGGGCAATCATACCGGCCCAAGGGCGGTATGATCGGCCTCTCAGGACGATTTTGGCCAACTTTTGTCCAACGGCTATATTGATTGGTGGGGGTTATAAATATCTCCTACCTGCATTCTAGAGCAAGTTTTGGACCTCATTGATCATCCTTGAGCTCTAGAAAGTCTCATACTCATTTGTGGGCATTAAATTCTTATTTGGTGAGAGTTAGGAGCTAAATTAAGTGGTGCATTTAGAGTTAAGCCTCTAGACACTCAATTCGACCTCAAGGAAGCGTCATCACCTATTACTCTTGGAGGTTGCCGCCTCCTAGACGGCTTGGAGGCATGTGGCATCGGTGATCTTCTCAAAGAAGCTTGTGAGAAGGCCCGATCGATTGTGAAGGCAAGGAGCTCGCCTAACCAGAGTGGTGAAGAGCTACCACAAGTGATCGAGGAAGGCTCAAGCGGGTGGAGCCGGCTTGAAGTGGTTCAAGTTACCTCAACGTGGAGTAGGGGAGACCGGCAAGTCTCCAAGACCACGGGATAAAAATTCTTGTCTCTCTTTCTCTTGTGACTTGCTTACACAATTTGTGTGCTTAATTTTCAATTCTAGCAATTTGAGTACTTTATTTGAAATTAGAATCCTTTATTGGTCATACTTGATTTGCTATAGTAACTTGTGATCTCTAGAGAATATAGTTGTGATTTGCAATTATTGTCCTTATAGCTTAGTGATTTTATTAATTGCAAATTAGAACCGAAAAATTTTGGAAACCTCCTATTCACCCCCCTCTAGTCAGTTATCCTTGATTCTACAAGTGGTATCAGAGAAAGAACTCTCTTTTGGGGATTTATCGCCTAGAGAGTAAGGATGGCTAGCGATGAGGTGTCAATAGGCAAGGCTCCATTTTTTGATGGCACAAATTATGCCTATTTGAAAATTCGCATGATCGTTTATCTAAAGGCTATGAGCCCAAGTATATGGAGAATTGTAGTTGAGGGTTTCGCTCCGGGAGTTAATCCCACGCTTACAATACAACAAGAAGAGCGAAACACTCATCTCAATGCTCAAGCTATGAACGCTCTTTTTGGTGCTTTGAACGCGGATGAGTTCAATCGAGTGAGCAACCTTGAAACTGCTCATGAGATTTGGACAACCCTCTCAGAAATTCATGAGGGGACATCCTCGGTCAAAGAAGCCAAATTGCATATGCTTCGGTTCAAATATGAGAGTTTTATTATGTTACCCCATGAGAACATCAATGAGATGTACTCACGGCTCAATAACATAGTAAATGAGCTCAAGGGCCTTGGGGCATCACTAACTGATTTCGATGTTGTTCGTAAGATGCTTAGGGCTCTTCCGGACAAATATGAGACTTTGGTGGCGTTGTTTCTCAACTCACCGGAGTTGCCAAGGATGACACCAATGGGACTTCTCGGAAACCTCATTACAAATGAGCTTTACAAGAAGGAAAAGAAAGAGATTTTGGAGCAAAGCTCTTCGAAGAAGAAAAATATCACCTTCAAGGCGAAGGCGGAGTCAAGCGATTAGGTGCTTGATGACTCCGATGATGACAAAGACATCGAGGAGGAAATGGCCCTCCTTGTAAGAAAAATGAGGAGATTCATGAGAGGCGATCAAGTACAAGTGCTCCTCAGAAATTTAAGAAGGGACAATACTCAAGCACCAATCAATATGCAAATATCCGGTGCTATGAGTGTGATGAGAAGGGATACATTGCTTCTCATTGTCCCAAGAAGAAGGATAACAAGAACAAGTCGCCTAAAAAGAAGTTCTTTCATAGAAAGAAGAAGCTCTTCAAGAAGCTTAATAAGGACGGAAAAGGTGAGGCTCACATTGGAGAGTGGGATTCCGAAGAAGAGTATTCGGACTCTGACTCTTCCGAGGATGATACACCCTCAAAGAAGAAGGGTCTCGCTGGCATAGCTATCAAGGAAGCTTCCTCACCATTCGTCACTCCTTTGTGTCTCATGGCAAAAGGAGACTTTAAGGTAAAATCAATTGACGATGATGAACCCTCCTACGATGAGCTAATGGATATGCTTGAAGACTTAAATGAGTACCTTGGCAAAGAAAAGTCTAAACATAAAACTTTGAGAAAAGAATATCTTTCCCTCAAAAATTCTTATGAGGAGCTAAAGGAAGCTTATGAGACTCTTCTTGCTAATGACCATTCAAAGCCTCAAAATGATGTAGGCATTAGTTGCAAAATTATTAATGATATGTCTAGTTTAGAAATTGATTCATATTGTGTAGAAAAAACTAGCATATCTACTTCCTGTAATGATTTAATTGTTATGACTTCATCTTCATATGCTAACTCAATTTCTTGCCATGAAAATTTAATGATAGAAGATAATGAACTTAAAGAACAAGTGGATAAACTTAGCAAGAGCTTAGATAGATGCTTTAAGGGCAAGGATACCCTAAATAAAATCTTGAATAGTCAAAGATGTTCCTACAATAAAGAAGGTCTCGGGTATATTCCTAAGAAGGGCAAGAAAATTAGTAACAAAGCTCCTCGGTTTGTAAAAGCAAATGAGAAGCTTTGTTATAAATGTCATGATGTAGGCCATCTGTCAAATGACTGTCCTTTAGGCAAAGCATCCAAAAACAACATTTATGATTCTTGCTATATACTTAAGAAAAATAGCTTTGGTAAAATTATTGCTTAGTTTGTTGGCACTCCTATACTTGGCCATAGAAAGAATGCCATTTGGGTGCCCAAAGACTTGGTTACTAACCTCGAAGGACCCAAACAAATTTAGGTACCTAAAAAGGCTTGATTTTCTTTTGTAGGTGAACTACAAGACCGGTGAACAGCATTGGGTGTTGGATAGTGGATGCACTCAACACATGATCGGTGACCGAAAAATGTTCACCAAATTTGAATCGGGGAGTGGTCAACATCACAAGATCACATTTGGAGACAATAGCAAAGGAAAAGTATTAGGATTGGGTAAAATTGCTATCTGAAATGATCTTTCTATCTCAAATGTCTCATTAGTTGAAACATTGAATTTCAATTTGCTATCGGTAGACCAAATTTGTGATCTTGGTCTTACTTGCATGTTTTCTAAGAATGAAGTAGTGATCTCTAAAGAAAATGATAATTCTTTAGTGTTCGAAGGTTTTAGATTTGGAAAGTTGTATTTAGTTGATTTCACCTCAAATGAGTCATGTCTTGAAACATGTTTAATCATTTTTGAAAAGCTTTTTAAGTTGAATCATTCCTACATGAGCAAGTATTCTATGCCACAACCAACCCAACGATGTTTTCTCAAGATGGTTACTGCGACCATGGCTAGGCTTCATTCGGAGTTTCTTATCAACTATATCAAGCAGGCATTGCAGGCTGAGGCGAAAAAGGGCTTCACTCTCTTCCCATACCACGAGGAGTAAGTACTACTCTAATGACTTTATCCTTCAATTACTTGTGCGCACTTAAATCGTATATGAACCTATTTTTTTGCACTGCATACCATTTAATAAGAAACCATTGGATTCTACTCGTATGTACCAAACCTTGTGTATATACGAGGTAGGTACTTAAATGTTTTTAAGATTGCCTTCTGAATATACGAACACTCAATGTCCTATTTCTCAATGATTTCATTGAACATCACGCTAGCAATTAGAGCCGCATTCAAGTTGTGGTGTTTCACCATAATATTTTCTAGTCTGCATGTGTGCTCCTCCACTCGTGATGCAATCCAATACATCTCGCACTTCGGCTTGTATGCATGAACTCGGAGTTCACATCCATCGGTTCTGCACTTTACTGTGTACCTATCTAGCCTAGACAAGATAACCCGAAACTCTCTCTACAGCGATAGTGCCCACAGGCTCACTGCCAACTTCAATTCAGAACTGTTCGGGTATATTTGATTCAGCCGAATTACATTAGTACCATACTCCCAACGTGACTCATGGCCCCACAAAACTTCCATACCAGTTTTTTTTGCCTGTTCCATTCGTCAGGGATGGGTACCTCCGTTGCCCCAGTACTACCATGCATTTCATCATCATCATCCCCCTTCCCCATCTTCGCCGATACCATCATCAAACTCCAACATTTCAGCGCCCTCTTGTATCACCATACGATCCACCCACTCCAAATGATCAACAAGTTGCTCGATCTCCTCCCCTTCATCGGCCCGACCTTCTGCTTGTCGTGATCCTCGTTATCATCCCCGCCATCGCCTCAACCGGCACCACTGCTTGAACTTGTTCAGCTATAGCCGATGTGCTGCTCTCGCTCACACCACTAATATCCACCTCTTCTCTAGAGCAAGACTGCACTAGCATCACACATTCAAGGCAAGATCCCTTGCATCACCTTAACCATTTCTGCTACAAGTATGTCTCATCTACTTTCTTCAACTCCCACATAGCCGGGTCACCCTTACTACGCGTGAATAGGATTTGGATGGTAATAGAGTAAACATTTGAATCCAGGGAAAAATATTGAGTCAACCAAAGTTTTATATCACGAATGCTAACACTATCGGGGAACGAGTGCTCAACCATAGTGATCAGAAAGCTGCTTAAATCAACACCATTCTGCCAAGTTTTTATTTCATCATCGTCATAATATACTCTAAATTTCATTGGATTCAACATTACTGCGACGACATAGACAAAATAAATTTTTAGAACACCACTAACATGTAGTATCGCTAACCTAAATTAAACAACGCTAATTGACTATCCCGCTAACCCTAACTAATAAGAGTCATGTAAATTCAAATCTTACGTCTAATGGTATGACTATTAATGGTACACACATCAATTTAACTTAGCTCTTGTCTATTGTTCTACGAAATAGTAGGCACCGAGTTGGCCGATCTATTAAACTATTTTAAAAAATGAATACTTTGTGCAAACAGTTCATTTAATATTTTGTTCTACACCTCTAATCAGCTAGGCTTAAAGCTCGAATTATGTTTTTAAATATAGTTTTCTTTTTCTCTAGGATGCAGTTTTATGATGACAAGTGAAAATGTTGTCATACAATATTATGTGAAAATGTTGTTTCCTACTCCCACGGAGTGCTTGTTCTATAGTGTTACCCTAATGGGATGCTCATAGATATATGTATCACCCTCTATTTTAATGTAACAAAAAACTTTTGTTTACGATTTGATTTAAAAAGATATATTTCACTCGATACGTGACAGAAAATTAATATTTATTATACTAGCTTGCCACTATTTGTTGGTTCTTCTATCATGGATGTGTTGTACAACACTTTTTTACCATAACTAATCTAAAACTATTCCCAATTCGTAAATAACCTATCAAGACAAAACAATGAACAAACTGTGACTGTCTAATGGTATGACTATCCTACCATGTTGCGAAAAAATATTAAACAACTAACAAAAAATATTAAAAAGTTGCGATGTTACCTTCTTCCTTCTTCTTCCCTTTCTTTCTACCTCCTTCCTCCCTCCTCTCCCTCTCCCTCTCTTCCTCCCCTCTCTCTCCCGGGCTTCCTCTCTCTCTCTCTCTCTCTCTCGAGCTCCCTCTCCCTCTCTTCCTCCTCTCTCTCTCTCCCTCTCCCTCTCCTCCTCCTCTCTCTCTTCGCCGCCGCCCGCTCGCTCCCTCCCTCTGTTGGCCGCTCGCTCCCTCCCTCCTTTTCTCGCTCATTTTGGAAGTGCTGGCGCCCGAACAAAACGTTATCAGGCCGGTTGTCGCCTAACCATTTGCCGACAGCTTGTTGTCGCCGAACCGTTGGACGACAACAAGTTGTCGCCGAACGATTAGGCGAACCGTTGGACGACAACAAGTTGTCGCCAAACGATTAGGCGAAGTTGCCACGTGTCGCGCGCAGGTTCGTCTACTCTATCAGTGCAATGTGAACCGCACAATTAACGTGTTGTCGCCGTACGGTACGACGAAGATAGGCTCTTCGTCCATCTCGCTGGTGACTACTCCAACTTCGCCATACCGCTTGGCGACCGAGTGTTATTTTTGCAATTTTTTGGTTTCGCGTATTAACATCGCAATTACTTTTAAAAAATATATTATTAAAAAATTCTAGTTTTGACTGTTAGTTTTCATATATATATATATATATATATATATATATATATATATATATATATAGGCTTGGAGCACTACCCTGCTTGATGCTTATCTTTTGCCATATATTGTACTTCATCTGTTGCTAATAAATGTCATTTGGAGATTAGTAAAGTTTTAAATATTTAACCTCCCTAATCTCCAAATGATATTTATTATTATTAGCAACAGATGAAGTACAATATATGGCAAAAGATAAGCATCAAGCAGGGCAGCGCTCCGAGCCTCCAAACAAAACAAAACAAGCACACAATCATTGACACATTTCCATGTGGATCCTCTTCAGACAGCCATGATGCAAGCAGCACAAGTGTGGTTTGTCCTTGGCATCAACAAATGTCCTGACACAGTTTTTTCTTCCAGAAAAAAATAAATCATATTCTGACAAGCCACCATCGTTGTCTCAGTCTCCCTTCCCTTCCAAACAGTGATCTCCTCAAACCCACCCCCACCCAAGAAGTCAAGAACCCGGAGGGAGAAAGAGAGGATCAGAAGAGCACCCGAGAAGCAAGAAGGGGAGGAGGTGGCCATGGCCGGCGGGGAGGGGGAGAGGTGGGTGGGCGCGGCGGTGGACTTCTCGGAGGGGAGCCTGGGGGCGCTGCGGTGGGCGGCGGACAACCTGCTTCGCACCGGCGACCACCTGCTGCTGCTGCACGTGCTCAAGGACCCCGACTACGAGCAGGGCGAAACCCTCCTCTGGGAGGCCACAGGCTCGCGTGCGTAAACCACTCCTGCCGCTACTTACTACTGTTCTTGATCTTTCTTGGTGCGTAAATACCTCGATCCGTGGAAATTTTCCGTATGCATGAGTTGAGTCGTCACAAAGAAAGATCCTTTCCATGATCCATGGCCTGTATAAGAGAAGTAGTAGGTCTATCGTCTTGCTTCTTGGGCTTGGCCTTTTCAATGAGCCACTGATCGCCTATCTTTGCTTACTGGAGCTTCTCCCTTGTGCTTTCCTTGGAGGAAGGAGGATGATATTCAACTTTAGGGTTCTCTGGGGAGGAGAAATTGAGATAAAATGGGTTAGGGTTGAACATTAAAGGAAAAACTGATTTATTTAGAACAGATAATATCTTACAAGTTGTAGTGATTCCTTGATGTGTTTACTACTTGTAGTACTTAACTATTTGTAAACAGCCATCAGAGTTTTAGGTTACTAGTTTACCACCGATGTTCACGGGTAAACTTACTTGACACCATTTGTGCAGCCAAATCTATCATTAACCAGTGGCTTTGATTTACTAGCTGAGCAAGAATTTGTTTCCACTTGCATATTGCAATTATTTAGTGATCATTCACTTCAATGTAAAGAACAAGTTGGTGGCAGAAACAGGTCCTAGTGTACTTACACCTTTTGAACATGGAATTATCTTTCACAGCAATTGAATGCCTCTGAATTACGGAAATCAAAATTCGGAATCTTTACCTGTGGATTGCTATGCTTCCAGTTAAGCTTCATTGATCCATTCCAGCAAACTATAGGGTTCGTTTTCATATGCAACAATACTCCATTGATGTTTCATAGCATCAAGATAGATGTAAAAAAAATTGCAATTAAATGTAAAATGTGTTTGCGCTAAACAGTGTGAATATGTAAACATCGATGAATGAGGTTATTTGTTCCTGTTCATAGAGAATATTGACCATGAATGACATGCCTGATAATTAGGGCTAGCTATCAAGCTAGCTCGGCTCGTCTCGTGCAAGCTCGTTCAAAAAAGTGGTCCGGCTCGGTTTGGCTCATTAAGCTAACGAGCTTAAAACTCGGCTCGGCTCGACAAAAAGCTCTAGCTGCTCGTGAGCACCTCACGAGCTATGTCAACCAAGATGAGATGTGTTGAGCTAGGCCAAGCCATGTGAGCTATGGTAATTAGTAAGGAGATAATTACATGGACATACATTAATTTAAATATTTTGCTAACCAATTTAAGTGGTGAAAGAACAGACCAAAAAGGGTGCTTGCTAGTTACTTCCCACCCCGATATTAGCTAAAAAAATGTGTTCAACATCAAACTCATCTTCTACTTACTATAAACAAGCACAATAATAGAATTATGATAGATTTAGATAACTAACAAAGAATCAAGATGAAATAAAGCTATTAATATGGAACGGCGTACCACAGCCAAAGGACTTCTTATGATATTGCAAGCACCTTTTATCCAGCTAGAAGTACACACTAGTACCTCAATCATTGGTGGAAGCAAAGAACTCTTGTAATCATCTAGAACTTTACCTCTAGCACTAAAATTTGACTCTAAAGATACAATGCTAATTGCTAATCGGTATAGTAAAGAAATCCTTTGCCATGTTTGGAACCATTGGAAATCTACAGGAATTATACTCCACCATTCAAGTAACTTGAAGTTTAGGTTAGATAAATTTAGTTACCGAGCCTTAACGAGCTAACGAGTGGCTTGTGAATTAGCTTGAGCTCGGCTCGTTAAGGTACCGAGCTGGGAAGGTGGCTCAGCTCGGCTCATTTATTTTTCGAGCTGAGCTTGAGCAGCTCACGAGCTTCGAGCTTTTCTGCCAGCCCTACTGATAATCCAGTTCGCCCTATTTGCATGTGAAAGATTATAGTCAGTTACCCCTTATTTATCTAAGGTTGTCCGGCTGACTGATTGCTATCCTCATTGCTTTGGTTTGTGAATTCTCATAGCATTGATTCCACTCTCGGAATTCTCTGACCCTACAATTGCAAAGAAATATGGGGCAACGCCTGATGCCCAAACATTGGATATGCTCAACGCTGTAGCCAGGCAGAAGGAGGTGATCACTCCAAACCATCATGTATCATCTGACATCTCCTTGCAACATATGCTCTAATTAGGTTTCTGCTTCTCTTTTGGCAGGTTGTGGTGGTTGTGAAAGTCCTGTGGGGAGATCCCCGAGAGAAGCTATGCCAAGCTATCAATGACATCCCCATGAGCTGCTTGGTTATAGGAAGCAGGGGCCTTGGCAAGCTCAAAAGGTTGCACCAAGCTGCTCCTTGAACTTTTCTTGAGGCATATTGTCTTAGCTTATACCAGTGCTAATCTTTGCATTTCTGCCTGCAGGGTGCTCTTAGGTAGCGTTAGCGATTACGTTGTCAACAACGCTACCTGCCCAGTCACGGTTGTCAAGTCTGCAAGCACTGGTGGCTGATCTTATCGTCAAATACCCCCATGTGTTCTGTTGTGTGGACTGTGGAGTAGTCTATCCAGCTAGCTGAAACATATTGAATTATGCAGTGTTATTGTAATAATATACAATTAGCCTCCTGAAGATACTCTTGTACTTTGTGCATGTGCTCTGTGTACTATCTTCAGGCTGGCTGCACCATGCTGTTGTTAGCTGTCTGAGTGATGTTTATACAGCTTCTAGCGTCTTGAATAATTGGATTCTGGTGTTTTTCTTGACATCCTTTATTGCCTGGCTAGAATTTCTGATACGCAATGTGGATGCTAGCAACTTGAACATAATTAATTTATTCACATAGAATAATACATTCTACTAATCTTGGAAGAGTTCCTACTAATCTTGGAAGAGTTCCTGCTTCCTCCTTGCTTTGAGCTGTTGGCTTGCGGCTCGAGCCGAGCTGGCTCAAAAAAAAAAATACGCTCGGGTCCTTTTTTGAGAAAAAATTACATTTAGGTCTTTCCTGGAAAACAAATTACGATCGGATCCTTTTTAAAAAAATAATATATATTACGTTCATGCCCTTTTAGCGTTTTTTGGCGTAGCGCTCGGGTCCTTTTTGAGAAAATCAAAATTACGTTTAGATCCTTTTTCGGAAAAAAAAAGCCGTTAGATCCTTTCTCCGGAAACAAAAACTACGTGCTATGTTTAGGTCCTTTTGCTGTTTGTTTTACGTTTAGGTCCTTTTTCGAAAACAAAATACGCTTGGGTCCTCTTTTTTTGGAAAAAATTTGTTTATATCCTTTTTTTCGTTTTTTAGCATTAAGCAGGCACTATGTTTAGGTCCTTTTTCGTTTTTAAAAATTATTATGTTTAGATCTTTTTCCAGAAAAAAACGTTTACATCGCGTGTTTCCACGATTTGCTCGAGTTGAGAGCGACGTATGCACGTTTTCTCGATTTGCTCGCATGGCAGGCGGCGGTCGCGGCGTGGCACGCCGCGGGCACTTGCCTAGTATCTTACTAGTGTACGTTTCAAGCAAGATCAATGAGCACGTCCAGCAAATTGGCTTTTCAGAGGTATCGCTGCTTGTTCAGCTAAAGGGCTTTTCAGAGGTACCATTCTTGGAGATGTTTGGGTTTGGATAGTAAGAGAGGTTTGCCTAGGGAGCAAAATGAGCTGAAAGATGCTCTTATCGATCTTGATTCATGCCTGCATGTATGCACAAACATATGCAGTTTTTTTTCTTCTTCTCATTTTTGACCTTCTTTTTTTAATTTTCGGAAATAGACCTAGCTAGAAATTATATCCAGAAACCCTTTCTCAGCACGAGCACAAATAGTGGTGAGCTTTAGGGTGCATTTGGTTCTCTGGATGAGGTTGGATGGGATTTGGCCATCCAGCCTGGATGGGATGGAGCCATCCAGGTGACTGTTTGGTTGGGTGGATAGGGATGAGCTATTTTTTTGTTTGGTTAGATGGATGAAAATGGATGGGATGACTTAGTTTTTTGTTTGGTTGGATGGGTAAGAATGGATGGGATGAGCCAGTTTTTTGTTTGGTTGGATGGATGAGAATGGATGGGATGAGCCAGTTTTTTGTTTGGTTGGATGGATGGGATGAGCCAATTTTTTTTGGTTTGTTGGATGTTTGGTATAAATTTCTGCACTCTATATAGTGCTCTGATTTTTTGAATTCTCCCTCAGGTTTGGATGTCACCGTTACGCGTCAATGTTTCGCGCAGCTGCTTTGATCAAACCTTCAGGGAAGCGACTGAAAATGCAAGCAATTGAATCCAACTCTCGTTTTGGCTGCCCGTAGACCAGTAATTCTAAAGAGACCTTTTTCTAAAGACATGCCCAGAAACTATGGACGCTAGCTCTGTCCGATCAACGCATCATGCTCGTCAGTGATCGCAACACCGTTTACTAGCATCAATCACTACCAAGTTCTCCCGTTCTTATTTATTCCTTCAACAAAGGAGGAGAAAGAATTATCAATGGCTGTCTTCTTTCACACATGGTGAGGAAGAAACCTGCAGATTACAATGTACACAAATTTAAGCTTGTACTTCTCCAACTGATATGTGATCTTGGACTACTCCAGAATTGAACTGTAACCACAGATTTCTCCCTTGTACTTCTGAAGAGCAACAATGCCATATGCTCCATACACAAAATTTTTAAGGTGTCCAGTCATATCACAGGCACTACAAAGCGCCTCCGAAAGCCCTAACTAGACGACAACAGGCAGTAAAAGCCTTTAAGTAGAAGGAACAAATTCAAGTCAACCTGGAAACAAGCATTATTGAATAACTGATGCTATGCTGATGTCCATATTCCAACATAAAGTATCAGCTACTACTTGACAGGCTCAGTAGAAGCAATTCATCATATATGATCCACAAGTAAACAAATAGACATTTCAGAACTACAAAATAGCATAGCTAGAAGTCTGATTCATACACACATAAGATAGCAAATATGATCCATGCACATAGTTTGTAAGGTGCACATACAGACATATGATAGCAAATTCCTAACCCATAGTTCAATGTTTCAGGGTAGCAGCAAAATATCTCCCAAACCACCTAGTCAGAGACGCATATCATTCAGAAAAGTTATTGCTAACGTACCTAGCAACCCAAACCACCTTGTGGGAGAACTAAAGTGTGTTGAATGCCCTAGCTATTTGAGGATGCTCAACCAAATAGGCATAGTAATGAGAAAGGTGTGCGCCATCAAAACCCGGAATGGAGAGCATGTTCTCATAAAGATCGGAAGAAAGTTGCTCTTCCAAGCCTAAGCATGTTCACACAAGTTGTATCACTCTTCCATATTTTATTGTTTAGATACTCAATTCTTATCCTATCACATTCATCTATTGATCCATAACTAACACGTTCTCTCATTTTCCTTTTTCTAGACTCAATAACCAAGGCCATCATTGAAATAGTCATGTACGCAGCAGCAGCAAAAATGCACAGTTCTGTTGTGCTTGTGTCCATCTACAATGCAAGAGTGAAACAAATAATGTAAAACTAGTTTTTGTGAAGATAGTATTTGGGGTAGCATATTTTAAGTAAAAAGGAATGCAATAGACTCTCTAATTGCAATCACTCTCATTATGTTTGTAGATCTTGTGGCACTTCATATTGGATGAAAGTATGAAACAGACTACACTAGCTTCTGGCAGGAAACAAAAGAGCATAATGTTACCAGCAATCAGGGTGCAGTTTGCTACTGCTCTATTATTCCTTAAATTCAATTGGATTTTCTTCTCTCAAGATAGGCTAACGGTAGCACAAATATAAAAGGACATTGAATCAATTTTACTCTTCTGGATAATAACATCAGCATACAGTTCCCTCCAAAAATATCAGCATATATGTCAGACATTGAGTGTAAAACTTGGCATCTCAAAATGAGATAGCTTAAAGTGGTAGATGACCTAAACTATGACACTAGCAAGGATTGATAAACTCTAGAAAATGACTCTCCAACAAACTAACCATTATTGAATCAAGTTCAATCTCTAAACAAGTTTGACGATATTGATGCCATCCTTTGGCCTCTAACGCAAACAAGAATCATTATCTACCTTATGCGGCATGGCACACACCTTCAGTAAAGAGTATTTTTGTAATACAAGCTATGAGGAAACACAGGCCTATTCCAATTAGTTCAGACTGTCAGAATAAAAGGCAGTGGAAAATATGCTTAAGCAAAGGTATAAGATTCCTGATATGAACCATGCATACAAATAATAACATATACAACATGATAGTGACAGCAATAATACTATTAGCATCCAAGAACCTGTAGATTCCTGTGGATTCGAAGTCCATGTTTTGCAATAACAATGTGAGACCTGATTTCTGTCATTTGACAATCTTTTGTCCAACGTAATGCACCTTCTGTCATTCTACTACTACTATTACTACTAGCATTATCAGACAATAAAATTTAGCATCAACAGTTCTGATCTAGGCAACAAATTCAACAGATCTGAAGCAAAACATAAAGATCATGTAGATCTGATAAGTCAATGAAAAAAGTTTCTTTTTTCCCGAAATGAACAGCACTGATTAGGGTTTATACCTTCTGATTTGGAGGGAAAATTCAGAGTAGATGCAAAGGAAGTAGAGCAAAATGCAGAGGAGATTTTGTAGATGATCGCCGCCGTACCCTCTTCGCCGGCGCTGTGTCCTCCTTGCCCGTGCCGAACCGCCGTCAAATCCTCGGCCCCGTGCGTCGTGCACTCCTTGCCCCCGTGTGTTGTGCTCTCCTCAGCTCCATGCCATGGTCGCCGGCGTCCTACCCTCCTCTGTGGAGAAGAGCCTGGGAGGCGACGAGAGGAGCAGGGAGCAAGGGAGAGGAACCTGCGAGGCGAGAGGAGGCGAGAGGATTTTTCTCGGGTGCGAGGCGAGCCGAGGACGCACGGGCGCTGGGTGGATAACCTGATCCGGGCGAAGAGTCACGGGTGGACAGGGACGACCTCGTCCGGGCAAATTGATCGGATCGGTTCATCCGGAATCTTCAGAGAATATGCTAGTTTTTTTTATAACCTTATCCACCCAATCAATCCAACCAAACGCTTGGATGACTGGAAAAAACAGGATCGCCATATCCCATCCAGGACTTGCCGTTGAACCAAACACATCCTTAAAGCTTCAGCGTTAGTCCTCGTGGCACTGAGATTATATCCACGTCAGCACCACCTCCACGTCGGCTGACGTTCAGGCGCTGAACTAAAATACTATGCTGGCGCCAATTTTGTTGGCACTAGAGTGATATCTTCCGCTCAGTTTTGACCAGTAGTGAATTATTTGTAAATAAATTTATTCGGAGACATGCCAACAAACTACGCGCAGCTCAATGCATCAGCTCATCAAGTCATCACTCATCGTCATCGAGACACCGTTAATTAAGGCGTTGACTAAAAGCAAGTCCTTGCGTTCTTATTCCTTTAGAAGAGCTCTTATTTGAACCTCGAGCCCAAAGATTCAAAGACTTGATTAACTAAGTTAGCTATCAACAACGGGTCAGTTCTACCTTAACTTGGTGTTAGAAATTGGCCTATTGGGTGGCCTATTTCCTTTAATTTCAATTCTTGAGCATTTTCTGGAGTACAATGTGTTACCTGTTGTTTTATGCATCTCTAGTCTTGTGTTACTTTTGCCTCGATATAAAATCTGGAATAAAAATATTGCACCTATTTCCAACATTTCAGAAACCTTATTACGAATATTTTTGTGATTCAGCAATGGCTGATGCTTCGGATGCCATGAAACCTGAGAGGTTTTCTGGTGTGAACTTCCGTAGATAGCAGACAAGGGTCAAGTTTTGGCTCATGTTATTGGGGCTGTGGTGGGTAATCCACCCACAGTATCCATTTACGGTTGACCAGAACCTGCAGTTTAATAGTGCGAACAATACCGCACTAGGCTGCCTTCTGACTATTTTGGCAGATCAGCTCTATAATGTGTATATGAACTACACATCTGCCACTGAGTTGTGGGATGCACTTGACCAAAAGTATGCCGAAGCTGAAGCTGGTCGCTGGTTGTATGTGTGTGAGCAATTTTTTGATTTTAGCATGGATGATGCTAAGACGATTGTTACACAAGCACACAAACTCCAGCTACTGGTTGGTGAGATTGCGCACTTGGGTTGTGCATTGCCTCCTAAGTTTGTGGCTGCGGGCATTGTTGCCAAACTTCCCTCAACTAGAAGGGATTTTGCCACTAGCTTAAAGCACAAGAGGGAAGAGATTTCTGTTGAGGATCTCATTGCAGCTTTGATGTGGAAGAAAAGGCAAGAGCAAAAGATGCACCAAGCACTTCTAATCAGAACAATGCCAATGCCGTTGAGAAGAAATCATATGGCAAGAATTTCAAAGGCCATAAACCAAACAAGACAACTAGCTTTAAAAACAAGAAAATTGAGAAAAGGGACATGAAGAACATCACCTGTTTCGTGTGCGAAAAGGATGGTCATATGGCAAAAGACTGTTGCTATCGCAAAAACAAGACAAATGAACCGGGTAAGAAAAATGCCAACGTGACCATAGGCAAGGCCTCGACTTCAGGAGGGTATGATAATTCTCCTGTTGTCTTTCAGCATGTCAATCCATTTATTAGTGGGTTGATACTGGTGTTAATGTTCACGTGTGTTCTGATGTTTCCTTATTTTCTTCTTACCAGGCAGTCGGGGCTTCCTCCGTCCTAAGGGGAACGGTTCGCATGCTTCTGTTCTTGGTGTTGTCACGGTGGATCTGAGGCTTACTTCAGGGAAGATTGTCCACTTGAAGAACGTGCAGTATGCGCCAACAATAAAAAAGAACCTCGTTAGTGGTTCTCTCCTATGCAGGGATGGTTATAAGCTAGTATTTGAGTCAAATAAAGTTATAATATCAAAGTGTGGGAACTTTGTTGGTAAAGGCTATGAGAGTGGAGGCTTGTTCCGCCTTAGTACTCTAGAGTCTTGTTATAATATGAATATTGCAACTGGTTTGAATAAATGTTAGGCTAATATTTGGCATTCTCGTTTTTGTCATATTGGTTTTGATAGCATTGCTCGAATGTCCAGATTACAATTAATTCCAAAATGTGATATTATCAAAGGATCAAAGTGCCATTCTTGTGTGCAAGCAAAGCAATCTAGAAAACCCTTTAAGGGATTAGAGGAAGAAAAGAACTTGGCACCACTAGATCTTGTCCATTTTGACCTGTGTGAGATGAATGGATTGTTGACAAAAGGAGGAAAAAGATATTTTCTAACTTTTATAGATGATGCAACACGTTGTTATTATGTGTATTTACTGAAAACAAAGGACGAAGCTTTAAACTACTTCAAAATTTATAAGGTCGAGGTTGAGAACCAACTATAAAAGAAAATTAAAAGACTAAGGTCTAATCGTGGAGGAGAGTATATCTCTCATGAATTCTCCCAGTTCTGTTCTGAGCATGGTATAATCCATGAAGTTACACCACCATATTCTCCCCAATCAAATGGGGTAGCTGAGAGGAAAAATCGAACACTAACAGACTTGGTGAATGCCATGTTGGAGAGTGACAGTATGCCTAAAATGTGGTGGGGGGAAGCTATATTAACATCAAATTTTGTCCTAAACAGAGTAATCACTAAAAAGTGTGAGATTACTCCGTATGAGGGATGGAAGGGGAGAAAACCCAATGTTAATTTTCTGTGAACTTGGGGGTATTTGGTAAAAGTCAATATACCATTGCAGAAAAAGAGAAAGTTTGGACCTAAAACATTTGATTATATTTTTCTAGGATATGCACATAACAGCACGGCCTATAGATTTTTAGTAGTAAAATCAGAAACTCCTGAGATTATTGCTAACACAATAATGGAGTCCAGAAATACTTCATCTTTTGAGGATATTTATCCTATGAGACCAGCAGGTAATACTTCACAAACTGAGAATAATCAAACTGATAATAATAATAATAATAATAATAATAATAATAATAATAATAATGTTGAACCTACCACTATTTCTGAACCAATAAGTGATACACTACCAGTAGAAGATATTTTTGAGGAGGATAACAATTTAGTCACAGAGGCTCCTCGTAGGAGCAACAGACAAAGGGTTGAGAAGACCTTTGGCGACGACTTTATTGTATACCTTGTGGATGATGTGCCAAAATCTCTTTCATAGGCTTATACACTAACTGATGCTGAGTATTGGAAAGAGGCGGTCCATAGCGAGATGAATTCCATCATGGCTAACGGGACTTGGAAGATCACTGATTTTCCTAGTGGGTGCAAACCTGTTGGATGCAAGTGGATCTTCGAAAAGAAGATGAGGCCTGATGTTACTATTGATAAGTACAAGACAAGACTTGTGGCCAAGGGTTATACTCAGAAAAAAGAAGAGGATTATTTTGATACTTATTCTCCTGTTGCCAGATTAACCACCATTAGAGTGCTCATTGCATTAGCTGCTTCCAATGGTCTACGCGTCTATTAAATGGATGTAAAGACAGCTTTCCTTAATGGAGAGTTGGAGGAAGAAATCTATATGGAGCAACCAGATGGTTATGTGATTACTGGACAGGAAAATAAAGTGTGCAAATTATTAAAATTTTTGTATGGCCTAAAGCAAGCACCTAAGCAATGGCACGAAAAGTTTGATAAAACTTTGACATCTGCTGGTTTTGCTGTTAATGAGGCAGATAAGTGTGTATATTATCGTTATGGTGGGGGTCAAGGTGTTATTTTGTGTTTGTATGTTGATGACGTACTTATATTTGGGACTAACACTGCTGTAATTGACGAGGTCAAAACTTTCTTATCTCGATGCTTTGATATGAAAGACTTGGGAGAGGCAGATGTTATTCTGAATATTAAATTGATTAAGAATGAGGATGGGATCATTTTGCACCAATCCCATTATGCTGAGAAAATATTGAGTCAATTCGGCTTTGAGAATTGCAAAATTTCTCCAACACCTTATGATCCAAGTGTTAAGCTTCGAAAAAATCAAGGGTTAGGGAAAGATCAATTGAGATATTCACAAATTATTGGGTCCCTTATGTATCTAGCTGGTGCCACAAGACCTGATATCTCATTTGATGTGAGTAAATTGAGTTAGTTTACATCTAACCCAGGAGATGATCATTGGGAGGCACTTGAAAGAGTGTTGCGCTACTTGAGAGGCACAACATCTTACGGAATTCACTATACTGGATATCCTTCTATTTTAGAAGGATATAGTGATTCCAATTGGATCTCTGATGCGGATGAGATCAAAGCTACAAGTGGTTATGTTTTTACCTTAGCTGGTGCTGCAGTTTCATGAAGGTCTTGCAAACAGACCATATTAACGAGATCAACCATGGAAGCTGAACTTGTAGCACTAGACACAGTCACTATTGAGGCCGAATGGCTTAGAGAGCTACTGTTGGACTTGCCATTGGTTGAGAAACCAATACCGACGATCTTAATGTACTGCGATAACCAAACAGTGTTGACTAAGGTTATGAGTACTAAGGATAACATGAAGTCCTCCAGACATGTGAAGCGTAGGCTCAAAACTGTCAGAAAATTGAGAAACTCCGGAGTTATTGCTGTGAATTATATTCGTACTGAGAAAAATCTGGCAGATCCTTTTACAAAAAGTACTTGCAAGGAAGGTGATTTCCATTGCGTCCATGGACATGGGCATGAGGCCCGTTTGAGTTACACCACAACGGTAACCCATATCTTCCTGATCGGAGATCCCGTGAATTAGGTAATGGGAAAAACAAGTTGATGTTGTAACAAGAGAGTACATATTATTAAATTATACCTGTGCCCTAATAGACAAAGTACTCTCGACTGTACGGAAGGTTGGCTTAAAGCCTTAATGTATTCTAGTGTTTAAAAATAAAGGTATTGGCCTATATGATACCTATAATGAATACACCTACTTGAACTCAACTGGGAGGTCGCGGTTCACGAGGATTGGGCATTCTCTAGAAAGCTCATGAGCAGATAAGGGAGCATGACCATATAACGCTCTGTATAGGCGTGGTTTATTGGCAGCCTAGTATCAATTGTGATTTTCAAGTGAAGTCTGATCACGAAAAGCTATGAATTCAAGGCATAGTCCATTCATCAGCTGTGAGAGGATGAACCTTGCTAAACTATGTGCAAGTTCAACCCGTACGGGACTTACACCAAAAGACTAGTATATTAACAACACATTAGTATAGCGATCTTTATTATCTTTTCTGCTGTTTGCTTTGGAATTGGTGGGGGGTTGTTAGAAATTGGCCCATTAGGTGGCCCATTTCCTTTAATTCCAAAGCATGCATGGTTTAATACCATATTGTCTAGCCAAGTAGAGGAAAAGCAACTTAAAAGGTGAAGTCCTTGCCACCTCTTGAATAATGACACTTGGCATGAGAATGGCATAGGGTGTACAGTGGCTAAACACAAACACGCACACGCGCGTTCGCATATTTTCGCGTGACTTGTGAATTCACCTTTTGTTTTGCTGAACCTTGCAATTATCTCTCCATTCAATCTGTTTAAATGTGATTTAAACATCTGTTTTAATTCGGTGTCATTATACAGTCAGTTACTATTGAGTTAATTGATATTATGCAGTCAGTTACTAGTGAGTTAATTGACATTATGTGGTCGCATTAGTAATCGCCGTGTTTAATCGACATAATATGGTCGCCATCGTGCGCTTCTATATAAACTCCTGGAGACGTCCAGGAAATATACACTGAATTTCTCCTCCATTCTTCCTCCTCATCTTTGGATTGTTGTACTGTTGTGTTGAGTGTTGAACCTCGCCAGCCTTCTTCCTTGGCGTGCACCGTAAAGGAGGGTGAGCGGTATCTCCGAACCATTGCCACAGAGTTCACCTGCACGGGGAGGCAATAAGGTTTCTGGGCAGCGTATCATCACGACCGCTCTGCTTCTTCCTCGACATCGACTACTTTCACGACCGCGTCTGCGCTGCGCTGCTAACTATTCTTCAGCAAGCCCAATTATAAGTAGTTCGTGTGATAGATCAACTACGTTAATATACAATTCTTGAGCGTTTTCTGGAGTACAATGTATTACTTGTTGTTTTATGCATCTCTAGTCTTGTGTTACTTTTGCCTCGATATAAAATCTAGAATAAAAATATTGCACCTATTTTCAACACTTTCGTTGTAACTTTGAATCCTGTCTCGGTCGGCATCCAACTCGACTCATACACCTAGAGACCAAATGCCAACTCGGTCACAACCGAACTGAAGAAAACTTTTTTGCACTTTAAGAGCTTTAGCCTTCTCAATTATTTATCTTCAGGAATTTGTTTTTTTGAAAAAGCTAGAGAGCTGAAAAATTCCAAGGAAGATTTACTCGGAGAGTGCGCATTACATATTACTTTGAGGCAGCAAAAGATTTATTTTTCCTATTTGGAGTAGAAGATTGTTGCCTCGAAATCTGGTACTATTAAGCAGAACCACATCCCTACGGAGAGTGCAAATGCAAATCGACGATGAACGCCGAAAGCAAATCGATATATAGTTGTAACTTGAGATTGAACAACATGTCAATGCGAACATGGCACTGCATTGTAACTAACCAAACCCAAGCAAAGATGCATGAATGCAATTAGATATTTCCTTTTGCATGTGGCCAGATATTGATTATCTTCTTCCTTCTTATTCATGTACGACAAAGAGAGCTGGCATTAGACGGACTTGTGGTCAACTCGTGCTTCTTTGATTAATGTGAGAATTCTAGTTATTTTTCTTTTTACTGATTAATATGGAATTTCTAGCTTTTTCTATCTAGGATTAACGTAAGGGTTAGAGAAACGTCTGATTAGTAGGGGTGGATAAAGAACCAACTCAGCTCGACTCGATTCGACTCGGCCAAACTCGTTGACTCGTTATCTTAACAAGCTCAAACATCAGCTCGATCCGACTATTAAAAGCTCGAGTTGGCTCGTTAAACTCATTACAAATGTGTCGGGACCTGAATTTGCAAATCCGAAACCCTCTGTGTATTTTGCACTAGTCCAGGATCACACTAATGCACACAGTGAAAATATAGATAAAATATCATTCCATACAACGAATTAACTAAGAAGAAGCAAATTATTATTAAATAAAGCAAATGACTTTATGGTCAAAGTTTATACAATTGTGCCTTAAGAGCTTAAGAAACAAGATAAACTGTTTGCAGCGGAAAAGAAAACAATCGTCTGGGAACACTCCTTCCTAATCCACGTAGTCTTCATAATATTCCTCCTTATGATATTCAATATTTCCTGATCCTTCTTCAGCAACTGATCAACAAAGGCGTATAGCCGTGAGTACAAAAAGTACTCAGCAAGCCGTAGGGAAATGATGCAATATATTTATGCAAGGCTTGACAAAGAATAGTCGTATGGTTCTTTTTGCAGAAAGCAATAACTTGAATTGAAATACAATAAATAGATTGAAAGCATATTTACAAAAATGTAGTAAATAACTGGTAAATCAGTGGTAG
Organism: Otatea glauca; assembly: GCA_036346275.1. NCBI lineage: Eukaryota > Viridiplantae > Streptophyta > Magnoliopsida > Poales > Poaceae > Otatea > Otatea glauca. The sequence goes on from CM070720.1 coordinate 27,349,496, forward strand.
ACAACATGAACAGAATGGCAAGGCATCACCCTACACCATCTAAAACAATTATCAAACCACTAAATTCAATAGTATAACTTCAGACAGCAAAACAACAGTGAACTCCCCGTTCACATCCCAACAAATCTACCATCCAACATTTCATGAAATACTCATATCTCATGTGAAATTCCTGGGCATGTCCATGACCGTGGACGCGGCTATTCGAATAGTTTTACACTCTGTAGATGTTGTACTTCTTTACCCACAAGACATGATCTCTTTGTGCAATCGATATTAGCACACTTCCTTTGGGGTGCCGCAGGGAGATCATGACAAAGCCTTTACAATACACTATCTAAACTCGGTACTGCTCGCTAAGGTTTCGCCCCTCAGGCCCCCCTCTTGCGCCTTGCGAATCTACCCATCCATCCCAGAACTCACATCACCAATTGGCAATACTCAAGGCTAGACATTGCAAATTAATTAGTTAGGTCTGTCCCATGCCAGACTTGTGGTAGTACGATTAGGCCCAGTTCAATGACGCGCAATATTAAGTCATTAAGTTGTCTCAAGCAAGACATCCACATTCCAATATGCTAAAAGCACCTCTTTTACCGCACGATCACTTGCCCGAGGGAAAACAAATTCGTTCAACCAATACCAATGGCAACCCTACCATGGTATAACAAATTTTACAACAGTGGCTATCGGCCACAATTCAATATCTCATTAAGTCAAAATTAACATTATTCAACATGTGATATGAATCCCATTGTACAAATACGCAGGTCTAAGCATAGCTACGATAACCCAGTGTTGGTAGTATCATCATGTCCAACTAACAATGTCCCATCTAGTTGCTAACAAGGGATACATGACATTCCAAAGATGAAGGTGGCATAATGTCAACTAGGTACATAGCTATTCCCGTGAAATAATCATTGATACACAAGTAGCATACAATTGTACGAAAGCAAGTTACTTTCGTAAACATAGGATCAAAATGATCAAAGGTTACGACTTGCCTGGATCGAAGGGTAGGTGATCGAGATCGTCGGTAGCAACTCCTTTCGGCTCTCTGAAAACTATACGCGAAAAGCATCCAAATTCAAATAAAATACAAAAGTAGTACAAATAGATAGAGTATAATTTTATATGAATTTAGGAAGAAAAATGAGGTCAATCGGGCTTAAGATGAAGGAGATTGGACATTTTGAATCCAAAAATTAACCTCTTGCCGAACTTGAAGAAGAAATAGTTGTCGACAGAGTTCCGGTGAGAGCTTTCAAAATCGGATTTTACCTAATGTATATGACACTGAGAGGAAGCTCCAGTAAACGTTTTAAGCAGAATGGAGGTCGGGAGTGGCTAGGAGAGCTCGCCGAATGTTCACTGGAGTTTGGAAAGAACGGCTTATACAAGGAGATTTGTTGGATGGATTGGAACAAATCAAAGCTGAGAATGTGAGGAATGAGGAGAGAAAGCTGGGGTTCAATTTATAGGGTGATCGAACCAGCGAATCGTCAAGAAACACTCGCCGAAGTTATGACCGGAATAATAACCGAGTTCGCCGGAGTAAATGAGTGAAACGGACAGGAATTAAATGCGGATCGGTTCCGTTCATGTACTGTAGCAACATGGGGTTCACTGTAGCTGACAGGTGGGCCGGGGGAGCTGGATCGGGTAGGAATGAATAGTACCAAAATAATAGATCCTGAAAGTAATTATTTTTCTACTAAAAATTCATATTAAATCCAAAAATTAGGAAATAAATTATATTACATATGGGAATTTAAAGAGACACCGGTTTCAGCAATAAAAGCATGAATAAATATTTTTAAATAATATAAAATTACTATTTATAGCACATTAATTAATTTTTAAATGCTAAAAATTAAATAGGCTTGGAAAAATAGTAAAAAGGTTCTAAAAATTCTGAAAAAAAATTCTCAAAAATACTTTAGAATATTTGTAACCTAATAAAATTATTTTCGGAATTTTCAAGCTTTTAAAGTTTCTACAGAAATTTATTTTGTAAAACTGAGAGTTGTGAAAAGAGTTTTAATAAAATCCGTAAAATTCCAAATTGAATAAAATAAATAAAACAAATCAAGATGAAATTTTTAGGATGTTACAAAATGTGAGCACGAGAGCATGCATTGGAAAGAAATACAACAAAATGTCGAACTAAATAGACTTGCAAAATGTTCAAGCAAGCTCAAAGTTCAGGCAAGTGGTTATACAAACCTTGAAGTCTCATTTCAACTTAAAGCCATGTTTATTTTAAACAGGACATGAACCTTGAAGTTCTGAAGCCTGAACCTGAACCTGGACCTGGACCTGGACCTGGACCTGGACCTGGACCGGCTATCTTCCATGAAGTCCAGGTTCAAAATGAGACTTCAAGGTTTAATATCTTCAGGTTTAATATCTTAAGGTTCAGAACTTCAAGCTATACAAACCTGAACCTGGACTTCTAGTTTGAATAGCCATGGAAAACATTCTTTACTACACACATTAACTTAATTTTGCTTTTATATATACCAGTCTTCAGAACTTCATCAGAAAATTGAAAATTGAATAGCCATGTGAATCTGCTTGCAGCTTGTAGATGGACAACCATAAAGATGAGCTTGACAAAACCAAGGAAGAATACAACAAATTAAAGAAAGGCATGGATGAACTGAGAGCCACTGAGAGCTCTAGGACCAGCTCGCTGAGGTAGCTGACCATCTCTATCTGCATCTCTTCTGAACCTGTTTTGTAGTCTTCATGTCAGCTTAAACCTCAATTAATTACATGAGCAAGAGGCTCTAAGTCTGAAACCCTTAGCTCATGCTGAGCAAACATTTCGGGTGTTGAAGTGTTGAAAGTTGAGACAATGCTAACATGTGCAGCTGCAGTTAAATAGCTTGAGTTTATCGAACAATAAATTGGTTTATACATTTTCAAAAACTGGGTGGATCAAATATAATCATATTTATAGAGAAAACAATAAGATTAAGCGCCCTATTCATGGATTTGTTATGACAAAAATGTTTCTTAATACTCTGCTTAACTAGCATGTTACAGCTTAATGCATCAAATAAAGTTGTGAAATTTCTTCGTAGGCAACATTTTACCATCAACTAGATGACTCTGAAGGGGGTCTAGGTATCCACTTTCAGCCATGTACTTGATGTTCTTCGAACACTTCTCCAGGTTCTTCAGGACAGCTCTGGCTTTCTCGGCGGCAATTGGATCGTCAGAATCATTAATCTTCATTGTGGTGAGAATTAGAATACTTCCAACAGTTGACCCTATATTCTCCAACAATAACTGTGACTTCGAAAGCTCTAGCAAGAAAGAGATGGCCGCATGTCTTTCATCAGTAGTATTACTTGACAGTGGCTTTATTGTCCTGGCAATGGCTTTAGTTTTTCCAATGATATCCTGTATGTCATGAAGAAAGTTTAAACCTTCATCATAATATGTTGATCAGTTCCGTATACTATTCTAAATTGCAGATTAGCATTAGCTACTTTAGGCAAGAAAATTTCCTACTTACCTTTCCTCCTTCATCATCAACTAACAAGCACAGAAGCTCCAGTGCATCACACCGAATCTGCACATTGTGGTTGTCCAACAACCGTGCTAGGAACTTGGTGACCCCAATCTTATGCATCTGCTCCCTGTTCTTGCGGCTTGGCGAGCAAGGGGAGGGGAGGCGGCAGCGGGAGCAAGGGCAAGGGCTGGCGGCGGCGCGAGCAAGGGGAGGTGGAGGCTCGACCGCCAAGCCGAGAGGAACGGGGAGCGGATTGTGGATTGGGGAATGAGTATGTGGAAAACTGGAACGGGGAGCCGAGTCGGTGGAGCGAACGGGGGGAGTCTGTTGGCTGTTAAACTCGTTACCTGGTTAAGTTCAAAATCTGGCCCGGCTCAACTTGTTAAGGAACGAGTTTAAGTCGGGTCGAGCTGAGTTTTTAACTAGTCATTAAATTTGTGAGTTTTAAGATTTTTTTTCACTCCTACTGATTAGTATAGAATATAGATATAGACATAGATAGATGATCTATTGGTCCTAGCTAGGGATGAAAACGGGTCAGATATCTCCCGCCCGACTCGGAACCGGATCCGATCGGTATCGAATTCAGGACCGGATTTTATTATCTGGTCGGATCCGGGACCAGATCCGGATACTTGATTCCGAATTCGGGATCGGATCCGGAGCATCCAATATCCGATAAATACGGGATGAGACTCGGATATTCGATTTTTTCCTATTCGGATATCCAGATTTTTCTTATTCGGATATCGGATCGGATATTCGAATTGGATATTAAGATTTTCTTATTCGGATATCAGTAAGGCCCAGCCCATTTTTATCATATTTTTCCATATCAGCCCATTTATTTTAACAATTAGTTGGTTCTATTGATCCTCAAGTAGCATATTCTTTCTACGACGTCCATTGAGTTTGATTGATATATAACTTGTTATTATAGTCATGTACTCGTATAGTTTTAATTCAATATATGTTACTCCACATATACATGTATTATCCGTATATTTTTATCCGTTTCCGACCCAAATCCATCACATATCCGTCCTGTATCCGTATCCCGAATAACCTGAATCTGTATCCGTATTTGGTTCCGAATCTAAAAAAATGTGTTAGGATATGAAAAGAGTAATATCCGCCCGTATCCGACCCGTTTTCACCCTTAGTTCCAGCCCATGAAATAGTTGGTTCTTCATGCAAAGCAAATTTTTGGTCTTTTATGGGCTTCCGTTTCTATATGTCATGTATATGTGAAACTTCTACATCTAGCCTTAATATGATTATAGTTTTTTGTGAGTAAACATGATTATAGGTATTAATGCAAATACATAAAAAAATTTCTACGTGTTTGAGAAGGGAAAAAAAGAGAGAGAGACAATTTTGGCTCAAACTTGCAAGATTTTTGCACGTTTGTCATCAAATCCATTAGAGCCGAGCTAGCTCAGACCGGAACTTGCACAGTAGTACTAGAGACTATTTGGCTAGCTATACACATCGAAACAACATTAAAATTTACATGTATATTGCCGACCATAGTGAGAACATAGCGTACACATCTGTATCCGGCCATTTACCAAAGGCCAGTAACTTGGGCAAAGAAAAGATAGGAAACGTTCATGTTGTTAAGAAATATCTATCATAGGGTTGGTGGACGAATGCCGAAATTATCCCTGAGGGGATTAAGCTATAAATATAGCCATAATTGTACAAAAGAATAGAATCAATAATAAGAAAAGATATCAGATTTTCCTATATCATGTGTTCACCTATTGTTATCTCCTATCCTGTAGCCAAGTGTCGTTGTATGGGTTAAAATAGTTGGGAAGAATACGGTACAACTGACATACTGAGTTCCTCCTGAAGAAGGGCTATTCCAATAATGATGATTGTCCTTGTGTGTTCATAAAGATGTCCTAGAATGAATTTTGTATTATCTTAGTTTACTTTGATGATCTAAATATGATCAGAATAAAGGAAGCAAGTTCTTGCTTTATGACGAAGTTTGCGATGAAAGATATGGGTAAAATAAATATTGCTTAGACTTGTAGCTAGAATATTTTCTTGAAGAAATTTTTGTGCATCAGCCTACCTATACCAAGAAGGTATTGAAAAAAATTAACATGGATAAATCTCATCCTTTAAATACCTCCATGGTAGTGAGATCCTTTGATATGGATAAAGACCCATTCAGATCAAGAATAGAAAATGGTGAAGTCTTAGGACATGAAGTTCCATACTTGAGAGCCATAGGAGAACTTATGTATCTTGTGAATTGCACTAGGCATAATATTACATTTGCAGTAAATATATTAGCTACACACAGTGCAGCTCTAACTAGAAGGCATTGGGCTAGTGTCAAGACTCTACTCAGATACCTTCGAATATAAAAAGATTTTGGCATACTTTACTAGAAGGACTAAGTCTCAACCAAGGTGGGATATACGGATGCTGGCTATCTGTCTGATCCTCACATTGCCAAATCTCAGACTGAGTTTGTATTTCTCTGTGATGGTACAACCATTTTTTAGCGATCCTTCAAACAGACCTTGGTAGCTTACCTCTACCAACCACTTACAGAGTATAGCACTATATGAAGCCTCACATGAATGTATTTGGCTAAGACATGTGATTAGCTATTTCCAGAAGTCACGTAGTATTAACACCATTAATACCCCCACAATTACCTATCAAGATAATGATGATTGTGTTGCACAAATGAAAATGGGTTACGTCAAGAGCAATATCACGAAGCATATTGCCTCCAAAATTTTCTATCCGCGTGAACTCTAGAAGAACGATGAGGTAAAGATCCTGTAAACTAAGTCATATGAAAATCTAGCTGATTTATTCACTATATCTTCAAGGACATCCAGTTTCTAAAGATATGTTCGAGGCATTGGAATGAGATGACTTAGAGAAATGCAGAGTTCAGGGGAGTAAATCTCTTAACCATAACACTTAGTACGATCCTTAAGATACTTCTAATAAAGAAAATTGCAAGTTGTACTCTTTTTCCTTGGTGCGTTTTTCTAAAGTGTTCACATGAAGGTTTTTAACGAGGCAACAAGTGTGATACAATATGCAGATCAGAAATACTAAGGAACAGTATTCCGTTCCCTAGTTTCCAACAGTACAACCACTTTGCTCCCATATGCAAGCAAGTATATTCTACAACAGTGCACCCTTGTTGGCATCATGTTCAGAGGTGCTTCGTTGGGAGGAACTGGCTAATGGGCTCCTTTCTTTGTGTTGAGCAGATCATATCTTCACTGACGAGTTCTCTGTCTAGCTGGACGATGGAATGTCATACATCGTCGGCCATGACGACGAGGCCTAGTCTATTGTGGTATGCTTACATAGACATAGCTACTAGCTAGTACTGTGTAGATGTACATGTGAGCTTAGCTCTAATTGAGAGGTTTCTCTTTGTAGGTCTTTCGAATCAACTAGGACTTCCCAAAAGAACACTCTCAGAAATTGTAAGAACTAGTTGAAGACTGTCCTAACTAGTCGAAGCTGCCGTCGACCCCGACGGCGATGCTCAGGCCAGGAGCAAAGAAGGTGAACGGCAAGCAGCCCTAGCCACTGTAGCCGTACCCATACCCACCCACCAGAGGCAGTGCCATAGCGTCATCGACGGACCTGAGCGCGAGCATGCTGGTGGCGAGCATGACCATAGCCAGCTTCCCAAGCTTTACCTCAAGATTTCCCCACGACAGAGGCATGTCCTTCTCATTCATGGCCTTGCACGAGAGCCTCGACGGCCTTGTCCTCATAAGCTGTGGTCTGTGGGGCTGTGACTATGCACAGGGGCCTTCCTGTAAGGAAGCACTATAGAGATGTGGGAGCTAGAGCCATGGCCACTCTTCTTAGCTTGCTTGCTTGTTCTCTCTGTTCTTGTTTCTCTAATTCTTGGATTGCTGCAGTTTCGTAGTAGGAAGAAGGAGAAGGGTTAGTAGAAGAAGTTAGGATTATCTTGAGATGAGAAAGCAGCAAGAATTTCCAAATCTATGTTTAAAAGGTTTCAATAAGTTTCCTTTGCTAAGTTTCATTAGGTTTTCAAAAGTTTCACGAGATCCGTGGCTATGTTTCATTAGGTTTCATAATATTTCATGATGTTTCATGGGTAAGTTTCATGATGTTTCACAGATAAGTTTCATTAGGTTTCATAATATTCTATCAATATAATTTAGTCTCTTTAGCTCTTAATAGCTTTCAAGATGAAGCATCTAGGCCCAGAATTTTGTCTTTGGTTTTGGTAATTAATGACAATCGTGTTTTAAGTACTAACAATTTTTCTTGAGGCTAAGAAAAATAGGTTGGGCCTATAAAGAGGTGAAATCATTGTACCATAAGGAAATTGGAACATCAAGCAAACACCAAGGTATAAATTGTAAGGACCCTTTTCTAGCTTTTTATCGATCTAGGTGTTTGGAGAAAAGATCGGGTTGCGAGTGTAGGTGCCATACTATTAAGAGGGACATTTGGTTAGTAGCTTGAAGATAATCAAGTATCATGGCTCAAATTCATGCTCATACTTTAGTCATGTGCATTTCTCTAAAAAATCCTTCAAAGTCACTCTGAAAGTCTACATAGTCGGTACTATTGACCTTCTAGGAGCGGTACTGCAGCAAGGGCGGTAGTACCAGCTCAAGAGGCCGGTAGTTATATACCAGAGTGTGCATTTTTTGGGGTTGACCCTGGGCCGACACTATCGACCTTCTCGAAGCGGTACTACCGTAGGTGAGGTAGTACCCGACTTAGAGGCCAGTAGTTATGTTACAGAGAGCACGTTTTTGGGATGTCCCCAGGCTGGCACTACTGACCCACTTAGGGCGGTACTACCGCAGGTGCGGTAGTATCGTCCCTAGTGACCGTAGTTCTTTTCCAAAACAATGCATTTTTGGGTCTTTCCCCTGGCCGGCACTACTGCCCATCTGGGATACTATCGCAAGTGCGGTAGTACCGACTCAAATGGACGGTAGCCTTTTTCTAGAAAAGGGTTAAAATGCACAATTCTTGGTGCCTAAGGCCGACACTACTGGTCCTATATGGGTGATAGTGCCAGGGTACTACAGCAACGGCTAGTAACAGTAGCATTAAATGCCAAGGCCGACTGTTGAGCCTGAGGCCAGCACTATCGGCCCTACATGGACGGTAGTGTTGACTTTCCTGAATTTTTTAGGGGTTAAGTGGTAACAGCTAGTTTTGTGGTGGGGGTTATAAATACACCCCCATCTGCAGCAAGGGCATACTCTTGGTCATTCATTGCATATTTGTGAGCCTTTGCAAGTCTCTCATCATCTCTAAAGCATTTAATTCACATTTTGTGAGCTGTTGAGAAAAATTCAAGTGTGTGCATTCAAGTTGAGCCATTAGTCACTTGATCAAAATCAAGCAAGCGTCAAGGTCTATTCTATTGGAGATTGCCACCTCCTAGATGGCTTGAAGGTGTGGAACCGATGATCTCTTCAAAGAAGATTGTGAAGAGGCCCGGTATTGTGTGAAGGTTGGAGCTCGCCTACCTAGAGCGGGGAAGAGCTACCAGTAGTGATAGAGGGAGGCCCAATTGCGCAAGGAGCCGCCTCCTCAACGTGGAGTAGGGAAGACTAACAAGTCTCCGAGACCACAGGAAAAATCATCATGTTCACTTTCTTGTGGTTTGCTTTATTGTGACCTTATTAGTACAATTTACATTCCTAGTGATCATAGCTATTAATTATCTCCCTAGGATTGTTGTTCTTGTCTTAACATAGGGTATTAGTGCCCTTAGCAAAACCAAGTTTATTTAGGCTTTAAAATTGTTGTAGTATTGCAATTTGCATAATTCTTGATAATTGTTAAATTAGGACCAATGAATTTAAAAACCTCCTATTCACCCCTCTCTAGTCGGTTGTCCTTGATCCTACAAGTGGTATCAGAGCAGGTGTCTCAATTCATAGACTTCATCGTCTAGAGAGAAAATGATGACTAGTGAGGGAGTGTCAATAGGAAAGGCACCGTTCTTTGATGGCACTAATTATGCATATTGGAAAATATACACGACCGTTTATCTGAAAGCCATGAGCCCAAGCATATGGAGAATTGTAGATAAGGGTTTCGCAATGAGATTAAATCCCACACTCACCGTTGAACAAGAAGAGCGAAGCTCTCCTCAATGCTCAAGCGATGAACGCTCTATTTGGAGCCTTAAATGCGAATGAGTTCAATCGAGTGAGCAATCTTGACACTACTCATGAGATTTGGACTACCCTATTATAAATCCATGAGGGAACATCCTCGGTCAAAGAGGCCAAATTGAATATGATTAGGATCAAATATGAGAGTTTCATTATGTTACCCCATGAGAATACCAATGAGATGTACTTAAGGCTCAATAACATAGTGAATGAGCTCAAAGGCCTTGGGGCTTCACTAACCGATCTTGATATTGTTTGTAAGATTCTTAGAGCTCTACCGAACAAACATGAGACATTGGTGATATTGTTCCTCAACTCTCTCGAGTTGGCAAGAATGACACCAACCGAGCTCTTGGGGAACCTCATCACGAATGAGCTATACAAGAAGGACAAGGAGGAGCTCTTGAAGCAAAGTTCTTCAAACAAAAAGAATATTGCTTTCAAGGCAAAGGCGGAGTCAAGTGATGAAGTGCTTGATGGTGAAGAAGATGACTCCGAGGAGATGGCTCTCCTTGTGAGAAGAATGAGGAGATTCATGAAGAGGCAATCAAGCTTAAGCGCCTACCACAAGTTCAAGAAGGGCCAAGACTCAAGCAACAAGAGATATTCGAACATCTGTTACTATGAGTATGATGAGAAGGGTCATATTGCTTCTTATTGCCCAAACAAGAAGGAGGACAAGTCCAAGCCATCAAAGAAGAAAGAGTTTAATGGCAAGAAGAAGCTTTTTAAGAAGTTTCATCAGGATGGCAAGGGAGAGGCTCACATTGGAGAATGGAACTCCAATGAGGAGTATTCGAATTCTGACTCCTTCGATGATGATACTCCTTCCAAGAAGGGAATAGTCGGTGTGGCCGTCAAGGATTCCCCATTTCTCTTCTTTACACCTACATGTATCATGGCAAAAGGAGGTAATAAGGAAAAATCAAATATTGATGATGATTAACCTTCATATGATGAGCTAATGGACATGCTAGAGGAGTTGAATGAGTATCTTGGCAAGGAAAAGTATAAGACTTTGAGAAAATAATTTCTTTCTCTTAAAGACTCTTATGAGGAGCTAAAGGAAGCTCATGAGACTCTCCTTCTCAAGGATCATTCAAAGTCCTTAGTAGATGTAGGTATTTCTTGTGATCTTATTAATATTATGCCTAGAGTAAATAATTCTTCTTGTAATGTGATGGCTTGCTTATCATGCCTTCTAACTCAAGTTTCATTACTATTCATGATAGCAATAGTTTATTTATTGAGAATGTTGAGCTCAAGGAGCAAGTAACCAAGCTAAGCAAGAGTTTGGATCGATGCTTCAAGGGTAAAGAAACCCAAATCCTAAGCAATCAACGGTGCTCTTATAACAAGGAAGGCCTTGGATTTGTTCCCAAGAAGGGTAAGAAAGCGAGCCATAAGGCTCCAAGGTTTGTGAGGTCTAATAGGAAGCTTTGCTATAAGTGTCACGATGTGGGACATATAGCAAATGATTGCCCATTAGGTAAAACTCCTAAGAATAATGTTTATGATTCATGTTATATTCTTAGGAAGTCTAGAAATGGTAGAGTAATTGCTAAATTTTTTGGCACTCCTATACTTTGTGTAAAAAAGAATACCATTTGGGTGCACAAAACCTTGGTTACTAACCTCCAAGGACCCAAACAAGTTTGGGTACCAAAAAAGGTTTGATTTTTCTTTTGTAGGTAAACTACAAAACCGGTGGATAGCATTGGGTGTTAGATAGCAGTTGCACTCAATACATGACCGGAGACCGAAAGATGTTCACCACATTTGAAGTTGGGAGTGGTCAACATGACAAGATCACATTTAGTGACAATAGCAAGGAAAATATAATAGGATTGGGTAAAATTGCTATCTCTAATGACCTTTCCATTTTAAATGTTTCATTAGTTGAAACTCTAAATTTTAACTTGCTATCTGTTACTCAAATTTGTGATCTCGGTCTTAATTGCACATTTTAGATATTGTGTTGTAATCTCAAAGGAAAACGATAACTCTTTGGTCTTCAAAGGCTTTCGATTTGGAAATCTTTATTTAGTTGATTTCACCTCAAATGAGTCATACCTTCAAACTTATTTAATTGCTAAAACCTCTTTGGGTTGGTTATGGCATAGAAGGCTAGCTCATGTGGGGATGATTCAACTCAAAAAGCTTTTTAAGCATGATCTAGTTGTGGGCTTGAAAGATGTGAAGTTTGAGAAAAATAAATTGTGTAGTGCTTGCCAAGACGGTAAGCAAGTTGCTGATTCTCATCCTTCTAAGAGTATCATGCCCACATTTAGACCATTAGAGCTCTTACATATGGATTTGTTTGGCCCAACAACCTATAAGAGCATCGGGGGAAATTTTTATTGTTTAATCATTGTAGATAATTACTCGAGATATACTTGTGTTTTCTTCTTAGATGACAAATCCGAATCCTTCGATATTTTCAAAAGTTTTACAAAAAGGGCTCAAAATGAGTTTGATTTCAAAATAAAGAAAATCCATAGTGATAACGGTTCTAGGTTCAAAAATACAAGAATCGAAGATAATTGTGATGAACTTGGAACAAAGCACGAGCTTTTTGCTACCTACACTCCGGAGCAAAATGGAATTGTAGAAAGGAAAAATCGAACATTGATTGAAATGGCAAGGACAATGCTTGATGAGTATGGTACTTCCGATAATTTTTGGGCAGAAGCTATCAATACCGCTTGTCATGCCACAAACCATCTTTATTTGCATCGCTTTTTGAAAAAGACCTCTTATGAGCTCCTTATTAGAAGAAAACCGAACATTTCTTATTTTTGTGTCTTTGGTTGTAAATGTTACATTTTAAGAAAGGGTGTTCGGCTTTCAAATTTCCAAAGCCGATGTGATGTTGGATTTTTACTTGGTTACTCTTTGAATAGCAAGGCATACCACATCTTCAACCAAACCATGGGTTTAGTTAAAGAAATATGTGATGTTGAATTTGATGAAACTAATGACTCTCAAGAAGATTAAGAAAATTTGGATGATGTAGGTGATGAAGGCTTGAGACAAGCAATGAAGAATATGACTCTTGGAGACATCAAGCCAAAGTAGTACCAAGACGATCAACCTTCATCCACTAAAGTTGAGCCTTCTACTTCCGCAATTGAAGTAGAAGAAAAAGGTATGATCAACAACTCCAAGCCTTACCTCCAAGAATTCACCATGCAATCTCAAAGGATCACCCAATAGATCAAATATTAGGTGATATTAGTAAGAGTGTTCAAACTCGATCTCGTGTTGCTTCATTTTGTAAATATTACTCTTTTATGTCTTCTTTTGAACCTTTTCATGTCGATGAAGCTTTAAACGATCCGGATTGGGTGAACTCTATGCTAGAAGAACTCAATAACTTCGCCTGAAATGACGTTAGGAATCTAGTTGAAAGACCCAAGGATCACAACGTCATTGGCACAAAATGAGTCTTTCAGAACAAACAAGATGAAAATGGTATTGTGGTAAGAAACAAAGCAAGATTGGTAGCACAAGGTTTCACTTAAATCAAGTGTTTGGATTTCGGTGAAACCTTTGCACCCATGGCTAGATTAGAAGCCATTCGTATCTTTCTTGCATTTACATCTTGTTTCGATATTAAATTGTTTTAAATAGATGTGAAGAGTGCTTTTCTAAATAGAAAAATGTTCGAATTGGTATTTGTAGAACAACCTCTCGATTTTTAAAATTCTAAGAATCGTAATAATGTTTATAAGCTCTCTAAGGTGCTATATGGACCCAAACAAGCTCCTAGAGTATGGTATGAGCATCTTAGAGACTTTCTACTCTCAAAAGGATTCAAAATTGAGAAGGTTGGCACAACACTCTTCACAAAAATAATTGATAATGATTTCTTTGTATGCCAAATTTATGTTGATGATATCATATTTGGTTCTACTAACTAAGATTTTTTCAAAGAATTTGGTGATATGATGTCTAGTGAATTTGAAAGTCCATGATTAGAGAATTGAGCTACTTTCTTGGACTTCAAATCAAGCAACTCAAGGAAGGAACCTTTATAAGCCAAACAAAGTACATGAAAGATCTACTCAAAAGATTTGGCATGAAGGATGCAAAACCCATTAAGACTCCCATGGCTTTCAATGGGCATCTTGATCTAAATGAGGGAGGTAAACCGGTAGACTTAAAGCTTTGTCATTCCATGATAGGTAGTTTGCTTTATCTTACCGCATCTAGGCCCAATAACATGTTTAGTATTTGCATGTGTGCACATTTTCAAGCATCTCCAAAAGAGTGCCATTTAGTGGCCATTAAGAGAATTCTAAGATATTTAAAGCATTCCTCAAATATAGGCTTATAGTATTCTAAGGGTGCTAAATTCAATTTAGTTGGATATTCGGACTCCGATTATGCGGGTTGCAAAGTGGATAGACAAAGCACCTCGAGAAGTTTCCAACTTCTTGGTAGGTCCCTAGTTTCATGGTTCTCCAAGAAATAAAACTTTGTAGCTTTGTCCCCCGCTGAAGTCGAATATATATCTGCTGATAGTTGTTGCACTCAATTATTGTGGATGAGGCAAACCTTGATGGATTATAGAATTAACTTTAAAACTGTGCCTCTCTTGTGTGATAATGAAAGTACCGTAAAAATAGCTAACAACTCAGTCCAACACTCAAGAACCAAGCACATAGATATCCACCATCACTTCTTAAGGGATCATGTGAGCAAAGGTGATATAGTCATTTGCCACATAAGAACCTAAAATCAATTAGTGGATATCCTCACCAAGCATCTAGATGAAAGTCATTTTTGTAAATTGATGAATGAATTAAATGTCATAGATATCTCAAATATTTCTTGAATCTGTGCACATGATTGATCTTTCATTTGGTGTTATTTGCTTTTTTATTGATTCTTGAATATTATGTTGGACAACACATTAAGTGAGAGTATTATACAATCTACATGTATACTACGTCCCTAAAATGTAAAAATATCAAATAAGTGCTACTATTGATTCAAAAGAAAGCTTATATACTTAAACTAAATCAATTTTTTTAAATGATCTCTTGAGGCTTTTACAAAATTCTTATTGAAATCCCTTCTCTTTCAAAATATACATATGTACATCTCATCTAATAGATATTCTTGTTATAAAATTCTCTACGTCTTGTTACAAAAGCAAAAATGTGTTTCGAAAATATTCCTTTTTAGATTTTCAACCAAACCCAAAATAGTGTCTATATTGACCTAAATAATGCACTTATTGAGTTATGACTTGTGGAAGTAGAGCTTCACATGTTTCTAGTGTCCTACAAGTATTTAAAACCCAAACAAGGAAATTGGATTCATCTTCTCTTTAAAATGAGTGTTCCTTTGTCAAAAAGAGAAAAATGATCTTTTCAAAAACTATCTTTGTATAAATTATGTTAATTATATGGTTTTGAGCTTCGTGATATGTTGGAAATGCTCATACATCTATTTCACTAAGTCTTGATTGCATTTGAGCTATTTCTCAACTTTGCTCTTAAAAGTTCGAGTTTGCTCCAGTCAGGACCGACACTACCAGTGTGTTGAGCCTGGTAGTACCGCCCAGGCCAGCACTACCGACCCCTAGCAGCGGTAGTGCCGCATGTGTCATGTGGGGCCAATTTTGTGCAATTTCCAGCGTAGCCGGCAGTTCCTCTCTCTTTCATTTCTTCCCTTGGTCGGTTACACCCCATCCATTGCTCTCTTTTATGCCTCTTCCCTCTCAAGCTAGGGTTGGCTATCAAGCCCTTCTCCCAAAAATCCTCAAATCTCATTCCCTCAATTCCAAGGATTTTCCCTTTCTCAAGAGCTCTCATCTACTCAAGGTGACCATCTCTCATCACTCTTGAGCTCTGTTTTTTTTCACTTCATGCTCTAGGTCTCAATATTTTTTAGGGTTTGATGCATGTGTAGCAAATGCATGTTGTTTATAAGCGAAATCCCTAGTTTAAATGAGTAGATCGATGACTTATGAAGTCATTTTGTGAAATTATATTGCTCAATCTAATCAAAAATGGAGATTTCACCCTTGGTGGCTGCGGTTCCTCGATGAACCTGACACTATCGATGTGGTACAATGATAGTATTGTCCTAGTGCGGCACTACTGGCTCTGCAAGTGCGGCAGTACCGTCCAGGAGTAGCACTACCGGTCCATTATAGGTGGTAGTGCCGACTTTGCTATCAAAAGCATAACTTGTTGCATTTTCGTCAAATTTTTAAAATTGAGTTCCTAGTTCCTTTGCTTATCTCTCTTATTGTCATTGTGATCAAGAGATCATGTTAAGGGTAAAGAATCCATCCAAACCCAATGCACCTCGTGGTGGGGGCATAGTCAGAAAATCCACTCGAAGTGCTGAGGTTCTCAATCATCGGTCTGACAACGACAGTGACAGCGAGGATACATACTCAATTGCAGCCAAGGATAAGCAAATAAGAAAATTGGTGCAGCAAGAGTTAGGTGGAGCAGCTCTCAGGCCAGCAAAGGCAAAGGACCTGCACAATAATCAAGTGGGGAAAAAGAGGATGATGAGGACTATGGTATGGATGTTGATGAGGAGGAAGGTTCTCAGAAGGAAGAAGAATCTATGCCAGGCTTTGATCCCCATGATGATTTGAGACAGATTAAGGGTGACAAGTATTATTCTTTAAGAGGAGCAAACCAATACCACCCACCAAGAACAGCCTCACAAAAATTCTTTCGCACTCTTCCAAGAGAAAGTATTCAATGAAATATATTCAGAGAAAGTGTTTGCTGATCAGAAGTGGATAAACTGGGAGCACATCCACAAGTTACCTCTATTTTCTGGTGTTCCTGAGAGTTTCAAGGAGCTGGGTTAATGAACTTCGTTAGCCAGAGGTGTGACTTTGATGAGGATGCAATCCGTCAATTCTATGCCACAATCTACATCCCTAGCTCTTATGATTCCGTTACATGGATGACCAGCTCTAGAAAACACACTGCCACCAAGGATGAGATGGAACAGGCCTTGGGCATCTTTCACAGTGGATATCCCAAGATCCACAGCGACAGGCCACTTGGGGTCACTCATCATCCTGAGTTCTATGATCCTGCTACAAATATCAGGAGGCCAGAGAAATTGGCGGGGCTACTTCCATAGGCTAGCCTTGTTAATAGGATCATTAGAGTTACCATTCATCCCAAAAGTAGTAACTTTGATGACATTTGTGGATTTTTTGGAATATTATGAGCAAGGTGATGCACAGGTAGAAGTTTGATGTAATTGACTTCATGCTAAGGGAGATGGCCTCTTCAGCCCGTAACCAAGGTAAGTCAATCTACTTCGCTCTTAATATCATGAAGTTAATCATCAGGAAGACAGGGTTCAATAGAGGATGCGGATATGCTCACAAGCAATACAAGCCGTGAGAAGCTCCTCCTCAGGTGATTGATCACCCAGCTCAGCAGCATCAGCAGCAGCAGGATACTCCTCAGGATCCACCTCAAGCCCATGACATGCCTTAGGACGCCTTATTGGCTAGTCTGGAGAGCCTTCGCTTAGACATGATTACTCAGTTTGCCTCTCTCAGCTCTGGAATCATGAGTAGGCTTGACCAAGAGCATTAGTATCAGCTCTAGACCCGTGCCATGGTTAATGAAGTCTGAGAGTGCATGGACACCATTGGAGAGACCGTTAATCTGCTTCGTGATGAGCTTGTTCGTATATCTTTGCACTGATATGGGTGTGGACGCAGACGTGGTCGTGGTGCTCAAGACCCTTCTTCCTAGACATTTCATGAAGACCCATTTTTTTGGTACTTGATGCCAAAGGGGGAGAAGTAGAAGAAAAGAAAGAAGCAGAATAAATTAGAAGTGGGAGGATTAGCTTATATACTTTGTTTATGTATCTCTTGTAAGCTAATTGAATCTCTATTAGTTGCTTTTGGATGTTTTATGAATGTTTGTAATGGTTTATGGATGGTTAAATGTCTTATTAACTATGTTTACATAGATATTTATGCTTATGATCAATCTTCTTACATGGTCATATTGGATCCTATACATTATGTGCATGCATATTGATATATTCATCGTTCATTCAACTCTCTCAATATCTTGTTTTCTCGGATCCAATATAAAATGGAAACTCCGCCAAAAATTTCCAAACTCTTCAAAATGTGCATGATCTCATCTTAGTATTTTCATGCACACATTGAGGGGGAGTTTCAACTATACTTTGTGTCTTTTATGGCATTTTGATTTCAAATCCAGTCATCTTCTTCCAAAGAGGTGAAATGCCATTAAAAGCAAAATCCAAAAGTATACAACTTTCTTGACTTGATGTATACTTAAAAACACATTCAATTTCATTATGTTTGATAAGGTTGTCGTCAATTACCAAAAAGGGGAGATTGAAGCATCTAAGCCCCAAATTT
Source organism: Otatea glauca (assembly GCA_036346275.1). Classification (NCBI taxonomy): domain Eukaryota; kingdom Viridiplantae; phylum Streptophyta; class Magnoliopsida; order Poales; family Poaceae; genus Otatea; species Otatea glauca. The sequence continues at coordinate 27,367,602 of CM070720.1, forward strand.
TGTCTCTGGTTTTGGTAATTAATGACAATCGTGTTTTAAGGACTAATAATTTTTCTTGAGGCTATGAAAAATAGGTTAGTCCTATGTCATTGTGCCATAAAGAAATTGGAACATCAAGCAAACACCAATGTATAAATTGTAAGGGCCCTTTTCTAGCTATTTGCCGATCTAGGTGTTTGGAGAAAAGATCAGATTGCTAGTGTAGATGTCATACTATTAAGAGGGACCTTTGGTTAGTTGTATGAAGATAATAAAGTATCATAGCTCAAATTCATGCTCATACTTTAGTCATGTGTATTTCTCAAAAAATCCTTCAAAGTCGCTCTGAAAGTCTGCATGGTCGGTAATACTGAACTTCTAGGAGCTGTACTGCTACAAGGGTGGTAGTACTGGCTCAAGAGGCCGATAGTTATATATCAAAGTGTGCATTTTTGGGGTTTGACCCTAGGCCAGCACTACCGACCTTCTCAAAGTGATACTACCGCAGGTGTTGTAGTACTGGCCCTAGAGGCCGGTAGTAATGTTACAGAAAGCACATTTTTGGGATGTCCCCGGGCTGGCACTACCGGCCCACTTAAAGCGGTACTACCGCAGGTGCGGCAGTACCGGCCCTAGTGGCCGGTAGTCCTTTTCCAGAATGATGAATTTTTGGGTCTTTCCTTGAGCCGACACTACCGCTTATCTGGGAGCGGTACTTCCGCAGGTGCAGTAGTACCGACCCAAATGGATAGTAGCCCTTTTCCAGAAAAGGGTCAAAATGCACAATTCTTGGTACCTCAGGCCGGCACTACCAGTCCTATATGGGCGGTAGTGCTAGGGTACTGTAGCAATGGCTAGTAACTACAACATTAAATGCTATGGTCGACCGTTGAGCCTAAGGCCGGCACTAGTGACCCTACATGGGCGGTAGTGCCAACTTTCCTTAATTTTTCAGGGGTTAGGTGGTAACAGCTAGTTTTGTGGGTGAGGGCTATAAATACACCCCCTCCTGCCGTAAGGGCATACTCTTGGTCATTCATTGCATATTTGTGTGCCCTTGCAAGTCTTTCATTATCTTTAGAGCATTTACTTCACATTTTGTGAGTTGTTGAGAGAAATTCAAGCGTGTGCATACAATTTGAGATATTAGACACTTGATCAACCTCAAACAAGCGTTAAGGTCTATTCTCTTGGAGATTGCCGCCTCCTAGACGGCTTGGAGGTGTGGAATGGGTGATCTCTTCAAAGAAGATTGTGAAGAGGCTTGGTATTGTGTGAAGGTTGGAGCTCGCCTACCCGAAGCGGGGAAGAGTTACCAATAGTGATCGAGGGAGGCTCAATTGCGCATGGAGCCGACTTGATTTGTTCAAGCTTCCTCAACATTGAGTAGGGGAGACCGGCATGTCTCAGAGACCATGGGAAAAATCATTGTGTTCATTTTCTTGTGGTTTGCTTTATTGTGACCTTATTGGTACAATTTAAATTCATGGTGATCATAGCTATTGATTATCTCCCTAGGATTGTTGTTCTTGTCTTGACATAGGATATTAGTGCTCTTAGCAAAACCAAGTTTATTTAGGCATTAAACTTGTTGTAGTATTGCAATTTGCATAATTCTTGATAATTGTTAAATTATGGCCAAAGAATTTAAAAATCTCATATTCACCCCTCTCTAGTCGGTTGTCCTTAATCCTACACACGACTAAGTTTCAATAGATTTCATTCAGTCTTTACTAGGTTTCATAATAAGATTTTCACATAGTTTCGTGAGTTTTAGGAGGTTATGGCTAAGTTAAATGACGTTCTCAGATAGGTTTCATGATTATGTTTTATCAGGTTTCTTGAGATTCAGGAGGTGCACAGATATGTTTTATAACGTTTCACGGATAAGTTTCATGATATTTCACAGATAAGTTTTATGATAAAGTTTCACCTGATTTCATGAGTTTCAGAAGTTATGGCTAAGTTACATGACATTCTCATATAGGTTTCTTGAGTTTCAAGAGATTCACAGATATGTTTCGTGATGTTTCACAAATAAGTTTCATGATGTTTCACAGATAAGTTTTATTAGGTTTCATAGTGCTCCATCAACATAATTTAATTTCATCAGCTTTTAATAGCTTACACGACTAAGTTTCAATAGATTTTATGTAGTTTTTAAACCTGTTTGATCTCTTTGAAACTGTTGAAGTTGGTTCTTTGAAACTCAGTTGAGATTCTTCTTATCAAGTTTCAGATTTGAAACTTGACATAACTTATATTTTTAGATTGAAACTCATTGAATTTTTTTTGGAAATGTGTTGAAACCATATGAAACCTATGAAACATGCTACTTTTAGAGGTTGCCTTTTTCAAACTTAGTTGAAATTATTCTGAAACTCATTTTTAATCAAGATTCAAATCATTTGAAACCCATCGAAATTTGTTTAAACACGCTGAAACATTGTGAAATTAGTTTGAAACTTTTAGAACGTTCTTTGAAACTTTGAAGTTAGCCTCTTGAAACTCAGTAAAATTCTTTTGAATCTCGTTTTAAATCAAGTTTCAGATTTTAAACTGGGTGAAACTTGTAGTTTCATAGTAGAAACTCATTGAAATTTGTTGAGACATGCTGAAACATTTATAAAAACCGTTTGAAACTCTTATGAAACCTAGAAAATATGGATGGAACGTCTTGAAACCTTGTGAAACATGGCTATACCATTGGAATCAACGGTATAGCATTGGATAGTGGTACTCTATGCAGATCTTTTATACCTTTTTCTCCATCTTTTTTTCCACTGTGTTTTTGGGAGATTTTTTGAGGCATACGCATTACGCGGTGTTCACCCAAGGTAGAGTGTTAAGAAATATCTATCCTAGGGTAATCCCAAAACTATCCCTGAGACGCTTAGGCTATAAATATATCTCACATTGTACAAGAGAATTGAATTAATAATAAGAAAATAGTTCAGATCTCCTATATTCTGTGTTCACTTATTATGATTGTTCTTTGGGTATTCTTCATTGGTATTAGGACTGATCCACGACAATCATATATATTATTAAACACATGTCACTGATACGGAGTCAGTTGAGTTAGCGCTAGCCAACGTGGCGTAAAGGAAGTTGATATCATCGCTACAGTATTCAGCGCTGAACACCAGCTGATGTGGCTCCACGGAGTTAGTTAGGTCAGGGCCAGCCAACGTGGCGTAATGTCAGTTGGTGTTAGCACCATGATACTCAACGCTGAACACCAGATGATGTGGCTCCACGTTGCTTCACGTTGGCGGCTAAGGTGACCCTATGATTAGCGTTAGCTGGTGCTGGCATGTTTATGTTGTAAAACGTAGTTGTTCACCCACGATCAATCAACCACATGCCAATGAAATCACAAGAATAAGAACTGGAGCACACACAAGTAGGGGGCAAAGTTCTCTCGCTTTATTAGATTGATCTCTTGTACAAGGGGGTGCCCAATATATAGAGAAACTGGAGAGAGATAAGTTCGGATTCGCCAACATATAAGAGATAGATTCTAACCGAAACGATTACGGATATCTTATCTCATAACACTCCCCCTTGGGCGAATACCTCGTAATGCACATGTCTCATCAAAAACTCCACTCAAAAACCCAGTGAGAAAAAGGAGATGGAGAAAATAGTACATTGCACTCGCACTCTATGTTGCACTAGTTGCTTCATTAAAAACCTTCATGTGAGAAAACTTCAGGAAAACTCACTAAGGGAAAAAATGACCTTCTGGATCATGCAAAGGGTCATGGTTCAGGGATGTACTCCCCCTGAACTTTGCATATCTCTAGGTCGTCTCATTCCAATGCCATTAACACATTTTTGAAATGTAGATTTTGGCAAGGACTTAGTGAATAAATCTGCAAGATTTTCACATGATTTGTTTGCAAAATCTTTACCTCACCGTTCTTCTGGATTTCGTGAGAATAGGAAAGCTTAGGAGCAATATGCTTCGTGATATTGCTTTTCAAATAACCCATTTGCATTTGCGCAACACAAGCAGCATTATCTTCATGATAATTGTGGGGGTATCGATGGTGTTAAGACCACATGACTTTTGGATATGGTTAATCACACGTCTCAACCAAACACATTCACATGAGGCTTCATATAAAGCTATAATCTCTGAGTGGTTGGTAGAAGTAGCTACCAAGATCTGCTTAAAAGACTGCCAATAAACGGTTGTTCCACCGCAGAGAAATACAAAACCAGTCTTAGATTTAGCACTGTGGGGATCAGACAGATAGCCAACATCCATATATCCCACCATGGTTAAGTATTGGTTCTTATGGAAAAATAATCCAAAATCTTGAGTAATTTAGAGGTATCTGAGTAAAGTCTTGACATCAGCCCAATATCTTCTGGTTGGAGCTGCACTGTGTCTTGCTAGCAAATTTACTGCGAATGCAATATCAAGCCTTGTGCAATTCGCAAGATACATTAGTATGGGACTTCAGGTCCTAAGACTTTCTCATTTTCCATCCTTGGTTTGAAAGGGGTTTTTATCCACTTCAAGGGATCTTATGACCATGGGGTTTTTTTAATGGATATGATTTATCCATATTAAATCTTTTCAATACCTTCTTGGTATAGAAGACTGGTGTACAAAACTTCCTTCTGGGAAATGCTCTAGCCGCAGGCCTAAGCAAATTTTGTTTTACCCAAATCTTTCAACTCAAAACTCCGTCATGAGGTAAGCACTTGCTTCCTCTGTCTTCTCTGTGGTTCCGATGATATTCAGATCATCGACATATAACTGAGATGATATAGAATCCATTCTGGGATTTCTTTATGAACACACAGGGACAATATTCCTTCTTCAGGAGGAACTCACTAAGTCGGTTATACCACATTCTCCCCGACTGTTTTAATCCGTATAGCGATCTCTTCAGTTTGACGCTATACATGTTGCGATTTTTAGGATTCGGAATTGTAACTCCTTCAGGGATTCTTATATAAATATCCGTATCCAGCGACCCATATATATGAGGTCACTTCATCCATCAACTGCATTGATAAGTTTAAGCTTGCTGCCATTAATATAAATTTTTGGAACGTTATTCCACTTTTTACAGGAGGATATATTTCATCGTAATCGATGTCGGGTCTCTGTGTGAACCCTTATGCTACAAGCCTCACTTTATATCTCACCACCTGGGTATTTCATTGCTCTTCTAGATGAAAACCCATTTGCTCCTACAGGGAAAATTTTAAGAGATGTACGGTCAACAGGACCAAAAATTTTCCTCTTATTAAGCGAGCGCTGCCTCAATTGCTTCTCTTTGTTTGACCCTATCTGAGCGCTTCTGGCACTCTGCCATGGACTTTGGTTCTGGATCCAGCTTTAGCAATTTTAGAGGCAATTATATGTCGATAATTGTAGTCTTTCTTTTATACAATTCTCCTGCATCACTTCAGGGATATCTCTTTATAAATTCTTTTCAGCTCCTCGTGATTTCCCACAACGATAGAGTCTGGGTGTTCCGATTTCCCAGCGTGGGATTGTGCGTGCAAATATACGCTGGGGTTATCATATTCATGACGGATCACTTCAGGGATGTTACTATCTCCAGGATGGCTCACTTCAGGGATTTTCTCAACATCAGGTTGAGCTTCTTCCACTGTCATGGGTAGTGTTCTCATTTGTTCGGTTCTCTACTTTTGCAGACGTCTCCGCGGAATTGAGTCCCCGTACACCTAGAGGCCTCCCCCTCTTTTTATCATGAGGGTCAAGAGTGGGTTCAATATCCTTCTAGGGTATTTCCACTCTTTCAGGTGCATATATTGCAGGTATATGAGATCTTTTCACTCCCTTATGAACAGTGAAGGCATTTGGCAAATTATAAGCTTATTTATTGCAGATTTATTATCCTCCGAACTTCAAGTTCGGTCTCTTAGTGCGTGGATCTAAGGACTCGGCATTCTCTAATGTGGTACTTATCTCCCCCTAATGCCAAAAAATGTCCTTAGTACAATTAGCGTATCGAGCCGTGTACAAATCCCCTGTCATAGGCTCTAGGTATTTTAATATATGACGGAGATTCATAACCTACATAGATCCTCAACTTCCGGTAAGGTCTCATGGTGGTACGCTGTGGTGGAGAGATTGGCATGTATACAGTACAACCAAATTTTCGCAGATGGGAAATACTTAATTCTTTTCCACGCACTATCTACAACAGGGAAATTTCATGATGTGCAGTTGGTCTGAGTTGAATTAATACCGCAGTATGCAGCACTGCGTGGCCCCAACAACTGGTGGAAAGCCTACTATTCTGCAAGAGCAGCCAAGCAATAAGTTTTTATTCTTTTAATATAATGACTCTATAAGGCCATTTTAAGTGTGGACATTAGATACTAGATGCTCTACATTAATTTCCAGAGCCATACAACAATCATTAAATGCTTTTAGGTAAACTCACTAGCATTGTCTATTTGAATAGAATTGATCCTTTCTTCTGGAAAGTAGGCTCTTAACTTAATAATTTGGGCAGAAGCATGGTTTCTAGTAGATAAGATATACATGGGCCATCTAATAGAAGCATCTATCAGTACCATAAAATTTCTTAAAATGAGCCCAACAGGAGCTGAACAGGTCCATAGATATCACCTTGAATTTTATCCAGGAAATTTAGTGATTCTTCCCTAACTTTTTAGGTAAGAAGATCTAAGAATAAGCTTTCCTTTAGCATAACCAAGCATAAGAAAACTTCAACTCTAGAAAAGTCTTTATGCTATGGCCAGCAGAATTATAATTATTCTTCTCATAATATTCAACTCAGGGTAACCCAGTCGACCTGCCAGATCTTAAATATTTCTGGGTTTTCGTCGCAACACAAACTTCAGGTTTTATATGTGCATAGTATAATCCGGAGGAGAATGAATGAAGTTTTTTAACCACATGTTTATTACATCCATTAAACTTATTCATGAGTAGGTATTCTGTACCATCCTCATTCTTTGTCTCCATATGGAAACGATTCAGACCAATGTCTTTAAAACTTAAGGGGGTACGACTGGACTCAGAGTATAATATGGTATTCTTCCATTGCCAACTATAAGAGTATCGCTTCTAGCGATAGTCATAATATTTTTAATTCACTTAGTGTGGTACAACTGTCTTCTAGACAGATTTTCTCCTCGCCATCGGATTATACTTTATTCTATATTAAAGGTATGATTTAACAATCAAACAATTGTTGCATTAGGAACAAATTGTAAAATATAGAACAAGCATAGCACAATTAATCAATATCTGGGAAATATCAATATTCAATTTTTGAATGATAATCGTTCAACACGAGCGTAGACCAAAAGTTCATTCAGGAACTAGGGCTAAACTAATGAGGAGACTTATAAGGAATATGTGACATCGACTTAGCAAAATGAAGAGATATTTAGGAGACTAATCGAGGCTCTATATGAGACGTAGGTGCCCTCTTGGGACTCCTCGAACTCAATAATTTCAAGAATTATATTATCACACTTCTCAACATCCGTATCAACAACAGGTTGAACAGTGAAGTATGCCTCAATATTATTTCCCCGGGTCTTATTTAGTTTTACAGTGGATTGCATGTAAAGGTCTACCATATGCTTCGGGATGTGATAGTTGCATGACCAATGGCCAATGTATCTATACCTAAACAGGATTATTTAGGGTTTGCAGGCTTACTTTTGGAAGCCCCTGACCCATTACCTTTACTTTTCCACTATGAAATGCCTCTTCCCTTATCTGATATGTCATTCTTTCACTTATCCCCTTTACTCCATTGGCCCTTTCTGTGGCCTTGGCTATTGCTAGTCTGTTGAGCATTTGCATGTGCTTCAGGCATTGCAAAACTCCCATTAGGAAGTACATGATGATACTTCACCAGGAGTTCATCATGCCTTTCTGCTTCTCGCAAAATGCATATAAGCTCGAAGTACTTCTGATACTTGGCGACTATACTGTTACGGCAGTATCCTCATGTTGGGATGGAATATGCACAATATCTTGTCGATCTTTTTAACATTAGTAACTTTCTGGTTACATAATGTTAGATCAATGACAAGCTTGTGTATGACAAAATGCACAATATCTTGTCGATCTTTTTAGCATTAGTAACTTTCTGGTTACATAATGTTAGATCAATGACAAGCTTGTGTATGACAAAAATTATATGTTGCCACAGCCTTTAAAATCCTGAAAGCGCGGGAGGATCTATTCGTGTTGTACTTTTGGCAACATAACGGATCTTTGCTGGTTATATATTTTTCCTTCATAGAATCTAGAATACCAGCTGATCATCTTCCATAAACTATTCGGTCTTCAGGTCCATATGAAGATGGTGATGCCTCAGGAGGTGCAGAGCCGTACATCTGGCGGCTTCGGAAAGAGTAGGGGTACCAGCTTCAGGTTGGAAAAACAGTAGCTCCAAAAGATCGAGCTATCAGATTAATCTTAGTATTCATTGTCTGGGTAAGGTAATTGTTGCCATTCAGGGCAAGTTTGATAAGTTCCCTTTTGCGATGTCCAACATATCCTATTTCTATTTATGCAAAATGACTTTTACTACTGGTAAAATCATTATATTGCATGCTCACTCTTCAATCAGTAAAGCTTGGTCTATATCTATTTAGTAGATAATTATCTAAAATTTCCTAGAATTTTCATAGCATTTTTCATAATTTTTTGCTAAACATTAAGTAATTTTCAAAATTACCAATTAACAAAAAGAATAGAAATTCCAACATATATCACAAGGATTAATACTAATTAAAATGAATTCAGCAACATGACACACATCAATTGGTCATACATTATTTTCCATAATTTTCTAACATTTTCTGTTTATTTTCAAGCAATTTTCAGAATTACTTAAATAACATAATATAAATTTCAGCACATATTAAACATGGCATGAAGCTAGAAAATAAACCTAGAGCATGAAACTTTCAATATGTGCTAAAAAAACAATTTACCAAATTTTACGAAAGCCATATACCTAGAAATTAATTTTCTAGGATTTATAACCAATTTTGTTTTTTTTTTCTTTTCTTCTGGAAAAATTATTCAAAGCCATCGGGCCTTACGGCCATTGGGCCCTTCGGCCCATTTTGGGGCGGCGTGGCCTACTGAAAAAATAGGCGGCGGCAAGGGTTAACCCTAGCCGCCACACCGACTGAATCGCGCTGCGCTGCAGGCGCACCGGCCAGACAGGGCGTCGCCTTTCTTTGGTCAAGTGCGCCGTTGCCGGAGTGCTACGCGGGCGGGCGCTGCCGTAGGAAAGCTTTGTGGGCGGGCGTCGCCGCCGGAAAGCTCCGCCGGACGCTTCAGGCACGAGGTGTGCCGCTGCCGCCACTGGATGAGCAAGACACAAGCTTCGGGCGTCGCGCGGGCGCCGCCATGGGCGCCGCCGTCGGGTGCTTCGGGCATGAGGCATGCCACCGCCGTCGCCGACATACGAGCTCGAAACAGTGAACGCGGATGAGGTGCCATCCGCCGACATCGTTCGAAACCTGTGGTGGACGCTGCAGGCGTCGCCGGTTCCACGGGCCACGGGTGGGAGCCGAGCTCAGCCGCCGCAGGAGCTGCCACCATGCGCTTCGGGACGCAGGGCATGGAGCTGGCGCCAGTGATGGTGGCGCGAATCGAGTGCATGCGGCGTGAGGTAATGCTGTCACGATGGGCGTCACTGACGGGGAAAGCCGCCGAGGGCACCGCCGCTTCGGGCGAGGGTGCGGTTCCATGTGGCGCCGTTGCTGGCGAGCAAGGGCGTGGGAGGAAGCCACCGTTGGGGCGGCCTGCGTCATCGTGCGTGGAGCCTCATCACGGCTGCCTCCGACCAATGTATGGGCGTACGGGTGCGCCGCCGCTTGAGCATGCCGAACAGGCGCGGGGATTAGCCGTCGTCGGGCGCTGGAGCTTCGGGCAGCAACGTCAAGCGCAAGCTCCGCCGCCACAACCTCAAGCGCAAAGTGCGGGCGCCGTCAAATGCTAGCGTAGACGCATACGGGCGCACATGGACAAGATCGGCGAGCTCTGGCCGATGCATTCGTTGATGCTCAGGAGTTCATCTTAACGATGATCCGCAGGATCAAAACTTGCATTCATGCACTTACGTAGGGCTTGGCATAGGATGATCGCATGTAGCATGATGATTTTGATGCCATGTAGATTGTCGCAGGCAGACGATCACAATTGGTCTCGGTAGAGCTTCGTGCTGATAATATGTTGTAAAATGTAGTCGTTCATTCACGATCAATCAACCAGCACACACAAGTAAGGGGCAAAGTTCTCTCGCTTTATTAGATTGATCTCTTATACAAAGGGATTCCCAATATATAGAGAAATTGGTAAGAGATGAGTTTGGATTCACCCACATATAAAAGATAGATTTTAACCGAAACGGTTATAGATATCTTATCTCATAACAGTGTAATTCTTTATACTTAGCGTCATTCATGTTAGCGTTGAAAAAAGGGCAATATTTGAAAGTAGTTTATGTATATATCTACGTCTAAAATGAATTAAACAAGGGTAATTTATATAAAAAAATATTCCATATACGAACTAACAACTAACACAGCAGATAGTAACAATATATATATATATATATATATATATATATATAATGCAACCAGAGAGATGATACAGGGGTTGCGATTTGCAGGTGAGCGAAATTTCTTCCACCCCGTTAGCATAGTGTAATTTGTAGCTTTTTTCGCAAACTGCATTCTTTTCAATCGTCTGTGATGGAACTGGTAGGACTATCTCGTATGTATCTTGACAAATTCATCGGGGGAATGCCTCACAATAGGCTAGTTGTTACACCAGCCACCAGGTTGTACATGGATAAGCATATTAAACATACATTACAATGGATAAATGGGAGGAAAATTGTTGGGAAACCACATCAAAGAGAGGAATATGACCTCAAAGACCATAAAGAGGGGGTGAAAAACCTCACCCTGCATATAAACAAGCAATGATATGCAAGTTCAAGACTTGATAAATACCTGCAAGCAAGTAGAAAGGTGAGCATAGGAAACACAGGCTCATCACAATCCACAATACACGATATGTCGAACATGGGGCGAAATGTCATTAACATCAACAGCGTAGCATCACTGCCACAACTTACACTAGCCATACCTCATCAGTCATCACGATAGCAAACTTCTGTCTGCAAGTTAAACTTAAAGCATTCCAGATCCATCCATACGGATGGCAAATGCACAGCGGAACCACGTTTAACCTATCGAAGCAGTTCACAACGGCCCAAGAAAGTCACCAGCCAGCGTAGCAAGGAGCTGGAACTGGCGATCAGCTTCCATCCAGCGGAACCCCATCACCTTGAAACGCACAACAGTGTCCTTCTCCAGCTTCGAGTGGTCATTCATGAACATCGGGTTCTCCCCACCGATGTACTTGTAGTCGCTCATCGTCTTCTCTGACAGAAAGATGCTTTCTATTGGTCCAGATTTCAGGAACACACCATGCTTGAGGATCTTCTCCACAGAGCCGACTAAGATCTCGCCCTTCATAGGCTTCTGTGTGATGCAGGTGAACTTGACCGGGAACAGAACGTCTCCAGTAAGTTCACGTACTTTCCCTTCAGATATTGCCTTCAGCTCATTGACAGCAATGTAGTAGCCATGCTCCTTGGAGGCCTTCCTGTTTGCTATGTCCTCCAGAAGACGCACAATGATCGCCTTGCGGAGCAAGAGACCCTTGGGATTCAGCTGGCTAGGTGAGATCAACACATTCCAGGACATCTCCGCCTGAAGGAAAACCATGGTTGATTACCTGCGAGAACCATTTATACAAGATATTAGCCTTTAGTTGCAACAATCCTTCACTGAAAATTACAGAGACACATGCTTAAGAGATTACAGGGCAAAACTAAAAATGGCATTCCTTCTGTTATCGAGGACATAAAATTGCATATTTACAGTTGATACTACATTTAAAGCTGCATTTTATGGTTTTTTACTTCAATACTATACATTTTCAGGAATTTATTACCTATTTCTATGCATCTTACACGGTTCTAAAAAAGGAAGCTTTTGATCAATTTTTTAAAAAAATGTACCAAAGAGTTGTGCTCCAGCATCATCATACGAAAACTTTGCATAATTCTCAAAGCAAGCCATAGTAAGGTAAATAAGTAACTCCCAACTAACAAGGTGCACAGATAGCTATAGTTAATGGAAGGGAAAATTGATAAGCACTCTGATTTAGCATTTGTCACTTTTAAGTTTCTTTTTGATAATTCACCACCACTATGCTCAAATATCTGGGATTTGCCACTATGGGCGTATTCCAGTATTTTCGAATTTTTTTGGGGGGACTAAAATCCACTCTAAAATGTCGTATTTGCCCCTCCCTATTGGTCAGCCAGACCTGGTCGCACGAAGGGCTCGAGCCTGACCATCATCAAGCTCGGCTCCCCTCTGTTTCCCACCCGCGCCGCCGCCTGGTACACCGCTACCTCCACGCCGGCGCTGCCGCGGCCTCCGCCGCCGCTCACCAGCACTCCCTTCCGCTCGACCCCCCTGGTCGCACGACCGCGCAGATGAGCCACCGCCTCCGCGCCCAAGCTCCACGGTCAACGCTACCGCGAGCGCCGTCGTGCGCTCCAGGATGCTTCCCAGGCTCCCCGACTACTCCCGCCGTTTCTTGATGTATGCATGAATGAACGAATCGATAGAACAACAATCAAACTACATCCGCAACGAACTGGATGGATCCGAGTATCTAGGGAGGAAAGAAAGAAAGAAAGAAAGAAAGAAAGAAAGAAAGAAAGAAAGGAAGATTTTGGATTTGATTGCTCGCGGCAAGGAGGAACCAACGGACCCTTAGAGAAACCCAAGCAAGCAGCGCTAGTGCTTCCGATAAAAGTATCAAGAACAGAACCTGGTCGGGGGGGGACGGATTGCCGTCGCCGCAGACCTTCTCGAAGCTTCGAGAAGGGGAAAAAAAGGAGGAAGGGAGGGGGCGGAGACGGAGACAGTGTGGGAGGATGGGGGTTTTAGTTGGTTTTGTAGTTAGCTGGCTCACTTTTTGGATTGGGCCTATTTAGGCCGCATTGGGTGCTCCGAGTTAGGCCGTAGGGCAAAACCTGAGGCTGCCACACACGTGGACCACTCGCGTTTTGTGATTTGATTCACTCTCTCTTTTTTTACCAGACGGTGTTTCCGGCTCTCTCTGCATAACTCTCTCAATACATAACCAATTTAGCAAGACATAACCAATTTATCAGGCAGAGGATAAAATTGGATATTTCTGGCTGATATCGGTGAAAAAAAGGGAAAAGTTAAATTGAAGATAGAATTGTAAATGATATTGATTCAAAGATGGAATTTTATCTGTACAAAAACTGATATAGACCATGGCTGGCAATGCAATGAAGGATACGATCGGCCTATGCACTATAAAAAGGGGATCGAGGGCAAGCAGGAAAAAAATCAATCAAACAACTCGCATCCACTTTTTATCTACCTTTCTTATTAACTAGGAGTAAACTTGTAATTTAGATCTTTTGTAGTTTATCGTTGATCAATAAAGTTATGTATCGCTGATTGTTGATCTTCTTCAATTACGCCAGGTTTGGGTTTTCTTCGATCTTGTTGCGCATCGCCTTTTTGAAAAATCTACCATTATCAACCATCTAATCAACTCTAACGAGTTGTTTAGACTTATTGTTACTTTCGATTTGATCAACTTTGAATATTTGTTTAGATCCTTGCCGATTATCATATTAGATCGACTTTGAGCGTATTTTCCATCTATCTTGTCGATTGCAGGATCAAATCGGATGGCACGCCTCGAACCAGAATTGAACCTGGCGTTCGCGTGTATTTGAGTCGATCAACCCGTTGTCATATTTTTCGGCACCAACACACTTTTGGCATGCCTAGTGGGACACAATGTTTTCTACCAGAAAATCAATTCCGCCGTCCGATCTCAACACCGAAGCTATAATCGTCCCAACGTTGGATGATTTGACACCAAAATAACGCAAGGAGATCGAGTATTGGAAGGTCGTGCTCGAGGAGATGATGTTGAGTTGTTATACGAAAAACTCGACATGGCGTTACCCAAAAGATCATGTTGCCGTCGGTCAATCCCTTCTGACACTGGGACTGCCGATACATGCCTGCACAAGCTGAATTATTTGCTGTGATTAATCAATATGTCCACCATACTTTGATCAATCAGTCGTCGACTTTGGTAACAACTCTTAAGCCGATGATCACCAACAGTGTTTAAACTATTGCTTGGATCCAATGCAAACTCTGCCAAATTATCTGATCTACTCAGTAACGCCAAACACGCAGAGTCCAGTAGCAGTGGCTGATCCTAAGCCCTCGGCTCCATCTCCTACCATGATGCCAACCCAGCCAACCATAATATTGCCACAAGATCCTCGTGTAAGTGGGATTGTACATTATCAAGTATATATCGATGCCGCTACGTTAGATGCACCAGCAAGTTTACCACCATTGGCTTCATTTTACGCCTAACCAAATCGGTTCCCTAGCCAATTGAAACCCCTAAGCGTCCGCAATACTTTGAGCCGATCCCGTAGAGGAATCCGGCCCCATACAAAGTTATAACGTACTCAGAACCTTTCGTTACAGTACCAGAGCCGATTGCTAGGAAGACCAACATAGGCTATGAATAGCCTTATCAGTTCCTATCGGCTCAAGCAACTTATCAACCCGAGCTTACGCTCAAGAGGCAGAATACCAATGACGAATGTAATTGGCAAATCTCTAACACCTTATTGGCCAATACAGAAAATTGGGCTGATCAGATTATTGTGGTGCTGCGAGACCAATTCGGTATACAGCCTAAAGAGAAGGTTACTAGCTATCAGAAGCCGTATCCCGATTATATTGATCGGATGCCTTACCCTAATAACTTCAAAGTTCCTGATTTTACAAAATTCTTAGGGCATGATTCTATCACCAATTTGGTGCATGTCAGACATTTCATCGCGCAATGCGGTGAAGCTGCTCAGTCAGATGGATTAAAGATTAGATTGTTCCCACTATGTTTGTCAGGGGTTGCCTTTACATGATTTACAAGCCTACCCTCGAATTCGGTTAATTTCTAGACTGATTTGGAAAGCTGATTCCATGAGTACTTTTTCTCAGGAAGTTTGGAGCTTAGGATTTCTAATCTAAGTTCTGTCCGACAGATATTTGGTGAATCTGTTACAGATTATGTTAAGAGATTTAGAGAAGTAAGAAATTGGTATTTTAGTATCACTTTACCTGATAATCAATTAGCTGACTTAGCCTTCCAGGGGTTATTTCCCTAGCTGAAAGAAAAATTCAGCGAGCAAGAATTTACCGATTTGAGTCATATGTTGCATAGGGTATCGGCTCAAGGAAGTCATTTTACGAATAATAGAGGCTTTAGGGATAATTTCAAAAATAATAAGAATAAAGATAAAACCAAAGTTAATCTCATCGAATATGGTTCAAGTGATTCATCAGAAGATGACGAGGCTAAAATATATGTAGTCTAAAAAGTCTCTAGTCTATTCGTGGCTTAATGTAATATCCCAATTTTTGCTTTTTATTAAGTTAATGTGTTATTCGTGCATTTTATGAATTTATTGGATTTTTTGGAATTTATTTGGATTTATTAAATATTTTTATGGGCATTTTGTGAAAACTAATTAATTATAGAGAAAAAATTAAAATAAAGTTTAGCACTTTAGTGTTGAAACCTCAGCAGATAGTACTGGGTTATGGTAGAAATTTGTAAAGGCTTTGTCATGATATCTCTGTGTCACACCAAAGGAAGTGTGATAGTAATGTTTACACAAATAGATGTTCATGTCGTGTGGGTAAAGCGTATAACCTCTGCAGAGTGTAAAATCTATTCGGATAGCCGTGTTCACGGTATTGAGCAACTCTTGGGAATTACAGTCAAGGGTTAGATTTTATAAAATGAAAACTTTGTTGGGAAAGTTGGTTGTTGTTGGAAATTTGAAATATGATTTAGGTCTGGATGCCATGTTTATTTGAAAAATGCTAAAAGTTATTATTTGCTGTCAATGTTTTACTATCTTTTCAATATACTTATTGTATTCATTTACAAATGTTGCTTTACTGCAAAATAACCATGTTAGTCATTCCTTTGGAATAAGCCTTGCATATAGCTATGATATAATTGCATTTTGTGCAAAACTTGTTGAGTGCTTCAACATCACCAGTTGAAGAATCTACACCAGCTATGGAGAAGAGTACTAGGAAGAGACGAATGTTTAGGGTGTGAGCCTTGTCAGTTGCCTATGGTATACGGAGGGGTTTATCTACGTTTTCATTCCGCTGCAGTTTAATATTTATTCTCAGTTTAGCCTTGCGAGGCATATTCATGTAAGTTTGACCATCAGGTCATTCAGCAGGTATTATTTAACATATGATGTCTTTTATTAAGTTTTCACTGTGTATGATTGTGATATTCATCTATATTGAGCCTGTGTGCACTAGCATGATCCTGGACTAGTACAGTATACACAGAGTGTCCGGATTTGTAAATTCGGATCCCAACACTTAAGCCGACTAAAAATAATTCGAAAACAAAATATGCTTTTAATGTTTCTAAATGTAACCATATCTTTGATTTATTACTACAAGAAAAAATAATACGGTTGCCTGAAGAACACACCATGCCATCGGCTAAAGAAATTAAAAAGCGAAGGTATTGCAAATGGCATCATTCTTTTTTTCATAATACTAATGATTGCAATATTTTCTGTCAGTAGATACAATCGGCTATAAAAGATGACCGAGTCAAGTTTGCAGAAGAGCCAACGATGCAGTTGGATGCTAATCCCTTTCCGATCAACATGGTCCAATGTTCCGGATAAGGGAAAAGAGCCGATATAAGATACGGGGTCAAAATTTGCACGTCATGTCAACATTCAGTCAAGCTCTAGTGGTAGGGAGACCCTGATGATCACGATCGGTTCACTAATCAACCGCGAAGGCTGAGAGAGCATCGCCACTACGAAAGCCGATTCACAAGCTAAAGCCAATTTTCTCCTAGCTATTGGTGAATGTAACATCCCAAAATGTAGCTTAATTAAGATTTTATTGCTTAAATGTGCATTTATGATTTTTTGGAATTTATTTGGATTTTTCTGGATTTATTTGAATTAATTTCAAATCAAGTTTATTGCCTTTTGTTCAAATTTATTTAAATCTGTGCAAAGTTAAAATAAAGTTTTGCCAAAACTATTTTATTTGAGTCCAGAATGTCTCAAAGTATTTTTGAGATTTTCTTGGATTTTTCCTAATAGTTTTATCGTTTAAAATAAATAAAATGAATTTATGTAATTATTTCAAATGAGAAATCTTTTAAAAAGCCATTTGAACAGTGTCGGGCCGGTCCACAGCTGTGCGGCCCAGATAGCCCATGTGCCCGATCGGCCGTTCGCGTCGAAATCGGCCGTCACCTTCGCGGCGAAACCCTAATTCAGCGCAATTGCTCGATCAAATCTTAACAGACCAGATCGCGCCGCGTAGAAGCCGTGTCGTGGCCGTTGGATTGCGACGCGTGTATGGCGGAGCGTCGTCGTCTCCGTTCTGGACTCGAAGTCCGCCGCCGTAACGCCTCTGGTCTTCTTCGCCGAATAGAGCTCGGACGCCGAGGCTATAAAAGGAGGGGGTAGCACCCCGAGGTTTGCAGTCGAGCGCCGCGTCTTTTGATCGGAGGGGTTTCGCAAGAATCGTCGTAGAGCGTGCCCAGAAGCTCGTCGGAGTTGAAGCACTACAGCCGCCGAGGTTTTTGCTAAAGAACATCACCGGTTAAATCGGTTTTGCCAGCTTTTTTGGTCCCAGATCCGAACTTCGTCGAGGTGTGCCGCAATGACTACTTCACTTCTTCACGCCGGAACGCGCGAACGCCATCGCCAGGGTTTCTTCTTTGTCTCCGGTGGATTGCCTCGCCGCTGCTTCGCCATTGTCGTCGGGTAAGCTTTGGACCGTCCGATCTGTAGCGGAGGGTTGAGGTTCCGCCACGTTGCGCGCGATCACTAACCGTTCGATCGGATTCATGCGCTCTGGATCGTGCCGTCGCCGCAGCCAATCTGACCGTGCCGCGTGTCGAGCTCAGTAGCCGAGGCGCCATGGACCGGGTGCATCGTGAACCGAGGGAGCCGTGGACCCAGTCCATACGCCCGGGACACGTGTCGCTGCCTGATTGGCTGGCGCTAGGGCTGACGTCACGCCGACGTCATGCTTGCGTCATAAATGTATTTTTCAATTGGAAAATAATCCGATTGGAAATTGTGTGTTGATGACATCATCATGAGGTCACGCTGACGTCATAAATCGCTTTTTCAGTATAAAAATAAATCTGTTAATTCTGATTTTCTGATTTCAGTATTTATTTCAAACTTCAAAAGGCTATATCTTTTGCATCTTAACTCGGATTTGAGTGATTCCAATTTCTAAAAATTTGTAAAATTGAGATCTATTTAATGGTGAATTTTATTTGATTTTTGGAGTTCAATTGATCTCTGTTATTGGCATTTATTTGCTTTTCTTCTTCGGTACGCGTAGACGTTGAATTGTGCGATGCTTCGGAGGAAGATCCAGCAACTCAAGAGCAAGTTCCAGAACCAGATCAGAACCTATTCCAAGGCAAGTTGTGCTTTGATCATGTTGAACCCATGTTTATAAAATTGCTATCTTTGTTTTACCCTATTGCATATATTTCAAATATACAATTGTTTCAAATTAGATTGGGTTTAGCTAATGCACCAGATTGATCTATACCCTACTTTGTCATTGTATGCCATGATCCATTGTCACCCTAGATTGGTTAAATATAGTTGGTTAATAATTATAATCAACATTGGAGGATTAGTCCGTATTAGTTGCTTAGTCATGCCACGTCATCACATGTGTCAGAATCATTGATAATTAATCTTGATTAATGGAATATGGAACAATGCTATGAACTTGTGTGTCATGTGGGATCACACGATGAGATTGAGTTGTTGTGACGAGTCATGTCATGCAACGATGTTGAATTGTTGATGGCACGTGGTGCTTGGTAATCAACTTGGGTGATAATCACTTAGATTGGGGCAAGTGACAAGGGGCGAGGATGCCAAGGTGGGCCCGATGGGCAGAGGGTATGTGGATGTCTTGCCTTGATCATTCTAAGGACTTAACCTTGCAAGCCTTTGACCTGAGTCAATCCTGCAACCACATGTCTGGTATGGGCCAGCCTAGCTGAGTAATTTGCAATGTCTTAATTTTGGTACTATCTTGGTCGGTGTGAGTTCCCGAGTTATGGAGTAATTCACATGGCGCAAGAGGGGGCCTTGGTTGTGGTTTCGGACCCACGGTGTTGAAACCTTAGCGGGTAGTATCCGGTTAAGCGAGCATTGTAAAGGCTTTGTTATAATCACTCGCCTTGGTGGTGTTTGGTTGTATCGCGTGGGTAAAGTGCATAACCTCTGCAGAGTGTGAAACTATTCGGATAGCCGTGCTTTCATGTATTGAGCAATGCTCGGAATTACAGCTTAAGGGTTAGTTTAATTAAATGGACAATTTGGTTGGGATGGCAGAATGCCATATGGAAGATGGAATTTGACTTAGGATTGGAAACTTGGTTTATTTGAGAAATACTGAATCTATTTACTATGGTTATTTGTTTTACAGTCTTTACAATCTATTTATTATATTTGTTCATAAATGCTGCTTATTGCAAAATAGCCATAATAGCCTATCCATTGGAATAAGCCTTACATATAGATACATAGAATTGCATTCTGTGCACAACTTGTTGAGTGCTTAAGTACTCACCCTTGCCAAACAACAATAATCAACAGTTGAAGAATCTACACCTGTGTTGGAAGAGGAAGTCCAGGAAGACACGAGTCATTAGGGTCCGAGCCTTGTCGGTTGCCTGTGGTGAACTGATGAGCTATCTACGTTTTCTACTTTTCGCTGCATAATTATTAGTTTATATTTTCAGTCTTGCCCTACGTGGCTTAATAATGTAAGTTGGTCATAAGATCATACCTTTAGATATATCAATGAATGAACTATTATTCTATTATCGTTGAGTATGATGTGATATGTACCAATGTTGAGCTGTGTGCACTGGCGTTGATCCTGGGACTAGTGCGGTAAACACAGTGGGTTCGAATCAGTGGATTCGGGTCCTTACAGTGAAGTATCAAAGAAGAAGCAACAGGCCATGGTATCCTGCATGTCGGTTAGATAATATGTATTGGCTCGACAACCTGGAAAAAGCTCACCAACAATGCCCCTTTTGGCAATTTTATTGGGAGAAAGGGTCAGCTTTGTCGTCACCATATACTTGTCCGATGGAGCATTATCCGCACCAAGGTGACTGGCAGCGACGGTCGACTAAAGATAGAATATCTGAGCCGATGTTGGGTCGTCGTGATGAAATCCATAGAGGATCAGTCCATGAAAGGATTTTCAGGTCGATCCAACTGAAACGCGATTGAAAGAGGGGTCAAGTCTTATAGCTAAGATTGATTTGGCAGGGAAAACACGCGAGCCGATCGAACCAAAGCCTAGATGGTTTCCTCTAGGGCTTAGCCGATCGCAACGAAGATGACTTCAGAGGCTAAGAACCCAAGAAATGAGGGAAGCCGAGCAGGAAAACATAGGGATGAAACCTTTAATAAGCTCCGGCCGATTAAAATTGCTAAAAAGGAATAGAGGAGAAAAGAACCGGTTGAAGATGAGTTCGATTTAGCTAATAATCTGGATTCACCCGTGATTCAAGATGATTCTCCCCTTCGATAGACATCAACATGGTGTTCACCCTAGTGACTGAGTTTAAAATAAGTACCGCATCGGCTAAAGATGCTTTCGTTCAATTGTGTTTGGGGGCTCAAGATGCAGTTTTTGAAAAATCCCAAGATGATCATCGGCATCTAAAGCCATTGTATTTAAAAGATCATATCAATTGCAAGCCTATATCAAGGATGCTAGTCGATAGGGGCACAATAGTCAACCTGATGCCTTTCATCATATGCAAAAAGTTGGGTAAGTCCGATGAAGACCTCATTAGAACTAACATGGTTTTAATGACTTCACAAGCGGTCCTACTAAGGTGAAAGGGTTTACAGTGACAGAACTAATAGTCGGTAACAAAACATTGACGAACGCTTTTTTCGTGGTCGATGCCAAGGGTAATTACAATGTTCTATTGGGGCGATATTGGATTCATGCCAACTGTTGCATCCCGTCGACCATGCATCAGATGCTCATCCAATGGAATGGGGACGAGGTCAATGTGGTTTAAGCCGACACATCGGCTCACATAGGCATGGCTAGGTCAAATGCAAATTGGCAATATGACGAGACTGACTGCATATCAGGTAAAGCCCTAGATGATTGTGATTTCTTCTGCATTAACAAGACAGGGCTTATTCCAATCAACGTAAAGCCAAGCATGCTTGATCGGACAGGCGAAATTTTGCACTAATGGAGTCTAAATTAGCAATAAAGGCTTTACAAGATAGAATGTGCAGCTATCAACAAATAACATATAGCTACAAGGCCATTGAAGATTTTCAAGAAATCAAGAAATTAGGCCAAGGTTTCACGTTGACTGATTTACAGGACAAAGTCGACAAAGGTGATGGTGATAGAAAAAGACCAACTTTTATATGTTCAAAATTAGCCACAGATTATAAAGAGAAGTTGGTCAAGATGTTAAAGAATTATAAAGATTGCTTTGCTTGGGAGTATCATGAGATGCCCGGTTTAAGCCGACAACTCGTTGAACATCGGCTACCTATAAAGTCGGGTTATCGGTCATTTAAACAGTCCCCTAGACGATTTAATCCAGCCTTGTATACCACCATAAAAGAAGAAATTGAGTGATTGTTGGAGGCTAAGTTTATCAGGCCTTGCCGATATGCTGAGTAGGTTTCCAATATCATTTCTGTTATGAAAAAAATGGCAAACTCTAGGTGTGTGTCGATTTTAAGAATTTAAATAAAGCCACACTGAAGGATGAGTACCCAATGCCAATATCAATATGCTTATTGATCCTGTATCGGGGAACAAAATTATTATCTTTCTCGATGGTAATGCCAGATACAATCAAATATATATGGTAGAAACCGATATACCTAAGACAGCTTTTAGGTGCCTTAGTGCCCTAGGTTTGTTTGAATGGGTGGTGATGATGTTCGGCTTGAAAAATATTGGTGCAACATATCAACGTGCCGTGAATTTAATCTTTAACGATTTAATCGGATATATTGTGGAAATTTACATCGATGACGTTATTGTAAAATCTAAGGAAGATTTTCAGCATCTAGCTGATTTGGAAACAATGTTCAAAAAGACAAGGGCACATGGTTTAAGGATGAATCCATACAAGTGTGTTTTTGGGGTATCAGCTGGACAATTTTTAGGTTTTATGATCCATAAAAGAGGAATTGAAGTCAATCAAGAAAGGGTCAAAGCTATAGTTAAAAATAAGCCAACAACCTGTAAAAAGGATTTACATAAGCTTATCAGCAAGATTAATTATTTACTGTATTTTATTTCAAATTTATCTGGCCGAATCAGTTTGTTTACCCCCGTTATTGAAGTTAAAGGAGAATCAAGAATTTGTTTGGGGAGTAGATCAGTAGAAAGCTTTTGAGAATATCAAGGACTATTTGTCCAAGCCTCCAGTTTTGGCCGTACCCAGGAAAGGCGTCCCATTTAAATTAGTTATATCGGCTGAAGAAGTAACAATTGGAGCTATTTTGGCATAAGAAATTGATGGTAAAGAGTGGATCATTTTCTACTTAAGCCGACAGTTAATTAATGCAGAAACCAGGTATCCTTTTGTAGAAAAGCTCTGATTGTCATTATATTTTGATTGTACTAGGTTAAGGCATTATATTTTAGCATCGGCTTGTAAGGTTGTTTGTAAAACCGATGTTATAAAATATATGTTGTCAGCTCTAATTTTATGAGGTCGACTTGGTAAATGGGCATACGTGCTCATCGAGTTCGAGTTAACGTATGAATTAGCTAAAGCTGTCAAGGGTTAGGCGATTGTCGATTTTATAATAGGACACGAGATCGATATGAATGCCGATCTAGTATCTGTTGCCCCTTGGAAATTGTTATTTGATGGATCAGTATGCAGAGAAGGTAATGGAATTGGAGTTGTGTTAATTTCACCAAAAGAGTATAATTTTGAGTTTGCGTTTCAGCTAAATTGCAAGTGTTCTAATAATCAAGCTGAACACGAGGCGTTACTTAAGGCCTGCAGTTACTCGATAATATTGGAGTCAATTTTGTTGAGGCTTATGGTGATTCTTTGTTAATAGTTCAACAAGTTAGAGGGGAATATAACTATTATGATGAAACTTTAAGCCGATATTTGGATGAATGTCTTAAGATATAAGCTCGTTTGGTTCTTTTATAATTTGTCATGTCCCTCGTGAGATGAATACTAAGGCCAATGATCTAGCTAAACAAGCATCGGGTTATAAAATCTTTGGCCGATCAAAAGAGTGTGAGCCAATAGAAAAGATGGTCATGTGCATCGCTACAGACAATTGGAGGACAAGAATAATGGATTATTTGACCAATCCTTCAAAATCCACGGATCGAAAAATTAAGAGGCATGCCCTAAAATATGTCTTGCTCAATAATGTACTATATTATCGGACTCTAGAGGGTTTGTTATTAATATGTCTTGAAGCCGACGAAGCTGAGGTGGCAATGGGAAAAGTACATGAAGGTATTTGTGGGACTCATCAATTGGCTCATAAGATGAAATGGCTATTAAGGCGAACTGAGTATTTTTGGCTGACAATGTTCGAATATTGTTTCAAATATTATAAGGGATGTCAGACTTGTTAGAAATTTGGCAATGTGCAGTTAACTCCAGCGTCGGCTTTGCATCCAATTATCAAGCCTTGGTCGTTCAGAGGATGGGGAATAAATGTAGTCAGGCAAATATCCCCTACATCAAGCAAGGGCCATAAATACATTTTACCTGTGACCAATTATTTTTCTAAATGGGTTGAGACTATACCTTTGAAAAAGGTTACGAGTATTGAAGCTATCGGCTTTGTTACAGAACATATTATCCATCGATGTGGAATTCCTTAAACTATTATGACTGATCAAGACTCTGTGTTTATGTCCGATGAGTTTCAAGAGTTTGCTAAAAGTTTGGGAATTAAATTATTAAATTCATCGCCTTATTGTGCTCAGGTTAACGGTCAAGCCGAGTTGTCAAATAAAACATTGATCAAATTGGTCAAAAGAAAGATCGAGGAAAAACCAAGGAATTGTCATAAGACATTATCGTAATCTTTTAGGCCTATCGGATTACTTGCCATGTTGCAACTAAGCTATCACCTTATCAGTTGGTTTATGGACAAGAAGCTGTATTGCCTATAGAGATCAATATCGATTCGATAAGAATAGCCAAACAAAATGGATTATCGATTCAGGATTATAAAGATTTAATATCCGATAACCTAGATGACTTGGTAGAGTTACGTTTACAGACGCTAGATCGGCTTAAGAAAAATAAGGCAAGGCAAGGGCTTACAATAAAAAAAATAATGCCCAAGTCCACCTGTAATGGAGATTACATTAGTAGAAATATAGGTGAAAATGTCTCCAGATTGAGTCTCGTTTTGTGAAGCTGATCTCGTTTGGAAAACTATACTGCCTGTCGGCTCTAGAGATGGTTGTTTTGGAAAATGGTCTCCCACATGGGAAGGACCCTACAGAGTTCATCGGATAATAGGTGGAAATTCTTATGTTTTGGAAACACTTAAAGGGATGGTATTTCCTAAGGCGATTAATGGCAAATATTTGAAAAATATTACCCAAGTATCTGGGTAGGATCCTAGTCGGCTATAACTGACTATTGGCTTTGGGAGCCAAATTAACTCGTTGCAGTTAATTCTGGCTATGAAGTTTAGTGACAAAACATAGCAAGATATAATGCTTAAAAGGAAACAAAAATGAACATAAGTAATAATCGGTAAAGCAGTTGATTATAAATATTTTTTACAGCCATTCAATAAGCATTGTTTTAAATTAGCCCATTACAAACATTCAAGAAGTTTTTGGGAATCAGCCGAATACATAAAGTCGACAAGGTTGCAGAAGGCACTAAAGATCTTGGACAAAGGCCGAACATAGCTGCTACAGCCTTGGCAATAGTAACTTGGACATCATCCAGTATCTTCAAATCTTCTTCCTCGCTTCCTGCTACTTGAGTCACCTTGGCCGACTGTTTCTTGACGGCTGCTACTGCTGAGGCAATGGACATCTTCTGGGTTTTTAAAATTGATGAGGTATCTGCCATTTGCTGTTAAGCATCGACGAGATTGGCATTTACCTTGATCAATTCCTCCTCCAAAGATTCCTTAGCCAATTCTAAGTTGGCATAGGACACCTTAATGTCCTTTAGCCCATTCATTTCTTTGTCAAATTTTGCCTTTTGGGCCTTAGCATCGGCTACCAGCTTGTCCAGAAGCTTCTTATCTTCTTTTCGAGCCGATCAGAGTTCCATTCTGGACTTCGCTACTTCTAATGCTTCTTTCTTGTCGTCTAGAAAGTAAACGTCAAGTAAAGCTGCAATGGCCTCCTCCGACAACTCAGTTTTGATTTCATCCATTACCTAGTGTATCGATTGAGAGTTTTCCAGAAGTGAAGCCGTCGTGTATGGAGCAGTTTGAAGAGATGCCTCAATTTTTCCTTGGTGTCCGGAGCCAACGCGATAGCAGCCGATGAATCTTTGGAAGTGGCTATGATATTTTTTATTACATCAAGGAAGGACATCATACCTATTTTCGATTCGTCCAAACCCAACAAGTCAAATCCAAGCATGCTTGTGACGGACTCAGCTGGCTTATCGGTCGGCTGTGTGGAGGCAGTGATGCCTTGAGGAGTCGGCTGTGATGGGGGAGGCGGCAGATCTGCTTCTGTTGGAAGATCGGCCAAGATACAGGCACAGATGCGGTGTGGAGAAAGCAGGTTGCGGGGAAGATCACTAGTTCTATTAGCCAATTTGTTGGCATTAGACTTAAATTTACTTCACAGAAAGAAGTTTTACCTAGCCCGTGCCAGAAGCATATGGAGAGCTTTCGCTCGATTGCTCTTGAGGCTTGCTACCCCTACTAGCCAATACCTTCTTATTGGGTCGGCCACGTTTCTTTTTTGATAAGAAGTCGACTATAAGTGTTCGTTTATACAAAAGCTATGGAGAACCTAAATTATAACTGGTGAATGTGTGCTTACTTGGTTGTTGTTTTTCATAATCGAAAAGTAAAGGAGCTTGGATCCCTAAGGTGCCAGAAGAATAACCTGCCAGGGCCGCTCCAGTGGGGTGTGGCCATTTGCTACCTTGGTCGATTCCTAATGAGTCAACAGGTTTCTTCCCCGCTGCTTTGGTCTGCAATATAAAAGAAGAAGCCGATTACTAAAGTTCAAGGGGTGATTAGTTGTGCAGAAATATGTGTAGAAATAAAACGAAAAGCCTATTTTAGCCGATACCTCACCGGTAATATCTACAAGGCTTGTGTTAGTACAGCCCGACGAACTAGCCTCACTGCTAGCACTCAAGCTATTGCTAGAAGAGTTAGTCATTTCGTTGGTTCTTCAGGAAGGTTTGGAAAGAATTTGGTGATGACCGTCGATAAAGTCCTTTCTGGAGAGTACAATGCCACAGAAATAGCCGACCACCATGTGGAAAATTTCCTACCCTTCGAGTATGCAAAAAGAAGTGTGGCATTTTTTGAAGTTGAAGATCGTCGGCGAAGTGTAAAGCAATATTAGCCCTAGTATCACTGCAGATATGTTCCCTTGGTTGAAGCCGACCAAACAACTGAAAACTTGGGGGGACTTGCCCAAATCTAAGCTACCTTGCATACACTGATGGGTGGTAGAATTCGTAAGAAGGATTGTAGGTCTGGTTTCTGGTATGTAAGCAAATAGATAATACGCTTGGCGAGAGGAAAATTTTATATAAGTCAAGGGTTTCTTCCTTCATATTGATACTGTCAGCCGATAGATGAAGAAAAGATGGACATGGGTAATCTTCGGCTTCCAAATAGCTAAAAAAATCATGCTGATTGAAATCTTCATTATCAAGCTGGAGGAAGAAGGCCAGGAATTTTCTTGAGCTGATGGGTGTGATCTTGCCTTCATCATTGCCAGAACATAGAATAAACCTTTCTCCAAAAGATCGGCTATTTCTATACTCAGCCTCTTGGCCTTCTGGTGTTTCTTCTCAGGGGAAAGATGACAGATCGATTGAGCTAAGTTGAAATGATCGGCTGAATACACAATAGAGCTAGGTCTGAATGAACCATAGCAGGCCTCCCACATTGCCAACTGTATAGGCTCCCATCCCGGTGTAAAGCCGACTACCAATGATGTGTACCATTTGATAGAGAGGCCCCGAGTAATATTTTTCCCAGAGCTAGCCGATGGCCCCCAACCAGTTGCTCTACTGCAACTTGGTATACTTGTGTAGGCCAGAGTAATGCTCCACAAAATAGAAATTTGTCAAGCCACAGATTTAGAAAAGCTACGTGTTCCTTATCGGATATTGGGTCGACTCCTCTGTTATTGCTAATGTACTTGTTTCAACCTTCTCCTTTGGTGTGAATAAGTTTGTGTTGGGGCTTAGTGCTGAAAGCCGATACTTGGTCCCCATCAAGCCTTAAGCAGTTCTAAACATAACAGCATTGAACGTATCCGACCAGAAGTAACAAGCAGTTCTGGGAGGCATTTTGCTATTCCCATCCTCTCCCACTCAACCTTTTTTTGCGCTACTAGTCGATTGTACCAATCTCTCCAGCCCTTCAGTGCCATTGGTCAGGCTCTAAAACTTTTATTCAATCCTTCTATATTATACATAGGAGCCGATAGAAGAAGACGAGGAATCTCTCACTCTATAATGACTGATGGATCGAAATATCCTATCGGTCCTAAATAATACAGGTCGTTGCTATTGGGAATGGGAATGAATACCTGCTGAGAATCCATTTCCTTGAAACCGATTGGAAGATGTCAAGCCGACGGAAGACGGAGGAGGAGAGAGTACGGGAAGCTTGAAGTTCGGGATTGAGGATGAAGTCGATGGCAAGAGATTCGAGAGCCTGTGTGCGTGAAAATGACAGAAGGATGGGCCCCATATTTATAAGGGGTAAAAGTAACAGTAAAAGGCAGGAAATTTTCCTAAAGCGGTGGATGCAGTTATAGTGAAAATGTTGCATTTTAAAAATTGCGGCGTGATTAATAGGGCAATTACTAAGGGTAGCAGTGAAGATAATAAGATTAAGTCGATCATGGTTAAGCTGATGAAAGTGATTTTTGGAAGATAATATGTTATCTCCCAAAAATAGAGGGCATATGTTTACACCAAAATTTGGCAAGATATAACCAATTTGTTAGGCTGAGGATAAAATTGGATATTTTCGGCCGATATTGATTAAAAAGGGAAAAGTTAAGTTGAAGACAGAATTGTGAACGATATTGATTCAAAGATGGAATTTTATTTGTACAAAAACCGATGCGAATCATGGCTGGCAACGTATTGGAGAAGGATACGATCGGCCTATGCACTATAAAAAGGGGATCGAGAGCAAGCAGAAAAATACCAATCAAATAACTTGCATCCACTTTTTATCCACTTTTCCTGTTAACTAGAAGTAGTCTTATAATTTAGATCTCTTGTAATTCATCGTTGATCAATAAAGTTGCGCTTCGCCGATTGTTGATCTTCTCCAATTACGGTAGGTTTGGGTTTTCTCTGATCTTGTTGCGTATCACCTTTTTTTGGAAAATCTAACTTTATCAACCATCTAATCGGCTCCAACGAGTTGTTTAGATTTATCGTTACTTTCGATTTAATCAGCTTTGAATAGTTGTTTAGATCCTTGCTGATTATCATATTAGATCGGTTTTGAGCGTATTTTTCATCTATCTTGCCGATTGTAGGATCAAATCGCTGGCACGCCTCAAACCAGAATTGAACCTGGCGTTCGCGTGTGTTTGAGTCGATCAATCCATCGTCATATTTTTCAGTGCCAACAACAAATTACATAAATCTTGAAGTAAGAGAAGAGATCAGTAATCACTAACTATCTTTAATTTTGAGCACTTTTACAATACACAATATTGAATATTAGTCGTTCATTATATTTGATCTAATGAATCAGATTAGTTAGGATTTAGTTATACTTCAACTTGTAGTATTGGTAGTAGAAATCATATGGTAGTAGTATTGTAATTATCTATTTTTTTAATTTTTGAACTTACGTGTATTTTTTGGTGCTTTTGTGTAAAATTCGGGACTGGTTCGTGGGCCGCACAGGACAGACAGTTTGATGTGTTAATGCGAGACCACGACGTTGTCATGAATTAGACGGGAGGGCGCCAGCCTCGGACTTGGTCACAATCCGGGAGGGTACCGACAGGAAGGCAAAGGCTACAGCGTCGACAGGATTGGACTAGTGACAGCAGCGGAAAAAAGAGGGTAGCGATAACAAGTAACGCAATAAAAGGCAGCGGCGGCGAAAAATAAAGGTAAGCGATAGCGACTAATGTGTAACGTAGCAAAGGATCAAAGGTCCATAATACTCCTGAGAAATGTACGTCTAGATCTAATTTCTACTACCACTATTTACTACCCATGTTATCCACCATAAAATTGCTCTTAATTTATGCTTTAATATTTCTGTAACTTTTAAATAGTGATGCATAGAAGCACCTCCCGTCAAAGCCTCTTGATACATCAAGAGGCGCCAAAATTTTCATGAACCTCTGCACGAGACCTTCTCAACCAAAATTTTCTCAATTATGCCTCATTATATTCGAAGGAGGCGATCTGTTTCTACCCAAGATGGAGCTGTCAAGATTGGGAATATGTATTTGGGATTGCTACTACATGCAGAGCTAGCTGATTATTTTTCCCGTTTGGTAAGACCGGATCAGAACTGATATCGCTACACAACATTTGTCATAATTCTAGTTTGTGATAGGCTGCAAGATCACGAGTTTGGGAAACATGCATGTACTTGGTTTGCAGGAGCCCATCCAGTAAAAGTAAAACGTACTACAGGCAGCAAATATTTAGTTAAATTTATGAAAACATTCTGAGGCGATTTTACCTCTCTTTCATGTTGCTTGCATTTTTCGAGTCTTAGTTACATGGATTACATATGTGCAATGATTACAATTTACAAAGAAACTGTGCAAATTAACTGATCGGCTGGCCCAAAATTGTGCGGTGCTACTGTGTAAACAAGTGATCATTGGGTTCCGACTTACTTAATCCAGCCCGTGGGGCTAGTGGACAATGTTTTTATTGGTGTTGGCGTCAAAAATATGACGGGATTGATCGGTTTAAATACATGTAAACGCCGGGTTTAATTTTGGTCCGAAGCATGCTAATCGATTTGATCCTGCAATTAGCAAGAAAGATTAAAATCTAAACAGATATATCAGCCGATTAGAGTTTTCAATATAGATCAGATCTAAACAACTATTTAGCCGATTAAACCGTGGATGACGATAGATCTAAACAGCTTGTTACGGCCGATTAAACGGTTTGTTAAAGGTAGATTTTTCCGAAAAAGGCGATGCGCAACAAGATCGGAGAAAAGCAAACCTAGATAAATTGGTGTAATCAAAGATGATTAACAATCGGCGATGCACAACTTTATTGATCAAAAACGGATTGCAATGTCTAAATTACAAGAGTTACATCTAGTCGAGGAAAGTAAATAAAAGTAAATGCGAGTTGTTTGTTGTTGTTGTATATCTTCCCCGGCTCGCCTTAGATAGTCTTTTATAACATGTAGGTCGATCGTATGCTCCTCCAATCCGTCACAATCCATAAACCGTATCGGTCTCTATCTCGTACAGACAAAATTCTTTATTTGAACCGACTAGAATTCCAACTTTTCACTTAATTCCTTTTTTAACTGATATTGGCCAGAACCATCCACTTTCACCCTTGACCTAATATAGTTTGCCAGAATTTGGTGCTAATATATGCCCTCCATTTTTGGGAGATGTGAATCTTCCAAAAATATTTTGTTGTCAGCTTAATCATAATCAGCTTCACCATGAATTATCCCATCACTATCGCCGCTTTTATCAGCAACCACTTCATTTATTCACATCGTAAAATCCTTGAAACGAGCGTTTCCACCATAACTGCTCATAAAATTTTGAAAAAATTACCACCCAAATGCCACTGGTTTTACCCCCTATAAATATTACACCGTACCCCTGTCATTTTTACGCGCATGAGCTCTCAAACCTCTTATCATCGGCTTGCTTCTTCATTTTCCTTGTCTTCAACACTTCAACTGGCAATACCCTCTTGCATCGGCTCACTCTCATCGGCTTGGCAAACATGGATCCTCATCAGGTACTCATTCCCATACCCGACAGTAATGACTAGTATTACATAGGTCGGTAGGGAATCCTAATCCGACAGTCGTTATAGAACAAGAAATCCCTCGTCTTTCCTTATCGGCTCCTAAGTACAATATAGAAGGGTGGAGGAGTAAAAGTTTTAGGGCTTGGCCAACAGTTTTGATGGAATGGTGAGATTGGTACAATCGGCTAGTAGCCCAAAAAATGGTTGAATGGGAACGGATAGGAATAGCAGAGTGCCTCCCCTATCTCTAGCCAACCCTGAGGCCAATGAGCCCTTAGTGACCACAGTCTGTTATTTTTGGTCGGACACCTTCAACCCTTTATGTTTAGAATAGGTCCAATTGGCCTGACACTTTTGGATGTAGCGCAACTTTGTTGCCTAAGGCTAGATAGGGACCAAGTATCGGTTTTTAGTGCCAAGCCCCAACACAAGTTAATTCACAACAATGGGGAAGGCTGGAGCAAGTACATTAGCAACAACAAAGGAATCGGCCCAGTGTCCGATAAGGAGCATATAGCTTTCTACCTGTGGCTTGACCGATTTTTATTCTGCGGTGTTTCTCTTGGACCGACCCAAGTTTATCAAGTAATAACCGAGAAGTTAGTAGAGGGTCATCGGCTATCTTTGGGCAAAATGCTTTTGGGAGCGACATTCTAGATGATGCACGCCATACGGAGTCGGCTATTCACTGGCATGGGGGGAATACATAGTTGGTAACCTGGAAGGTCCTCTATGGTTTATTTAGACTAGGTTGTATTATATATTCAATTGATCATTCAAACTTAGTTCAACCGACATGACACCGTTACCTCACGAAGAAGCCCCAGAAGGCCATGAAACTGAATACAGAAATAGTCGAACCTTTGGAGAAAAGTTTATTCTCTGCTCTGGTAACGACAGCAAGATCACCCCAATCAGGGCTAGGAGGTATTTAGCCTTCTTTCTTCAACTAGATCATGAAGATTTCAGTTAGCTTGATTTTTTCAGTTATGAGGAAATCGATGAGTATCAATGTCCATCATTCCTTCATTTACCAGCCGATAGCAATGACTTGCCAAAAGAAACTCTTAATTTATACAAAATCTTCCTTTCCCCAAGTGTATTCTGTGTCGTCTTGCATACCAAAAATCGGACTTATTAGCCGTCTTATGAGTTTTATCATCCATTAGTATACTCAAGATAGCTGGGTTTTGGACAAGTCACTCCAAGTTTCCAACTATTTGATCGGCTTCGGCCAAGGGAACGCATCCGTAGTACATCAGGAGCTAGCATTGCTCTACGCATGGCCAATGATTTTCAAATCCAACACTTGCCTCCCTTCTTTTTGCATACTCGGAGGGCAAGAAATTTTACCACTTGGTGCTCGGCTATTTCCGCAGCTTTGTATCCTGTGAAGAAGACTACATCGGCAATCATCTCTAAATTTTTTCCAAATCTTCTAGCAGAGCCGACAATTACAACTAACTCTTGTAGCATAGCTCAAGTTCTAGCAATGATGCTAGTTCATCAGACTATACTAATACAAGTCCTGTAGATATTACTGGCGAGGTATCGGCTGAAATAGATCTTTTACTGAATTCTGGAATATCCTCTTAAACTTTACTGATCAGCTTTTCTTTTAATGTAAAGGCCAAAGTAGAGGGCAGAAAGGCCACCACTAACCCATCGGGCACTGGTTATCCAAGTAAGCGACCACGCCCCACGGCCGCTTTATCGGGTTACTCCTCGGGTACCCTGGGAATTCAATCCCCTTTGCTTTCTAACCTAGAAAAAAACCAGCCAAGTAAGAACCCGTCAGCTTCATTTCATATTTTTGCTGCCTTTTTTGTTGACTAACTTCTCTAGCCGATTATTTAAGAGAGAAGAAACGTGGCCAACCCAATAAGAAAGTTTTGGCTAGTAGGGACAAAAACCCTAAGAACAATCTCCACGTGCCTCAAGCACAGAATAGGTAAAGCACTTCTCAAGCTGACTTCAAATCCAAGTTAACAAATCAACTAACATACTTCTTTATCATTTCTTGAGCCTTCACTTTCTCCACGTGCATCCATGGCTGATATCCAAGCCGATCTTCCTATAGAAGATGAAGTTACTCCTCTTCCATCACAGCCGATGCCTCAAGCCATAATCCCCCAAGGCGCACCAACTATTGATTCCGCTCCTATTGTTGTTGTAGAGTCGACCAACAAGTCGACAGAATCCCTCACCAATGTGTTGGGATTTGACTAGTCAGATTTGGAGGATGAAGTCGATTTGGCCATGGAGAGCTTCCCGAAAAAAATCCAGAAAATCTTGGCAGTCTCCAAGGACGCGTCGGCCATGGTAGCATCGGCTCCAAGCATAAAGGAGAATCTCAACAATATATTTTTTCAAGCTCATCTTCACACCATCGGCTCAATTGCTGGAAAACGCTCAGCCACTTATAGATTCCATGGCAGTGGTGCATGCAAGCTGATCTACCCGAAGAAGCGATCGCTGCATTGCTGAATGTATGCCATCTTGATGAAAGAAAAGAGGTAGTGCAATCGGCCAAGGCAAGAATTGCTTGTCGTGAAACTTGTAACATCCCAATTTTTGTTTCATTTGGATTTAATATGCATTTTATAAATTTTTTGAATTTATTGGATTTTTCTAGATTTTATTTAAATTTATTAATTATTATTAAATATGGCCTTTTGTGAAAAGTATTTAAATATTGAGAAAGTTTAAATAAAGTTCAGTCAAAAATATTTTATCTTAGTTTCAAATGTCTCAAAATATTTTTTTAGATTTGTTTTGGAATTTTTCTGAGATTTTTGCTATTTATTTTGGTTTAAACTAACTTCTAGAATTATTTTAAATCGAAAAGATTTATTAAAATCTTATAAATAGTGTAGGGCCGAAACCCCTACAGGCCCAGCCCAGTCGCACCGGCCCAGCCCGCATCCGCTCGCCCTAGCTGCTTAGATCGTGATCGTTGGTTTCATCTGTGTGGCTCAGATCTCGCCACATAAGTTCTCGTGATGTCAACCGGTGGATCGGAATCGAACGCGCAGCGTTAGATCATGTCATTTCAATGCCCTAGAGATCTGAGCCGTTGGATTTAATCGAGCGGTTGAGATTGAATCGTACCGGTTTCCAAATCATCTTTGCGATATGCCACCAGATATATGTTTTATCTAAAAACTATTAGATAACTAGCAATAACATATTAGACAACAAATGAGCACATAAAAAATGTAATCCAAGATTTGGTTATTCTCCCAAAACTAAGCTACACAATTTCATTACACTAAAATTACAGAAAAATAACATAATTATGTGCACATGAGATAGCACTGGATGATAATCCTATTGTTGTTTGCGATGGGATTGGTGTAATGAGCTTGATGATTCTCCGGTATTTCAACGCAGATTGGGATTGCATCGCATATACTCCGAGACACCTCTGCGGAGTGCGAGGAGCCTTGCTGCGCCTCCATCTGAAATTAACACAAAGATTGGTGCGCCACCAAATTATTCTAGTGCGTTCTGTCAATCTATAAGCCTCCGGATGAGGGATTCATGCCTAGCACCTAAACCCTAATTATGCGTACCTGGGATGAGCACTTCATTATACTCCAATTGCTGTCTGCGACGGGAACGCCGATTGGGGTTGAGTCAATGATACTCCCATCCACTGAACAGATTGCGACAAGCCTTGCTGCGCCTCCATATGAAATTCACAAAGAAAAAGTGGTGCGCCACCAGATTAATGAGATGTAGACTGCCAATCTACGCTGCAGTAGGGAATCAAGCGCAGCAAGTAAAACACCTGATTAGAACACACTCCAGATAATTCCATTCGGTCGACCTAAACAAAACGGGTTCGACACCCAACCCGGTAGCGTACGGAAGCACCCGTACTGTATATTAAGTGCACCGGGAGTATATATATATATATATATATATATATATATATATATATATATATATAGTATAATTACTTGGGACACCATGGTGCCAGGTATCATGATCTAAAAAGGATATTTTTTCTATGTATTTTCATGCAATTTTTTTTGAAATTTTTAGGATACTGAGTTTAACCAATTTACAAACTAGTTCAAACAAGTTTGAACTAAAATTCAAACTATAGTTTCCCTTTTTGATGGTAGTTTGGTTGTAGGTATGTGCTAATTATATATATATATCAGCAAAGCATGTGATCCAAACTAGTTCAAAATCTTTGAATTCGAGTATATTTTTTCAAAGGTATGTGTTTAATTTGAATTGTTATAGATGGGTATATACCCTAAAACTGAAATTTTTGAAAATTATACTCGAATATAGCTTGAATTTGCGCATTTGAAATCATGGTGCCCAGCCACCATGGTGCCCCATTTCGGCTTCATATATATATATATATATATATATATAGTATGTACTCCGGGACCTCTTTCCATTGATTTACTTGCGTACGGACGAAGTGGGCCTGATTAATCTACGCCCTAATCAAGTGGGACTAATCTATTTGTTACTGTTCGATGCATGCCTAACAACTCCAGGTAGTAAAGGCGCATGCAGACTATTCTCACGCATTGGTTGTGGAGTAGTACTCCCGGTAGCACACTTTCATTTTTCTATATTGTTTTTTTTCTATACTCTCAAGAGGACATGCTTCATCTTCAATATACTACTTAAACGAATGTGTTATATTCCTTTATCACTTTCGATATAATTAAATAATAATTTTAAGATACTCTAATACGACATGGTTGAAAAAATTTCATCGGAACCATTTATTTTTGCTATATACTCTTGTTCATATGTTAAAGGAGTGTATACAGAAATTATGGTATAAAAAAGTGAACTTTGATTAAAATTTTCATGAAACTCACTTTTAAATATCTTATAATCATTATTGGAGTATTCTCAAAAGGATAGAGAGGTATAACAACATCAGTTAAGCGATATATACAAGTTGTAGCATCAGTTAAGCGGTATATATATATATATATATATATATATATATATATATATATATATATATATATATAGGGATACCGTGATTATATCGTGCTTTCAATTAAGACAAGAGCAAATTTCCCAAAATTATAGGTTTTATGTATAAACTATAAGAAAACTCTAGATTTAAGCATGTATTTCACCGATCTCCAGATTTAAGAGACATTTGTTTCATAAAACTATAGGTTGTAACTCCTATCGAAATTTGCAAGTGGTCTAATAGATGGGACCCACATGGCAGCCACACAACTAGGATATCCCGTTCTGCTTTGATGTGTGGCTACCATGTGGGGCCATATGTCAAAGCCAAACCAAATAACAGGAGATGCTATACAACTTGTAGTTTTGTTAAACAAATTTTCCTTCAATATAAGGTCATGTGAAATACATATGCTAAAATCCTTAGCATGAGTAGGGAACCTGCAAGCGTGTATGTAACATCCCAAATTTTGCTTTATTGGTTTTAATGTGTTTTCCCTTTTATTTGAATTTTCTGGGACTTTAATTAATTCATTTTGTATTTATTGAATGGAGCCATTTGCTACCTTTTAATTATTCAGAGAAAAATATTAATGATCTTTTGTTGAAAATATTTTATTTGAGTTCCAAATGTCCCAAAGTATTTTTTGGAAATTTTCAGGATTTTCCTGGTATTTTTGCTATGTATTTTGACTTTGTTTATTTATCTGAATTGTTTTTATTCAAAATTATTTTAAAATCTGATGAATAGTATTGGGCCAAGCCCTTCGGTCCGGCCCATTAGTCCGCGCCACAGCTCAGCCCGTGTCAGCCCGTGTGGCCTGCTCCACCGAAACCCACCCTAGGATCGTGACTGTCGGATCGAGATCAAACAACTGTGCCTTCTCCGCGTCGCCCGCATGTTTCAAGCCATCGATCGCCGCCGAGTGGACGTCTGCGATGCCGCCACGTCGCTCTTCCGTATCCCCGCCGGATTCCGCCGTCCTATCCGAGTGAACCTCGTTTCGCACGAGATTCGCGGAAGTTGAGACCGCTATTTATAGCGCCATCGCCGTCATTGAGATCTTCACCTCGCGCTGCATCTTCTGGACCACTTACGCACACCGAGACGCCCTCGTCCGCCCAAGCGAGTTCGCCGAAGCCTCCGCCGTCCGTTGAGTCCCCGCCGTCGTCGAGGCCACCATCGCTTCGTCGCGCCGAGTCGCACCTTTTCCATCTTTCCGTGTCGCCGGAGACGCCTCGAAACGTCGTCGCCGTGGTCATCATCCTCAAGTCCGGTGAAGACCTCGCCGTCGTGCCGCCATCAGTGTCGAGGAGATCGAGGACCGTCGATCCTCAATTGCTGGTCGGGATCAAGCCACATCGCCCGTCATCAGTGATCTGCATCGGTTAAGGTAGCCGTCGGATTCAGATCGTGTGGCCGAAGTGTCGCCGCGTAATCCTTTGTCCGTAGACGTACGATCGGATCTGGGCGCACCAGATCGCACCGGCGCCGCGGCCAACCGCGTGTCGCCACGTGTCGGGTGCCGTAGCCGAGGCGCCATGTGAGGGGTCCACGGTGGATCAAGGCCGAACCATGAACCGAGTTTATGCGCCAGTGACACGTGTCGTCTTCTAATTGGGCCACGTGTCCGCTGATGTCAGCGTGACGTCATATATCGTTTTTCCCGTAGAAAAATATTTTGCCAAAAATCATATTTGGTGCTGACGTCAACATGACATCATAAATGCTATTTTCCAGTGTAAAAGTAATTCTGTTTTTCTATTTTTCAGAATTATCTTTTATTCTAAACTTTGAATAGCTATATCTTTTGCATTTGAACTCTGATTGAGGTGATTTCAGTTTCTAAAAATGTTTAAAATCATGCTCTATTTAATGGTGAATTTTATTTAATTTTTAGAGTTAATCCTGCTCTCTGTATTCGCTATTTATTGCTTTCTCGCTCGTTACACGTAGACGTCGAGTTGCCCGGTGAGGTTGTGGTTGAGGAGGCAGCACCCGAGCAAGGTCCAGAGCAGGAGTTAGAGTTGTTTGAAGGCAATTTGTGTTTTGATCACGTTGAACATATGCTTTAAATATTATATTGTTTCAAAGTATTGCATATTAATTCAAGTATCGTTGTTTCAAGTATGTTGGGATTAGTTATTGTTCACTTTGAGTTACATCCACCTTGTCATGTTGTATGCCGTATCTCAATTATCACCCTAGAATGGTTTAATATTAATTGGTAGCTATAATTGCCAATGTGGTTAGTTAGAACGCAAGTAGAATGCTTAGCCGTGCAACGAGTCATCATTTTATGTAAAAATAGTTAATCTTGCTAAATGATTATGGAACATGTTTATTAATTTTTGTGTCGGGTGTTATCACACAATGTTGTTGTTGTTGATGGCATGTGGTGCATGGTAAATTAACCGGGGTGGTAAAATGATTTAGACTGAGGCAAGTGGCATGTATTTGTGGTGGGCCAATGTGGCACTTGGACGGTCGCATTGCTTTTTCTGGTAATGGTTGGTTCATGGTTATGATGACTTTTAGTTAGTCTTGCCTTGATCAATTAAGGGCATAACCTTGCAAGAATTTGATCTGAGTCGTTCATACAACCACATGTCTGTTATAGGACAGACATAGCTAATTAATTTGTTGAGTCTAAACTTTTATACTATTTGTAGTGGTGTGAGGACTGGGTAGTGGTAACCAGTCCTTGCATGGGTGTGCTCACATGGCGCAAGAGGGGGGTCCTGAATGTAGTAACTAGTCTCACCAGTGTTGAAACCTTAACGGATAGTACTGGGTTTAGATAGGCATTAGAAAGGCTTTGTTATGATCACTCGCCTTTGTGATGTATGGTTATATCTTGTCATGGGTAAAGTGTATAATCTCTGCAGAGTGCAAAACCTATTTGAATAGCCGTGCTCGCGGTATTGAGCATTGCTCAGTGATTACAGTCAAGGATTAGATTTTATTAAAAACAAGTGTGGGTATGGATGTTGGAACGTGGAATAAGGTTATGAGTTGGTTATTGAAAAAACAAATGAAAAACGTATTATTGTTTTACTGCCTTACAATCTATTTGCTATTCCTTTACAAGTGATGTTTATGCAAGTTAACCATGTCAGCGTATCCTTTGTAATAAGCCATGCATATAGTATATTAGACTTACATTATGTGCGCAACTTGTTGAGTGCTTTATGTACTCACCCCCTTACAACAAAACATCACCAGTTAAAGAAGAAGCAACGCCTGCTTTTGAGGAAGAGTATCAGGAAGAGGCGAATAACTAGGGTGTGAACCTTGTCAGTTGCCTGTGGCAGATTGAAGGGTTTCTACGCTTGTATTTATTTTCACTGCTATTTATTTACTTTCAATTTTAGCCTTGCGAGACGTATTCATGTAAGGTTGACCATAAGGTCGTCAAACAGTTATATTTAATATTGATGAAGTCTTTATTATGTTACCGTTAAGTGCGATTGTGATATTCATCAATATTGAGTCTGTGTGCACTAGCGTGATCCTAGACTAGTGCGGAATACACAGAGGGTTGATCCTAGACTAGTGCGGAATACACAGAGGATCCGGATTTACACATTCGGATCCCGACAGTGTATGTGTGTGTGATGTATAAATATAGTGTGTAGATTGTGTGTTCGTCTTGTATCACTCAAAAAAAAAAGTCTTATCCCATGTATAGTACTTAAGCTGTCACCTGGACTACAAAAGGCAGTGCCTCCCTGCAACAACTTTGTTGATGCTTTGCATCGAAGGTGTAACAAATTTTGTTCCCTTTTGTTATCTTTCCTCTAGTGAAAGTAGGATATATACATCTAGCTAATTGACAGCAAAGAGAGACGCAGGGAGGTTCTGACATTTCATGAAAATGAACTCATGAGGTACATAGGCACTTTGAAACGAAGCTTTAGATTTTCTAGCCCTACTGCGTACTCAGTTGGGAAGGATGCTATTTTTGCATCGCTCTAAATAATGCTGGGTGAAGAGGAGTGTGTGCGCATGTGGCTTCTTTGGAAGGGGATATATCAGCTGCAAATCATCTTTATTATATAAATTCTATAAAAATTATATGTAAATTGTTTTAAAAATTCTCAAAAATTACCAGACCTAGTGGAGCTAGCTTCTACAACGCTATAAAATTTAAAGATCAAATTCAATCGTATTTGAAAAATATTAAAAAGACAAACTCAGTCTAAATAGTGATTTTTCACTATTCATGACTATGCAACTCGCTGCTATCTTTCTAATACAATTGAGTTTGCTCTTCAAATTTTATAGAGGTGTAGAAACTAACATCCCCTACGTGTGATAATTTTTTTAGAATTTTTTAAAACTTTTACATATGGTTTTTACGAAGTTTATACGATAAAAGTGGTTTGTACCTGATATATGTCTCGTTTGAGATCAATTCCCGCGCTTATAGTTGTCACCGTCCTCATCTCTCTCGCTAGACATGTCCGTTTGAACTGATGGCTGAGGATTCTAGATGGCTTTAATTTTTTACTCTTCATTCTCGAATCTATGTCATTTTAGGTTTTAAATTTTATTTTAAATAAATAAATATATATATATATATATATGTCATTCAACCCATTTCGATGTGACATATTACTATTTTTCTTCTATTTCTCTCCCATTTAACTATTTCTAATGGCATTTACTACTATAGACTAGAGTAAGACACATTAACTAAAAATATAATAAAGGAGAGTAATATAATATTTTGTATATGTGATTTAGTGGAAGTATAAGAACTTAGAATAACATATATTCAGGAAGCGGAGAGAGTAGCGGTTTTTGGCTACTTTTTTGGTAAACCAGAAGACAGTCACAAAATAAGTAGCAAGAACAACAATAGCTGGTGTTAACACTTGACACACCGTGAAGCTGAAGCATGCACTCTACGGTGGCCGACCGGAGACAACAGCGACAACGAACGGTCGACTTGAACTTGAACAGCATGCATGATCACACGGAACACGACTCATTTTTCATTTCGACCATTGTCAATATAGAAAATTATGACTTGCACCCTCCAAATAGCTCATACAAGGACTAAATTCGTGATGACCATCAATGCAAGGTGTGTGATCGCAGATTCTCAACACCCTCATCCCTTTCAAGGAGCAGCTAGCTTGCTGTCTTTGGTCATCACACAGTTCACATCGTCTTCTCAAGAATCACTCCATCTTTCTCCCTCCAGAATTAGTTTGCTGTCTTGAGTTGTGCATCGATGGCTGTCATTGGCACGGCGGCGGCCGAGGTGTTCATCCCTGTGGCGGCGTTGGTCGGCATCGCGTTCGCGGTGCTCCAGTGGTACGTGGTGGCCAGGGTGGCCGTTCCCTCCCACGCCGGCGACGACGGAGCCAGCGGCAAGGGCGGGAGAGGGAGAAAGTGGGAGGAGGACGGCGTCGACTAGTCTATGTCTAGGCACGTCCGCACGTGGAGACCCGGTGCGCCGAGATCCAGAACGCCATCTCCATCGGCGCGACGTCGTTCCTGTTCACGGAGTACAAGTACCTCGCCGTGTTCATGGTCGGGGTCGCGGCGGTGATCTTCCTGTTCCTGGGGTCGGTGAGGCGGTTCAGCACGCGGCCGGTGCGGTGGTGCCGGCCGGCGCTGGCGAACGCGTCGTTCAGCACGGTTGCGTTCCTCCTGGGCGCGCTCACCTCCGTTCTGTCCGGGTACCTCGGCACGCACGTGGAGACGTTCGCGCACGGCGCGGCATGGAGCAAGCGTTCGTCGTCGCGTTCCGGTCCGGCGCCGCCATGAGGTTCCTCCTGGCCTCCAGCGCGCTGCTCGTCCTCTACGCCGCCGTCAACCTCTTCGGGTCATCACCGGTGACGGCCTTGGCGGCTCCTCCATGGACCTCTTCGGCCGCGTCGGCGGCGGCATCTACACGAAGGCCGTCGACGTCCGCGCCGACCTCGTGTGTACATAAATGTCGTATGTGTGATGTGTGTAGGTGATCGCTGACAATGTGGGGACAAAGTCGGCGACATCGCCGGAGTCCATCTCGTCGTTTGGGGGATGATGTACCCGCTGCCTAGGATGCTTGATACGCAGATACCGCTAGATACGTCATTTCTCAAAAAACAAAACATCGATATATCGGTATAAATGTATACATATAATAAAAATAAAATAATCAAGTTATACACAAAATAGATATAAAAGAGACAATAGCATAGAAAATGAAGAAACAAACCGAATAGATCATCTCGAATTCCAATCAACCCATAGCAAACGGTTTAGGGCATCTAGTCTATTGTTGCTCTAAATATCTCCACAACTGTACCCTTCTATTCCTACCAACTACAATCATATGTCTTGCCTCCTAGCCGCTGCTACTCTCACTTGCTTCTGGCTACCGCTAGTTGCCTGGGCATATACCACATTACCACAGTCAAAATAGAAGAAGAGTACTAGAGGGAAGACTCACCATGCGTGAAGACCAGAGGTGCCGTTGCGGCGGCAGGGAGAGGGATGTTGCGCGCCAACGTCTACAGGGGGAGAGAAATATTGGTGTGAGAACTCAGGGGAAGAGAGGAGCAAGGGCAGTGTAGAGAGTGAGAAGAGACTGCGGAATGGGATAAATGATTACAGGGTCTCCTTAGTTGGTAAGTATCAGAAAAGTATCAAAAATTATTTTATTTTTTTTAAAAATAGGAAAGTCATCGGTACGGCTATGATACGTATCCGATCGTATCGAACGGATACGGATAAGTTTTCGATACGGTATTCGATACAGATACAACAGTTTTCTGAAGTATTCGAACAACATAGCTCGTTGCTTGTCAGCGTCGTGGGCATCATGGTGTGTCTAGCCACCACGCTCGTCACCACCGACATCACGGAGGTAAAGGGTGTCGACGAGGTTGGGCCAGCGCTCAAGCGGCAGATCCTCGTCTCCACCGTGCTCATGACCGGTAGCATTGCAGCCGTCAGCTCCCCCGTTCTGTCGGCTAGGTTCACCCTTTTTGACTTCGGTGAACGCAAGCTAGCCAAAAACTGGTACGTGTCAGTGTGTCACGGTAGTTTCATACTCCATTCTTGTACTTTAATTAAACTTTCTATATGTGGCCTCTGTTCATACTCTTCTTGATGTGGCCTCTGTTCGTGAGTCAATAATGCATTTCTTAATAGTGAACTGCGTGAGAAGGCTTATATACAGCCACCACCGAGGTATTATGTTCCTGAGGGTATGATTTGTTGGCTTTGCCGCTCTCTTTATAAACTTAAGCAAGCCTCTTG
Source organism: Otatea glauca (assembly GCA_036346275.1). Classification (NCBI taxonomy): domain Eukaryota; kingdom Viridiplantae; phylum Streptophyta; class Magnoliopsida; order Poales; family Poaceae; genus Otatea; species Otatea glauca. The sequence goes on from CM070720.1 coordinate 27,411,263, forward strand.
TGCTTGGTTTGAGCGTTTTTCTTCTGTGGTCACTACAGCTGGTTTTTTTGCTAGTGCTCATGATCCTACGTTTTTTGTTCACACTTCGCCTCGTGATCGGACTCTTCTCCCTCTATATGTTGATGACATGACCATCACTGGAGAAGATTCTCAGTATATTGCCTTAGTGAAAGCACACCTCAGAGAGCACTTTCTCATGTCTGATCTAGGTCCCCTTCACTACTTCCTTGAGATTGAGGTTTCTTGTACACCCGAGGGCTTCTTTCTGTATCAAGAGAAGTATATTCAGAATCTACTTGATCATGCTTCTCACTGATCAGCGCATAGTCGAGACCCCTATGGGGCTCAATGTTTCACCTTCGACCTACTGATAGTGAACCTCTTGAGAATCCTACTCGCTACCGCCATCTTGTTGGGAGTCTTATTTATCTCGATATCACTCGTCTTGACATTTCAGATCCAATGCATATCTTGAGTTAGTTTGTTTCTGCTCCCACTCAGCTCCACTATAGTCATCTTCTTCGTGTTCTGCGATATCTTCGTGAATTCTCTCGTCGTCTTTCTTTCCACGCTTCAACTCCTTACAACTCCAAGCATATTCTGATGCTACCTAGACTAGTGATCACTCTAATCGTCAGTCTCTTTCTACCTATTGTATTTTTCTTGGTGGTTCTCTCATTGCTTGAAAGGCTAAGAAATAGACAACAGTTTCTCGTTCGAGTGCTGAGGCTGAGTTGCAAGCTATGGCTCTTTTGACTGCGGAGGTTACTTGGCTACGGTGGTTACTTCAGGATTTTGGTGTCTTTGTTTCTACACAGACTCCTCTTTTATTTGACAATACAGGTGCTATTAGCATTGCTCATGAGCTCACAAAGTATATCAGTGTTGATGTTTCCTACATATGGTCACATATATAGGATCAGGTCGTGGCTCTTCAGTATGTGCTTTCAGAGCTTCAGTTGGCAGACTTATTCATGAATGCACAGACTCGAACTCAGAACATCTTTTATCTCTCCAAACTCAATGTTGTTGATCCACCATGAGTTTAAAGGGGGTGTTAGATAGTATCCTATATTGCCTTGCATAGAGATAGCTAGTATCCTAGATTGCCTTGTATCGAGATTGCTAGTATCCTAGATATTGCTTTATATAGGCTTTCCTTTTGTACCCTCATATACATCTATATATTCTGACATATTGGCCTCATGATGAATACAAGTGCTATTCATAACACTTTTAACATCATATCCAAGTGATTAGGAAACAATATAAGAAACCAATAAAACCTTTAGCATCGCCTATCAGGTGAACAAAAAACGAACTTGATATTTCATATTTGGGCCTTTGAAATCATTTCTGGTGTAACTCAGGCCCATCAAAGAATTTACTCAAGAATTAAGCAGTTTTATTGGGAATTTGGGATTGTTAAATTAAAATGGCAAAATCAGTTCCAATAACTCAGTAATAAATCCTAGCAATTCAGAAGAGAGATTATACGCTCAAATTCAAGTGATGTCGCGGTCCTCTATAACATAACTCTCAATAGTCAACTGTAAAGATTACTTAATTTAAAGTTTATGAAGTATATATAGAGCATACGTTGAACAAGGGAGGAATAAGTAGTTACCTACCATGCGAAAGCGGATCTCTAGAGGGTTCTAGAGACTCCAATGCTGGCAGTGGACCGAGTTCATGAGCTGCAGAACATGGCAAAATAATTACAAGAACACATGAGAGAAAAGAGAAAAAAACCAATATATTTTTAACAAACTCACAGCCAAGGATATTAAATTGTAGGTTTCGTTGTATGTCACGCACGCTCTCCCTACATAAAACCATCAGAATGTAAAACAGACATAAATAAACCGCTGAAGGGACACAACAATAACACCATTTATCATTGAATCACCATATGTATGAGCATCCTGCAGCTTCTTGAAAGCTCAGTGCTAATTCTAGTGCCTTTTCAGGATGCCTCCATGAGATGATCGTTTCTACCAAATAAAATGGGCAAAGCACGTGTGTTAGGAGAATGAAATATGGCTAATCGGGACAAGATAGCATACCAGTTCACCTTCTTGTTTCCTGTAGATATCATCAGATGTAATGTTGTGAAGCAGTAGTGTGTCATTATCCTCTTCATCCACAACAGTCAGAGCAAGCTCTCGTGACCCCTAAGTCAGACAATGGTTGAAAAAGGTGAACCCCAAATGACAATGCCAGAGACTAAAAATCAGCAACAATTAAAAACAAATTGGTGCCACTTGCTAGGACTAGACATAAATTGTTCATGGTCATTCCAACACAGTGAACACACTGTTTCCTGTCTTACTTTTCCTAAGTGATAAGAAAGTTCTTTTCATTTTTGTAATAGCTAACATGAAGACCAGTGTTTCCGTAAAATTAGAACAATGTAAGAACCAAACTCCAGAACAGGGAAATGTCACGAGAAGCACTTCGAAATGACATTCTGTGTGTAAAAGAATAAGCTTCCATGCAGCCAAAATGTTGGCCTGTACAGAACAATAAATGTATGTAATTAAATCCAATATATTTGGACAAAATAAAGAAAAATAGCATGATGATCATGCCATCAACAAGACTGTAGCAAAATCTGTATATATTAGTTCAATAGAGAAATTAGAATTAAAATCAGAGTATCAACAGAAAAAACAAATGCAGTTACATGTGTGAACAACGACATGTACATCACCACATGATTGTAGAAATTAAAATTACGGTATCAACAGAGAAACAAATTTTAACAAATATCATTGCAGCTCTCATTTTAGAAAAGGAATACGAGAGCAGGAGATTTGACTCGATAGAATCATACAAGAATAGTCAAACCATACCTCAATATAGTCAATGGTTACATGCCCTGTTCCCTGATCATTCCACTTCCCATCATTGGTTAAACCGTACACTTTGACACGCTGGAGCAATTTTCTCCAATGTTAATATTGGTGTTTATGCAGTATATTACAAAATGCAGACATATAAAAAATAGTATACAAATAATAAGTAGATTAACAGTTACAAGCAAAGCATCTTGCACGAGAGTGATGAAGTGAAAAGGGACCTGCTTAATATGAGGTGAAGGACAAGATAGGTACTAGGTAGTCATGCTAAGGTCCATGTACAATCTTCACCACACTACAAGAAATTATACTTAGAACACACAGCACAAAATAATAAGCTCTGAGACCTTCTAATCCCCCATCCCCAAAAAAAATGCATTATGTGGTCTGCAAATTACTGTGCTATCACATTGAAATTCCATGCTGGGGAGTTTCTTTAAGAACCCATAATTAGGAATAGGAAATGGTCTAGCTATTAACTGAAAACATATATAGCATAGCGATATACTAATATTCTTTAGTCTTCTGAATGTTGCCCTACAATCCTCCTTACCAAACAGAACAGGTTAAGCAGAGATAAGATATTACAACAAACATTAACAGATAGCAACACTTCAATGATGGCAATTTTCAGTTGAACCAAACAGATAGCAGGGTGGCCTGAACTCCTTACTCTAACCTATTTAGTGACCTATGGTTGCTAATTACTCCCTCTCGTCACAAATAGTTGTCATTTTGGATATCGACGTGTTCTCCAAAACACAACTTTGACCACTAATTTCTATTACAATATATTTATAAAACCCAATAAAATTATAATATTATGAAAGTACTTTTCGAGACAAATGTAAACATATAATTTTCATGTATGCAATTTAAATATTTAAAATGATATTGACAGTCAAAGTTTCAAAAGTTTGACTGCACATATGTCCAAAACGACAACTATTTGTGACTGGAGGGAGTAATACATAATTAGCAAAATTTTGGAATATTAGAGGCTTAGGTCAACCTGGGAAGACTCAATATCTGTTGGATCTCATTAGGAACCATAAAGCTGACTTTGTTGGTTTTCAAGAAACGAAGAGGGATAATTTTAGTAGCTCTTTCCTTAATAATATAAGTGGTTCTAGAAATTTCGGTTGGCATTGGCTGCTAGCCAAGGCCACTGTAGGTGGTATTCTGGTTGGTACAGATTCTGTTATTATTGAAGTTATGCATGTTGATATTAAAGATTTTTCTGTTCAGTGTTTGGTTAAGATTAAGCAGAATGAGTTTGTTTGGAGGATTGAAGTTGTATATGGGTCCCCTTATGAGGAGGGGAAACAGTCTTTATTGTAGATGAGCATACTCCTATCATTTTAGGAGGAGATTTTAATCTGGTCAGATCTCAATCTGACAAAAGTAATGGTAGAGTTGATCATGGGTGGTGTGATAAATTTAATGAGTGGATTGATATGTGGGGTCTTATGGAGATGCATTTGACTGGTAGACACTTCACTTCGGCTAATAATCAAGAAAATTTAGTTCTATCGGTTATTGGTAGAATTTTTTGTAGCACTTCTTTTGAGAAAAAATTTCCTTTAGCAATTGCTTCTTCTCTTCCTAGGTTTGGCAGTGACCACACCCTTATTCTATGTGAATCAGGGGAGGGCACTCCTGGTAAAGCTAGCTATAAGTTTGAGAAATGGTGGCTTCTTCATGAAGATATCTATAATATAGTTCTAAAAGCTTGGAACATTGATTATAGGAAGGAATGCTATTGATAAATGGCAATGTAAAGTAAGGAATCTTAGAAACATTACTAAAGGGTGGAGCTCTAATGTTGAATCTGACTTTAAGAAAAAGAAGAAAGTATTATTAGATGAGTTTAATGATCTGGATGTCCTTTCTGAAGCTAGAATCCTAAATACTGAGGAGAAAAATATATTGTTATCTATCAAAGGAGATTTAGAGTATATCTGGGCTGTTGAAGAAACCAAAGCTAGACAAAGGGCTAGGGACAGGAATGTTCAAGAGGGAGATAGAAACACTAGGTATTTTCATGCTGTTGCTAATCAAAGGAGGAAGAACTTTATCACTATTCTAGATGGGCCTGATGGGTCTACTCATGACACTAATAATATGTTGAATATTTCTTGTGATTACTATAAATCCTTATTTGGTTATGAAGATAAGCTTAATATTAATTTAGGAGATCAGTTTTTTAGTAGGGATGAAATGATTTCCAAGGAGGAGAATGAGCTCTTGGAAGCTCCTTTTACTGAAGAAGAGGTTAAGAAAGCAGTTTTTGACTCCTATTCGGATGGAGCCCCTAGGCCTGATGGTCTTCCTTTTCTTTTTTATCAAAAGTTCTGGATTCTTGTTAAAGATGATTTATTGGATTTGTTTAAGGAACTTGAAAAGGGGGATCTAGATTTGTTTAGGCTCAATTTTGCCATGATTTCTCTCATTCCTAAAGAGAACAATGCTAGAAACATAAAAAAATTTAGGCCTATTAGTCTGTTGACTGTAGTTATAAAATTATAACTAAGGTGTTAACTAATAGGATTAGCCTAGTTTGTAGTAGAATCATTTCTCAAAATTAGACTGCTTTTATAAAAAAACAGATATATTTTGGAAAGCGTGGTTACTGCCCATGAAGTTACTGCTCCAGGACGAGGCCCTCACACGTCGCTTGTTGCGGATGTCGCAACCCACAAAGGCAAGTCAAACGGTGTCAAGGGCGACTGTGGCGGAGAATGGCACGGAGGGGAGCTGCGGGTTTGATTACAACCTAGTCATCATCGACGTTGGGATCGAAGGTGAAGCACCTAGGCCCCTAATTTTATTTGGGTTTTGGTAATTAATGACAATCGTGTTAAAAGACTAACAATTTCTATTGAGTTTGTGAGAATAGGTTGGTCTTTGGTTCGGCACATGAAAAAAGAAAACTTGTGAAGTAAAAGGTCAAGAAAAGAAGACTAAAAGCTCGAAGTCAAGGTAAAATTGAGTGAAGGACCTTTTTATGTAGTTTTACCGATCTCAGAGTAAGAAGCAAAAGATCGGATTGCTATAATAGGTGTCGTACTATCAAGGGGAAGTGATGCCTAGTAGCTTGAATTTGATTAAGGTCATTTGGCTCAAACTCTTTTAAAAATCATCTCTTAGTTGCATTTGAACTTGTTTCTCCAAAATTGTTTGGGCATGTTTACAGAAATCGGCACTACCGCATGGCCGGTACTACCGCAATTTACACCATGGTAGCCTTTTTCCAGAGAACTCTTATAACGTGCTTTTCTCAAAAACTCTGGACCGGCAGTATCGCCGTGATAAAGTCTGTACTACCGCATGTGCGAAAGTACCGAGATCTTGCCTGGTAGTTATTTAACAGAAGCACCTTTCTGTGCATTCTTCTATAGCCAGAGCTACCAAAGTGTAAAGTTCGGTACTTCTGGAAGCCGCCAGTACCATCTCATAGCTTCGGTAGTTATTTTATAGAAAGGGTGTTTTTGAATGGTATCTCTATATTTTGAACTCCGGTAGTACCACAAAATATACATTGGTACGCATTTTATAGAGAAGCTATTTTTCTAAGCTGATCTCGCTTCAAAAGTCGACATTACCGCACTTTGTGTGCCGATAGTGCCGGACCTCATTTAATGGCTATCTCCTGCTGCATTTAATGCGCCAATTCGACTATTGGAGGAGGTCCGGTACTACCGGGTGCACGCTGGTAGTACCTAGATTTTTTTTTTAATTCTAACGGTTGGAGTTGTGGGTGAGGGCTATAAATACCACCTGCATCAAGGGACCTTCTTGGACACTCATTGAATACATTGTGAGCTCTAGCAAGTCTCGTCTCTTCCTTTGTGCATTAAATTCATATTTTGGGGGAGTTAGGAGCATTCAAGTGTGCATTTCAAGTTTGAGCCATTTAGACTCTTGAATCAACCTCAAGCAAGCGTCATCACTCTATTCTCTTGGAGGTTGTCACCTCCTAGACGGCTTGGAGGCGGGAGAACCAATGATCTCCTTAAAGAAGGTTGTGAGAAGGCCTGGTGGTTTGTGAATGCCGGAGCTCGCCTACCTAGAGTGGGGAAGAGCTACCAATAGTGATCGAGGAAGGCTCATTTGCGCAAGGAGCCAGCTTGAGTTGATCATGCTACCTCAACGTGGATTAGGGGAGACCAGCAAGTCTCCGAGACCATGGGATAAAAATTTGTGTTCTTCTACTTGTGGTTTGATCTCTTGTATTTATTTGAGAAATTTGCATTCCTAGTTTTCTTATCAATTGTTATTATACCTAGGATTGATAATTTGCTTAGACTTATCTTGTTGGTGCACTTAGCGAAACCTAGATGATTTAGGCTTTGATTGTTGAAAATCTTAATTCTAGTTTTGCTTGATCATTTATTGCAATTAGACCGAAGAATTTTAAAAACCTCCTATTCACCCCCCTCTAGTTGGTTATTCTTGATCCTACAAGTGGTATCAGAGTTTGGACTCTTTTTTGGGGCTCTACCGCCTAGAGAGTAAAGGATGGCTAGCGACGGGGTTTCCATAGGCAAGGCGCCGTTCTTTGATGGCACAAATTATGTGAAAGACCATGTGGAGGTCTACCCATGTTTGTGATGAGTATTTGACTAAATTTGAGTTTGGTATGCTTTGTTTGAGTTTGATTTGAATTGGATTTTTAAATTGAAGTAATTTAAGTTGTGTCTGCCAGGAGCGGCACTACCAACCTCAGAAGGGCGGTACTGCCGACCAGGGAGCGGTAGTTATATTCCTGAGAGGCTCTTCGCTGGGATTTTAGGTGAGCGGCATTACCGGCCATGCTAGGGCGGTAGTGCCGGTCAAGCGGTACTACTGACCCCAGAGGGCGGTAGTGCTGACCTTTGAGCGGATTTTTGAGATTTGAATTTTGAAATTGTGTGAGATTTATTGCATATCATTTTGGGCAATGCTATGTGATGTGTTTCCTTGCTTTTGATGGTTGCAGGACGACTGGAAGTATCTAGGCCACTAACTCGATTTGGTTTTGGTAATTGATGACAATTATGATTAAATAACTAATATTTTCATTTGAGTATATTGAGAATAGGTTGGCCCAAGATTCGGCGATCTTGGAAGCATGAAAATGACAAAATGGAAGATCAACGCATCAAGACAAGATGGCTAAGTTATAAAATTTAAGGACTTTTTCATAGCTTTTGCCGATCTTGGAGTTTGGACAAAAAGATCGGATTGCTAGAATAGGCACTGTACTATTAAGAGGGGTCTTGGCCGCTTGTTTGATGTCGAAAAATATTAGAGGCTCAATACATGTGCACTTGGACATTTGCATTACTTTTCATTTAAGATAAAAAACAAATGGTTATAAAGAAGTGCATTTGGCAGTAGAGAGGCCAATATGACCGGACCCCCTCCGGTCATACCGGCCGGCGGTATGACCGGAGTCACCCTGGCTTGATTTTTCCAGAAGGGGTGGTTATTGCACTAAGGTGGGCCTGTATGACCGGATCCCCTCCGGTCATATCGGTCGATGATATGACCGAGTACACTTCGGCTTGTTTTTTTTCAAAGCAGAGGTATTTTGGGCGAAGGGGCAAATTTGAAGCCCGGTATGGCTGAACCCCCTCCAGTCATACCAGCCACAGTGACCAACGGTCATTGACAGTGCATTTAATGCACTGTAGCGACTGTTGGCTACTGAGGAGCGAGCGATCATATTGGCCTTAGGGTGGTATGACCGGGCTCCCAGGGCATTTTTGAGATATTTTTAGGCAACGGCCATATTTGGTTTGTGGGGTTATAAATACCCCCCACTTACATTCTAGAGCTCTTTTTGGACCTCATTGATCATATTTGAGCTCTAGCAAGTCTCTAACTCATTTGTGTACATTAAATTCTCATTTTGAGAAAATTAGGAGCAATTCAAGTGTTGCATTTAGTGTTGAGCCTCTTTAGACACTTGATTCGACCTCAAGCAAGCGTCAAGACTTGTTACTCTTGGAGGTTGCCGCCTCCTAGACGGCTTGGAGGCGTTTGTGCGCGGTGAGTTTCTCAACGGAGGTTGTGAGAAGTCTCGGCAAGCTTGTGAAGGTCGGAGTTTGCCTACCCAGAGCCTAAATTTTTTAGAGTATTGATCTTGTGCCTAGGTTTATATTCTTGCTTAGCCTTTGGTTACCGGCGCACTTAGAGAAACCTAGAGAATTTAGGCTTTAATTGTCAAAATAGCATTTCTTGCTTAGATCATTAGTTTGTTGCAATTAGTTTCGAAGAAATTTAAAAACCTCCTATTCACCCCCTCTAGTCGGTTATCCTTGATCCTACAACGACGGTGCTAGATCATGGTGAGGCGGAGAATGACCGGGACCAGGCGAGGAGCACTGGAGGTCCAGATGGTCGACGATCGTCGAAGATGATCGGAGGCGGAGTCGCTGTGAACTTAGAAGGTAAGGAACAGATGGGATGCTAGGTAGGAGCTGCTCAGATCAAGGAGGGCCGTTGGATCGCAGTCTAGGTGATAGAGTAAAGGGTTCAGTTAGTATGCTTTGAGAAGCGTGCAAAACCCGTTATGGTTGTGGGTTTTGGGTTAGCTCATATATGAATGAGTGAGTCAATCCTAGCCCTTGATGGTGTTCCTTAGGGTTGAAGAAACTCATCCAAGGGTGGAGGATGACTCAAGAGTAGTATAAATAGAGGAGTAGGGGTAGCCTTCCCCTCTTTGAAGGTTTTGAGGTTTTTGTGCTCCTTATGCATTGCCCACTTTGTTGTGTGGCTTTGTAAACCTTTCTTCCATAAATGAATGTTTAATTTCCTCAAATCTGGATTTACTTTCGCATTTACCTTATGTTTTAAATTCAGTCTTTAAATTTCGCAATTTACATTCTTGTAATTTACTTTCATGCAAGTTGGATTTGCCTCCCCTCCTTTTACTTGCTTGTGCTTATTGTGCTGAGGATGAATGATTGATGGATGAGTATTTTTCAGATCATATCCCAATAATCTAGGCAACTCTTGTATTCTTTCCTGCAAGAAACCGATCTTTTACTCTCTAGGGGATTATTCTTGGAAGGTCGGGTTTTTGGTGTTCTTATCTTGTGTTCTAGATTGCTATGACATGTGGGAAGCCATCTAGGATCATCTTGATCATCAAGAACCCACGAGCTAGCTGAGGGCCAAGATTTTGTTTTTGTACTCGTTCTTGTGCACTCTTTCTTCAATTAGAAAAAGGTCAGAACTTTGACATCAATCCTTGCGATTGAAGGTTGGAATAGGTTCCTGACATCCATAGGAAGGTGTCCACAAAGTTTCACGGTGTTTGGATCAGCCAGTCAAAAGATTCTTCAATTTTCCTTTTGAGTCGTGCTGATTTTTACTATTCATTAGGATGTGCTATAGTGCTGCCCCTACTGAAGATTTTTGGATTTTTGCTTTCTTTCTCCACTTCGCGTTGATATGGTGAGATTCTTGGTTGGATTGTTTTGAGTGGGGAAAATTTTATTTTGGGATCATTCACTCCCCTCTGATTGCCATCTTGGTCATTCAATTGGTATCAGAGCTAGTTTTTCTCTTTCATAGATCTTGACCGGTCTCTAGAGCCATGACGATAGACAAATATTCCACCAAGCCTCCTATTTTTTTGGAGTTGATTTTCCTTTCTGGAAGTCGAGAATGGAGTCATACATCACTGGCCAGGGCTTCCTGATTTGGCAGAAGGTGAAGCTCCCGTATGAGATTCCTGCCGATGAGAACGTCACGGCGGACAATATGGCTGACGTTGAGGCAAATGCTAAGGAAAGGAACATCCTCATACAGGGCCTTAGCCGCAGTGAGTACGACATAATCTCTCACTACGATCCGCTCACCAGATTTGGGTGACCCTCGATGCTTACCATGAGGGTACCACCCAGATCAAGACGATGAGACAGGATCAGTACAAGCGTGACTACAACAAGTTTAAACAGCACGCTGGTGTCGACAATCGGGATCACCTGACCGCAAGAAGGATGAAGGGATGATGAGGATGGAGCCTAAGTCGTGCTCGTTCGAAGGGAAGAACTCTGATCGCTGCTTTGAGGGTCAGAGAAAGAGATGGTTGACACAAGGAGTTATACTAGTTCGAGCCCCCGACGAGGGTAATAGCTCTACTCCAGTCTTGCCCAGAGGCAAAAGGTGATATGCAACACTTGGTATTCTGTAGGTGAATACAGTGGGCGCTCAAGCTTGGTTGTGCTCGAGAGTGTTTGGGGTGTTTTCTGTTGTCTCCCTCTTTTTCTTCCCACACAGGGGAATGTTTTATACCACTAATATAGACCGTTGTAAGGAATGGCTTTGTCCAGAGAAACTGGGGACATGGTGTTAAACTCGGATTTGGGCATAGTAAAGTTGGATGGTAACTGCCCCGAAAATATAGTCTCCACGTTTGCCTTGACTCGGTCTTTAAAGCCCTTTATTTGACTTGTAACCGCCAACTTCTTTAGACCTGGCCCAGCCCGATTTTGCTAGGTCAAGCTGGGCCCTCATTCTTTTGCTCGAGCTCGAGCTCGTTGGCCCCGAGCTCTGGGAGCGCACGCTCAAGCTCGAGAGGCACCTGCTCGAGCCGGGGAACTCGTGATTGAACTCGAGAGATACACCCCTTGAGTTTGAGGGGTATTTACTTGCACAGAGGTTACTGATCCCCGACAGCTTGCCCCTGAGGCTCAAGGAACGATCCTGAAGCTTGGGATGTTCTTGAGTCTGATGACCTTGAGGAAGGGTCAGCTTTCTGGTCGAGCCCAAAAGCACTTGAGCTCAAGTCCGGGATTGCTCGAAGATCTTCGATGTAGATGTGCTCGAAAACGCTCGGGCTTCGATGCCTCGTCTTCGAATGGGGAAGTTGATGCAGATGTGCCCGAAAACGCTCGGGCTTCGATGCCTCGTCTTCGAGTGGAAAAGTCGAGGAGGCGAATAGCAACACTTCGCGTCCTAGCGCTCCTTTTGAGGCGAAACCAGCGCCAGCTATCAGCAATCGGGTTCCTTTAAATCCCGAACCATCGCCTTCCTCAGAACTTCTCCACATTCCTTACTGTTTCGAATTCTAGCACTCTTTGCCCCCTTGTCTTCCTGATCTCCGTCCGCCATCTTTTCTTCTTCGAGCAAACCCCTCCCCAGAGCCATGGCCATGTTCGGGAAGAGTACCTTGACCCTGGAGAGGATGAAGGAGCTCGAGGTGCTAGGGATGCTGGACCAGACGACTTGGCAGCTGCCGGGCGGAGAGACTGAGCCGCAGCCCCAGGAGGATGAGCTCGTCGGCATCGAGCATTATATGCTCTTCGGGCTACGGACGTCGGAGAGTGACTTCCTGGTGGCTATTTTCGCGCAATGCGAGATCGAGCTAGTCAATTTGGTACCCAACTCTATCCTTGTTCTTTCCATCTTCTCTCATCTGTGCGAGCGGTTCTTGGGGATTCTTCCCACCCCTTCATTTTTTTCGATTCTACTCCCTGTTCCGTACCGCGAAGGACCCCGTGGTCGGGTGTCTCTACTTCCGGTTGCAGACAGGGCTTCCTTGCTCTTTCTCCCAAATCCAAACTTGGGACTCCCTAGTCCGTGGACGGAGAGGTGGTTCTACCTGAAGAAAGGAGAGGGGGGGCGCTCGCATACAACGGCGTCCCCATCGACAGCAAGCGCCAAACCCTCGAGCCCGAGGACTCGACGGTTGACCAGGAGGCCCTCACTGCCATCCACATTTGTGCAACGCATGGCCTCACTGGCCAAGCCATCGTCCATGACTATCTGCGGAATCGGGTGTTCCCTTTGCGAAAGAGAATGCACCCGTTCTTCGAGATCCGAGGGTGTCTCTTTGGCAGTGGTCATAGAGGCCGTCGTGGTACTCCTCCACCCTCCTAGACGTCTCATGAAGAACCCTCTTTTGGTACTTGATGCCAAAGGGGGAGAAGTGCAGTGGGGGGTTTGGTTTGGTGTTAGTGTAGTATGAGGATTAGCTTATTATAGTATTTGTATTATCTCTATGTAAGCTAATTAAACCTCGTATGTTTGTGTTGCTTTTGGATAATACTTGTTCTTTCATTGTAATGGATGTTTATTGTTTTAGTTTAAAGTTTATCTTGCTTATTGTTTATTGTGATTGTTGAGCATGTGTATTATTTATTTTCTTATGTCTATCATGCTTCCTTGTATCACATATATAAGAGGAAACTCCACCAAAATTTCCAAAAAAATTCAAAATGTGTATGATCTTCACTCATTATCTCTAGCACATATTTAGGGGGAGTTTTCAACTATATATGATTGCTTTAATAGGATTTTACTTTAATTTTCATCCCTAAAACTCAAATGAAGTAAAATATTATTTAGAGCAAATCTTAGAGTATACATTTTGTCTTGAACTAATTTTGTACTCAAAAACAAATTCTTTCATTTATATTTGTTGAGGTTGTCATCAATTACCAAAAGGGGGGAGATTGAAGCATCTAGGCCCCTAATTTTATTTGACGTTTGGTAATTAATGAAAATCATGTTAAAAGACTAACAATTTCTCTCGAGTTTGTGAGAATAGGTTGGTCTTTGGTTCAACACATGAAAAAGGAAAATTTGTGATGTAAAAGGTCAAGAAAAGAAGATTAAAAGCTCGAAGTCAAGGTAAAATTGAGTTAAGGACCTTTTTCTGCAGTTTTACCGATCTCAGAGTAAGAAGCAAAAGATCGGATTTCTAGAATAGGTGTAGTACTATCAAGGGGAGTGGTGCCTAATAGCTTGAATTTGATTAAGGTCCTTTGGCTCAAACTCTTTTAAAAATCATCTCTTAGTTGCATTTGGACTTGTTTCTCCAAAATTGTTTGCGCATGTTCAGAGAAATCGGCACTACCGCCATGTTAGGGCTGGTACTACCTCATGGCCGGTAGTATCGTAGTTTACACCACAGTAGCCTTTTTCCAGAGAGCTCTTGCAGCGTGCTTTTCTCAAAAACTCTAGACCGGTAGTACCGCCGTGATAAAGTCGGCACTACCGTATGTGCAGTAGTACCGAGCTCTTGCCCAGTAGTTATTTAACAGAAGCACCTTTCTGTGCATTCTTCTATAGCCGGAGCTATCGACGTGTAAAGTTCGATACTTTTGGAAGTCGACAATACCATCTCATAGCTCCGGTAGTTATTTGTGTTTTTGAATGGTATGTTTGTATTTTGAACTCCGGTATTACCACTGTGAAAATTTTGGTACTACCGAGACTCGGTAGTACCAGAAAATATACACTGTTACTCGTTTTACAAAGGCTATTTTTCTAAACCGATCTTGCTTCAAAGGGCGGCACTATAGCACTTTGTGTGCCAGTAGTGTCAGTCCTCATTTAACGGCTATTTCCCACCGCATTTAATGTGCCAATTCGATTGTTGGAGGAGGTCCGGTACTACAGGGTTTTGCACGCCGGTAGTACTGGGATTCCTGATTTTTTATGGTTTTTGGTTCTAACAGTTGGAATTGTGAGTGGGGGCTATAAATACCCCCACACCTGCATCAAGGGAGCTTCTTGGACACTCATTTAATACATTGTGAGCTCTAGCAAGTCTACTCTATTCCTTTGTGCATTAAATTCACATTTTGAGGGAGTTAGAAGCATTCAAGTGTGCATTTCAAGTTTGAGCCATTTAGACTCTTGAATCAACCTCAAACAAGCGTCATCTCTCTATTCTCTTAGAGGTTGTCGCCTCCTAGATAGTTTGGAGGCGGGAGAACCGGTGATATCCTCAAAGAAGGTTGTGAGGAGGCCTGGTGGTTTGTGAAGGTCGGAGCTCGCTTACCCAGAGTGGGGAAGAGCTACCAGTAGTGATCGAGGAAGGCTCATTTGTGCAATGAGCCTGCTTGAGTTGATCAAGCTACTACCTCAACGTGGATTAGGGGAGATCAGCAAGTCTCCGAGACCATAGGATAAAAATTTGTGTTCTTCTCCTTGTGGTTTGATCTCTTGTATTTATTTGAGAAATTTACATTCCTAGTTTTCTTATCAATTGTTCTTATACCTAGGATTGATAATTTGCTTATACTTAGCTTGTTGGTGTACTTAAAGAAACCTAAACAATTTAGGCTTTGATTGTTGAAAATCTTAATTCTAGTTTTGCTTGATCATTTATTGCAATTAGAGCCGAAGAAATTTAAAAATCTCCTATTCACCATCCTCTAGTTGGTTATCCTTGATCCTACAGAAGGGCGCCGTGCTGTGCTCCACGCCTTTGAGAAGGTTATGTGTGGCTTGTGTTTACTGTTTGGTGTAGCGTCCGCACTGTGTAGTCGTGATCTGTTGACATGTGGATGGACTACTGAGAGAAAACGATATACGGGGTTTGTCTCGGTAGTGTCCTCAGTATTATGGGGCTGCGAACTTGTCTAGAGTAAACCATGTAAGAGTTCTTGCTTTATTGAAATTTACATCGGGAAATTTTAAATCGGATGCTTTGACAGGTAATTTGGTGCTGGAGCTGCAAATTTATTTGAATTGAGTGGGATTTTGATGTTTATGTGTTTACTTGAGGATTTTAGTGTTTCTTCCAATGCTTTCGCAACAATGCCTACATGACCTGTTAAGTTCAAGTTGAGAGGTGATGAAGTCCTAGGCTCTTACTATTAGTTTGAAGTTAGAACATCTATTTTCCCCCAAATAGTTAGTTGAAATATCTGCTAATTTCAGTGGCTGCGGATGGATGGAATATATAATTTACAGCTTATGCATTTTTCAAATCGATGTAAACTTGTTTACTGCACCAGCGACCAGTCGTCGATCAGTTGTTCTGGTGCTTGTCCATCTATTGGTTTGATCTTGGCGCAATTGGTGCTAGTATAGTTTAATTATTGGAGTTAGTTGATCTTTTACTTATTTTGTGATATGCCCAAGAAATAAATCTATGTTTTTTAAACTCAAGTCTTTTCTATAGCATACAAGCAAGGAACCTTGCAGAACTATACTTGTGTTAACACTATTTCGTTGCTTCTATTGTTGTCTTGAAATTTTCATTTTGCCCAAATTTTTGCAGGGTTTGAAAAACCACCATAACTGAGGGAGATGTCGTGGGTGAGACTTGTGCGAATAGAGGTTGTGTTCCATCAAAAGCACTTATTGCTGTCAGTGGTAGGATGAGGGAGCTTCCTGATGAAGTTTACATGAAGTCATTGGGTCTAAAAGTGTTACAATTGGATGAATTAATGTATTGTGGTTCTGGTTCTTTGTTTGATGTGTTGAAAACGGTTCATATAACGTTTGACAAATGAGTAAGTATTTTATTTAGTTTGTCCATTGTAATTTCTTCTCTGAGAAGTCCAATTTTTCTAGGTACTAGGAGTCTATTTGAGTAGGTTAACAAAATCGGTACTAAGCATAGGGAGAATAAATGGTGCGAGCTCCAGCTTGCAAGTTTATCATTTACCTCATGAAATATTGAAATTGTTACCTATGTGAACTCCATGCGACTTACCTTATTTTTTTCTTATTCACAACACTTTGAGTTTGCATTTGTTTAAGTTGATCTGCATTGTGTGAGGTTATCAAAAATTTAATATTTTCAACCAGGAATCTACTTGTTTTTACAAGTTCCAAGGAATGACCCTTTTTCAACCATTACCTATGGGCATGTACTGTCTTTTCATTTTTACATGTTACATCAGTTGTCCTACATAATCATTGAGCAGATTTACCATGTAATAGGTTTCTTCTCCTAGAGATGACGAACAAATTGCTGCTGATCATGCAAACAATCTTGCCTTCAAAATCCGAAGCAACTTGACTAATTCAATGAAAGCTTTGGGAGTAGATATATTGACTGGAATTGGTACAATTGTGGTTAGTCATCTATAAATCCTTAGCTCTTTTGGCGTACAATCAGAAGTTATGTACATGAGTATTACATTCTCTCTTTTTTAGTAAGAAGACAGGTCAATATTTCTTGACTGGTAACCATTGTAGGCAAAAACTTTGTAGAATTATAGATGCTGACCTTTGGCTGCATATCCCACGAATAGGTTTGACTGAAACAGCTAATAGTTGTATCTGGAATTGCATTGGTGTGTATTATGTTTGTTGATTTTGCTTTAATTTGCACTGATTTCTTAAGGAAACTCACAGATTTATGAGTTCTTGTTAGTTATGGAGCCTTGAAATAGGCATATGTGAGTGCAAGACACAACTACTTGATTTGACCAATTGAGCCACAAATAAAATAACCTGATGTATTGTTTGTGGTGAAACTTTTGACAATAATTATGTCGTGAGCTAATATCTCATCTGCAAACATGGAAATATATGACTCTATTTATAGTTCTATAGCACGATAGTGCGTCATAGAGCATCACTTGTATTAATTTACTTGTGTTTCATTCATGATGTGATTAAGGGAAGCAAAAAGTACGATATAGAAAAGTTTGTTTCTTGGAAAAATAAATCACTACAAAGAATATCATCATTCCTACTGGATCAGTTCCTTTCGTTCCCAAGGGTGTAGAAATTGATGGTAAGTACTAATTGTTTTTTTTGCCTTGATGGGTCATTCTTCTAATTTAATTATTCTATTAGTTTGCAACTTGAAAGCTTTTATCTATTTGATTGATTAATAGTCTGTTGAACTCCAAGAGACAAACATGTACTAGCTATGCTCAAAGTGCAGTACAATGACCATTTTTCATATACCATATGATTTGTTACTATTTATCTATAAGAACTTTGTGGTAGCGTATGTTGATGCAAGTTTTCCTCCTTGAAATTTACACACTTAATGTTATTCCACTTGTTTGTTAGTTTAGTTCAAGTGAAGCCCATTTTGTTTGTCATCACTAGCATAAAGGTGTGCATGTTATGTTAGTTCTAGGACTGACAATCCAATGTCGTTGCATTCATTTTGGTTGAAACTGGAATCACAAGTGGCAGTAAATAAAACATAATTCACTATCTGTTATTCTTGTAGCCCATTTTGTTTGTCATCACTAGCATAAAGGCGCAGATAGATTAGTTCTAGGAATGACAATCTAATGTTGTTTCATTCATTTTGGTTGAAACTGGAATCACAAGTGGCAGTAAATAAAACATAATTTGCTATCCATTATTCTTGAATATCCTGATCGACATGTATGTAGAGATCCTTTAGTTGTTCAACTAAGAGATTTCGTCGTTTCAAGAGTAAATATTGGAATTTGGAAGGCACATGATCTTTTTGACCTTTTCTGTTCTTTTTCTTTTGGCAATCAAACCTTTTTTGTTATTACCACTAGTCCACTACTATCTTTTGAAATTACAAGCTTGTCATGGAGAAAACAATTGTCACATTATTTGTAACGTTTGGTTTAGTGTCATGGAAGATGGCACAATTGGGTCCATGCTTTATTGCAGGCACAATGTATTGGTTATCATTTCTTCAGTTTATTTCTCTCATTCCATTTGTTCTTATGAAACCTTGTTGGGTGATTTTATGCTGGGAAAATTGTATTTACCAGTGGTAATGCATTAAAACTCAAGTCAATTCTGGATAGCTATTGTTGGAAGTGGTTACATTGGACTTGAATTCTGTTATGTGTACACAACCTTAGGAAGTGAGGTATATAAAAGTTATTGTGGTGAACAAATTTGAAGACATGGCTTAGAGAATCATATTTAGGCATGTCTATGGGGCAGTTTGGGGGGCTGTGCTTTAGCTTTGCTTCAGCTTTAGGCCAAAAGCTTCCCAAACTGCATGGCTGCAAAGCAGCTAAGAAGCTAAACCACAGCAGAAGCACCCCTAAAAGCTGCAGCTGCTGGGGAGGAGCTTTTCAGTTGTGGCTTCGCTTGACCACCTCCCACCTCGCTAGCTCCGCTTTCCTGACCTCCGCCACCCTGTCTCACCGCCTCCACGTCACCTCCCCACTTGGACACCGATGTACTTCGCTATTTTGTTACCTCCCCGCTCGGTTGGCCCCCAAAAGCTCCAACTGCAGCAGCCAGTTTGCCAAACAACATAACAAGAAAAGTCACAGCCACCAGCTACAGCTGCTTTATAGCCTAGCAAATCAAAAGCAGTTTTTCAGCCCAGCTCAGCTCCCCCAAACAGGCCCTATATCTATCTTAAAGTGTTTCCCGTGTAATCACTTCATTGGTTATAGAATTATGGCTCCACTATGACCATAATTACAAAATGTGCCTAGAACATTTGTGTTCTATAGATCTCTGTATCAGTTATACATTCTGATTTGCATATAATGAGCTCCTCCATATTATTTTACTGGGATGTGGAATATGCTTTCACCATTTCCATCTTTGGCAAATGCCTGAGAATTCTATTAGATGTTATAACAAAATGTTTGGACCAAATACACTATTTACAGTTTTATGTTGACTTTTGTTATCATGTATCACCTAAATTTACACTTTTGATTTGGCAGGTTACTTTTGTTGAAGCTCTTGACCAGCTAATACATGGTTGTGATCCTGAAATAGCAAAATTAGCCCAGAGAGTCCTTACCAATCCACAAAAAATTGATTATCATACTGGTGTTTTTGCAAGCAAGGTTAACTTCAATCTCTAGCCTAGCTTTCTCCACATTGTAGAATCTTTAGACATATTTTCATCATCTGTATGTTGAATTATCGATACATTTCCCTCTAGATTACTCTAGCAAAGGATGGAAAACATGCGCTGATTGAGCTTATTGATACAAAAACAAAGAACACAAAGAAACCCTTGAGGTAAATTACATTTTAAAATTTTAAAATACCTTTCTTTTTGTTCTTTTAAATAGGTTTTGCAAGTGCAGTTTTGCCAAACATCTGTCTGTCAAGATACAACACATCACCTTAGCCAAGTGAATCTTGTTGTCATCTTCACTTGATCCATCGGCCAAAGTTGTCCCATTGCGCATGGTCCACTGTAGCTGTGTCGCATGAGAGTGGATCATGGCTGGTCGGGTTGGGTGTGCACTGCTACCGCGCGTTGTGGGAAAGAGGGTGCCACAGCTCGAGGGCACTGCTGCTGAAGGACCGAGATGGCGAACAGAGGGGGGTGAATGGTCGCAAATAAATTTTCCCCCAAAATACTCCAACAAAAACCTCAACAAGATCGCTCAAAGGAAATCGTGAAAAGCCCGAAAAACTAGACAACTATGTGTACCCCTAGCTTGCATGGATAAGTACCATAAAATATGTGGGGATTTTTGAGTCACAATCCTGGTTGTCTAGTGTCCAAGATAAAGAGGAATCAATCAAACTCTTGCTTTTAGAAAGGACATCAATTCAAATCACAAAAGTCACTTTCAGAAAAGCAAAAGCAGAATTTCCAGAACTTATCCTCAGTTTGAATAGGAGGTTGGTGGGTTTCTGCAGCTCACAAAATTTTTAGAATTTTTCTCCCCATGAGAAACAGAGTCGTGAAGAACTCCACCAAATTTATCCTCAAAAATCCTTACAGAAAAAACAGGAGAAATCGAAGAATACAGTCAGTCAAGAACTTCGAGCAGAAAATTTGGGGCTCGGTTTTCACCTCATGGCGCCCAAACGGTGCAACAAGAGAACTCCAAAATTTTTATGCAAGTGGATATCAGAGTCCCGCACCACCTCCAATAAGAATCATGTAAAAAGGATTTTTATATGTTTTTATAAAATTCAAATACTAAATGCTGCGCAAAGAACAAGTTCTGAACAAAGTTGGAACTTGAAAGAAAAGATGTTCTCTACTCAATCCAAGAGTGCAAAAGAGATGTAAAACCATATGAACACACTCTAAACATCCAAAATCAACAGCATTTAGAAGGAGGGGAGGCAAATCCAAATTGCGTGAAAGTAATTGCGAGAATGTAATTGCGGGAAAGTAAATGCTGAATTTAAATTGCGTAAAGTAAGGACATAATGTAAATGCGCAAAATAAATTCAGAGAAGGATGGATAAAACTTTCATTTCTGAAAGGAGAGATTACAAAGCCTCACTTTCATGTGGGCAAAGCTCAAAGGAGCATTCACAAACCTCAAAACCTTCAAGGGGAGGAGGCTACCCCTCCACCCCTATTTATACTACTCTTGGGCCACCTACCACCCTTGGATGAGTCCCTCAACCCTAGAGCACTCATCTAAGGGCTAGGATTAACCCACACACACATCCATGCAAGGGCTAACCTAAAACCCACACACATACTGGGTTTTCTTGCACGGTTTTCAAAGCATACTACCTAGACCCGCTAACTATCAACTAGACCTCAATCCGACGGCCCTCATTGATCCACGCGGCGTCTAGCTAGCATCATCTCCTTTTCTTTTCTTCTTGACTTGCCCGGACTCCGTCTCGATCATCTTCCGGCGATCTCCCAACCGTCACGGACCTCCGACGCTCTCGCCTAGTCCGGTCATCCTCCGCCTCACCATGACCTAGCACCGCGCCTGCAACCATCAAAGACAAGGAAACACATCACATAGCAATGCCCACAATGATATGCAATAAACCCATCCAACTCATCACTACCGCGCCCATACAATGTAGATCGCCACTCTGGCAGAGATAGCTCAAATTGCTTCATTTTGAAAATCAATCCAAATCAAACTCAAACTTGAGCACACCTTGCTCAAATAAAGTCAAATACTCATCACAAACATGGATGGACCTCCACATGGTCCTTCAGTTGCCGCTCGGGTTAGCTGCCTACTGCTGTAGATCAGGGAAGCCGAGCCGCCATCGCTGCCAGGGGTGTAGGGTCCCGATCTTGATCTGAATGCCTCGATGCCCCTCCCAGTTCGTTGTTGAGAGAGAGGAAGAAACAGATAGCAGAGAGGAGAAGAAGAGAGAGATGAAGAGAGAAAAGAAAAGAAAGTCGATTGGATAGAAAAAGAAGGAAAAGAAAAAGAGGAAAAGGGGAAAAGAGGAAAAAAAAGGAGAGACGGAAAAGGAAAAATAAAGGAAGAAGGAAAAAAAGAAAACAAAGAGAGATTTGTTGCTCGTCTGTAGTTGGATGGTTAGATCTATTGGAAGGTGAGAAGGAAGGAGAGAGAAGCTAGGAGTTTGATGTGGTCGGCTGCAATGAGAGAAGGGGAGAGGTTCATAGGAGAAGGAAGCTGATCTGGTGTTGCTCCAGTTTGGATTTTGTGGTTATTGCTTTGCTTGCTTGCTTGAAAAGAAGGAAGAGCCTCTAGGAAGAAGAGAAGGTGGAGTTTTGGATTGATCGTTGTTTGCTGTGAGGTTGCGTGTGCTCTGCAGGGGAGAGACTGGGAAGTGGTTTGATGTTGTTTGGTGTTCCTAAAGGCAATAACAAAGTTTATGGTGGAAATTATTACGATGGTGATATTGGTTCAGGGCGCCGCAAAGGCCTTGAAACATGGAGAGAAGATTGCTTAGGATGTGGCTTTGGTAGTATTGGTAGCGGGAGAGGTGCTGGGTGGCAAGTCCAGAGGTGATATTGGGTGTGTGCTTATGGTGGTATTGGTAGTAGGAGTAGAAGTTGGTGGTAGCTCTAATGGAGGCTATGGCTATGGATATGGTATCGATGGTAGCTATTGAGATAATGATGTGGTGTTGGTGCTAGAGATGGTGTTGGTGAAAAGGTGCGGTAGATGTGTTGGTGGAAGGTGGAGATCAAGGTGGTTGAGGGTATGTTAGGAGAGGTGGTGGTAAGCCGAGGTGGTCGGGGGCTTGTTGGGGAAGATGGTGGAGGCTAGGGTGGCTAGGGCTAAGTTGGAGATGGTGGAAACCAAGGCTTGAGACAGTTGGGTAGAGATAGAGGAGACCAAGACTTGGGTTGTGATGAAGAAGACGAAGGACATGAGTTCAGGCTGCGTTGGAGGTAGTTGAGATGGTGGTCATTGTTATGATTACTGTGGTCAATGGTGGTGGAGGTGATCGCATTTGGAGGTTGCTTCTATGTAACAGTGTTGGACACAGAGTTGGTGGTGCGAATAGCAAGGACGATGGTCGTAGAGATGGTGTCGATCATGACATCGGAGGTAACTTTAGAGAGGTGGTCATGGTGGTATTCATCATCATGTTGGCGGTTCGGTAAAATTATATGCCTTGAGGGGAGTATTGCATTATGTAACAAGATAGATATGGTTGTATCTTATGCCCATCTTGAGGGGAGTGTTGGAGAGTAGAGTCTGAATCATGTACGACTCAGAGTCATATTAGGGATATGATAGAATTCAAGTTAAAGATATATTCGAGATAGAGTTTGGATGTAATTCGATTATGATTAACGTTATAAATAAAGGGTGTGGAGATCCAATAGGACAAACACAAAAACAATATTGCTTTTACTTGCTATGTTTCCTCTCTAGGTGCATATGCCATTATCTGTGAAATTTTGGATTTCTACTAGAGTCCCTATAGCAACTTGGGTGAATCTAGGTTGATCCATATTCGAGTCCTTCACATGCTCATAAATCTATGTGCTAAAATGAAAAAATGACTCTTTTTGTGCAAATTGATCTCAACACCTTACATTTATAAGACTGCCTGCTATTGCACTTGGGACGAACTTGGAATATATCGTGTATGATCAAGACCATCCTCTTAAGAGCTTTTCTTGAGATGGTCGACTATAGCATGAGTCAATCACACTTGAAAAATGCAAATAAAAAAACATAAGTGGGTAAAGAATGCAAATAATATCAAATATTTGCACCCCACTATGTCCTTTGAAGTATTAAAGCAAAATTTTGCATTAAAGATCTTTGAGCACGAAGGACCTTGTATGCACATCTAGTGTTCTCAAAGTATTGAGTAGGTTGAACTCTGGGTTTTTCATTTGATCCATTGTACGGCTTTGCCTTTAGTTTAGAAACTATGCTGAGTGTTGCAATTGTTAAATCATGCAAAAATGACATAGTCTTATTTGTGCTTGCTAGCAAACTTAACATTTGCACTTGGACATGTATTAGTTAAGTATAATCTAAACTTGAGTAGCTTGGTGTCATGCATTGTATATATGGTCACTTGGATAATTCTCAAAGCTCTTTTGGGATGCATTTCATTCATGCGTATTTGAAAATGGGGAGAAAACGATGAAAATGCCTTCTTGATGCCTATATTGCCAAAAGGGAGAGAAAACATATAAAAGGCATCGTCAATGAGTAAAAATGTGAATGCATCTTGGTTCTTATGATCTTGGTAAAGTCTTGCTAATTTTTAAGGATCATAAGCATACTTGAGCTTTTTGTCAGTTATTATTGGATTTTAGAGCTTTTGTGGAAAACTTGCTCTTTCTTTGATTTTCTTTTAAAATCCTTCCTGCCAACTTGGTCATGATTTTATTTTCATTTCTTTTGGACCAAGTTTGGCTTTGCATTTAAATTGCTTCTTCTTCTCATTCTCAAACTCAAATTTTATGCCTTTTGGTGTTCATCAATATACTTATCAAGGGAAGATTGAAAGACCATGTGGAGGTCTACCCGTGATGGTGATGATTTATTGACATTATTTAAGCATGTGGTACTTAGGTTTGAGGTTGATTTGAACTCCATTTCAAAATTTGAAGAAATATAAGAAGTGCCCAGAATTTGCGGTGCTATCACCCCTGAGGGCGGTAGCACCACCCCCCAGTACTACCGGCCTGAGGGCAGTAGCACCGGCCCTTAGGGCGGTGTGTTTTTGCCAAAGAGCTGATTTTTGTGGGATCTCTTGTAGGGCGGTGCTACCAGCGTAAGGGCGGTAGCACCGGCCTTTATGAGCGAGAATGCATTAAAATTATGATTTTGTGATGTAATATATTTTTGGACATTGCTATGTGAAGGGTTTTTCTTGTCTTTGATGGTCGTAGGACGACGGTGCTAGGTCATGGTGAGGCAGGGGATGACCAAGACTAGGCGAGGTGCGTCGGAGGTCTAGACGATCGAGGATCACCGGAAGATGATCGGAAACGGAGTCGTTGCAAACCTAGAAGACAAGGAATGGATGAGATGCTAACTTGGAGCTACTCGGATCAAGGAGTGCCGTTGGATCACGATCTGTGATTGAATAGTGGGTCTAGTTAGTATGCTTTGAAAAACGTGCAAAAACCTGGTATGGTTGTTAGGTTTCGGGTTAGCCCATGTATGGCTGTGTGAGTGAGTCAATCCTAGCCCTTGATATGTTCCTTAGGGTTGAAGGAACTCATCTAAGGGTGAAGGATGGCTCAAGAGTAGTATAAATAGAGGGGTAGGGGTAGCTCTCCCCTCCTAGAAGGTTTTGAGGTTCTTGTGATCCTTTGGGCTTTGCCCACTTTGTTGTGTGGCTTTGTAAACCTCCCTTCCAAAAATAAAAGTTTAATTTTCTCAAGTCTGAATTTACTTTCCGCATTTACCTTATGCTTTAAATTCAGTCTTTAAATTCTGTAATTTACATTCTTGCAATTTACTTTTCGCACATTCGAATTTGCCTCCCCTCCATCTAAATGCTTGTGGATTTTATGCCGAGGATGTATGATTGATGGATGAGTCTTCTTCAGACCATATCTCAATTATCGAGGCAAATCTTGTGCTCTTCGTTGCAAGAAATCGATCTTTTGCTCTTTAGAAGATCAATCTTGGAAGATCGGGTTTTTGGTGTTCTTAACTTGTGCTCTTGCTTGCTTTGACATGTGGGAGGCTATCCAATATCATCTTGATTATCAAAACCCTACAAGCAAGTCCAAGATCAAGTTTTTGGTTTTTGCTCTCACTTGGTGCATCCTTCCTTCGATTCAAAAAAGATCAGAACTTTGACATCAATCTCTTGGATTGAAGGTTGGAATAGGTTCCTGACCTCCATACAAAGGTGCATACCAAGTTTTATGAGTTTTGGACTAGCAGATCAAAAGTTGCATCATTTTTGCTTTTGAATTCATGCTGAGCTCTTTGCTGATTTTGAGGCCCAGTGCTACCACCCCCTTACCAGTGCTACTGGCCCCACAGTGGTAGCACCGGCCATACTGGTTGAATTGCTCTCGCTTGTTTGTTATTGGTTGATTCTGGTGAGGGCTTGGTTAGAGTGTTTTGAGTGGGGGAAAATTTTTATTTGGGATCATTCACCTCCCCTCTGATCGTCATCTCGGTCCTTCAAAAGAGTACAAGGATTGTTGCTGTCTCACAACCTCTCGAACCTTTTAAGGCCTTATCATCCTTGCCCTATACAAGAATCTAGTGCTAAAGAATAACATAGTATCAAATCATCTCGTGCATTTCTTGCTTTGGATGAGTTGGCTTGTGGCTTCTTGGTTGCTTGGGTTCTCCATGACCACCCCGTAGGTTTATATAGCCTACTTAGTTCTCCTCCAAAGTAAATAGGAATCCTAATCCTATTAGGATTCATCCAGCATACATTTTCAAATCTTAAAAGGCTAGATATGAGTCACCATATTTAACAATCTCCACCTTAACTCTTATCCATTGAAGTCATCGTGCTCCTCAAAGAATGCGCTCCAAGTTGGCTCCGCATTTTATTTCTTCCTCCCACCTTTGGGAGTACCCCGCCACAAGGGTTTATGCACATCACCGCAATGTGCATGTTGGTGTTTGGACTTGACCGTCCGAACCCTCCAACTTAAAGACTTTTCTTTGTATAGTTTAGCTAACCACACATTCTCTTCCTATAGCCCTTTATACCATAGGTTTGTACCGCCTCTGAGCTCCACCTATTCGTTGGTACTGTGTGGTTGGTCTTGCCACGTCTTTTGTCAGGACCCGAATATTCAAACCCGGACCCACTGTGTATACTACACTAGTCTAGGATCATGCCAGTGCACACAGTGGTAACATAGACAACATATCATCCATACACAATGAATTATAAATAAACGAGCTAAATTTGATAAATAAATAAATGTTGTGACCTTACAGTCGAGTTTACTTTTATTAGGCCTCGCAGGGCTCAAGCACTAAATAAGATAACTACAACGGAACAAAAATAAACTCAAGCAAAATCCATCGATATACCATAGGCAATTGACAAGGTACAAGACCTACGGCGCAATCTCCTCATAAAACTCCTCCAAGACAGGTGTAAATTCTTCCAATTCTTCAACTGAATGTTAATTAATGCAAGGGTGAGCACATAAAGTACCCCGCAAGTTGTGCACACAAAATGCAGAGAATATACTATATGCAAGGCTTTAACAAAGTATATGGTTTCAAGGTTTATTTTGCACAAGGAAGTATTTATAAGAATAATATAAATATATTGAAAGCATAAATAAAACAATATAGTAATAGTAAGTTAACAAGAAGTTTCACTAAGTTTCACAAAGCTTCACACACCCTAAACCAATTATCCATGCAACCAATCTCTCCAGTTTTATTTTATGAAAACTACTCCTTGTGTGAAATTCCTGAGCACGTCCATGATCGCAGAGGTTGTACATCTTTTCCCACAAGACACGATCATCTTATATTGCCACGCGATGATAACTCTTCCTTAGATGTGCGATGGAGAGATCATGACAAGACTATTTAGAAACTCCACCCTAATAATTGGCCTTCCCGGTAACCTTGCTACACCCTTATTCCACACAATGAATATCTATACATAGCGAACGGGTGCAGATGTACACCATTGGATTTCAGAACGAGAATCGTCCATGATATGGCTAGCACGTAGTACACCACAACAAAAACAAATAAACAACAAAAAAGAGGTACAAATAAACTCCAAAAATCAAATAAAATATATTGAAATACAGAGCTTGATTTTAGATGAATTTAGGAACATGAACAGACTCATTTGGATTTCGTATGAGAGAGAACGAGCTTTCAAAAGATTTGTTGGGAGAGAAAATACTGGAAAAAGAGAGAGAAAGAAGAATATTCCTTCGGCTGAGACGATAGGTGGGACCCACGGTCTATAGACCGAGTCCACGGATACGGTTCACAGGTCTACGGTTGACTGGTTCACGAAACAGTGGCTAACAAAGGGTCCACATGTCATACACTTGGCCTACGGAGGACCAAGTCTACACAAAACCGATCTAGGGTTTGGATGACTGGGCAGCTTGCATGGCAGTGGGGCGGGCATGGCGCTGAGGTGCAAGCCATGTCGGCTAACACGTTAGTCAGTGGTACGTGGGGACCGAGGGTCAACGGCGGCCGCGCTTTGGCGGTCGGCTACGACGACGAAGGGTTGGGTCTGGGCAAACGATGATGGCGAACCTGGTGACACGCTCAGATCTCATCGATGACAACCGGGCTGTCGGTGGCAAGGAAGGAGGCAGTGGAGCGGCAGGCTCGTGACGACAATGGGGCTATAGCCATGCTCCGACGATGAGGATGGGTGCACTAAATAGAACAAGGAGAGGTGAACTCAATGGTGTGGTCAATGGCAACAGGGGCTCACCAACGACGAAAGAAAGGGGTGGAGAAGAGGCGACGATGCATGTGATTGAAACTGCTCGATCTCAACACACGATGCTCAAAACACAAATCAATCTGAGAGATAGGAAGCTTTAGACCTAGAACACGAGATGATGCGATCGGATTTGCGAGGGATTCACCAGGACAGCGAGGAATGTGAAGACAAGGGGAGGTCATGGCGGCTCTGCTTCCCGAAGATAGGGAAGATGGCTTGTGGTGGTGATTTCGGCGCGAGGACGGCGATAATAGGTGTGGGGTGAGGCGCGGACGCGAGGTGGCTATGGCTTTTAAAGGGGATGTCCTAGGGTAGCGTGCGTGGCTCAAACGCTGAGGAACATGAGATTGTGGCGGTGCGGACTATGCGACAACAGTTATTGCTTGGTTGGGCTGGCAGGTTGGTCTGGGTCGAGGCAGAGGCAGAGGTGGTCAAGCTGCTGGCCATGAAGAGAGAGAAGGGAGTGGGCTGGGGAAGGATTCGACCTAAGGAGGATTTGGCATTTAAAATGATTTCTGAATTTTAGAAATTCCAATAAATCCAAATAAATAGCAATGCCCAAAAAGATAGTGTTAGATAGAGGTACCCAATTTACCTCGAGGTTTTGGGGTAAGTTGCATGAAGAAATGGGAACTCGATTGAATTTCAGTACGGCGTATGGTCAGACTGAGAGAGTTAATTAGATATTAGATTATATGCTAAGAGCTTGTGCATTAGCTTATGCTACTTCGTGTGATAAAAGTTTGCCATATACTAAATTCAGTTACAACAATTGTTATCAGGCAGGTTTACAAACATCACCATTTGAAAATTTATATGGTCGTACCTGTCGTACTCCGTTGAATTGGAAGGAGACAGGAGAGCGTTTGGTGTTTAGGCCTGATATTCTTAAGGAAGCCGAAGAGCAAATTGCTATGATCAGGGAAAGGTTGAAAGTGGCTCAGTCGAGACAAAAGAGTTATGCTGATAATCGTCGTCGAGAATTGAGCTTTGAGCTAGATGATTTTATGTATCTCAGAGTTACCCCTCTTAAAGGAGTTAAAAGGTTTCACGCTAAAGGAAAGCTTGTGCTAAGATATGTTGGTCCGTTCAAAATCATAGACCATCAAGGAGAGGTTGCTTATCAGTTAGAGCTGCCGCAGTCATTGGCAGGAGTAAATGATGTGTTCCATGTATCAGCTTAAGAAATGCTTCAGAGTGCCAACGGAGTAGACACCGCTAGAAACAATTGAGCTGCAAGAAGATTTGAATTATAAAGAGCAGCCGATTAAGATTTTGGATGAGATGGAACGTAAAACCAGAAGCAAGTCAATTCGTTTTTGCAGAGTTTAATGGAGTAAACATTCAGAGAGTGAAGCCACATGGGAACGTGAAGAGGATTTGAAGACAGAATTTTCTAACCTATTTTTAACTAGCACTGAATCTCGGAGTCGAGATTCTGTTGAGGGAGATTTGTAAATCCCAATTTTTGGCATTATTTGAATTTGATTTGCATTTTATGAATTTAGTTAATATTATTAAATATGGCTCTTTGTGAAAACTATTTAAAAATTGAGGAAGTTTAAATAAAGTTTAATCAAAAATATTTTATTTGAGTTCCTAAAGTCTCAAAATATTTTTCCAAAAATTTTATGAGATTTTTGCTATTTTATTTGGCTTTGTCTATTTTCTAGATTTATTTTAAATAAAAAAGGTATTTTGAAACCAATGAATAGTGTTGGGCTAACCCGGTACTATGTGGACCTGGCCTGTTCCCTATCTGGCCCAGATTCTAGAAGCAGCTGCTAGATCTCAATTGGACAGCCCTTTCCAAGCCGAAAACCCTAGTGCTTCTCTGTCGTTGGATCAAGATTGGGCGATCAAGATTTAATCGTGTCGGTTCGGGTTTTAGCTGTTCCTGGTCGTTGGATGAAGATCGTAGAGCTGAGATTAGTCATGACTGATAAGGACTCTAGAGTATCCCGATCGTTGATCCGTGAGCGATCCGGATTGTGCCGCGTTCGAGCACATCGCGCCGTTCATCGCGCCACATGGACAGTGGAGTCCGTCGCCGCCACGAACTCGTAGTTCATCGCTGAGACGCTTCATCTTCCCATGCCATACACGGACGGCTAGGCCTTTAAAAGCCTCATTAGCACTAGTTTCAAGGTCACCGTGTTCTTGCGCATCAATCTACCGGTTTGGTTTTGAGAGAGTCATCATTTGCGTTTGGGAGCTCACCCAAGTTAAAAGTGCAAGGCTCGTCGGTTTTTGCCAATTTTCTCTGCTGTCAAGCCTTGTTCCGTGACGTTGGTTCCAAATTCGGTATCCTTGCGTCGTGCAGCAGCAGATCCGTACCCTTTGGTCGCTGGAGTGTCGCCGTTGCACTGCGTCGAGGTCATCATTCTCGCCTTCGGTAAGAAATCACCGCCGCCGTGCCATTACCGCTCGCGTTAGCTTGTGACCATGTGATCTGAGAGTGTGGTTGTGTTGCGTCGCGTGGACGTCGTCGGGGTTCGCCACTTTTCTTTATCATCAGGTTAAGTCTTGGCCATTAGATCTGAGACATGCGGTCCAGATCAATCCTTCGCCGAGACCAATCGGGCTCTGACGTGTGTCAAATGGAAGCCCAAGTGTCGTGGACCGAGTCCACGGTGAACTGATATGGTCCATGGACCGAGTCCATGGACCAGTGACGCGTGTCACTAAAAGCGCATCTAGACCCCTTAAGAAGTTTTGGTGATTGATGGCAACACAATTAAAAATACTAAAGGTCAAGTGAGAATCTATCCAGAGGAAGAGATTATATCATCATGAGAAAGCGATTGGAGATCCCCACCATATTTAAAATTTGTGAAGACGGCATCAAGACTTATGTTGTAAATTTTCTATTTTATTGAGTCTAAGGATAGCCGTACTATTAAGGGGGATACGACGGGAAATCACTTCTAGAATATACTTGTGCTTAAAGGATGAAAATTGCATAGCAAAACGACTTTAAGCATTTCATTTCCTTCAAATATACTCTTCTGGCCGAGTGGGCCAATCCGGAGTATCCGGACATTTGGTTCGAACACTCCGGGTTGACACCCTCGGTGGCTGCTCTCTCAAGTAGTCCGAAGTATTCGGTATTAAGTCCGGACACTCCGGGTTAAATTAGTCCGGAGTATCCGGGGTTTTTGTCCGGAGTCTCCGGATTATCTCCCTCGGTACGATCTAATCTTCACCAATCCGAAGTATCCGGGGTATATGTCCGGATACTCCGGGTTGTGCGCAGCTCTCTCACAACGGTTGGATTTGGAGCTCCTATTTAAGCCCTCACTCCCCACCTAACAAGTGAGAGCTCCATTTTATTGCACTCATTCATCTTCAAACCCTGACTCTCACTCTCTTGAGCCCTAATCCCCTTTCTCCACTTGAAGCTAGTGATTGATTTGAATCTTTTAGGAGAAGGGAGTGGATTTGAGGGCCTTAAGCTTGCATCTTTCATTCTTGAGCACAAGATTCATCCTCCAAGTAGATTTCGCGACGTATTTGTTACTCTTGGAGTTTGAAGGGCTCCTAGACGGCAAGGAGTCACCGGGAGCCTCAAATACTTGTTGTGGTGAGCCCCTGAAGTTTGTGAAGGCAAGTCTCGCCTCCAAAAGGAAAGAGGCAAGAAGTGAAGATCGGCGAGTGCGTTGTGCAACACCGGGAGGATAGTGGTCAAGAGGGACCCGGGCTTTGTGCCTCCGCAACGGAGACGTAGGATTCCCTTCAAGAATCTGAACTTCGGGTAAAAAATCATTGTCTTCGTTTTCTTCATTTGTTTTGCTAGGGTTTGTGGTCTTAGATTTTGGGAGCCCCGATCTCTCTATTGCTGTGTTTAGTTCTAGATCTACATCATCCCCAGGTACCTGATAGTATTTAGAATATTTGTGTTCAATTAGTTTGTTGGAAAATTGTAGAGATTTAAAATCTCATTTCGAGGTCTCCAATCCGGAGTATCCGGACTCCTGACCCCGGACAGTCCGGACATATCGGAGTATCCGGATAAAAATCCCGTACACTCCGGGCTTAAGACTCTCGGGAGATTTTATTTTGCTGTAAATTTTTAATTCGCCTATTCACCCCCCCTCTAGGCGACATCTCCGGTCCTTTCAATTGGCATCAGAGCCAAATCTCCATAGTTTGGCTTAACCACTTGGAGAATCAAGATGTCGCTAATAGAAAAGAATGACGAAATCCGTGATCAAGACAAGGCCACGGGTTCCGGCAAAGGGGTTGAGATTCCATATGAATATCCTTCTCTTGGAGTCTCAAGCTCTTCATCTTATGTTTCCGTGTCGTCTGGTAGAGCACCTCATTTTGATGGTACTCGCTATGCCGCATGGAAACATAAAATGAAGATGTACTTGAGATTACTTCACCCGTGTATTTGGGAGATTGTAGAAACAGGTTTTAAAGCAACGGATCCAAACAAGCTTACTCCCGAAGATAAGAAAGCTCAACATTTCAATGCCTTGGCTGTCAATGCCTTGTTCAATGCTTTAAGTGACTCTGAGTTTAACCGAGTTGATGGATTTGAAGATACCAAAGCAATTTGGGAAAGACTCATGGTTACTCATGAAGGGATATCAAGTGTCCGTGAGTCCAAGATTGAGCTCATTATTGGTGAGCTAAGCAGATTCACTCTAGAAGAAGGAGAGTCATACACAAAAATGTTCGACCGCTTGATGGTGTTGGTGAATCAAGCTAAGGGTCTTGGATGTACCGATCTCACTGACAAAGCTGTTGTCAAAATTATTCTTCGAGTGATCACTCCCACAAACCGCAATTTAGTGCAACTCATCCGGGATCGACCAAACTTCGACACTCTCACTCCCCATGATGTTATTGGGAGGCTAATGATGGATGAGATGATCAAGGAAGCGGAGGTGGTAGAAGAGCTTAAGTCAGGAAAGAAGAAAGGCATCGCTTTTAAGGCAGTGAAGATTGTGCGGGAAGCCGAGGAAAGTGCAAGTGATGATGAGGAGCCAAGTGGCCCCTTGACCCATGATGACATGGCTTTGCTCGTAAGGAGATTCAACAAATTCCTCAAAAAAAGGGCTACAAACCGGGGAGCCACTCCAAAAATCAATGGAACAAATCAAAAGGAAGGCACTCAACAAGAAAGTGCTATGAGTGTGGAGAGCCCAGCCACTTCATCGCCGAATGCCCGCAAAGAGAGAAGAAGGAAGACAAGTCGTTCAAGAAGGATAAATACCGGGGCAAGGACAAGGAAAGGAGCAAGAAGTTCAAACATTACAAGCACAAGGGACAAGCTCACATTGGAGAGGAGTGGGATTCAAACTCCGACTTCGATTCAAGCTCCGATTCCGACGAAGGAGGAGTTGCCTCCGTCGCCATCACCGTGCCTTCCACCTCAACAACGTTGAAGGGCCTCTTCGACAACTTGAGCGATGACGATGAAGACGCTCCAATGTGCCTCATGGCCAAGGGGCGCAAGGTATTAATCAAAACAACATCTCCTTCCATTGCCGACTCATGCCTAGATGATAGCGATGACGCTAGTGACGATGATAGTGCATTCAAGTCCATGAAGAATTTTGATGTTCAAAAATTAGATTTACTTTTAAAAGAGAGGAAACCATTGAGCAAAAGGAGGCTACTCTCGAAGCTCAAGAGGATTTTCTTATTCTGGAAAAAGAGAAAAACCTTGAGCTAGAGAAGAGCCTAAATAATGAAAGAAGAAAGTATGAGGAGTTGGTCAAAAGTTCAAAAATGACCAAATCCGAGTTAGCTAGTCTTGAGATCACCAACGCTTCACTCGTAGAGGAACTTGCCAAAGCAAAGGATGTTTGCAAGGCTCTTGAAGTGAAGCTTGTTGATCACTCGAATAGCTCCTCTAACCCCTTGACGGATAATTCCAAGTCCTCATCACCATCTACTAGCAATGGATGTGCTAGATGCTATAATGTTAATATTGATGCTTGTGCCACTAACCTTGAGACTTTGCAAGTATTAGCTCATGAAAATGAGAAGCTCAAGGGAATGCTTGAAGATGGACTTCAAAAGTCCTATAAGGCTAGCAAAGGATTAGAGGAGTTTCTAGGTAAGCGTCAAGGTAACTTCATGAAGCATGGGTTTGGGTATATTCTACCCAAAGGCAAAAAGAGCCACATCGTGATTGCCCCGTTGAACAAGCCTATTCACTTTGTTAAGGGCGAAGGAAATTCTAAGTATAAGGCTCATGCTACTTTCTTTGCTTCTTATGTGCTTAAAAGAACTAACCTCGGTCATGTAGTTGCTTATCATATCGGGCGTAAACCCAACCATGCTTCTCATGTGCAATCTATTTGGGACCCGAAATCTCTTCACTAACGTGCGCGGACCTAAACTAGTTTGGGTACCAAAAGGAAAAATCTAAATTTGCTTTTGTAGGCCTATATCTCCGATGGATCAAGTTGGATATTAGATAGCGGATGTACACACCACATGACCGGAGAGAAGGCGATGTTTGCACACTTGGATGCAAATGGAACAAATAGTGAAAGCATCGTTTTTGGCGACAATGGAAAAGGCGAAGTGGTAGGTTTAGGTAAGATTAATATCACAAACGATTTTCATTTAAACAATGTTTTGCTTGTTGAATCATTAAGCTACAATTTGTTGTCCATTGCTCAATTATGTGAAGCGGGCTACAATTGTGTGTTTAGTGATAAGGGTGTGGATGTCATTAAGAGGGTTGATGGTTCAATAGCCGTTAAGGGTCGTTTAAAAGGAAATCTCCATCTCGTAGATTTTACTACGGATATAATTAATCTTGAAACGTGCTTAATGACTAAATCTAGCATGGGTTGGTTATGGCATCGCCGAATTGCTCATGTTGGTATGAGGAACCTTCACAAACTCATAAAAGGCAATCATATCCTTGGACTAACAAATGTTGTCTTTGAGAAAGATAGGGTGTGTAGCGCATGTCAAGCCGGAAAGCAAGTTGGAGCCTCTCATCCCACCAAGAATGTGATGACTACCTCAAGACCTCTAGAGATGCTCCATATGGATCTGTTCGGCCCAGTAACATACATAAAGCATCGGAGGAAACAAGTATGGTCTCGTTATTGTTGACGACTTTTCTCGTTTCACTTGGGTGTTTTTCTTGCATGACAAAAGTGAAGCCCAAGGAACCCTAAAGAAATTTATGAGAAGGGCACAAAATGAATTCGAAGTGAAGATCAAAAGAATCCGAAGTGATAACGGCACCGAATTCAAGAACACCGGCGTGGAGGAATATCTCGATGATGAGGCATATCAAGCATGAGTTCTCGGCCCCCTATTCTCCTCAACAAAATAGGGTGGCCGAGAGGAAGAATCGAACTCTCATCGAGATGGCGCGCACGATGCTTGACGAGTGCAAGGTCTCTGACATTTTTTGGGCGGAGGCTATCAACATTGCGTGCCATAGTACCAATCGTCTATACCTCCATAAGATTTTGAGGAAGACGGTGTACGAACTACTCACCGGAAAGAAGCCAAAATAACCTCTACAGAGTTTAAAATCTATTTGGATAGCCGTGCTCGCGGTATTGAGCAATGCTTGGGAATTACAATCAAGGGTTAGATTTTATAAACTAAAAACTTGGTTGGGTTGGCTGGTTGCCATTGGAAGGTTTGAAACTTGACTTAGGGCTGGATGCCATGTTTACTTGAGAAATGCTGAAAGTTATTATTTACTATTATTTGTTTTACTGTCTTTTCAATCTACTTATTGTATTCATTTATAAATACTGCTTACTACAAAATAACCATGTTAGCCATTCCTTTAGAATAAGCCTTCCATATAGTTATGTTAGAATTGCATTTTGTGTACAACTTGTTGAGTGCTTTAAGTACTCACCCTTGCCAACAACAACATCACCAGTTGAGGAGTCTACACCAGTTCTGGAGGAGTACCAAGAGGATGCGAATGTTTAGGGTGCGAGCCTTGTCAGTTACCTGTGGTAAACTGAAGGGTCATTTACATCTTTCTTTCCGCTGCAATGTCTTAGTATAATATTTTTAGTCTAGCCCTGCGTGGCCTAATCATGTAAGTTGACCATAAGGTCATTCAACAAGTTATATATAATATATGAAATTTTTTATTTTGTTTCCGTTGTGTATGATTGTGACATTTATCTATATTGAGCCTGTGTGCACTAGTGTGATCCTGGACTAGTGCGATATACATAGAGGGTCTGGATTTGCATATTCGGGGCCCGACAATCATACTCTCCATCATATCTGATGGGAGAAGAAAAAATGATGGAAGATGAAAACCCTCAAGAACTAAGAGAAGGCTTGAAAATAATAGAGTTCGAAAAAAATCAAAGATGTTATCTTCAAACTTCTTTTTAGATATTTGAGCTTTTCATCTCCTTTCCTTGATCATACCCTTTATCGCAATTGATGAGAGAAGAAATCAGGACGAAGATGAAAAGCTTAAACAACTAAGAAAAAGTTTGAAAGTAATTTTTTCTTGATTTGGAGATATGAAGTATACAAAGGAAGCTTTCTTCCCCTTTATATATGCATTACACATTAAAGATGGTTAGCACCGGTTCAGTTATCGAGAGAAATGCAAAGATTTTTCATTTATTAGCACTTAAAATAGTTAGATAATTAGTGCATAACCCCATAAGGTCATAGAAGATGAAAAGCCTTGAGTAAAAAACTCTTAATTCTCAAGACTTGGGGGCTACCTGACGAGGATTAAAAGTCTGTCACTTATTTGGGCCCTCAATTATTCTGACTATACTCCATTAATGGGCCTACAATATATAAAACCCATAATGTATAGAAAGAAGCCCACCATTATCCGACTATTAAGTCTTCGACCAATTCAGCTAAGGTGATCAATAACTTTACTTCACATTGGTCATCCCCGACCAATGAAATAGTCACCCCGACCAGTGAACTGATGAGGGAAAAGCAGTTATCCCTGCACATGTCTCTGTGCGGACAGTTATTTGATAGGTATGCATAACTACCCAGAAATTATCTATAGAAAAGGCACCCTTTGATGAGAAGACACCATTTGGCAGGAAGACAGCTCTCGGTTACACGACGCTCCTATAGAGAACAATTGTCGCCTCTTCAATCGATATAAATAGGGGGCTGATCCATGCTGTTTAAGAAATAGGAATTTGTAACCAAAATAAGCAATAGGCATCTAAGAATATTCGCAATCATTCTATTATTTGTATACTCTATAGAGCTGTTTGGCTAATAAAGAAACAATTCCCATATATTGTTTTCCTCATCTTGTTTACTAGGATCCCACAATTATATTTTCATAAGCTCGATTAAGGGACCCTAGGTCTTAGACATCGACAAGTTTGTTTGATCAGGATCGACTAAAAATATGAACCTTTGTAGCACTTTCATCTCCTTTCTTATTCTAATGTTGATAGATTCTAAGGCAAAATCCAATTCCGTCCACTGTTCATCCTGAAAGTTGTGATGCTATGATTTATCTTTGTCGGGTTCCGGATTTACGAATATGAAACACTCTATGTATACTGCACTAGTTCAGATCATGCTAGTGCATACAGTGGCAACATATATGAAATACCATACCAAATAATGAATTAATTAAGAAAGTAGCATATTACTATTAAATAAAGCAACGGACTTTATGGTCAAAGTTTACACCATTATGCCTTAAAGGCTTAGAAACAAATAAACTATTGCAGCGAAAATAAAATAACTTGGACCATTCGACATGCCGCAAGCAATCGTCTGGGGAACACCTTCCTAGTTCACGTAGTCCTTGTAGTAATCCTCGTCATAAAACTCTGTACTTCCTAGTCCTTCCTCAGCAACTGATCAACAAAGGCATATAGCCGTGAGTACAAAAAGTACTCAGCTAGTCGTAGGGAAATGATGCAATATATTCATGTAAGGTTTGCCATAGAATAGTCATATGGTTCTTTTGCAGAAAGCAATAACTTGAATTAAAATACAGTAAATAGATTGAAAGCATATTTATGAAAAGATAATAAATAACTGGTAAATCAATGGTAGACAACAAGAATATATTGGTGAGGCTTCACCCAACACCATCTAAAACAATCATCAAACCATTAAATTCATCAGTGTTAACTTTAGACAACAAAACAATAGACTCCCCGTTCACATCCCAACAATTCCACCTTCTAACATTTTATGAAATAACCTATACCTCATGTGAAATTCTTGGGCATGTCAATGACCGCGGAACAGCTATTTGAATAGTTTTACATTCTGTAGAGGTTGTATTGTTTTACCCACAAGACATGATCGTCTCTTTGTGCAACGTCATTAGTACACTTTCTTTGGTGTGCCGCAGAGAGATCATGAATCTACCCGTCTATCCCAGAACCCACACCACCAACTGGCAGTACTCAAATTTAGACATTGCAAATTAATCAGCTAGGTCTGTCCCATACCAAACATGTGGTTGTACAGTTAGGCCTAGTTCAATGGTGCACAAGATTAAGTCCTTAAGTTGTCTCAGGCAAGACATTTACATCCCAAATGTGCTAGGGGCATCCCCTTTACTGCACGATCACTTGTCCGAGGGAAAACTATTTTGTTTAACTAAGACAAATGGCACACCTTGCCTTGGTACAACAAATTTTACAACAGTGGCTACCGGTCACAGTTCAATATCTCATTAAGTCAAGATTAACATGTTTCAACATGTGATATGAATCCCATCGTATAACTAAGCATGTCTAAGCATAGCTATGAAACCCAATGTTGGTAATATGATCTTGTCCAACTAATAATGTCCAACCTAGGGTTAACAATGGATACATGGTATTCCAATAATCAAGGTGGTATAATGTCAACTAGGTATATATCTATTCCCAACAATTAATCATTGATACACAAATAGCATGCAATTGTATAAAACAAATTACTTTTGCAAACATAGGTTCAACATGATCAAAGGTTACGACTTTGCCTTGTTGATCTACTACTGAGTCTTGATCTTCAAATTCTTCGTTTGCTACTCGGGATTAGCGTCTACCGGAAAAGAAAGTAGTGAATACAAATAAACAACAAATGGAGACTCAAACAAACTTAAAATTGAAAATAAACGGCCTTGTAATGTAGGTCTTGATTTTATAAAAAACTAGTATAGTGCCCTGTCTTCCGGTTTCCTTTTCCCAGCATGTAATATATGGTCTTTTTCTTTTCTAGAACGTTTGTTTCCTTTTCCTTAATTCCAGGATATTTGTTTCCTTTTCCTTGAGATGATGCTAGAGGTGGGGGAGATCTGTTGTGGGCCATAGGGATGAGTTAGACACATTGAACAATGGCCATCAGATGTGGGTGAGTAAAGCTGAGGAAAGATCTGAGAGGTTAATTTTGATGGAGGCAAGTTTCTGGGGACGTTTCGCTGAGTGCATGAAGGTTGGACTATCTCTAGTGGGGTGCATTAGTTGGGGTGGACGTAGAAAAGAATGCTTAGGTGCATTATAAAGGGGTATAGATTAGAAATTTGAATCGACTCAAATGGAGTTCGTACGTGAGAGAACAGGCCTCCGATAGAAAAATAATATTTTTTGGAATTATTTTTCTAAAGAAAAATCACTTTATTGCGTCATGATGATGTTAGGGCTGAATTTTTTAAAATAAAAATAAATCTAGAAAAGGCTTATTAGGCTAACATGTGGGCCCTTAGTCCGTAGACCATGTCCACGGCTCTGATCTGGTCCACGGTGGACTGGGCTCAGGCATAGTACTAGGCTGATCGGTGGGACCGCACGGGTGATGATGTGGCACACGTATAAGCGATGACATGGAAGCTGACTAGGCCCTAAGGTTGACGGTGCGCTGACGCGGCGATTGCTCAGTGAACACGTCGGCCGCCACGTCGACTCGACTGACCTCCCTTCTCCGATGACCCCACAGTGATAGAAACCTGCCAAACGTGGAGTAGATGACACGGGCAACGACCATAATCTACCGAATCGGCTCGATTTTAGCAGAGATCTGGACGAAGACAACGCGGGCAACACTAAGATGCAATCGAGGACGGCGGAGACTGACCGATAGTGGAGATCAACACGGATGAGGGTGCTTCGGGTGGCGGCGCACTTGAAGGAACTAGTTGGCCTAGAGGGGTGAATAGGCAACTTTTGAAAATTTTAACTTCTTAGAGACAATACACTATTCTCTATATGTGAATAGCATAGTACAATATATATGACAGAAGCAAAAAGCAAATACAGATAACAACGAAAGCAATAAAGCGAAATAAAACACAAATGAGACAGAGATTTATCTCGTGGTTCAGAGCCGCACTCCTAATCCACGTTGAAGCACTTCTTCCGAAGTATTGTTTCTCCAAATCTAGTCGCAGTAGCCCTGGTGATCACTCAGGTAACTCTTTCACTGCTCCAGTGAGGTGAGTTCCGAACCTCTCACAATCACAGTGGCCTTCCACAATCACCTTTGGACAGGTCGCACTGTTCACTTCCTCCAAGCTGTCTAGGATCACTAAGATCCAAGAGTAATAAACTTTGCACAAGTTCTGTCTCTTGGTTCACTCGCAAATCACACAGCTAGACTTTGGCTTGGAGCTAAAACACTTAGAGATGTTGAGGATTTTTGGTTTGAAAGTGAAGCACAGACTCCTTTTGAGAATCAAAGATATTTTCAATGCTAAAAGGTCAAGGAGTTCATTCTATATCTTGGTAGATGACTCAGAAAATGTTTATATAGCCATTTGGAATGAATATAGCCGTTACACCTGCTACTGTAGCCGTTGGACGTGTCAGAATGTCAGAAATATCAATATATACGTTTACAACGGACTAAGCAGCAGAAACTAGCGATACTGGTCATGTGTATGACGGACCAATTTAGGATATATACGACGGACCAAAATATTTGGTCTGTTGTACATGGGAATTCAGAGGGTTTGGTCCGGCAAAGGAATGAGAGAGTCACATGTATGCCAGACCAAATTATTTGGTCCATCATACATGAAAATTTGTAAGATCAGTAGTCAAGGACCTTTTTCAACAAAAATAAGTTTATCCAAGCGATTTGCTTTAGCAATGGACTAAGATTTTAAACAAGAATATTTGGTCCGTCAACAAAGCAAAAACCTTTGAATAAGAAAGAATATCTATCCAAGGTTTTAATAAATAGGACTCCAAGGTTTGGTCCGGCAAAAAGGCTTATAATCTGAAAGAGTGCCGGACTAAAAATATTTGGTCCGCTGAAGATGGGAATAGAGAAGATTTTTTTGGTCTGTCAAAGAAGAGTGACTTTTACATGTATGTCGGACCAAATAATTTGGTCCGTCATACATAGACCATCACTTGGTTGCAAGATGTTTTCAAGGAATTTTCACCAAGGACTAAAGAATGTAAAAACAAGACGTTTGGTCCGATGAGCAGATGCTTTGATAGGAGTTTTGACAAATAAGATTTTTAATGCTGGACCAAAGGATCTTTTGACTTAAAAGGATTTTTGCTGTGTATGCAACAGACTTAAGAAATGGATAGCTGAATTTTAGTCCGTCGCATATTTAGACTATTGAAATCAAAGGGGAATTTTCATTCAAAGAGCAATGTCTAAGAGTCTTTTACTCCAAGCAATCTAATTTTGTCTTTGCCTTATGATCCAATCCACTAGCTTGTGCAAAGTCCCTCTTTAGACAGCCAAACTAAAAATAATCCTAGCTATTTGACTTGAATCAACTCCCAAGTCATAAACTAGTAACAGAACACCTTAATCTTGTTAGTCCAACTTGCTTCTCCATTCATTTTAGCACCAGCTCTTCAAAACTTAAGCATTATTAACTTAGTCATCAATACCAAAACTAAAATAAAACTTGATAATAAAAACTGAGGGGGCTTAGATGCTATCAGCACTCCGGTGAGCTCTTGCGCAGCAACGGAGGCGGCTTAGGTGCCACGAGATAGGGCAAACAAGGCGGCGCGATGCGGGAAATCTCTTCAGGGGTGTGGCTCGACTTTTAAAGCCCTTGGGAGGAGTGAAAATCCCGAAAACCAAGGGCGGCGTCGTGCGGCATCCAAAAACTCGGACGGCGGCATGGATTATGGTTTGGCTGAGGTGCACGCGACGGGCGATGGCGATGCGAAGCTAGGCTGGGCCGGTTGGGCCGCGGAGCGTTGCGGAGCAGGCCGAAGGAATGGCCCAAAGGCTGGAACAGGAACAGGCTGAGGAGAATCGGCCCATGAGATTTTAGGATTAAAAATTGTTTTTCGAATTAATAAATAACAAAAATTTCATATAAATTCAAATAAATAGCAAATAAATTCAAAACAATCTCAAAAATTACAGAAAAATTCTTTAGAGCAAAAGGAACCCAACTGTACGTGTGTGTATATATATACACATATATATAGTACAATTACCTAGGGCACCATGATTCAAAACGGGTATTTCCCCTATGTATTTGTATTCGAAATTTTTTGAAATTTTTAGGATGTTGAGTTTAATCAGTTTACTAACTAGTTCAAACAAATTTGAACTGAAATTCAAACTAGAATTTCCTTTTTCTTATGATAGTTTGATTGTAGGTATGTGATGATTTTATATATAAATCAGCAAAGCGTATGATCTAAATTCGTTCGAATCTTTGAATTCAATTATTTTTTTTCAAAGGTATGTGTTTCATTTGAATTGTTACATATGAGTATATACCCTAAAATTGAAGGTTTCGAAAAATGTACCTGAATTTCGCTAGAATTCACAGATTTAAAATTATAGTGCCCAGAGTTCATAGTGCCCCTCTCTCTCTCTATATATATATATATAGTACTACTCCCGTACCTCCTTTCCATTGATTTACTTGTGATGCGTACGGACAAAGTGGG
The DNA here is from genome assembly GCA_036346275.1 of Otatea glauca. Lineage (NCBI taxonomy): Eukaryota > Viridiplantae > Streptophyta > Magnoliopsida > Poales > Poaceae > Otatea > Otatea glauca. The sequence continues at coordinate 27,454,230 of CM070720.1, forward strand.
CCTGATTAATTTACTCCCTGATCAAGTGGGACTAATCTATCTGTTACTGTTCGATGCATGCCTAACAACTCCCGGTAGTGAAGGCGCGTGCAGACTATTCTCACGCATTGGTGGCGGAGTACGGACTCCCGGCAGTATACTTTCATTTTCCTATATAGCCTTTTCTATACTCTCCGGAGTATATATTTTCACCTCTAATATACCACTTAAACGAATATGTTATACTCCTTTATCACTTTTAGTATTCTTAAGAAATAATTCTAAGATACTTCAATGCGACATGGTTGAAAAAATTTCATCAGAGCCCTTTATTTTTGCTATACTCTTGTTCATATGTTAAAGGAGTGTATACACAAATTATGGTATAAAAAAGTGGACTTTGATGAAATTTTTTATGAAACTCGCTTTGAAATATCTTATAATCATTATTACAGCATTCTCAGAAGGATAAAGAGATATAACATATCAGTTAAGCGGTATGCTTAGAGTGGGAATACATACTCTACAGGAGTATGAACCATTTCTATATATATATATATATCATCCATAAACTCCCTCACGCTGATCGTAACTCAATGTCATGCAAAACCAAGGTATAAATGCGTTCAACCCATTCACGAAAGCCAATCAGTAATATTTCCTATGCAATGAATAATAAATGATTAATAAATACTACTTATTTGTATATGAATCTTTCTTTTTTTTATTTTCCCATAACTTTCAAATGAGGATGATTTTGATCTTCAAATTTTACAGGGTTGTAGAATCTCACCTCCCAAATATATGGTAATTTTTTAAGAATTTTTGAAAACATGTGCATATGGTTTTATGAATAAGAATTTAGTTCAGTTTGTCAGACCTGCAGTAAAATATTTGAAAATTCTCAAAAATTACCACATGTAGGGGAGTGAGCTTCTACAACACTTTAAAATTTTATGACCAAAATCAGTCACATTTTAAAAATATGAAATTGACAAAGTGCTAAATAGCAGGGTATGTTGTCTTTTACTGTTAAGAAAATAATATTTTACTGTGAAAAATTCTCAAACAATTACCACACGTAGGAGAGGTGAGCTTCTACAACGCTATAAAATTTGAAGACAAAACCCAATAGCATTTGAAAGATATAAAAATAATAAAGTGCCAAACAACAGGTTATACTGTCTTTTACTGTCAAGAAAATAATATTTTACTGCTTATTTACTCAATGTGATACTGTATACTGTATAAAGCAGCCTTATAATGTAAAATCTATGAAAATCATATGTACACGTTTTTAAAAAAACTCGAAAAATTACCATATGTAGGGGGGTGAGCTTCTACAACTCTGCAAAATTTGAAGACCAAACTCAATCCCATATGAAAGATATGAGATTGACAAAGCACTAAATAGTAAAAAATCACTTGTGAGCCGAATTTATCTTTTTCATATCTTTCAGTTGCTATTGATTTTGGTCTTCAAATTTTATAGAGTTGTATAATCTCACCTCCCCTATGTATGATAATTTTTTCAGAATTGTTGAAAACATATACATATGGTTTTCATGAATAAGAATTTAGTTTTTTTGTCGGACTTGCAGTAAAATGTTTGAAAAATTCTCAAACAATTACCACATATAGGGGAGGTGAGCTTCTACAACCTTGTAAAATTTGAAGACCAAACTCAAAAGTATTTGAAAGATATGAAATTGATAAAGTGCCAAACAGCAGGATATACTGTCTTTTACTATCAAGAAAAATAACATTTTACTCTGAAAAATTCTCAAAAAATTACCGCACGTAGGGGAAGAGAGCTTCTACAACCCTGTAAAATTTGAAGTCCAAACTCAATTGCATTTGAAAGATATGAAAATGATAAAGTGCTAAACAGAAGCATATACTATCTTTTAATATCAAGAAAACAATATTTTAGTGCCTATTACTCTATGTGTTACTATATCTGTATAAAGTTATCTTATAGTGTAAAATCTATAAAAATCATATGCACAAGTTTTCAAAAAATTACCATATGTAGGGGTGGTGAGCTTCTACAACTCTGCAAAATTTGAAGACCAAAATCAATCGCATTTGAAAGATATGAAATTGACAAAGCACTAAACAGTGAAAAACAATAGTCAGCTGAATTTTTCTTTTTCGTATATTTCAGCTAATATTGGTTTTGGTCTTCAAATTTTAGAGGGTTGCATAATATCACCTCCCCTATGTATGATAATTTTTTGAGAATTTTTGAAAACACGTACATGTGGTTTTCATGAATAAGAATTTAGTTCTGTTTGTCAAGCCAGCATAAAATGTTTGAAAACTTCTCAAAAAATTACCACACGTAGAGAGATGAGCTTATACAACTCTGTAAAATTTGAAGACCAAACTCAATCGCATTTGAAAGATATGAAATTGACAAAGTGCCAAATAGTAGAATATACTAATTTTACTGTCAAGAAAATAACATTTTACTGTGAAAAATTCTCAAAAAATTACCGCACACAGGGGAGGTGAGCTTCTACAACCTATAAAATTTGAAGACCAAACTCAATCACATTTGAAAGATATAAAAATAAAAAAGGTGCCAAACAGCAGGATATACTGTCTTTTGATGTCAAGAAAACAATATTTTACTACTTATTACTCCATGTGTTACTATATCATGTATAAAGCAGCCTCATTGAGTGAAATCTATGAAAATCATATATACATATTTTCAAAACATCTCAAAAAATTACCATATACAGGGGAGGTGAGCTTTTATAATCCTGCAATATTTGAAGACCAAACTCAATCGCATTTGAAAGATATGAAATTGACAAAACACTAAACAGTGAAAAATCACTAGTTAGCCAAATTTGTCTTTTTCATATATTTCATCTAATATTAATTTTGGTCTTCAAATTTTACAAGATTGTATAATCTCACCTCCCCTATGTATGGTAATTTGTTGAGAATTTTTTAAAACTTGTAGAAATGGTTTTTATAATTAAGAATTTAGTTCTCTTTGTCGGACCTGCAGTAAAATGTTTGAAAAATAGGACCGAGTTTGGTTTTCAAATTTTACAGGGTTGTGGAAGCTTACATTCCCTACGTCTGGTAATTTTTTGTGAACTTTTCAGAACTTGTACATATAGTTTTCGCGAACTTTAGTGCCAAATAACTGATCTGTGCAGGATATGTTGTAGATGTAGTAATTTTATATTGTAGATGTAGTCATTTATGTTACCAGTCAGCAAAATTACTTTTTTAATAGCGAGACTTATATCATTCTGTTCCTCTCGTCATTAATAAGCTACTTGTAAAAACCATTTGCAAATCGGAGCTACTAATAAAAAGATATCGCTAAAATAAAGAAGAAACAGATTTATGTACAAACTACAAAACGCATTAACTAATTGGGTTGATCACGTAACTGATTCAGTAGTAATAGTAAAATATATAGAAGATAGTAAAATGTAGAAAGCTTGATAGTAAATCATTATCATTCTTATACACACATTGATCCGTTAGTATCAAGGTTATTTCTATTGTAGTAAAGGGTACCGATCGAAATAGGAAAATTACAAATACATTATAGTAAAAATTTACAGCAAGCATGACAATATAGTTGGAAAATTACTACCATATAGTATAATTGGAAAATCCTACACAGATCAGTCATTTTACAGCAAAAGTCTCTGAAAACTATATGTATAAGTTCTAAAAAATTCTCAAACATTATCATATGTAGGGGATGTGAGCTTCTACAGCCTTGTAAAATTTGAAGATCAAACTCACTTGCATTTAAAAGATATGAAAAAAAAACTTTATTATTTATCATTGATTTGCGCTTGTTAATTTCATATCTTTCAAATGAAATCACTACTACACGAATATACATCATAATCGGTTCTTTTTTATCATCACAGTCGGTTCTGGTGGCGACACAAAGTCATGAGACATAGAGATGACCCGATAGAGATGAGGGGCTCATCTCTATCGCTTCTTCTAAAGAACCGATAGAGATGACACTCTCATCCCTATCGCTTCTTCTAAAGAACCGATAGAGATGAGTGTCTCATCTCTATCGCTTCATCTAAAGAACCGATTCTAAAGAACCGATAGCTCTATCGCTTCTTCTAAAGAACCGATAGAGATGAGGGGCTCATCTCTATCTCTTCTTCTAAAGAACCGATAGAGATGACACTATTACAGGAATATACATCATAATCGGTTCTTTTTCGTCATCACAATCGATTTTGATCAGGTGAAACAACTATATTTCTTATGGGCAATAGAAATAGAAGACACGGAAGACAACTAATTCATTCTTACCAACATTTGAAGACCCAAATGGTACTAACTGCTATTTTTAGCAAGCATTTAGGCCGTAGGATTGCACTATACTTCTGAATACAACAAAGTTGTGTATTTCAAGTTTTTGTATTTATAAATAGATTGATTATGCAACAATAGTATAATTCAAGAACAACACAACACAATGACTGAGTGTGCTATAGCAAATTACTTTAGTGAAGCTGAGATTGCAAATCCTCTACTCTTAGGACTCAAGATATAGGATAGTTAAAATCAGCAGCAAGCTCATCTTGGAGCACAAAGTGATATCAATTGGAACTGCTCAAGGCTCGAGAACCATCTTTAATTCAATTGGAACTTAAGGGCAGTAAGCCAGTAAGTTCAGGGTCACATGTTACTTAACCTATATTCGTAAGTGACAGTAAGTCCCTACATTTATTTCTTATGCTCTTTTTCCATGGAAGAAGTACACAAGCAAAAGACAAATACTGACATACCCTCCTTATTACAGGATGAACTATCAGTAAGAAATAGACTAGGGTTATCATGTCATTTTTGCTACTGGTTCAGCTACACCATTGCAGAGAATACCCATATAGAGCTCAGATGATTGGTGACCAAACACATTTAACGATATCTAGCTGATAGTATAATAATGTCTGCTCTTTTCAATTCTAATACCTAGACTACCTAGAACAAGGATAAGCAAATGCAAATGTTGTGCTGTTTTGGTTAGAACAACCAATGCAGTATGCAAACCAAAGCTGGAACAAGGGAGAACCTGACAGGCAACGTGGAGTGGAGGAGTTTTGGTTAGAACAACCTAACCGACTAAAATAACATCAGTGCAATCGGTTTTCATTACTTAAAATCTTGGTTGACACAAACTAATAACACCTTTGGCTATATTTTATCCAATCTTGAATTTATTTCCTTTAGCTGAAAAAATCAAAGGCGGAGAAAGGATAATCAGAATGTGTCAGCATGACTAACTTTTAACTTTAGGGCATGGTAAGAGCTAAATCCTCCAATTTACTACTAATGCAACTACCAAGATAAAAGAAATTGATAGCAATGGGGATATCACCGTGATAAAGGAGTAAAATGGTTGCCTGGTTGGTACCAAACTAAAGTATATAGTTAAAATGCTAAATGGGTGAAATAGAAGAGGTTGAGCATGAGAAATGGAAAGCAACCCCTGAAGAGAACATCCAAGCATATAATTTGCATCCCATAGGAATCAGGAAAATCTCCCTCAAGGGATTTGAAATAGATATCCATGACATTGTGCAATTGTACAAATAACCTATTTACTACACAAAATCATTAGGATGATAAATTAGCATCTGCATACTAAGTTTTAACTTCATCTAGTGAGGCCAGCTCCTGTTGGTCTTCTCATTTCCTAGTTCACATCCATGCTGCCTATGTATTCCAGGTGTAGGTTTATGCATATCCAACATACTGCAACTCATGATTTTCTGAGTGACCCTAAATTCCTAACCATCCTAGTTGCTTAGTTAAGGGCTGTGAATCACTGGATGAGCAGGCAGTTCAAGAAAGGCATTTCATAAAAAAAGAAGCCACACAACATGGTGAGTACAAAATACAATAGAGGGAATAAAAGGAGAAGAACCAGGCAAGGAGCATCTTTGAGATGTTTCCAAGCTCCCTTGAGATGTTTCGAAACTCCCAGACAAAGGGCATCACTTGAACTGATATCACAAATTTCTCCTGAAGGAAACCATGAAAAGAAAGAGCAACCCAATCCTGTATTTGTTTTTGATTCATTCTTCCATGAAGATGCCAACAGTCCTGATACAGAAACCAAAATAAAATGCATTATTCAATTGACACGAAATCAGTTTTACATTTCTCATTGACCTCGAGAAAATAGAGTGTTCTAATAGGCATGCATTTGGCTGAACAGACCACAGGAGAAAAATGTCAAATTGAATCAATCCATGCTTACAAAGCAGCAGGTTAGCAGCAATCCATTTTTCTTTTTACTGACAACCTACCAAACTATAACTTCGATAACTGAACTAATCAAGTAACGTACCAAAATAGATTGTTGGAAGTGATCAACACCAAGAGCCTGCATACCATTATTGAAATAAGGCTATGTAAAAGAGCATGACCACGAAATATACACATCTATCTCTTCAATGTGATCGATTTTGTGCAATCTGCAAGCTATAAGCTAGCATCATTTGAATTGAAGATCCTATGTATATAGCTGGTCAAAGTAATCATCTGGCATGTAACGAGTAGAAATATGCTCATGGTTGGTACCTGAGGGAGTAGGAGCTGTCGGGAGCGCTGTGACTGCAGACGCGACAAGAACAGACTAGCGACGGAGAGCGTGATGGCAGCGTTGAGGAAAATAAGAGGCAAGTCCTTGGCGTCCCCATTCCTTCGGAGGCGCGCTAGGCGATGGGGACCGCAGCGGAAATCACGGCGAGATTGAGGAAGGAGAACCGACGGAACAAGCGATTGAGGGGAGCCTCCTCACCGACGCGAGCAGCACCCCGCCATCGTCCTCCTCTTGTTCCTCCACCCCTTGTTCCGCTCCGGTGTGCCGCACATCCCCACCCCCATGCGACGATGGGGAGGAAGAGGAGGTGTCAGCCTGCAGCGTCCGCGTTGAGGGCACCGCGAAATTGCGGCGGAGCCGCGGAGGCCGGAGCAGAGGGGCGGGCGACCGGTGGGGGCTGCTAGTCACAGAGACCGAGGACGCCATGGGGATGAGGCGTTGGGAAGTGCTAGGGTCGGAGAGCGGCTCGGGCAGGGAAGCAGTGAAGTGTGAGCGAGGTAGACACCGTTCGGCGAGCAGCGCGTTAAATCTATCCGAGTGAGGCATTGCAGTCGGTTCGAGAACAAAACCGACTGAGGTAAAAATGGCAATGCAATCGGTTCAACACTAGAACCGACACAAATAAAGATCAACATAGTCGGTTCAAAATAAAAACCGACAGAAATAAAAAAAATAGCAATACAGTCGGTTCCAAATAAAAACCGATAGTAATAGAAACAAAATCACAATCGATTTATATTAAAAACCGATACAGATGAAAGTAATATCACTATCGGTTTATATTAAAAACCGACACAGATGCAAGTAATATCACTATCGGTTTATATTAAAAGCCGACACAGATGAAAACCATATTACTATCGGTTTATATTAAAAACCGACACAGATAAGCTACACATATTACTATCGGTTTATATCAAAAACCGACACAAATGACGATAGTATCACTATCGGTTTATATTAAAAACCGACACAGATGAACATAATATCACTATCGGTTTATACTAAAAACCGACACAGATGAACGTAATACCACTATCGGTTTAAATTAAAAACCGACACAGATGAACGTAGTACCACTATTGGTTTATATTAAAAACTAACACAGATGAATGTAGTATCACTATCGGTTTATATTAAAAACCGACACAGATAGGCATAGTATCACTATCAGTTACTACTACAAACCGACACAGATTAAAAATTATCACTATCGGTTTCTATTAAAAACCGACACTAATATGATTCATTGCTATCGGTTTTTCGCTTAAACCGATACAAATATATCAGAGGCACCAAAATTAACTATGAACTGAGAAGAGGAGTAAGAACTCCTAGTGACAAATTGAGTACTAGGCTGTGAAGAACTTGTGGTCTATTAGTTGTCATTTAACATGGTGTCTTGCTTGTTGGTGGGAAAAGACAGTTGTTTTCTTGTTGTAATTACTGACTTGGCACATGCACAATCTCTAGCCTGGAAAAAGCATGCAAGAGTAGTAAAGTCAAAAATTTCTCAAGCTAGGGCTTCAAATTTACCCTCTTAACACCCAACCAGAATATATGTTGTTTTTCAGGTGGTGTCGGTTTTCTTAGCCTCTGGAATAACAATAGAGGAGAGTTCTGCCCGAGGGTATAAATAACCTAGCGAGGCACATCACAATCGGTTCTCACTTAAGAAACGATAATGATGTGCGCGTGCACATCAATATTGGTTCTTATGAGAGAAACGATAGTGATGTACACACGCACATCACTATCGGTTCTCATGAGAGAAGCGATAGTGATGAATACACACATCACTATCGGTTCTGTCATGAGAACCGATAGGGATGTGCCTGTGCACATCCCTATCGGTTCTCATGAGAGAACCGATAGGGATGTGTGTGTTCATCACTATCGCTTCTCTCATGAGAACCGATAGTGATGTGCATGTCCACATCACTATCGTTTCTTATGAGAGAACCGATAGTGATGTGCATGACACATCTCAATCGGTTTTAATGTTAGAACCGATTGTGATGTGCCCAGTGCTACATCACAATCGCTTCTAACATTAGAACCGATAGAGATTATTATTAAAACCCCTCCTAAGTCATTTATCAAAATCGTTTTTGCCTAGAAACTTAAGAACCGACCCAGATGAAGCGATAGTAATGTACCATTCTGTAGTAGTGAATTGATTTTGATCTCCAAATTTTAAAGGACGTAGAAACTCACCTCCCATACTTATGATATTTGTTTGAGAATTTTTAAAAACTTGTACATGTGGTTTCGCGAACAAGAATTTATTTCTATTTGTCGGCGTTTTAGTAAAATGATTGAAAAATTCTCAAAAAAATTGCCATATATAGGGGAGGTGAGGTTCTACATGCATGCAAAATTTGAAGACAAAAATCAATCTCATTTTAAAGATATAAAATTGACAAGCGCTAATCAGTGATAAATAGTAAATTTATCATTTTCATATCTTTTAAATGCGACTTAGTTTGGTCTTCAAATTTTACAAGGTTGTAGAAGCTTACATTCCCTACATCTGGTAATTTTTTAAGAATTTTTCAGAACATGTACATATAGTTTTCACGGACTTTTACTACCGATTAACTGACTTGTGTCGGATTTTTCTAATTATATTGTATGATAGTAATTTCTAGTTGTGGATGTGGTAATTTCATTTATAAAAATAGTAATTTCTTTTACCAGTCAATAAAATTACTATTTAATAGCGATACTTATATCATTTTATTCCTCTCATCGTCAGTAAGCTACTGGTGAAAACCATTTACAAATCTGAGCTACCAATAAAAAGATATGACTAAAATGAAGAAGAAACAAATTCATGCACAAACTACAATACGCATTAACTAATTGTATTGACCAACGCATTAACTATTAACAGATTTGGTAGTAATTGCATATGTTGTTCTACAGTAAAATGTATTATTGATTTACTACCAGGTTGTATTTCTTAGTATGGTTTTTATTGCATGCGTTTCTCAGTACGTTTTGACCAGCGTGTGGAAAAGCGTAAGCACAGATTAGCGATACCATATATATATATATATAGGAAAATGATTCCATACTCCTGGGTGTACGTACTCCCACCTCTAGTATACCGTTTAAATGATGTTGTTATACCTCTTTATCCTTTTGAGTATACTCTAATACTGATTATAAGATACTTCAAAGTGAATTCCATAAAAAATTTTATTAAAGTCCACCATTTTATAGCATAATTTGTTTATATATTCGTTTTACATATGGAAAAGGGTATGTAGCAAAAAAATAAAGTGCTCTGATGAATTTTTTTCAACCATGTCACATTGGAGTATATTAGAATTATTATTGGAGTATACTGAAAGTGATAAAGGTGTATAAAGCATTCATTTAAGTGGTATATTACATGTGGAGTATGTACTCTGAGAGTACTGGAAAGGCTTCTATATATATATATATATATATATATATATATATATATATATATATATATATATATATATATATATATATACACACACACACACACGATGACGCTATTCTACTTCCGAGCGTAGAATAGCTATTCTCAAGCCTGCTCTGAGAAGTAAATTCCACGCGTTGGCCAAAACATAGTGAGTTAATACATTGCAAACAACACTAGTAAATGTAGCCTACTAGTAAATCATGAAATATTTTACTACAGAACAACTGATGAATTTACTGCCAAAGCGCATGCAAATCACACCTGAATCTAATTCGGTAGTAAATCATAAATACATTTTACTATAGAACAACAGATTGAATTACTACCGAATCAGTTACTAGTCATGCGTTGGTCAACCCAGCTATTTAATGCGTATTGTAGTTTGTACATGAATCTATCTCTTCTTTGTTTTTTCATATCTTTCAGCTGATATTGATTTTGGTCTTAAAATTTTACAGTGTTGTATAATCTCTCCTCCCCTATCTATAATAATTTTTTTGAGAATTCTCGAAAACGTGCACTTATGGTTTTCATGAATAAGAATAAAGTTCTGTTTGCTACATCTGCAGTAAAATGTTTGAAAATTTCTCAAAAAATTACCACACGTAGGGGAGTTGAGCTTCTACAATCCTGCAAAATTTGAAGACCAAACTCAATTGGATTTGACAGATATGAAAATAACAAAGTGCCAAACAACAGCATATACTATCTTTTACTATAAAAAAATAACACTTTACTGTGAAAAATTCTCAAAAAATTACCACACGTAGGGTAGGTAATATTCTACAACCCTGAAAAATTTTAAAACCAAACTAAATGAGATTTGAGAGATATGAAAATAACAAAATACCGAACAACAGCATATACTATATTTTACTATCAAGAAAGCTGCATTTTAGTGCCTCCTACTCAATCTGTTACTACATGCTGTACACAGCAGCCAAATGGTATAAAATCTATGAAAATCATATATATAATTTTTAAAAAAATCTCAAAAAAAATTACCATACGTAGGATACGTGAGCTTCTACAATTCTACAAAATTTGAAGACCAAACTAAATCGCATTTAAAAGATATGAAATTAACAAAGCACTAGACAGTGAAAAATCACTAGTCAACCGAATTTATCTTTTTCCTATCTTTAAGCTGGTATCGATTTTGATGTTCATATTTTTCAGGGTTGTATAATCTCACCTACCATATATATAGTAATTTTTTTAGAATATTTGAAAATGTGTACCATTGGTTTTCATAAATAAAAATTTAGTTCTGTTTGTTAGACCCGCAATAAAATATTTGGAAAATTCTCAAAAAAATTATTCAGGGTTGTATAATCTCACCTACCATATATATAGTAATTTTTTTAGAATATTTGAAAATGTGTACCATTGGTTTTCATAAATAAAAATTTAGTTCTGTTTGTCGGACCCGCAATAAAATATTTGGAAAATTCTCAAAAAAATTACCACACGTAGAGGAGTTGAGCTTCTACAATCTTGCAAAATTTGAAGACCAAACTCAATAGGATTTGTGAGATATGAAAATAACAAAGTGCCAAACAGCATCATATACTATCTTTTACTATCAAAAAAATAATACTTTACTATGAAAAATTCTCAAAAAATTACCACACGTAGGGGAGGTAATATTCTACAACCCTGGAAAATTTCAAAATCAAAATCAATGGGATTTGAGAGATATGAAAATAACAAAATACCGAACAGCAACATATACTACATTTTACTATCAAGAAAGCTACATTTTACTGCCTCCTACTCAATCTGTTACTACATGCTGTATACAGCAGCCAAATGATATAAAGTCTACGAAAATCATATGTATAAGTTTTTCAAAAAATCTCAAAAAAATTACCATACGTAGGATACGTGAGCTTCTACAACTCTACAAAATTTGAAGATCAAACTCAATCACATTTAAAAGATATGAAATTGACAAACCACTAGACAGTAAAAAATCACTAGTCAACCGAATTTGTCTTTTTCATATCTTTCAGCTAGTATTGATTTTGATTTTCAAATTTTTCAGGGTTGTATAATCTCACCTACCATATCTATAGTAATTTTTTTAGAATTTTTGAAAATGTGTACCGTTGGTTTTCATAAATAAATATTTAGTTCTGTTTGTCGGACCCGCAATAAAATATTTGAAAAATTCTCAAAAAATTACCACACGTAGAGAAGTTGAGCTTATGCAATCCTGCAAAATTTGAAGACCAAACTCAATAGGATTTTAGAGATATGAAAATAACAAAGTGTCAAACAACAGCGTATACTATCTTTTACTATAAAAAAAATAACACTTTACTGTGAAAACTTCTCAAAACATTACCACACATAGGGGAGGTAATATTCTACAACCCTGAAAAATTTAAAAACCAAACTCAATGGGATTTGAGAGATATGAAAATAACAAAATACCGAACAGCAACATATACTACATTTTACTATCGAGAAAGTGCATTTCTACCCTCCTACTCGATCATGTTACTACATCTTTGTACACAATGACCAAATGGTATAAAGTCTACGAAAATCATATGTATGAGTTTTCAAAAAAATTACCATACGTAGGATACGTGAGCTTCTACAACTCTGCAAAATTTGAAGACCAAACTCATTCGCATTTAAAAGATATGAAATTGAAAAAGCTCTAAATAGTGAAAAATCACTAGTCAACCGAATTTGTCTTTTTCATATCTTTCATCTGGTATCGATTTTGATTTTCAAATTTTTTTCAGGGTTGTATAATCTCACCTCACATATTTATAGTATTTTTTTTATTTTTTGAAAATATGTACTGTTGGTTTTCATAAATAAAAATTTAGCTCTGTTTGTCGGACCCACAATAAAATATTTGAAAAATTCTCAAAAAATTACCACACATAGGAGAGTTGAGCTTCTACAGTCCTGCAAAATTTGAAGACCAAACTCAATTGGATTTGAGAGATATAAAAATAACAAATTGCCAAACAGCAACGTATATTATCTTTTATTATAAAAAAATAACACTTTACTGTGAAAAATTCTCAAAACATTACCACACATAGGAGATGTGATATTCTACAACCCTGTAAAAATTTCAAAAACAAACTCAATTGGATTTGAGAGATATGAAAATAACAAAGTACCAAATAGCAGAATATACTCCTTTTACTGTCAAGAAAGCTGCATTTTACTGCCTCTTACTCAATCTGTTACTACATGTTGTACACAATAGCTATATGGTATAAAATCTACGAAAATTATATGTATAAGTTTTGAAAAAATCTCAAAAAAATATCATACGTACGGGAGGTGAGATTCTACAATCGTGTAAAATTTGAAATCAAAATTCAATCTCATTTGAAAGTTATGGCTAAATCAAAGAAAGAAATATTCATATACAAACTAGAAGTGGCATTTATTAGCCATTTGCTGGTTGGTTGCCACGGACCGTTTTGTTGCGCAGATTGGCTCGGTCGGATTGGATTAAATGGCTGAAGAGTAGAATAGGCTATTCTACACGTAGTCAAAGAATAAGCATATATATATATATATATATATATATATATATATATATATATATATATATATATATATATATATATATATATATATATATATATATATTACGATGATTATATCGTGCTTTCAATTAAGACGAGCAAATTTCCCAAAACTATAGATTTTATGTATAAACTATAAGAAAACTCTAGATTTAAGCATGTATTTCACCGAACTCCAAATTTAAGAGACATTTGTTTTACAAAACTAGGTTGTAGCTCCTACCACTACTACATAACAGGTCATTCTTGCTGGCATATCACTACCGGTTGGGCTAGTGCCGACAGTGATAACATATTACTGCCGGCGGTTCAAAAGTCCGGCTGGGCGGGAGCACTTATCACTGCCGGTTCGTGAAACCAACCGGCAGTGATAACCAGATATTTGTCAAAAGTTAAGAATTGACAATAAACTTATACTTCGAGTACCTTCGAGATAGCAGAGTCAAGCACACAAAAAGAAGCACACGAAATAGATAGGTTCGGACCTCCGGGCGGAGTAATACCCTACTCTTATATGGATGATCTATGGAGTTGATAAACAAAGTACAAAACGATGTATCTAACCCTAAGTACAATGCGGATTGCACCTAAGCTAAGACTATGCTAAGGTATTACACACCTCCGGCCCATCCCTTAACATCCTCATCGAACTCATGGTTCCTGCTTGAATGGCCAAGACATTGGGAAATTGCATCTTTGGCTCCCTTGGCCTTGGGAAATAATCAATAATATTAATTGTAGCTTGGGAGGATGTATCAAATTATGATGGTACCTAATTTCAGACTTAATCCGAGTGCCAACTCGTGTTGTTAGAATCACATGAATCATTGTATGGGTGTGCTGCGAATGCTAATATGCCTTCGAAGTACGACCATCTGAGTAGCTGACCACAAAACTAGGGAAACGAAGTTAGAACCTTGAGATGTACAATTTTCATGCCATGGAAGGTGCACTGAACAATCATACAATTTATGCACCTCCCATGTTACATACAAATAACAGCATCGAAAACTTATTTGCTACTGTATTCATAATATCAGTTGGGCTTGCACCGCCCGGGACCAACTGCATCAACAAATTACAGTGCCTGTAGGATTTTGGGCAAGATGGAGCGAGCTTCGCTGTAATTTGAAGCCAAACAAATCTTTCCCTAGCAGTTTTACAAGAGAACAGTTTAGTCATCCCAGAGAGAGAGAAACAAAGGAAGGGAAATTCGAGCAAAGGGCACATTCTGTGCCCCTGAGTGCAACAAAAACTAGCAGACCACCTTTTTTTCTATATCACCGCAACGAAGGTGTATTTGTTCTCGGCTTCCGAATCTTTCCTTGAAGATCAATTTTACACGTTCACAACTGAGCCGAAATCACAGCCAAGATATACAGCTGTGCCGAAAACTCTCACCTCCGATAATTGCTTGCGGGCTCGTAGTTTAGGATATTATGGATTCAGCCTTCTTCGGAACCGAAAGTGATGCCATTCCTTCTAGATGTAAGGAACGACAGTTGGGTTGAGGCCAATTGTGAAAAAAAATGATTTGTCATCTCACTGAGTAAGACTCCGAATCAGTAGTTGTATTTACAACCATCTCGGGAGACAAATTCCCTGCAGCTTTGGTACAGTCATCTCCGGCTTGATGCACAGAATCCAAGTTTTCTGTGGCATGTTGTTGTTCAATCTGAGAGCCTGGACTTCCCTCCCCTACATGATCATTGCCTTCAGAATTTTTCGTGCTTGAAGCAGGTGAGAGGGGGCCCTGCTTATCTTCCAATTCTGAGTATCTGCCTGCCACATTAGCTGCAGCGCTAACCTTAGCACTGGTGACTCTAGCTTCTAGCTTTGGCTTCTTGGGAACATTCCCATCTGTATGTTTGCCATCCACTGGACTACGCTTCACCATGGGCATATTTAAGGCCTCATCATCCTCATCAGCTTTAACAGGTTTTTTGGGAGGTGGGTTGTAATCTTCTTCGTTGTCGTCGTCATAATCCACAAGCCCACCAGATTTAGGCCTGAAAAGCCAAAAGAGCAGTGAAGCACCAGAAACAAAGTATGTCTTACAGTTCAAATATTACATAATGAGTACAGAGAAAGTAATACTTAACAAGTTATCATCAATGTAAACCAGCAGAAGCCATCAAATAAACCTTAAATACAGGACATCTGGAAGTCATCTCCAGTTGTGGAAGATGAGATACCTTGCAGGGATGTCATGGATTTCACTTCCATCGGCTGACTTAACCTTGGATTGCTTCCGTGCACATGTCCGTCTAGCAGAATCTTCTTCGACACTAAGGTAAAAATAGAAATTTCATGTCAGTTAAGTAAATGCAACCTCTGAGCTCCATTAGACCCAGCAACAGAAAACAAGCAGCAAATGAGAAAAATAAGCTGAACAAACCTGTCCTTGTTGAAATAGTCTTCCTCTCCCTTATCGATACCTCTTTCTTCTGCCTTCTTTCTCATGTTAACCACACTAGTACTTCGTTTTGTTTCAGCACTCTCCATGAACTAGCAAGAAAACAAACAGACCATCATTGCCTTACTCAACAGTACATAGTATATGAACGCACAGTTGAGGAAACAAAAGGGGGTTCTGATAAGGAAAAACAGAATTATCATCATCCTTCCATTAATTTCTGGGTAAACTTCGTAAAGTGATAGAAAGTCGACAGCAACCACAGAACGCAAGAATAAACAAAAAGTCTCAACTCTCAACCTGTTGATACTTGAGTTTGAAGGCCTGAATGCTCCCTAGTTGTTCAAACTTCACGAGTTGGTCCCAGAAAGACTCGACAACATATACAACAAGGGGTTTTAGATTTCCCTGTACACAAAATGCATCAAATGAAAAAGTACACTAGATATTGGTTGCCAAATAGCTCTCAATATGTACCTTTCTTATGTATTCCAACAGTTCAAGGACTCCGGAATGTAGCATGTTGTATCTATCCCCATTTTCAATAAATGCTTCAATAATTGGTTCCAACAAGTTGAACTTGATCACATGGCCAATAAGAAGCTCATCCTACAGAAACGCAGCCAATTTTTTCAACTCAAATTCAAATATGACAACAAAATTGCAAATAGGATATGCTTGCTGTGCTGGCCAGTATGACTGTTTTCCAACAATCAGTTGTACAGGTGTACCACACAGTTCATTTTGCTCAAAAACAAGCATGTATGATTGCCAGACTTGTTAACTACTGCCTCGAAGCAAGGAAGCTAAATCCTCCTCTTGGAATTCTCAGCCTTTTTTTTTTGCTTTGTACTATACTGCACCAGTTGGCAAGACTTCTACTCCATTTGTGCAAAAAGGCCAGATTCAACTAGACAACTATACAGATCAAGAGAAATGTGTCTTCGCTAAAAGTCAAGTACCAGAAAGTCACCAACTCTGTTTCCTAAATCTGTTAAGCTACAAGTGCCTTTTTTAGGTGTATGCAAAACATGTAACGTGACATCATTTCAGAAACCATCTTTAAAAGGGGGACATCTACTGCAAACCCATGTCTTAAGTCTGTAAGTGGCCAAGTGCAATCATGCAAACTCACATGTGGATTGTAGGGTGAAGGATGGATGGATCAGGTTTGGGTGGTCTTGATTCTTGAAAAAGTGGGGGCCCTCGTATATAATTTTCCAACATGCGAGCAGATTATTCAAAAAGTTACCAGTCATGCATGTAATCGTCAAGTCCCACCAAATATGATCCATCCATCATCCAACGGACCACATGGAAAGTTTGCATGACTGTATCTACATAGTCTGCAAAAACATGCCCAACCAGCTTAGTAGTGCACAGAAAAACAGAAAATTTCAATTTTACAGTATGTCTTCAACGTTGCAATGCTAAATTTCTTTCATGGGACAAAGTAAACTTCTTACATTTCTGCTAATAACAGTCCGCATAAATCGGACAGCTGCCACAATCAAAAACCTCTCTCTCCGACGGGTTAAAGTAAGGATTTTCTCCATTGAATTGCTTGTAAAAAAGTTGAGTCTGCAAGAGTGAAAGCTGCCTTTTAGCAAAGAAACAAAAAGAAAGTAACATGAAAAATCCAAAAGAACAATTGAATCAGTGTTCCCCTAGGCGGCCGCCTAGGGGCTATGCTACACCCTCCCGCCTAGCGCCTTGGGGAACATTGCATTGAATAAAAAAAAGGAAAGGGGAAGCATTTGCATTGAGCATTACTTGATCTTGTAGGGGTGATGAACTACACAAAAGCATAAAAGCTCGCAGATGTTAGACAATATGTCAGGCTTAGCAGAATGCTCTTCAACTCGTGTACCAACACCAACTGAACCAGATGTTGATTGGGCAATGCTCTTCGAAGGGCAAGATGATGCTATTACATCAATCAATTTATCAAGATGCTTCTTGTAAAAAACCTCAATAACAACTTCTCTCTGCAACGAAAACAAACTTTTCAAACCAATTCAATCTACGTAAACACCAGCATTTGAAACAGTAATATTTGAAGTGACCAGAAAACCATGTTGGTTCTGTACATCCGAAGCCAAATCAAAATGAGGATGGAAAACTACACATAAGAAAGCACAGATGCTGAAATATGGTAAATTCACTATTTGTGTATTTCTAGAAGATCTTCGTGATAAACGGATGTATGATGTTCTTAATCCAAATAATTCTTACAGTACAATCATCACATTTTACATTCAAGGAACACCAAATGTTCATAATATAGGCTAGGGCATCTTACACATTGCAAAACTGTATTCAAAGCAGATCCATCCAGCAGAATCCTTAGAATTTCTGGAAACTGACAATGCATTTCCTCACCAAAGTCAGTAACCATGCCTTGAACCTGAAATTTGAGTGACTGTGAGAGGTATCCATAATTATGCTAGGTGAGTCAGTAATGCCCAATGTAAGTTTTGCTAAACATTATTCCAAGAAGCAACAGAGAAAAAGCAGGCACTTGAGAAAAAACACCTCAATCATTGGTAACTTAATGGTTCAACTACCAAGAGGCATAATAAAACTTTTAAGATCATTGGGTAAGCACAATGCTTCCATTTCATGACTATCACTAAGAAAACAAAATAAACCTTGCACAAGATATTGCAAATTGATTAATCAGATGTAAACTACATTGTCAACTGTCAAACCATGCTGTTATTTGCAGTGTCCACAACAAAAATAATAAGACAAATGATTTTGCATAGATTTTAAGGACAAAAAGGAGAAGGGGCATGCAATTCAAACTCCAAATGCTCCACTAAAAATGTTAGATGGCCACAATTCAAAAACAGACATGATATACCTACAACACCAGAAGGTGCAAACATTTGTAGAACAGGATGACTTTTTAAGAAATGTAATTCGCCGCTTGGACCAAAAGTACTGGACACAAATTCTGTATGAAGACCCAAAAAAGGGGTGCTACTTACCAGAAGCCCAAGAAGAGAATTGCCTTCTTGAGAATTTTGTTCTTCATGAGCAATATATGATCTTGGTAAGTTAGGATCTTGATTAAGAAAATGTACAAGGATGTCTGACCTGCATTTGCCCAAAAAAAATGGTGAAATTAGAAGGACAAGATATAGGAACAACCAAAGAAGAATTCATTCATTGCTCCTTAAGTTACCCAGCTGAGACAGGCACTTTATCCTGACTCTGCAACACTTCAGAAATGATGTCAAATACACCTTCATTAGCGAGATCCCTGAACAGAGAAAAAAGATGATTAAACTGCTAGAACAGTCTCTCTGATTATCCAGCTTAAAAGAAATTGTACTTCAATAATGTTTAATTGAAAAGTTGCTTGCATTCTTAATCTGGGAATGTCTGCATTGCATCAAATAAGACAGGGTAACGAGCAAACCACAAACTAGAGGCGAACAATGCCCCCATATAAACACAATAAGAATTATCCTTCAGAAATTATGTACATTATATGATTCTGATGTAAAGCATATGGCTAGTAGACAGTAAACACAATTCATAGAATCAAAGTGTGACAAATGGACAGCGGCACCC
The DNA here is from genome assembly GCA_036346275.1 of Otatea glauca. Lineage (NCBI taxonomy): Eukaryota > Viridiplantae > Streptophyta > Magnoliopsida > Poales > Poaceae > Otatea > Otatea glauca. The sequence continues at coordinate 27,473,852 of CM070720.1, forward strand.
CTATAACTTACAAAATTTGCTTCCTCAATCGGAAAACATCATATATCTTTACCATGAGACTTGGCGATGAAGGTGATACAAAATCTGAGTGTTACTTATGTTTCTCTATATTAAGAATAAGCTTGCATTGTACTCAAAACTGAAGTGGGCTGGCTACGCATTATTTTTGTGGCCATGTCTATGTAATTGCCTCTTCCTGCCCTTCAAAAAAATCCCATCTTATGAAAATTCAATAGCCTGCTACATATGGTCTATGTATTGTACCCACAACTGGAACAGAAGAAATACTTATCCTGTATTTCACCTCATTCTGGATGTCTACTTGGTCATCACAAACATAACCTCATTTAACTTTAGGGTAAAGAAACAGGCTTGCAAATTTACTTTACTGTTACACAAAGCAACATAGCAAATGAAACATTTCCGCAACTTGACAGCATTGTATAGCCTCTCAGAACAATCACCATGAAAGGATATTATGTCAAAGGAAATGAGCCAATGTGATACTACATAATTGGTCACAAATGACTGAAATGAGCATGGAAACCAAACCTCAAAATATCATATTATCATATTAACTAAGTGCAACCTAAAGGAATCAATTGATAAGTAAAATAGAGGAAACATTTGAATTTCAAGCCTCAGGGACTTGCAAGAGAAGTGATGGTAATTGGTAAATGTCCCCCACCACCAAGTAAAAACCAATCTAGAGGGCAAAGGAAAAAAAGAATCACTGCTCCAACTATTGATATATTCCATCCACAAAATACTGCAACAAAATTTCCAGCAACTGAGAATGATTTTTTTCCACAATAACGAGTAAAACTTGATCTGGTTGAGGAGAAATGAAGATGGATCCCAGCCAATGACAAATCCAATTGACAGAAAACTGCAATAAATTTCCACCAAACAAAGAAAGAACAATCAAAAGGGTACGAGAAAAAAAGTTGCATCCTCAAAATACCAACCTAGATAGTCGTATTTGTTGAACAGGCTGCAAACTTTTACTGAGAGTGCAAAACTCGCGTAAAAACAGGACCTGCAAAGAACAAAATGTTGTCAATGTAAATGGCATAAAAAAGGAGAACCATTATTAAACATGTGTACACGCGTGCACACCCCAAAAAAAATTTCACAAAATGCTATATTATATCAATATAAAGGACTATACATGGAACAACCTAGAAAGGCAACAATGCGCATCATACAAAGGTACAAAACAAAAACTATGCTGATGCCTCGTAGCCCAGAAGCATATTCATATCTATTCACAATGATGAAAGCCGAAGTTCAGCACGGATCATATATTTTGCCCCAAGTCTAATTCACGATAGTCTCACAACAGTACAAGATGAGCCAATAAAATGCTTCAGCTAGAAACTATTCTCAGTAAAGTCTACACAAAACCAAGTTTACTCAAGCTCAATCTTGGTTCATTTCGTTTCCTCCAAGAACTCACAAGACATCATGGAAATACTGTAATTCATGAAAGTAAATAGCAACCATCAGCCTTTTTTCTTTTGCAGTGATTCAACAATGGCAACTGAATAGTTCTGAAGATTAACGGAACAGATTATGATATGCTAAATTAATAATGATTATATGGCTAACAAGAAATTATTCCAGGTTCTGACACAGAAGGGTATTTCTAAATCTGCTTTTTAAAAAATAGCAATAAAAAGGAATACTGGTGGTCTCACCAGTTCACATTTTGATTCAGCAGAAATAGTTGAAGATGTCATCTTAGAAAACAGATCTTGGATAAAAGAAGCATCGTCCTTTAGCAAACAAACAACCTACAGGTAGATCATATAATCCGAAATTACAGAACAAAATTTTGATTAAAGCATTCCTAAACTTGGTAATGTTCAAACACTAACAACAGCATTGTTCGTATGAATAATTGTGTTAAGGCTTGCCAGTGTAGCATCATCCAGTACTCTCAGTAATATAACATCCTGTAAATACCAGGAAATAGTTAAGCACAAAAAATGTCAACAGAAAACAAATAAATGAAAATTCCAACTAGCAGAGGGGCACTGACCTTTATATAGCCTATCCTGTATGTTTGATGAATCTTTGAAACCACAGTAGCATTTCTAATGGGTATGACCTATGTGAAAGAGAAAGCTTCACATAAATAATCATTACATCTCAACCAGGCTAATGAACAAAACTCAATTTACCTCCTTGAAAACCACATGCTCCTTCAGGAAAGCACGATGATTTTGCACATTACAAACCTCTGGATCATCTACACAGATCAGAATTTATTAATAAAGAACAGTGTATGCAGTTCTACAGGTATGTCATTGTGTAGAAAATTCAGTTAAAATAACACAGCAAGAGCTTATAATTTGCTGATTTAGAACACAAATGAGAAGTAAAAGGTATAATGCTTACATTCAAGGGCACCTATTATGTCAAGAATAAAATCATCAGAGAAAATCTTGTCAAATATCACAGAACTGTTCAACAATACTGCAGAATAAGAAACAACATAAGTAGCAATCCAAACTAACCTATGACTAAGCTTAATAGGTATGTACTCTACTTACTGATTCCCTTCACTAATCTGAAGATCATGTGAAGACCATCCATGTCTCTTAAACCCTCACACGTTCTGAAAAGGTTCACTAGCTTGTGGAAAAAATCATGCTGCAACATGTTGGAGAAAAAAAATAGATAAATTCAAAACTATCATAGTATGCATATAAAAGTGCATCTGTGTTCTAAATTTCAAAACTTCACACAATGTATGTATAAATACATCAAAGTTCACAAAACCATGTGTGCACTTTGTATCTGTTAACTGTCTAGGTAGTTAGTATCATGTCTCTGCCTGCCTGCAACCATACTTTGTTTAGCCATTATCAACTGTTCAAGCAAAATAGATCAGAACCAAATACAGTAGTATAACAGCCCAGCGAGCGGTAATTTATCTTGCTAAACCACCAAGAGAACCAAGCATGTCTTTTTAATCAAAATACTGTCAAACCACCCATAAGAAACCCATTCAGTCTCTTATTCGGTGGATATCCAAGTATCCAACATTGGTTTAGCAACAGATCTAGATTTGTAGAGTAGAGCACTGAGACTCACAACTAAGGGCCAGTTTGTGGTTGCTATGCTGCACCATGTAATCTAATTAGTTACAGGAATATTTACTAATTATAGTAAGACTTTACTGTTATGGCTCAAAAAAAGATGCTTTCAAGTAGTTGAAATATCCAAAATAGAAAAATAGAAGTTCAGGTTCTTTTAAAAAGCCACCTCAATGCCAAACAGAGCCTAAGCATCCATGATCAAATGAAATAAAGAAAATTGGTTGGAACACTGCTTACAGCTAACATCATGTAACTCAATTGATAAAATGCAATTGTCTGAACTTATCTCATACTCATTAACTTTACCTCCTTGAACAACAGGTAAATTATTTCATTAGAAGATTGCTCTGTATCGGATTGCACCTCACAAAACACTTAAGCAATCCTTCAAAACATGCAGCTATAAAAAAACATTTAGGGAAAGTAAGCAGACAAGTAAATGGACAGGCAAAACAGAGAGTGCATCAATCATGCACAAAAGCATGGGCTAAAGTAACAGACAAGCACTCTCAGCAGTCCAGCCCACATTTCACTGTGCAGGCCTCCTGCCACATCACTGACCAAACCCTACCCTCGGGAGTGCACTAGCCATCACCACGACCAAACGCTTCCTGCCTTCCTGTGCCCATTGTGCTTATTGCGACTTCGCTCCAATCCTTCTTCACGATCCCACACTCAGCCACACCACTGGAGGGTTATAGAAGGTGCCTAGGCACCGTTTGGGTGTTTTGTAAAGGCCCGAAATGGGAAAAGGAAAAAAAGAAGAGGAGAAGAAAGGGAAAGGAGAAGTCAAGAAGATAGCCCAGCCGCACCAACAACCCTTCCATCCCTCTCTTTTGCTTCCCCTGCCTCTCCCTCTCTATCATGGCAGGCGACAGGACTGCCAAGGACAACAGCGAGCAGCAAGTGCAGCGGCTGGATCAATGGTAGCGTCGGCAACATACAGCAAAAGTGCAGCGATGGCAAGCTCTATCCCTCTCGAACTACCACTCCAGGTAAGTGACGGCCCTAGCGACCTCACCAAACAAGCCTGGACCTTGATAACAATGATCCACTGATTTTATGGTGGTCTTCTGTGGCTACTGTGATGCCAGCACGATGGTGCACCTAGATGTTTGGGGCATAGGTAATGCAAAACTCCAGGTTTTACAAAAAAAAAATATCAAGGAACCACATGTTCTTGGGCAAAAGGTTCAAAAAAACCTCAGGTTTGTCATATCCCGTTCCATCCAATAGGATATGACAGGCGACCCAATCACCCATTCGGTCACGTGCCAGTCCTCCTTTTTCGTGCTCTTTCTTGGTGAGGTTCCAGTATTCCATTTTCCATTTCATAGACAGTAAGAATGGGGAATTAAGATGCAACTGCATCACTAGATTTTGTTTTCTTATCAATGTAGAGCATTCAATAAAAATATGGAGAATAAGCATCCATTTTCTTGTTTCTTTTTGGATTGATGGAGCGACGACTTGCGTCTTAACTTTGCAAAGAACGTACCAAAATATTAGTTCATTTGGTTAAAAGATCGACTGCACCTATTAAAGCATCGTATATGAGAAAATTCTATTGATGTAACTTAATTTTGTGAAAATATGTAGGTCAAGTTGCACCAATTAAGGCTTGTACCCTTTGGAAGATCAGGTTAACATAGAAGGGGAAAATTTCTGCAATTTATTTTGTGAAAGTTAATAAAAGTTAGGGGGAAGAATACTTGAATAACTACTTAGTCTTGATCTAATCAACCACATTCACGAGTCATACCTCATTTTTTCATTATATCTCATAATCTCACCATATAGGAACAATATGTGATTTGAACTAATTGTGAATTAACTGTATAGGGTCCAACTTTAAAAAAAAAAGGAAATTCCTGGATTCTTGGATTGGACACTGGGCTGGCCTGCATTAGCCTTAATGCCTGTGTCGAATCACATGGACTTATATGCAGCCATTTGCAGGGAGAGAAATATGCTACATAGAGCACCATGTCACCATAGAAACGAGTTTGTGACTTACATCTTGTGATATTAGCTCCGCGACACGCATATGCTCTGTCATGCCACAGTCCAATATAGTCTGCATATTTTGGTCAACAATATTTCAACATTCAATATGTAAAACATAGTATGATTCATTCAGAAATTCAACTGAAAAGCGTCTACATATTTGTTCCAGGCATATTGACCAAGTTGACTACTAAAGTTATATGTAGACTCCCATTTCCTAAAGCTTTCCACACTACTTTGGAGCCCCTAATATCTGCTCGCAAGAAAAAATGATGTTTCTACTGTGGCAACCAAAAAGATATATTGAAATTCAGCATCATGAAAACACTAATACATACAATTTTTACATGAAAAGAACATTGAAGGTAGTTCACACCTTTAAAATCGAAGAAAGACTAGGCAACTCAAGAGAAGAAAGTTCCTTCAATTCACCATTAACAGAACTTAAGGACTCATCTGCAGGTAAAGAAATAAATGGTTATAACATTGCTACCAAAACCATATGCAGAGCAGACAGATATATAACCGCAAGAAATACAGATAGGAATATTACACTTGAACCGGATTCACTGTAAACCCCCGCAAATCGCGAACCGGATTCGTCGAACCCAAACCGGTTTAGGGTGAGGTTCATGTTCGCAGTAGAAATTGAAAGAAAAAGTGGCAACCGCGAACCCGAATCCCATACCACGACTCGGACGAACCGCGCTTTTGTAACTATTCAATTATATTGCATATAAATGTAAGAATTTAAAATTGAACATTCTGAACTTTTTGTTAGATAGTATCCTATATTGCCTAATATAGAGATTGATATTATCCTAGATTGCCTTGTATAGAGATTGCTGATATCATGTATTGCCTTGTATAGATATTGCCTTATATAGGCTTTCCTTTTGTACTCTCATATACATGTATATATTCTGGTCTATTGGTCTTATGATGAATACAAGTGCTATTCATAACATGGTAGCAGAGCATTTTTAGGGTTAGGGTTTCAACGGTGTTGCACTTGTGCCATCCACCACCTTCTTGTTGATCGGCCGCCACCGCTCTTCCTGCGGCTTTTCCCGCTGTTGTTCCCACGTGTTGGCCATGCTCGCCACCGCATAGACCGCCGACGCCCATCCCCAGGGCACAGCCTCCAACGACTCATCCGTACTGAGTAGCCGACTTGTGCCACCACCTCTGCTTCCTCCCTCCACGTCATTCCACCGTCGGGCCGCGCAGCTCGGACTCCTCGGAAGGTCACTGCCGCCCTACTGCTTTGAAGGCTCAGAGCCTCGGCCGCGCGGCTCAGGCTCGTCGGAAGGTCGCATAACGCCGCTCCGGGGTCACCACCAAACGCCGCTCGGCATCGATCATTGTCACCCCGACTGCTCTCCTCCACCGCCAGACCTAGGCCACCATCGTCAACATCCTCTGACCTCGGCTGGTCGCACTGTCGCGTTGCTGCTCTAGACGTCGTCCTTGGTGCTGGTCGCCAGCGCAGCTGGCCTCCCGCGCCGTTGGCCGCTGCCGCGTGGGCCCTCTGTCAACGTTGTTTCTGGCCTAGCTCCCGACGACCTCATCCAGACCACTCCTCCTATTGCCCCCACTGTAAGTTCAAGCTCCAGTGGTTTTGGTGATTGGTTTTAGATTAATGCTTAATCATTGTTTAATGACAAATCTAATCTTTAATGAAACTAATATGTTTATTGAGCTTATTGTTAGTAGTCTCATAATTTGGATGGAAAATGGAAAACCTAAGGTATGCATTTGTATTCTTGCTTATTATCTCATTGCATACTTTGGTTTCAAGTTAAAGTATGAATTCCTCTATTGTATTAACCTCAAAATGTGCATGATGTCTCAAATTCCATATATTACATGGATGCACACATCTAGGGGGAGTTCGTGCTTTAACTTGAGGTTTCAATAGTATTGATCTATTTCGTCTTGCCACATAAATCAAGGATCAATACTTTGAAACAATTCCTTGAGTATATATTTGACTTGCATAGTTGTAGTATACTCATGGTGATATAGGATAAACTCCAATGTAATCAAATTGAATATATGCATATTGTTTCCAATCCAATTATATGATGCACATATCTATATGGAGTTATTCTATAGTTGATGGTCTAAATAGGTATTGATTCCTTTCCATTCCACTCAAATATTTTGGATCATTACTTGAAACCATCGAAATGAGTATATGAAAACTTGTGTAGTTAATATATACTCATATTAATTTAAATGGACATTTAAATTGAGTTCGTTTGCTTATTAATCATTAAAGAACACTTCATCATGCATTGATCGTGCTCCTTGATTAATTAAGGACAAATGGATAGTTCTTGAGTATAACGAAGCATTAGTTGCATCGAAGTACTCAAGACACATTTATATCATTCAAATTGCTTTGGTTTGTGTTCAATCGATCTTGGAGGCACTCATTATGTGTTAATGGAGTGCGATAGATGATTGAGACAACCGTGTTTGTTGAACAAATATTTTCAATGAGTTGTGAAAGTAGGTTGAGTCCAACGGTGATAAAGAATCGGGAAAGAGAAGAAGTCATCATGTGTGGATGAGCTTCAAGAGGAGAACCCCGAAGTAAAGAGAAGAGCTAGAGGAGAGTTCATCATGTGTTGATTAATAAGAAGAGAAGATGGATTGCGATCCCAAGTGAAAGATGATTGAAGATCTAAAAGCCCACAGGGGATCGCGTGCGGCGAAGGTATAACTAGGTAGGCTAGAGTGTCTAGTTTAGATCGCCGTACCATTAAGAGGGGTCGAGTTCTTTTGCTTGAGCTTCATCATGTGTTGGTGAACTCAATCTGGTTCTCTAGCTCACTCTCTTTATCGGTTTTTGCATGGAGCTAACCATTTGGCATGTGTTGTAAATGGGTGAAGCTCGTGCCTTGATTTGCATGTGGCCTTGATTTGCATGTGGCCTTGATTTGCATGTGTTGCAAATTGGAGAAGCTCATGTTTGCTTCTTATTTGAATTCTTAATTGTTTTGGTGTTGCTCGGAGCTAGAAGGTTTGCATGTGTTGCACATAGAAAGCTCATGCATTTGAGTTAAACGCTTTGTATTTGCAAAATGTGTTTTTTACAAATTGTTGATTTGTTATTTGCAAATGTGGTTTGCAAATAAGTTAGGATATGGGTTTTCGATCCTACAGCATGTGTTGGCATTTGCAAATGTGTTTTGCAAAGTGTCAGGATCATATGTTGATCCTTACATAGCTAAAGGATTGAACTCACAGCTTTTCGGTTTATTTGCAAATGTGTTTTGCAAAATATTGGTGTTCATGCATTTGATCTTGGAGCATGTGATTAGAATTTGCAAATGTGTTTTGCAAAATTGTTTTGATCATGAGTTGATCATCACATGGCTCAAGATTTGATCTTATTGACTCTTGCTAGCTTGTAGTCACGCTATTGATCAAGTATATGTGAAAGATTTCGAGAAAAATCAGTTTTAGACTTGAGTGGCTACTTTAGAGTTTTTGTGATTTTGGGAAATATATATGGTTGCTTAAATCTTGAAAATAGGTGGAGATTGTAGCCCTCTTGATAAGCTTCGCATAGAGTTCAAGATCACCTAAATCGGACTTCGGAATAAAAATTTATGCCCGTTTCAGTCTGAAAAATGTGGCACTACCGCCCCTGGAGAACGGTAGTGCCGCCCGGGGCCAACACTACCGTTGTTTACATATCGGTGGTTATTTTCCAAAAAGGCTTTCTAGAGATAGCTTGAGTCCGGCACTACCGCCCGTGGGGGCCGGTAGTGCCGCTCAAGCGGTACTACCGCGACTTTGCCTGCAGTAGTACCGAGTATATAGCCGTTAGCCGACCGTTGTGGTCGAGACCGACACTACCGGGCCTTAGGCCCGGTAGTGCCAGGTTTTGCTGGAAAATGCCCGATTTACCCCCCAACGGCTAGATTTCGTGTGGGGGGCTATAAAAGGATATCAAGGGCTGGCATTTGATGTTGTTGAGTTTATTTTGGTGTTGTGGGAGTTGTGTGCATGTGTTGCACTCTCAAATTTGCTTCTTGAGCTAAGAGTGAGCCCTAATTGCATGTGTTGCAATTAGGAAGTGGATTGAGTGCCTGTTGTGCATGTGTTGCACTTGAGGAGGATCCTAGTGCATATGTTGCACTTAGGAGATCACCGGAGTGCATGTGTTGCACTAGGTGAAGCTCAAACGGGAGCGCTTGACTTGTTACTCTTGGAGGTTGCCGACTCCTAGACGGCGTAGAGCGTCGTGCGCGGGAGCTCTCAACGGAGGTTGTGAGAAGCCCCAACAAAAGTTTGTGAAGGTCGGTGCTCGCCTACCCGAAAGGGTAAAGAAACAACCACTAGTGGAATCGAGGCAGGCGCTCAATTCGTGGGCCAGTCCAAAGTGTTTTGAGCTAGCCTCAACGTGGACTAGGGGAGATCAGCAAGTCTCCGAACACCACGGTAAAACATTGGTGTCTCTCTTGTGCCTATGTACCTTCTAGCAATCCTTATTTGTATTGTTGCAATTTACATTCCTAGAATTAAATTGCTTAATAGTCTTTAGGATTACTTATTTGTGGTTAGAGACATAATTAGCTAGTGCACTTAGTGAGCTCAGTTGACTTAGGCTTTAATTGTCAAAACCGTAATTTATCACTTCCGCATTGATTATTGCTTAGGTTTTGACATAAGGATAAATAGAGCGTGCATTTAGTCAAAAAAAGTTTGAAGCCGCCTATTCACCCCCCTCTAGTCGGCATCCTCGATCTTACACCCACTCCGTCGGGCCAAAACAAAGGAATGAGAGGACTCCTTCAGTCAGTTCATAAAAAAATAAAAAATAAAAAAATGTTGTCTTCTGGTTCTTCCGCAGGCACCATTTATGTTCCTCGCTGCCCGGTTATCTTCGATAGTCTCAGTTATCAAGACTAGGTTCTACATATACGCCTTCACATGTGTGGTCAGCGTCTTTGGGAGTTTCTCACTGACGAGCTACCTTGTCCGCTCGTCCTACTCCCCCTGCCACGCCTGTCTTTTCTTTCCACGCTCCAGCTCTTACAGCTCCAGGCATACTCTGATGCTACCTAGGATAGTGATCACTCTGATCGTCGGTCTCTTTCTGCTTACTGTGTTTTTTATGGTTCTCTCATTGTTTGGAAGACTAAGAAGCAAACAACAATTTCTCATTCAAGTGCTGAAGCTGAGTTGCAGGCTATGTCTCTTTTGACAGCAGAGGTTACTTGGTTACGGTGGTTACTTGAGGATTTTGGTATTTCTGTTTCTACACCGACTCCTCTTTTATATGACAGTACAGGTGCTATTAGCATTGCTTAAGATCCAGTGAAGCATGAGCTCACAAAGCATATCGGTGTTGATGCTTCCTACATGCGGTCACAGGTACAGGATTAGGTTATGGCTCTTCAATATATGCCTTCAGAGCTTCAGTTGGCAGATTTCTTCACTAAGACACAGACTAGAGCTCATCATAGCTTTTACCTCTCCAAACTCAGTGTTGTTAATACACCATGAGTTTGAGGGGGGTGTTAAACAATATCCTATACTTACCTTATATAGAGATTGCTAGTATCTTGTATTGCTTTGTATAGGCTTTCCTTTTATACACATTGTCTTGTATAGGCTTTCCTATAGTACCCTCATGTAACACTATATATTTGACCTATTGGCCTCATATTGAATACAAGTGATATTCATAACATCCTAGATATTGATGTATACAGGCTTTCCTTTTGTACCCTCATGTACATCTATATATTCTGACCTATTGGCCTCATGATGAATACAAGCTATTCATAACACTTTTAACATCATATCCAAGTGATCAGGTCACAATATAAGAAACCAATAAAACCTTTAGCATCGCCTATCAGATGAACAACTAAACAAACTTGATATTTCATATTTGGGCCTTTGAAATCATTTCTGGTGTAACTCAGGCCCATCAAAGAATTTACTGAAGAATTAAGCAGTTTTATTGGGAATTTGGGATTGTTAGATCAAAATGGCAAAATCAGTTCCAATAACTCAGTAATAAATCCTAGCAATTCAGAAGAGAGATTATACGCTCAAATTCAAGTGATGTCGCGGTCCTCTATAACATAACTCTCAATAGTCAACTGTAAAGATTACTTAATCCAAAGTTTATGAAGTATATATAGAGCATACGTTGAACAAGGGAGGAATAAGTAGTTACCTACCATGCGAAAGCGGATCTCTAGAGGGTTCTAGAGATTCCAATGCAGGCCGTGGACCGATTTCATGAGCTGCAGAACATGGCAAAATAATTACAAGAACACATGAAAGCAAAGAGAAAAAAAGCAATATATTTTTAGCAAACTCACAGCCAAGGATATTAAATTGTAGGTTGCGCTGTATGTTACGCATGCTCTCCCTACATAAAACCATCAGAATGTAAAACAGAAATAAATAAGCCGCTAAAGGGACACAACAATAACACCATTTATCATTGAATCACCATATGTATGAGCATCCTGCAGGTTCTTGAAAGCTCAGTGCTAATTCCAGTGCCTTTTCAGGATCCCTCCATGAGATGATCGTTTCTACCAAATAAAATGGGCAAAGCAGGTGTGTTACGAGAATGAAATATGGCTAATCGGAAAAAGATAGCATACCAGTTCACCTTCTTGTTTCCTGTAGATATCATCAGATGTAATGTTGTGAAGCAGTAGTGTGTCATTATCCTCTTCATCCACAACAGTCAGAGCAAGCTCTCGTGACCCCTAAGTCAGACAATGGTTGTAAAAGGTGAACCCCAAATGACAATGCCAGAGACTAAAAATCAGCAACAATTAAAAAAAATTGGTGCCACTAGACATAAATTGTTCATGGTCATTCCAACACAGTGAACACACTGTTTCCTGTCTTACTTTTCCTAAGTGATAAGAAAGTTCTTTTCATTTTTGTAATAGCTAACATAAAGACCGGTGTTTCCGTAAAATAAGAACAATATAAGAACCAAACTCCAGAACAGGGAAATGTCACGAGAAGCACTTTGAAATGACATTCTGTGTGTAACAGAATAAGCTTCCATGCAGCCAAAATGTTGGCCTGTACAGAACAATAAATTTATGTAATTAAATCCAATATATTTGGACAAAATAAAGAAAAATAGCATGATGATCATGCCATCAACAAGACTGTAGCAAAATCTGTATATATTAGTTCAATAGAGAAATTAAAATTAAAATCAGAGTATCAACAGAAAAAACAAATCCAGTTACATGTGTGAACAACGACATGTACATCACCACATGATTGTAGAAATTAAAATTACGGTATCAACAGAGAAACAAATTTTAACGAATATCATTGCAGCTCTCATTTTAGAAAAGGAATACAAGAGCAGGAGATTTAGCTCAATAGAATCATACAAGAATAGTCAAACCATACCTCGATATAGTCAATGGTTACATGCCCTGTTCCCTGATCATTCCACTTCCCATCATTGGTTAAATGGTACATTTTGACACGCTGGAGCAATTTTCTCAAATGTTAATATTAGTGCTTATGCAGTATATTACAAAATGCAGACATATAAAAAAGTAGTATACAAATAATAAGTAGATTAACAGTTACAAGCAAAGCATCTTGCACGAGAGTGATGCAGTGAAAAGGGACCTGCTTAATATGAGGTGAAGGACAAGATAGGTACTAGGTAGTCATGCTAAGGTCCGTGTACAATCTTCACCACACTACGAGAAATTATACTTAGAACACACAGCACAAAATAATAAGCTCTGAGACCTTCTAATCCCCCATCCCCAAAAAAATGCATTATGTGGTCTGCAAATTACTGTGCTATCACATTGAAATTCCATGCTGGGGAGTTTCTTTAAGAACCCATAATTAGGAATAGGAAATGGTCTAGCTATTAACTGAAAACATATATAGCATAGCGATATACTAATATTCTTTAGTCTTCTGAATGTTGCCCTACAATTACCCTTCTTACCAAACAGAACAGGTTAAGCAGAGATAAGATATTACAGTAAACATTAACAGATAGCAACACTTCAATGATGGCAATTTTCAGTTGAACCAAACAGAGAGCAGGGTGGCCTGGATTCCTTATTCTAACCTATTTAGTGACCTATGGTTGCTAATTACTCCCTCCGGTCACAAATAGTTGTCATTTTAGACATCGACGCGGTCTCCAAAACACAATTTTGACCACTACTTTCTATTACAATATATTTATAAAACCCAATAAAATTATAATATTATGAAAGTACTTTTCGAGACAAATGTAAACATATGATTTTCATGTATGCATTTTAAATATTTAAAATGATATTGAAAATCAAAGTTTCGAAAGTTTGACTGCACATATGTCCAAAACGACAACTATTTGTGACTGGAGGGAGTAATACATAATTAGCAAAAGCTGGCAGTTCATACAAGCCTCAGAAGCAAGAAGCTCAAGGTCTTTTATTATCAAAGAGGATAATTAAAAAAACATGGTATATTGTTACTATCAAATGGCTACCTAAATGCTAAGAGCAGGAAAGCGCTCTTTTAACTAACAATTCCACAGCAGCAATGGGCTTTGTGTAAATCCTTGTATCACAGGACAGTCAACACATTTGCTGAAGTTCGAAGTGGAACTAAAACGTATTGCGTGAAAACTATTCACCAAACCTATGCTCCACCTCTCTTCTAAATTTACATGATGGGAAAAACTGCATTCACTTAAATGAGCTGGACAAGTGAAATAGCTCTAGCACTCCTATAGGCTATATCGGAGTTGCTAACTCTAATCCGTACGTTCCAATTAGCAAGAGATCATCACTTGTAGCAGCAGGTTGCACAAGACATTACGAAATTTTCTCCTCAATTTCTCCAACCAGCCGCCCTGTAATACGCAATTCAACTAAAAACTTGGACTTTTAGAAACTTCCAGTGCCACGAACTGGGCACCAAACGGAAGCTTCCATGACAGCCCGCGCAAGCCGCTAAGAGAAAGAACGGGGAAGGCCAAGAAACTGCCGCAAGTGGATCTACCACACTACCTCGCCATCAGAAGGTTCTAGAACTTTCGAGGAGGAGCGATAAGCGGGAGGAGCTCACCTGCATGCTCGTGTGCAGCGCCTCGGCCGGCCCCGCCTCGCTCCGGCCGCCCTGCTCCCCCATCGCCGCGACTCCCCGCGCCTTCCACGAGGGAACACGACAGCTTCTGGAATCGGACGGCGGCTAGCAGCGGGAGGAGGCAGGCGGCGAAACCCTAACCGCCATCGACGAGCTCCATCCCTCCCTCTCCCTCTCGCGCTTTCGCGGCTTTCCCCTCGAGTATTTCCCCCCTCTTTTTTTCCTTTTTTATTTCTCGCGGAATGTAGAAATGCGGGGTGGAAGAAGGAAAACGATGGACACGAAAAAGTAAAATGTTACTTATACAGTTTATGCATTTATTTATACGCAAATTTTTTTGTCTATTGTCAGAAGCTCATATGAATGGCCATAGTTGAGCGTGAGTTTAGTAATAATAATATTTGCAGCAAACTGTCGTTATGAAATTCACCTATGATAATATATTTATTTATCCTTAATTTAGATATTACTAATGTATTGTCTTGTGCAAGAACATGATAACAAACACGTGAAGTGATTTTAGCACAGTATAATAATATTTGCAGCAAAGTGTCGTTATGAAACTCACCTATGATAGCATTACGAAATATGTTTACATAATTTACTCAAAAACCACATAAAAGAGTGCAAGTATTTTACGTGCACATGATGATAGTGTGAAGGCCTCCAGTAACTTAAAATTAGGGCCATATTACATGTCTTAAAAATATTTTAAAAAATCAAAATCAAAGGAAAATACTTTATAGCAATTTTCTTTATAATGAAACCCTAAAATTGGATCTAGTTTAAATGAATAAAACATTTCATAAGATATATCGGTAAGTGAAAGATATATAGTCTATCAGTAACCGTATTCAAAAGACATATCACATATAATAATTTATGTATTTTTTAATTCTGGTGCAAACTATATGCACAGCAAAAACTAGTTCCAGAGGTTTTGCATCCATTTTAATTTGTGGTGTGCGTGCTGGGGTCCCATTGCCAATTTCCATTTGTAGAATTGTTTTGTTTAGCTGTACCAAGCAGCCGGACCTTGCCGTTTTGGGCGAAGGTAGAAAGATAGGGATTGGCTTGGGTCAGTCCACGATGGACAGAGCATGATTAGTCGGTAGATTTAGTAGTTGACTGACTATAGTGGTCATCTGGTCCGTGCGGCAGCCGGCAGGTCGGAGGCGGTATAATCCTAAGGATATGATATGTTGACAGGGCTGTATATAGTTTTACCGATAAAAAAACCTACCAAAAAAACCAAATAGGTTAACTCGATTTGATTGGTTTATAATATTCGTTATAGTAAGGTAAAAATCTGATTTTTGGGATACGGTTTTTTTTGGTAAAAACCGTGTGTAAACCGAATATTGAAATAAAAATACACGTATAATTACATAAAGTAATGGTCAAATATGTATAAAGCACGGCTTCACATGGAAATGATATCGTAGATTTGTTTGTCAAAATAATGGTCGAAGGTGTGTAATAATTTTTAATAATGTTTAACTAGATAAATTAATGGTCAAATATGTGTCTTAGAAACCGTATTGATGTCCAAAATGACAAGTAAAAAAGAATATGGTATTTACCAATACCGAAGCGAAATATTAGGTATTTACCGTTACTAAAGAGAATTTATATTTGATATATTTGGTATCGTATTTCGATTACCGTATTTTAAATAACCATATTTACCAAATATACGTATGCACAATCCTATATGTTTATGTGTTAATTTGGACCACTAATATTGCTGCACAAAACACCTAACTATTCACTCATTGTAGTTGTCCACTTTCTGCCTGTAGCTCCCTAAGAGCATCTAGGCCCCTATTTTTGTCAATTATACTTATTATGTAGGTTTTGGTATTGATGATCAAGAAGGATACTAAGTAGAAGCCGACAACAGCCGTATTTGAAGATCAAGGCTAAGGTGTTTGTTTCTAGTTTTGGCTTGGGAGTTGATTCAAGCCATATAGCTAGAATCACCGTACTATTAAGAGGGATTATACATAAGAAATAATCTTGGTTCATATGCAAAATCACTCAGATTACTTGGAGCATAGGACATTTCATACCTCTCATTCAAAAATTCAGATCTTCCCTATTCTAGTCAAAAAGAGTTCTCTTTCAGATCAAACATCTCGTCAGGCGCTCAAGAAATCAAAGTTCAAATCCCAACCGAGCGTACACCGTTCACGCCGGACCAATCCGAATTCTATGTGTACGTCGGACCAACTTTTTCGGTCCGGCGCAAACGTTGTTCGCAGGAACTCAAATGAAACAAGGCATGTGTACGCCAGACCAACTTTTTCGGTCTTGCGCAAACATTGTTTTGCTGGTATCCAAATAGATCAAAATATGTGTACGCCGGACCAATTTTGTCGGTCCGGCACAAACTTTCTTTTACCAGTACATGTATATGACGGACCGTTTTTTCGGTCTGGCGCAAATGGGTCACACTAAGTACAATAATACTTCTCCAATCTTTTGTACCCCGGACTAACATTTTCAGCCCGACGAGTGTGTATATTTCAACATATGACTCATACACCTTAAAATTCTTATAAAAATGGCAGTAGTTGACCTACCCCATCTATCCTACCAAACCCCCAACGGGCAAATGGCAAGTACAACAAATATTTCTGTTCAGGCTCTATATATATAATGCTTGGGTTCACAAAATACAGAAATAGAGCTTTGCACTTACACATCCTTGATATCCTGAACACCGTTGACATCTTTTACAACTCTTTGATCTTTAGAAATCTCTGAGCTTTCATTCTATCAAAGAGTTCGAACTTCAACTCAAAAACCAAAACACTCATCCTGAACATTTAGTGTTCTTGCTCCAAGCCGAGTCTAGTTTGCATCTAGCTACTGAACCAAGAGACAGGGCTTGTGGATAGTCTATTACTCTTAGAACTAGATGTTCCTAAACGGTTGGAGAAGTTGTTGGTGCGACCTATCTAACAGAGATTGTGGAAGGCCACCATTGCTGTGAAAGGTTGAGACTCACCTCACTGGAGTGGTGGAAGAGTCAAGCTAAAGGAAAACCAAAAGTCATTGTGATTGGCTATTTGGTGGAGCAATACATCTGAAGAAGTGCTTTTGATTAAGCTATACTTCTGAAGAAGTGCTCTAACGGGGACGTAGGAGTTTGAGCTCTGAACCTCGGTGAAATTTTTTTGAGTCTTCCTGTTATTGGTTTATCTTTGTTTGTTCCTCTTATTGTCAGTTCTCATTCAAGTTCTTCTCTATACAAATCTTATTGAAACAGAGTTGTGCTGAATCTCTATACTAATTGTTTCTGCTAATATTTTTATTGAGAAAAGTTTTTCCATAAGAATTAAAAAAATTTAAAGTTGCCTATTCACCCCCCTCTAGGCCAACTTGATCCTTACACTCCCCCTCCTCCTTCCACATTGTAACCTCTCAATTTTTGAATTTCTTGAATTTAATATGCATTTTATATTTTTATGAATTTTTTGGAATTTATTTGAATTAATTTGTATTTATTGATTTATGGCTTATTTATAAAGTTATTTGGAAAATATGAAAAGTTTAAATAAAATTTTAATGGAAATATTTTATTTGAGTTCTAAATGCCTTAAAATACTTTCTAGATTTTTTCTGATATTTTAGCTAATTTATTTGGCTTATTCTATTTTCTGACATTTATTTTATTCGGAAAAGATTTAAAATGCAAATGAATAGTATTGGGCCTCAGCCCAAAGTCAGCCCATCCTAGTTTCCACGCCGCCGCCCCATGCAGCCTGTTCCTTCACGAAACCCTAGCCACCGCGCGTTCCGACCATTGGATCTCGTTCCTCGCCTGCGTCGTTGCGCCTCATGTGCCGTCGAATCTGATCTGCGAGGATGGTCGCTATTGCGCCGCGTCAGCGTCGCCGGATCTATCCGAATACGTTGCGCTGCCGTAATCCCGCGATCCTCAGAGTCCATTTTTCGCCCCGTTTGCGCTCGTCGATGCGGCTATTTATTGCGCCATCTTACGCACCGTGTAGCCCACCTTGAGCCGTACCCGTAGCCCTAGCGCATGCCCGCTGAGATGTCATCTTGCGCCTGCGCGAGCTCACCGGAGTAAACCAAAACCTGCGCCGTCGGTTTTCCGCCACTTCCGTCGTCATCGAGCCTCGCCTACTGTGTGTTGAGCCTGGATCCGAGGAGCCCGCACCAACCAGAGTGAAATCATCGCCGGAGGAGTACCGGAGCACCGCTGCCGTGGTCGTCATCCTCAGGTCCGGTGGGATCTCGCCGCCAAGCGCCGCCGGTCATCGTGAAGCTTCTCCAACCGACGGATCTTCATCAAGCGGTGCTGGTATGGACGCGTGTCGTAATCCCATAGCACTTCGCCGCCGCTCTTCGCTGTCGCTTGTGACCGTCAGATCTAGATCGAACCTCTTAGAGTCAGCCACGTGGAGGTAGTGTTATCTCACCACGTGTTCGTTGACATAGCTTCTGTTCGTCGAATCTTGACCGTCGATTTTGAATCGTGCGGCCACGATTGCGCCACAACCCGAGCTAGTGGCATGCTGCCGCATGTTGCGTGAGAACCGAGGAGTCACCGTCGTCTGGTCGCCGCTGACGTCAGCCGTGACGTCGCGATGACGTCGCTCGTGGTCGGTCCCACCATCAGTGGCTATATGTCGTGGACCGAGTCCACCATGGACTCGGGTACGTTCGTGGACCCGATTCATGGACCGTGGGCCACATGTCAGCCTAATAACATTTTTTCAGAAAATTTTTTATTTATTAAATTAGATTATGACGTCAGTAGTGACGTCATAAATATGTTTTTCTTTAGAAAGATTATTCAGCCGAAAATGATTTTGGTGCTGACGTCAGCATGACGTCATAAATGCTATTTTTTCAGTACAAAAATAATTCATTTAATTCGGATATTTCTATTTTCAGCCTTTTCCTTTTATTTCAAACTTTGTTTAGCTCGTTCTCCCTCTGTTTTTGGTATTTATTGCTTTATCGCTTGTTTCGCGTAGACGTTGAAGTGCCCGAGGTATTCGTGAGTGAGGAGTCAAGCCAAGAACAAGGTCCAAAGCAGGATCTAGAGCTCTTTGAAGGCAAGTTGTGCTTTGATCATATTGAGCCCATGTTTTAAAAATTATATTATTTTAAACTATTGCATGCTAATTCAATTGATACTTGTTTCAATTAATTTGGGATTAGCTATTGGTCCAAATTGAGTTATACCTACCTTGTCATTTGTATAACATGATTCATTTGTCACCCTAGTATGGTTCCTTATATCTTGGTAACTATTATTTGCAAATGTGGGTTAGCTAGAACGTGAATAGTTTGCTTAGCCGTACAACGAGTTATATTGATATTATTTTATGTGAGAAAATCTAATCTTGCTTAATGGAATATGGAACATATTTTTGAAAATGTGTGCCAGGTGTTGTCATACAATGTTGTTGATGGCACGTGGTGCATGGTAATCAACTGGGATGGTAAAATGATTTAGACTGAGACAAGTGGCAAGAGTTGGTTTATGGTGGGCCAATGTGGCATTTGGGCGGTCGTTTTGTTTTTTATAATGGTAACGATAATGGTGAATTTTTTTGTTAGTCTTGCCTTGGTCAACCTAAGGACTTAACCTTGCAAGTATTTGACCTAAGTCAAGCATGCAACCACATGTCTGAAATGGGACGGACCTAGCTGATTAATTTGCAATGTCTTAGCTTGGTACTACTAGTGATGGTGTGAGCCCTGACTTTATGGGTAAACTCATTTGCGCAAGAGGAGGGCTCTGGATGTGGTAACCAGTCCCATCAGTGTTGAAACCTTAGCGAGTAGTACTGGGTTAAGACAGAGCTCTCTAAAGGCTTTGTCATGATCTCTCTACCGACACACCAAAGAAAGTGTGTTAATTGCATGGCAACAAGAGACGATCATGTTGTTTGGGTAAAGTGCATAACCTCTGCAGAGTGTAAAATCTATTCGAATAGCCATGCTTGCGGTATCGAGCAATGCTCGGGAATTATGGTCAAGGGTTAGACTTTGTAAAATGAAACTTGGATGGGAAGGTTGGATGAAATTGGAAAGTTAGAAGTATGATTTAGGGCTAGAAGCCAGGTTTACTTGAGAAATATTTGAAAGTTATTACTTACTGTTATTTGTTTTACAGTCTTTTCAATCTATTTAATGTACTCATTTATAAATGCTGCTTATTGCAAAATAGCCATGTTAGCCATTCCATTGGAATAAGCCTTGCATATAGTTATGTTAGAATTGCATTCTGTGCACAACTTGTTGAGTGCTTTAAGTACTCACCCTTGCCTATAACCAAATCACCAGTTGAGAAGAAGTCTACACCTTCGAAAGAGATGGAGTTCCACGATGAGGCGAATATCTAAGAGTTGAACCTTGTCAGATACCTGTGGCATATTGATGGGATTCACCGACGTTCTTCGTTCCACTGCTGTTTATTTAATTCGATTCAGAGCCATCAAGGCTTAATAAGTGTAAGTCTGACCGTAAGGTCTTTCAACTATGTTTTATTTAATATATAAAGTCTTTTGTTATATTTCCGCTGTGTATGATTGTCATATTCATCTATGTTGAGGCTGTGAGCACTAGCGTGATCCTAGACTAGTGCAGAATACACAGAGGGTCCGGATTTACATATTCGGGTCCCGACAAACATGAAGGCAAGTCAAAACACAGTTTTTTTGGTGCTCCAATAATGGATTTACCTAGTGAAAGGGTGTTATTCAATAATCATGAGGGTTTAGAATAATTTATATATACACAATAAGTACATGGGAGCAAAACCATTTTGAAATAGTAGAATATCTTTTTTCTTTCAAGACAGTACATAATAAAGATTTCTTTGATAATAATCAAGGGCTCAACATCTCAGTATCATTTTATTTTTTATCTTCACATTTCAATATCACGCGGCGGTAATAATATTATGATGAGTAGTAATATCATAATTTTCGCTTATAATATGATAAATTTCGCACAAATTTTCAAAGGTAAATTGCCCCTAAGGAATATGAAAAAAAATCCCGCTTCATCTGATAAACTGACGTGTATAACTAGAATGGCCATGTAAAGCTCGTTGTCGTTGATTGGGACTTTCGTCCGCGAACCGGATACTTAAAAATGAGAATAAGTATGGGTACTTTTTATTTATTGGCTTTCTTCCAGTGCAATGAAATTTACAGAAGAAGATCAAAATCTAAAACAGTGTGCTTTAATCTCTTTTCTTTCTTTTTTTGTTGTTATTACCGCCTACCAATGGCCTGCAGACCATAAGAATTTATAGTTATGAAACGGCGGGAGTTGTTGTCTAACACCACCTCTTTGTTTTCTTATGTCTTGTATTTGACTTAAGCCTCTTTGCTTTTTTTGCAACTGTCATATTCCACCGTAAAAACTGCCGTGTCTTTTTGTCTCGCGTGATGCTTTTTATTTATAACCGTCTTTACATGGACTTTAAATTGTTGCACGTGGATAATTCTTTTTCGATGCTTTTATGAAGGTCTTAGAGACAACTTAATATATGAGAGGTGTTACGCTATTAACTTAGGAGTAATCTGAGATTTTTAGAAAGGGTCATGGCCTAAGGAGTCACAGACCAAGAGTGGTCGTCACGACCTGGAAGGGTCGTGGACCAAGAAAGATCGTAGCCTAAGGAGGTCACAGACCAAGAGTGGTTATCACGACCTGAGGGGTTATGGACTAAGAGAGGTCGTGACCTAAGGGGGATCACAGACCAAGAGTGGTAGTCACGACCTATAGAGGTCGTCGACCAAGAGAGGTCGTGGCCTAAGGTGGTCACAGACCAAGGAGTGGTCGTGGATCCCTTGAAAGGATTATGATCCAAATTATCCTAGATTCTTTGACCTGTCAACAATATATGACAAGTCAACAATCATCGTCACTCGTCGCTGCTACTAACCTAGCACCTACATCGTCCCATACGCCGCCGCACATGCGCATCTACAGGCACTGACGGGTAAGGCCCTATTGCAGCGTCTTCACCTTCCCTCAGCTTCCTCCCACTTGGAATCCTTTGCCCCCTCGCATAAACCTCACACACTCTGCCCTTGCCTTCTCCACCCACGCTCCCCATCCCCTTCTTGCACACCTCGTGCAAACCCTAGCCTCTCCGTCGTGATGCACTCCACCGCGGCTGTGTCCACCTCCGCCTCGACGATCACTATCGCCAGCGATGGGGATGGGGGGCCATATCCCAAGCAGCACGGTGGCCCATTGGGATTCGGTTCTGCGTGCTCCAGGACGAGACCCCCACATGTCGCTTGCTGCAAATCTCGCAATCCACAGAGGCAAGTCAAATGGTGTCAAGGGCGGCTGTGGCAGAGAACGTCATGGAGGGGAGCTGCGGGTTTGATTATGACCCCATCATCATCGGCGCTAGGGTCAAAGGTGAAGCATCTAGGCCCCTAATTTTATTTGGGTTTTGGTAATTAATGACAATCGTGTTAAAAGACTAACAATTTCTTTTGAGTTTGTGAGAATATGTTGGTCTTTGGTTCGGCACATGAAAAAGGAAAACTTGTGAAGTAAAAGGTCAAGAAGACTAAATGTTCAAAGTCAAGGTAAAATTGAGTTAAGGACCTTTTAAGTAGTTTTACCAATCTCGGAGTAAGAAGCAAAAGATCGGATTGCTAGAATAGGTGCCGTACTATCAAGGGGGAGTGATGCCTAGTAGCTTGAATTTGATTAAGGTTATTTGGCTCAAACTCTTTTAAAATCAACTCTTAGTTGCATTTGGACTTGTTTCTCCAAAGTTGTTTACTCATGTTCAAAGAAATCGGCACTACCGCCATGTTAGGGCCGCTGGTAGTACCGCAATTTACACCACGGTAGCCTTTTTCCAGAGAGCTCTTGCAACGTGCTTTTCTCAAAAACTCTGGACCAGCAGTACCACCGTGATAAAGTCAGTACTACCGCATGTGTGGTAGTACCAAGCTCTTGCCCGATAGTTATTTAATAGAAGCACCTTTTTGTGCATTCTTCTGTATCCGGAGCTACTAACATGTAAAGTTCAACACTTTCGAAAGTCTGCAGTACCGTCTCATAGCTTCGGTAGTTATTTTACAGAAAGGGTGTTTTTGAATGGTATATCTATATTTTGAACTCTAGTACTATCGCTGTAAAAAAGGTACTACGGAGACTCGGTAGTACCACAAAATATACACCGGTACTCATTTTATAGAGAGGCTGTTTTTCTAGGCCGATCTCGCTTCAAAAGTCAGCATTGCCGCACTTTGTGTGCCGGTAGTGACATACCTCATTTAATGGCTATTTCCTATCGCATTTAATACGCCATTTTGACATTTGGAGGAGGTCCGGTACTACCAGGTTTTGCACGCAGGTAGTACCGGGATTCCTGATTTTTTATGGTTTTTTATTCTAACAGTTGGAATTGCGGGTAGGGGCTATAAATACACCCATATCTGCATCAAGGGAGCTTCTTAGACACTCATTGAATACCTTGTTAGCTCTAGCAAGTCTCCTCTCTTGCTTTGTGCATTAAATTCACATTTTAAGAGAGTTAGGAGGATTCAAGTGTGCATTTCAAGTTTGAGCCATTTAGACTCTTGAATCAACCTCAAGCAAGCATCATCACTCTATTATCTTGGAGGTTGCCGCCTCCTAGACGGCATGGAGGCGGGAGAACCGGTGATCTACTCAAAGAAGGTTGTGAGGAGGCCCGGTGGTTTGTGAAGGCCGGAGCTCGCTTACCCGGAGTGGGGAAAAGCTACCAAAGTAATTGAGGAAGGCTCATTTGCGCAAGTAGCCGACTTGAGTTGATCAAGCTACCTCAATGTGGGTTAGGGGAGACCGGCAAGTCTCCGAGACCACGGAATAAAAAATTGTGTTCTTCTCCTTGTGGTTTGATCCCTTGTATTTATTTGAGAAATTTACATTCCTAGTTTTCTTATCAATTGTTCTTATACCTAGGATTGATAATTTGCATAGACTTAGCTTGTTGGTGCATTTAGCGAAACCTTGACGATTTAGGCTTTGATTGTTGAAAATCTTAATTCTAGTTTTGCTTGATCATTTATTGTAGTTAGAATTGAAGAATTTTAAAAACCTCCTATTCACATCATGGCTCTGCTATGACCATAATTACAAAAGGTGCCTAGAACGTTTGCGTTCTATAGATCTCTAGATCAGTTATACATTCTGATTTGCATATACTAAGCTCCTCCATATTATTTTAGTGGGATGTAGAATATGCTTACACCATTTCCAACTTTGGCAAATGCCTGAGGATTCTATTAGATGTTATAACAAAATGATTGGACCAAATACACTATTTACAGTTTTATGTTGACTTTTGTTGTCATGTATCACCTGAATTTATACTTTTGATTTGGTAGGTAACTTTTGTTGAAGCTCTTAACCAGCTAATACCTGATTTTGATCCTGAAATAGCAAAATTAGCCTAAAGTCCTTACCAATCAACAAAAAATTGATTATCATACTGGTGTTTTTGCAAGCAAGGTTAACTCTTCACTCTCTAGACTAGCTTTCTCCACATTGTAGAATCTTTAAACATATTTTCATCATCTGTATCTTGAATTGTTGATACATTTCCCTCTAGATTACTCCAGCAAAAGATGGAAAACATGTGATGATTGAGCTTATTGATGCAAAAACAAAGAACACAATAAAATTTTTAAATACCTTTCTTTTTGTTCTTGTACATAGGTTTTGCAAGTGCAGTTTTGCCAAACATCTTTATGTCAAGATACAACACATGACCTCTATCATTATGTCTGTTGTATTGTGCTGGATGACTTAATTGAATGAATGCTTGCTATATGTCCCATGCTTGCCAAATATATTGTTGGAGAGTAGAGTTCGAGTCGTGTGCAACTCAGAGTCATATTAGGGATATGATAGAATTCAAGTTAGAGATACATTCGAGATTGAGATTTTATGTAATTCGGTTATGATTAATGCTATAAATAAAGAGTGTGGGGAGTCGATGGGACACACAAACACAATATTTCACAATTTACAACATGGTATGAGAACCAATCCATCCCAAACCCTAACCTGAGATAAACCCTCACCTTAGTCAAGCGAATCTTGTTGTCGTCTTCTCTTGATCCGTCAGCAAAAGTTGTCCCATCGCGTATGGTCCGCTGCAGCCATGTCGCACGAGTGGATCACGCCCGATTGGGTTGGGTGTGCACTGCTGCCACACGTCATGGGAGAGAGGGTTCCACAGCTCAAGGCACCGTTGCCGCTCGGGTCAGCTGGCTGCTGCTGTCGATCAGGGAAGCCGAGCCGCCATCGCTGCTAGGGGGTGTAGGGTCCCGATCTTGATCTGAATGCCTCGATGCCCCCCAGGGTTCGTCTCTGAGAGAGAGGAAGAATCAGACAACAGATAGGAGAAGAAGAGAAAGAGAGGAAGATAGAAAAGAAAAGGAAGTCAATCAGATGAGAGAAAAAGAAGGGAAAGAAAAAAATGGAGAAGGGGAAGAGGAAAAAAGGAGAGGCAAAAAAGGAAAAAGAAAGGAAGAAGGAAAAAAGAAAACAATGAGAGATTTGTTGCTTGTTAGTAGTTGGATGGTTAGATTTATTGGAAGGTGAGAAGGAAGGAGAGAGAAGCTAGGAGTTTAATGCGGTCTGCTGCAACGAGAGAAGGGGAGAGGTTCATAGGAGAAGGAAGCTGATCTGGTGTTGCTCCATTTTGGATTTTGTGGCTATTGCTTTGCTTGCTTGCTTGAAAAGAGGGAAGAACCTCTAGGAAGAAGAGAAGGTGGAGTTTTGGATTGATCGTTGTTTGCTGTGAGGTTGCGTGTGCTCTGGAGGGGGAGAGATTGGGAAGTGGTTTGATGCTGTTTGGTGTTCCTGAAGGAGGTAACAAAGTTTATAGTGGAAAGTATTACGATGGTGATACTGGTTCAAGGCGCCACAAAGGCCTTGAAACAAGGGGAGAAGATTGCTTAGGATGTGGATTTGGTAGTATTGGTAGCGGGAGAGGTGTTGGGTGGCAAGCCCATAGGTGATGTTAGGTGTGTGCTGATGGTGGTATTGGTAGCGGGAGTAGAAGCTAGTGGTAGCTGTAATGGAGGCTATGGCTATGGATATGGTATCGGTGGTAACTATTGAGGTAATGGTGTGGTGTTGGTGCTAGAGACGGTATTGGTGAAGAGGTGCGGTAGATATGTTGGTGGAAGGTAGAGATCAAGGTGGTTGAGGGTATGTTAGGAGAGGTGGTGGTAAGCTGAGGTGGTCGGGGGCGTGTTGGGGAAGATGGTGGAGGCCAGGGTGGTTGGGGCAAGAGTTGGAGATGGTGGAGACCAATGCTTGAGACATTTGGGTAGAGATAGAGGAGACCAAGACTTGGGTTGTGATGAAGAAGACGAAGGACACGAGTTGAGGTTGTGTTGGAGGTTAGGGGTGGGTAATTTTTAACCGAAACCGAAAAATCAAACCGAACAGAAATAACCAAAAAATTGGTTTTTTCTGTTTTCGGTCTGTGCATCGGTTTTTTTCCGATACTATTTGGGTTTTGGTTTTCAGTTCGGTTATTTTGTTCTGGAAACCGATCGAACCGAACAACAGAAAAAGGAATCGCTCTTTCCACAAAATTCCCCATTCTTTGAAGTCGTCGAATCACCATCCCCATTTGCCCATTCCATTCCCCGTTACAACCCTACCCATCGTGAAGCACTAAGCCACCACGCTGCCACATGCCGCTGCAGCCCCGTCGCAGCGTTGCCGTTAGCCCCCGAGGTTTCGCCGTCCTCCAATCCTCGAGCCGTCATCGTCCACCCTTGACATGGGCATCAGATCTGTGTGTTTCGGGAAAGGCGAGGAAGAGAAGAGTGCTCGATGACAGCGACGATGTGGCGGACGAGCTGCGCGATGTCGGTCTGTGGCGGGGAGCACGAACGGTAGTGCGTGGGTTCGTTGGACAAGGAAGAATTGGACGTCCACATGGGGCGAGACAGCTTGAAGTCGGTTGTTTCCAGCTACTCTTTCCCGATCTATGTACCTTCGAGATCTCTCTCTGCTCTGGTAAGAGTTACCAGCCAATTCTGCTTCAATTTTAGCCTCAGTCTCGTCTTCCATTTCTGCTTCAATCTCAGCGGCCATGGGATCATCGATAAAGTCCCACATGAGATCATGAATATCGACATGTTTTGACATCATTAGCACACCATGCCGTGCTTTGTCATAATCAGTTAGGAACTAGTTTTCAGTTCTTTCTTCTTGTAAAGTCTTTTGTTTGGTGTTCTTATTACTCTTATTGATTGGCTGGTCTGAATCTAATTTCTTCGGCACTAAGGTCTAAGGTTGATATGTTATAGTCATGGTTCAGCACTAAGGTCTAAGGCTGCTTATGTATGGATAGTCTCTGATAATCATTTTTTATTGCCTGAAAATTTGAATTAATGTCTGAGACCTTTTCCATTTTAGTTTCATGATAAGGATTGTTGGTATCCTACAAATGATAAAGATGGGTTCTGTTCTTTCTATGCCCTTAAAGAACATATTGATGAATCGATTCGAAGGTCTAGATCTATTTTATGGCAAGTGAGGTTCAAAGATAATTTAAGCAATATCCTTTAACTTTTGAGCTTTTGACTTAGCTACTTGGTTTTGCCACAAAACAAGTGCTGCATGCATAGATGATGACTTGCTCTGTGTTTTTGTTCTTCAGACTTTAGACCAGGACAACAAGAGGATTCACTGGCAAATTCGGTTCACCGAAAAACCGAATTAACCGAACCAAAATATTTCGGTTAATTCGGTTCGGTTTTTGAATTTGTTCGGTTCGGTTTACGATTCTAAAAAACCGAAATATTTTTAAACCAAAAAAACCGAACCGAAAAAACTGAATTAACCGAATGCCCACCCCTATTGGAGGTAGTTGAGATGGTGATCATTGTTATGGTTACTGTGGTCAATGGTGGTGGAGTGATGGTATTTGGAGGTTGCTTCTATGTAACGGTGTTGGACACAGAGTTGGTGGTGCGAACAGTAAGGATGATGGTCGTAGAGATGGTGTCTATCATGACGTTGGAGGTAGCTTTGGAGAGGTGGTCATGGTGGTTGTATTCATCGTCATGTTGGCGGTTCGATAAAATTATATGCCTTGAGGGGAGTGTTGCATTATGTAACAAGATAGATATGGTTGCATCTTATGCCCATCTTGAGGGGAGTGTTGAGTAGAGTCTGAATCATGTGCGACTCGGTGTCATATTAGGGATATGATAGAATTCAATTTAGATATAAATTCGAGATAGAGTTTGGATGTAATTCGGTTATATTGACATTATAAATAAAGGGTGTGGGGATCCGATAGGACAAACACGAAAACAATATTCCACAAATTCCAACATATATGGATAGTCAGGGTTCACAAAACCGCGATAAACCGCTTGGTTTTCGTGGTTTTTGACCGTACCGCTCTGGTTCGAGAACAGAAACCGAGCGGTTTACCGATGGAATTTTAAAAAATTTGAAGAAATTGAAAAAAAATTATGCGTTAAAAACCGCTCAAAAATCGTTGACAAACATGGTTTTCACTAAAAATCGCTCAAAAACCGTTTTTTAAGAACATCTAATTGGCTAGTCTGTTTTTCGCGAAAACCGAGCGGTTTTTTTGTTAAAAACCGCGGTTGTCGCATGTAGGTTTGACCAGAATTCAATTTTTTTTAATTTACAAACCATTCGGTTTTTCACGGTTTTCAAGCGATTTCTCACGAAAACCGCTACCGCCAGGCTAGCGCTTTTTGGCTTCGAAACGAAATTGTGAACCCTATGGATAGTTAAGTCCTATTTATTTGACTTACTGTTATTTGGCTCATCTTTGTAAGTTGGGAATGTAAACAGCACCGAAAATTTGTGTGTTTGTACAGGTGGATGAAGCCCTTATAGCCGCAGGAAGGGCACCATTCACCAAAGGACTTGGATTGGAAAATGTGAGTACTTGAAAGTTGAATCCATGTGGTATCAGAACATGTGCTATAGATCAATGTCGCTACACAACGAGGTTTTCTTCCTGTTGATGAGCGGATGCGAATAATGGATGTGGATGGCAATGTGGTTTGTTGACAAACTACTTGCAACGCTTTTTTAGAACAATTGTCTCCCTAGGGCTTGTTTGGAAATTAACATATAATGCATTGTAGGTAACAAATTTATATTGCATTAGAGATGCCAATGGTAAACTTATGCTTGCGCATGCTGCCAGTGCACAAGGAATCTCGGGTACACAAATATTTTTTATGCTTCTTCTTTTGTTACTTCTATGCACGCTTGTTGCTGTAGTTGTGTGACCTGTAATTCCTATGAAAATGTAGTTGTCGAACAAATCTTTGGAAGGGACCACATCCTAAATCATTTAAGCACTCCGGTTGCTTGTTTCACTCATTCAGAGATTAGTATGGCTGGATTGACAAGGGTAAGTCAGGGTCTTAATTGTTAATTCTTTTTAGGTCTTCCCTCTTCATTGGTTATCCTTCACTTGTACTTAAAAAATCATCAATTCATTTTTTTGTCATTCCTTAATGTAACTAATATGTTACATCCTTTTACTACACTTGATATTTGTTCATTGGTTGTTGGAGGATGGGAATGATGCAGTCTTTATAATTTCCTTAATGAAGTGATTTTGAAAATATTGTGGCCACAAACTAGGGAAAAAGCTGATAAAGAAGGATTTGAGGTAAGCGTTGTTAAGACCAGCTTAGGCTAACACAAAAGCTTTGGTCGAAAATGAAGGAGATGGGCTTGCTAAGGTAATTCTGTTTGCCCTTTTATTTATATTTATTGTGTTGTCTCTAGTCTCCAAATTTTGCAATTGGGTATTGAAGGATCGAAATGGAGATCAGAGGGGGGGGGGGTGAATGATCCTAAATAAAATTTTGCCCCACTCAAAGTACTCCAAACAATCTCACAATAAAAATCTGAAACACCCAATGATTTTCCTTTAAACTAGTGTTTCTCAGATTCGCACACCCTCTAAAACCCGAACAATTAGACAACTATGTGTACCCCTAACTTGCATGGATGAGAACCATAAATCATGTGAGGGATTTTTTAATCACAATCCTGGTTGTCAAGTGTCCAAATAAAAAGTAATCAATTCAAAGACTACTTTTTTAAAGAGATAAAGCTAAAACATCAAAGTCTCTTTCCAGAAAAGTAAAAGCAGATTTTCCAGAAATTGTCCTCACTTGGAGCAGGTGGTTGGTGAGTTTCTGTTGCTCTAAAATTTTTGGGAATTTTTCTCCCTTTGAGAAGTTGAGGCGTGAAGCAGTCCGCCTAAAATCACCTCAAAAATATTTGTAGAATAAACATGAAAAATCAAGCATTACAGACAGTCAGGAACTTCGACCAAAAAATTTGAGGCTCGGTTTTCACTTTATAGCACTCAAACGGTGCAACCAGTGGACTCACAAATTTTTCCAGAGATGGATATATGAGTCGCGAACCTTCTCCAACAAGAATTACTTAAAAATGATTTATCTAGATTAAAGACTGACTGCTGCGCGAAGATAAGTTCTGGACAGATATGCAATTCGATAAAAACTTGATCTCTAGTCTATCCTAGGGTGCAAGAAAGATGTAAAACCATATGAACACCCTCAAGATATCCTAGAAGAACAGCATTTAGAAGGAGGGGAGGCAAATCCAAATTGCGAGAAAGTAAATTGCGAGAATGTAAATGCGGGAAAGTAAATGCTGAATTTAAATTGCGTAAAGTAAAGACATAATGTAAATGTGCAATTTAAATTCACAATAATGTAAAGAAAATTTTTGTATTTTCTGGAAGGAGAGGTTACAAAGCCTCACATTCATGTGGGCAAAGCTCAAAGGAGCATCAAAAACCTCAAAACCTTCGAGAGGGGAAGGCTACCCCTCCACCTCTATTTATACAACTCTTGGGCCACCTACCGCCCTTGGATGAGCCTCTAAACCCTAGAGCATCTATCAAGGGCTAGTATTTACCCACTCAACCAGCCATGCAAGGGTTCACCCAAAACCCACAACACATAATGAGTTTTCTTGCACGGTTCTCAAAGCATACTAACTAGACCCGCTAACTTATCAACTAGACCAAGATCCAATGGTCCTCATTGATCCACGCAGTATCTAGCTAGCATCTCATCCGTTCCTTGTCTTCAAGGCTTGCCACGACTTCGTCTCCGATCATCTTCCGGTGATCCCTGACCGTCTGAACCTTCGACGCTCCTCGCCTAGTCCCGATCAACCTTCGCCTCACCATGACCTAGCACCGTCGTCCTGCAACCATAAAAAACAAGAAAATACCTCACATAGCAATGTTCAATCATCACAAATGCTCACAATTAATTATGTCTCAATCATCACGGTTCTCTCGCCACCACAGTGGTAGAGTACCGTAAGAAGCTAACACAACTCAAATTGCTTCCTTTTGAATTCCAATTCAAATCAAACTCAAACCTGAGCACACCTTGCTCAAATAAAGTCAAATACTCATCACAAACATGGATGGACGTCCACATGTTCCTTCAGGTATTGCAACTTTGCATAGCTTGCATTCACCGATGTCCTTTAAATTTAACAATATCTATTCCCTCTGCAGTTGATTTACCGACCTGACAATGGAGAAATTCTTGGAGTTCACATTTTGGGTTTGCATGTCACTGACCTCATCTACGAGACATCAAACACAATTGCCTTAGGAACTCATGTGCAAGTGAGTATAGCATGATAGTTTTTTTCCTAAACTTCGTATCCATCTTTGTGAGGCTTAACAATTTAGCTTAAATTAGCACATAATCGCTTCCACCATGAAGGACATCAAGTTTATTGTTCATGCACACCCAACATTGTCTAAAGTGCTAGATGAACTATTCAAAGCTGCCAAGGTACACATCAATGCTTTTTTCTTGTCGTGTTTAGAATTCTCGAGCCACAATTCTGAACAGCTGCAAGCTATGCTCTCTCTTTCCAATAGGGTAATTCGGGTGTTTCTCATTCTGTAAATGAACTAGTTGCAGCCAAGAGAAGGGCAGGATCTCAAGGCGAACCATCCACCGCAATCGCTCTTGAAGGTCCTTAGTTTCGCCACAAGCCTGCTATCTTCTCATAAACGAGATTGGCAACCATAGTTGAATGAGGAGTTGTTGTAGCTAACTGGTAACACCTTAGAATTCGAGGAAAAGAAGTTCATTGCATCTATCTGTCAATGGCCAGTCTCATTCTATGTATGAAATAATTACAAATTTTTTAGCTTGTTTAGATTTAATTATGAGGAGTTTCCTTTAGACTTTATCAATATGGGGTTGCTGGTTTGGTTCATGTTGCCTTCATTCTTTGTTGCTTGTCCAGTGAGTTATAAGTTGTCGGGACCCAAATATGCAAATCCAGACCCTATGTATATACCGCACTAGTTCAGGATCAGACTAGTGTACACAGGCTCAACATAGATGAATATCACAGTCATACATAGTGGAAACATAATAGAAGACTTCATATATTTTATATCAACCTGTTGATTGACCTTATGGAGGACCAAGATGGCGATTAGAGGGGGGTGAATGATCCCAAATAAAATTTTCCCCACTCAAAAATGATCCAATCAAGCCCACAAACAAATCAATCAAAAGGATCAAATGAGAGGGAACAAACTGTTATGCAAGGGCGGTGCTACCACTGGGAGGCCGATAGTACCACACTAGGGGACATAGCATCAGGCTCAAGAATAGCAGCAAGAACTGAGTCTGAAAACAGCACGACTCAAAAGCAAATTTTGAGGAATTTTTTGATCGACTGGACAAAAGCTCACAAAACTTGTAGATGTACTCCTAAGGATGTCAGGAACTTATTCCAACCTTCAATCGCAAGGATAGACATCAAAGTTCCGACCTTTTTCACTTTGAAGGAAGAACACACCAAGTTTGAGCAAAACTCAAGAACTTGATCTTGGACTTGCTCGTAGGGATGTAATAATCAATATGATCTTAGATGACCTCCCATATGTCACAGCAAGTAAGAACACCAAAGAAGCACCCCTCAAACATGCAAGATGAAATCTACCAAGAATCCTTCCTTTTCAAGCCAAAAACTGATTTCTTAAGAAAAGCTCTGGAGATCATGTTAAAAGCTTGCCAAGATGATTGGGATATGGTCTTTAAAAAATTAATTCATCAATCATTTATCCTTGACATCAAATGATCAATAATGAAATAAACCAGAGAGATCAAAGACTCAAAAGGAAGGAAACCAACACTAAAGCTGGAGTACGTTCTAATGGATCTTGCTGGGTTGAAACATATTCTAAAAGTTCCTCAACCACTTATGCATTCTAGATCCGGTAGAAGCTCTCAGCATGTTGGTGAAGCAAGAACTCAAGTAAAGAAATTTCGCAAATACGATCTACAAGAATGATTCTCTTCAAGAACAAAAGATCGGTTTCTTATGAAGAACACATAAGATTTGCCTAGATGATTGGGATATGATCTGAAAAAGATTAATCCATCAATCATACATCCTTAGCACAAGAAGCACAAACACAAGAAGCACAAGCAAGCCAGACCACTCGAGGTCCGACCATTGGTCTTCGACCAGGACAGACTCAAATCAAACTCAACCTTGAGCACCAAAAGCTCGAATACAGTCAATTACTCATGACACACTTGGGTAGACCTCCGCATGGTCTTTCACCTTATAGTCGAACTTACATGAATATACCACGCAGGGCTAAACTAAGAACATTAAACTAAATTGAAGAGGAATGGAAAACGTAGATGACCCCTCAGTACACCACAAACAACTGACAAGGTTCGTATCCAAAACATTCGTCTCCTATTGGTTCTCCTCCTCCAAAGTTAGTTTAGACTCTTCAATTGGTGGTTTGTTGTAGGCAATGGTGAGTACTTAAAGCACTCAACAAGTTGTGCACAGAATGCAATTCTATCATAACTATATGCAAAGCTTATTCCAATGGAATGGCTATCATGGTTATTTTTTTCAATAAAGCAGCATTTACAAGTGAATAATATAGGTAGATTGAAAAGACAGTATAACAAATAATAGTAAATAATAACTTTCAGTATTTCTCAAGTAACATGGCATCCAACCCTAAGTCATGTTCCAAACTTTCCAATAGCATCCAGCCTTCCTATCCAAGCTTTTATTTTATAAAAAATCTAACCCTTGACTATAATCACCGAGCATTGCTCAATACTGTGGGCACGGCTATCTGAATAGATTTTACACTCTGCAGAGGTTATACGCTTTACCCACACGACATGATCGTCTCTTTGTGCAACGCCATTAACACACTTCCTTTGGTGTGCCCGCAGAGAGATCATGACAAAGCCTTTACAAAGGTCTGCGCTTCCTCCTCAATCAGGTCATTCTCTCGATCCAGCCCCTTCCGCTGCTCCCCCTCATCCAGATCGGTGCCTCCTCCTCCTGATCCTAATGGTGCAGCACGTCCTCCTCCCCCGTACGGCGCGTCGTCGTCCTCCCCCGGTCGGCACGGCGCCACCTCCTACCCCCCCCCCCCGTCAGCGCAGTGCCTCCTCCTCCTCCCGATCTGGTTTCAACACTGAAGGGTTACACCACCACAACAGGGCCCCTCTTGCACCATGTGAGTTGATCTATAAACCCGGACTCACATCACACCACCAGTAGTAGTACCAAAACTAAAACATTGCAAATTAATCAGCTTGGTCTGTCCTATTCTAGACATATGGTTGCATGTTTGACTCGGTTCAAAAGCTTGCAAGGTTAAGTCCTTAAGATGACCGAGGCAAGACTTCCACAAACCCTCTGCCCTTCTGGCCTACCTTGGCACACTGCCCCTTGCCACTTGCCCCAATCTAAATGATTACCACCCCAGTTGATTACCAAGTATCACGTGCCATCAACAAGTCAACATCGTTGCGTGACAACCCACTATTACAAAATGATACATCACTATCGCTTCATCTGGGTCGGTTCTGAAGTTTTTAGGAAAAATCGATTGTGATAGATGATTTAAGGAGGGGGTGTTAATAATAATCATAATCAGTTCTCAGGTTAGAAGCGATTATGATGTAGAATTGGGCACATCATAATAGGTTTTAATGTTAGAAACAATTGTGATGTACCATGCACATCACAATTGGTTCTGAGATAGGAATCGATTGTGATGTGCATGCACATCACAATCGATTCTATAATAAGAACCAATTGTGATGAGCCCAGGTATATCACAATCGGTTCTGAGGTGAGAACCGATTGTGATGTGCATGGCACATCACAATCGTTTCTAATGTTAGAACTAATTGTGATGTGCTTTGCTAGGTTATTTGTACCCTCAGGCTGAACTCTCCTCTGTTGTTGTTCCAGAGGCTGAAAAAACCACTGCCACCCAAAAAAACACCACAGATTCTAGTTGGAAGTAATACTTGGGTGAGAAATTTTGAAATCCTCGAGGTTGGGGTTAAGAGGGTAAAGGTTGAAGTGTTACCTTGTGGAGATTTCCTCTCTTTTTTCCCTTATTTGTGGTTTTCTTCAAAATGTGAGCATTCCTTCAAACCCCTTTAATTTTGCACTAGGTTGTTGTTGCACTGGAATTGTGTATCCTATCAGATTTCACACCGTTTATTTGACAAGCACACATATATTTAATTATCTTTGTAGTACTCTCGTGTTAATCTAATATTGTTGTTGCTGTAATATGATGAATTAGAGTTTAGGTTACGTAACCTACGTCTCCCTTTCGAGGCTGGTTGTTTATAAATATGTTGAAATGTCATATTTATAAGCAAGCTATCTCGAATTGTCCACGGTTTTTTGGACAGTTTGAGGAAATGTGGTTCGGACAAGTTCCTAGGCTGTTGTACAACTGCAGAGAAAGTTTCGGTACCATCTCCGTGGTGTTCTCCGGATACACACCCCTCTTGACCTGTTGTCTAGACGTGTCTCTGGAGAACAACGAGGAGATGCTGCCGAAATTTTCTCTAAAGTAGTATAATAGCTTAGGAGCTTGCCCAAACCACATTTCCTCGAATAGGATTAGGACCTAACCTATTTAGAGATCAGGAGTCATCATTGGTACGTACTTAGTTGGTCAACAAATAGATGTTTCATTAAGATCATTCAATTTGTCAACTTTGTTAATGCTTACACCCTTATTTTGTTTCATTGAAGCCACAAGATTTGCCAGCTACTGCATTAATTAGGTAATTCGATATCATTATTCATATTTTAAATGTATGCCTCCTAACTAGGGAATTCGAAGCGCTTAACTAGGAAAGAATGTATTGGGAGAAAATTATATATCTTGGAACCCGTCCTCTATTCTGCAAAGGTAATGAAATGATGTCTCAATATTCGAAATGGCTAGATAGCTGTCACTCTAGTTTTTCATTAATTTATTGTGTGTAGCTTAATTGCAGATGGATCGTGAAGAATGGATGTATCAGAAAAGTCGTGTGAGTCCCGAATTTCTAAGTGGTGTTAAGGAGTTCAAAAAAATTGCAGAAGAAGACATAGTGAAGAGGGGTGTAAACTTCATATATTTCTACTGTACGATCCTGGACGCTGTGAGTATCGCACCATACAGCATGAGCTTATGACTTTTATAGGATTTCGCATTATGTTTTCTAACATTCAACACGAGTTGCAAGGCAATGAGGCAACGAGCCGTGACGAATCAACAACTAGTTGGGTTCGTCGACCCTAAGCTTGTGTCCGCGACCATGGTTAGGCTTCACCCGGAGCTCATTGCCAGGTACATCAAGGGGGCATTGAAAGATGAGTCAAAGAAGGACTTCGTTCCATTCCCGTACCACGAGGAGTAAGTAGTACTTTACCCTTGAATTACTTGTACGCACTTAAACCGTATGCGAACTTATTTCCTTGCACTGCATACCATTTAATAAGCAACCATTAGGTTCTACTCGTCCTCGTTCCGAGTGAAAACAAAGTCTACACTTTTAACTCGATCGAGAAGAGACCAATGGCCTACTCGATCAAGCCTCCTTTGGAGAAGTTCATACTGTAACCTAACACTTTCTGTATTTAACTACGTTCATTCCTTTTTTCACTCAACAGCATCTCTCGAATGTATGTAGGGGTTTCTCATCCTATGTCGCTGAAGGAGGGCAACACGATGACAAACAGGGCGACAACCTAGAGTATAAGCGTTTCAAGGTAAAAGTGTCATCATGTTGATCGTGGCCGGCGGAACATACCTTTTCCCTAAGGTATATGTACATGCATAATAATACACTTAGCCTTTTACATACAAATTTTAAAACTTAAATTAGTGCACACATTTCTATTTTGCAGAACATCGATACCCCAGAAGAGCTTACAGAGCAAAGAACTCAACAAATTACGAGACCACTTATGCCAGTGGTACTCGTTAGAAGTTATATCGGGGGACGGTAGTTTAGAGATCCTAAAGCCTCCTACTAGTCCATATGTAAACAATATTAATTATATACGTCAATGCGATATGCATGTGTACTGACTGTTAAGCATGTTTGTATTGTATATTGTGAACGAATGTGATATATGTATTGTAATAAAGTGTTTGTGTTCTATTATTGTAATATGTGCATTCTGTGTGTGATTATATATGTGCATACTGTTAATATGTGATGTTTTTGGGAGGATGCAAAAATGGCACACCTCCTAAATCATCATAATCGGTTCTTGGAATGAATCGATTGTGATGAGGTTGTCATCATAATTAGTTTCTTCTGAGAACCAATTGTGATGAGGTGGTCATCACAATTGCTTCCTTCCGAAAACCGATTGTGATAACCACCTCATCACAATCGATTCTCATAAAGAACCGATTGTGATGATGTCTCTATCACAATCGGGCCAACATCGACTGTGATAGCTCCTCCTTATCACAATCTAATAACTTTGTATCGCCACCAGAACTGACTGTGATGACGAAAAAGAACCGATTCTGATGTACATTCCTGTAGTAGTGACCCCGTCACTACTACTCAATATTATTGTGTGACAACACCTGACACACCAATTCCATAAACATGTTCCATATTCCATTAATCAAGATTGATTTTGATATTCCAAAAGACATGAGTTAACGTGGTATGGCTAAGCATACTACACACGGTCTAACCAACCCACGTTGATTTCTAATATTAACCAACTAGTAAAGAACCATCCTAAAGTGACAATTAATCATGGCATACAAATGACAAGGTAGGGTATACTTCAATTGGGTATATTAACTAGATCCCAAACTATTTGAAAGCAATTATACACATGAAATGACATGTAATAATTTAAATCAACATAGAAATTTTGTAAAACTAGGTTCAATATGATCAAAGCATAACTTGCCTTGGAAAAGTTTTTATTCTCGCTCTGGACCTTGATCTTGGTTCAACGATTTCTCCTCGGACGCTCCGAGCACTTCAATGTCTACGCGTAACAAGAGAAAACACTAAATAAATACCAAAATAAACATAAAACAATTCTAAAAATCAAATAAAATTCACCATTAAATATATCTCAATTTTACAAATTTTTAGAAACTTGAATCACCTCAATCGGAGCTCGTATGAAGGAGAACAGGCTCTCGAAAGATTTGATAAATAAGAAAATCAGAAAATAGAAAATAATTAATTATCCAGAATTATTTTTGTACTAAAAACTCTAATTATGGCGTCAGCACCGTGCCAACCAATCGCAGGCCGACACGTGGCCAGGTCTATGGACGCGGTCCACCAGATCGGCCAGTTTACCGTGTACGCGGTCCACAGTGCTTCGCACGACGTGCCCGACACACGGTGACATGCCATTGGATGTAGTGCCGCCCACGCGGTGGTCCTCAATGGCTGACGTGTGGCTAGATCCCAACCGCTCGTGATAGATCAAATGGGCAAGATCCCGACGCATGCTGGCTTGACCGAAGCGACGCGGACACACGACAGTCCCGGGCGATGTCAACGTGGTAGAATCTTGATCGCGCAACGTAGATTGAACGGCCCCAAAACTTCAAAGCATGATGATGGCGCTGCTGCTGCGCAACTCATCGGAGTTGGGGACGAAGGCCTCTTGGAAGAAGTTTCCTCGTGGGTTCACTTCAGTTTTGCGCAGATCTGGTAGTGCTCCCCACGGTGAACTCGTGGATGGTCTCGTCTTCAACCACAGTGTGGCAGACGGCGAGATCTCGTTAATTGAAGGCGGCGGTGAGCTCACAGAACTTCGGCGACCTCGATCTCTCCAACCAATGCATCTCGAACGACGTTATCTAGGGCAAAAGGAAGCTGCGACTCTGCCAAACCTCAGACGACACAACCCGGCATTTATAGCCTCGACGTCCGCACTCAAATCGGAACCCTAATCTGTCACGACGGAGGAATCCAAGATCGAGACGGTGGCAGCTACGTGGAGAAGATGAAATCCTAACCGTACACACGTCGAAGATCACGTGTCTGCCAGTGGTTCAGATGCGGCGCAATCTCAACCGCCCGTAGGGCCTTGATCCAACGACTCTCAGGCATGAGTGACATGGCTACATCCTGACCACCGGATCAAGATCCAATGGGAACAAATCCTAGGGTTTTTAGAACTCGGGCTGACCTGGCTGAAACAGGTCGAACCCAATAGGCTCTGGCCCAACACTCATTTGAATTTCTCAGGCTTTTCGATTTAAAATAATTCCGATAAATAGAATAATTCGGATAAGGTTTTAAAAATATCAGAAAAATCCCAGAAAAATTTGGAAAATACTTTGAGACATTTGAAACTCAAATAAAATAATTTTGATAATTTTTTTTAATATTTCTCATTAATTAAATAGTTTTCATAATAGACCATAATCACAAATAATTAATAAATGCCAATAAATTCCAGAAAAATCCAATAAATTCAGAAAATCCATAAAATCCATATGAAATCAAAATAATCCAATAATTGGGATGTTACAAACCTCCCCCTTAACAGAATCTCGACCCCGAGATTCAGGGCTGACTAAAGAATAGGTTAGTAAATTCTGACTTCAAATCTTCCTCACGA
This sequence comes from Otatea glauca, assembly GCA_036346275.1. Classification (NCBI taxonomy): domain Eukaryota; kingdom Viridiplantae; phylum Streptophyta; class Magnoliopsida; order Poales; family Poaceae; genus Otatea; species Otatea glauca. Next base: position 27,514,117 of record CM070720.1, read on the forward strand.
TCCAAGGTAGATTCACTTTCTGAATGGTTGCTCCACTGAACTCTACAAAAGCGAGTTGGCTTGTTTATGGTCTTATGCTCCATCACTATCAGAATCTTAATCGACTGCTTCTTGTTTGTCAAATCTTCTAATGGTGTTTGCTCTGTTGGCACTCTGAGACAATTCTTGAGCTGTGACATATGGAACACATCATGCACTTCTACCAAAGACAGAGACAACTCTAACTGATAAGCAACCTCTCCTCGACGGCTCAAGATTTTAAACGGATCAATATATCTTGACGCAAGCTTTCCTTTAGCGTGAAACCATTTGACTCCTTTAAGAGAGGTAACTCTAAGATACACAAAATCATCTGACTCAAAACTCAACTCTCGACGATGATTATCAGCATAACTCTTCTATCTCGATTGAGCTACTTTCAACCTCCCTCTGATCATAGCGATCTGCTCTTTAGCTTCCTTAAGAATATTAGGCCCAAATACAAGATGCTCTCCTGTCTCATTCTAATTCAACATAGTATGACAGGGACGACCATACAAAGCTTCAAATTGTGACATTTACAAACTTGCTTGATAAATGTTGTTATAACTAAATTCTGCATACGACAAACTTTTATCCCATGAAGTTGCATAAGCTAATGCACAGGCTCTCAGCATATCCTCCAGAATTTGATTAACTCTCTCAGTCTGACCATATGTCTGCGGATGATATGCTGTACTGAAATTCAAATGAGTTACCATTGCTACATGCAACTTACTCCAAAATCTCGAAGTAAATTGGGTACCTCTATCTGACATTATCTTCCTTAGCACTTCATGAAAACACACAATCCTTGATATGTATAGCTCTGCCAAACAATCTCCTGAATAAGTAGTCTTAATTGGTATAAAATGAGCAACTTTGGTCAACCGATTAACGATAATCCATATGGAATCATAACCATTCTGGGTTCTAGGTAAACCAGTAATAAATCTATATTGATTTCCTCCCACTTCCATTCAAAAACCTTTAGCGGTTGTAACAAACTCGCGGGCCTTTCATTCATTGCCTTTACTCTCTAACACACATCACATAGAGAAACATGCTCAGCAACTTCACGCTTCATATTAAGCCACCAAAACCTTTCCTTAAGGATACATCTTGGCATTTCCTGGATGAATCGAATACTTTGAATCATGAGCTTCCTAAAAAATCAACTACTTAAGCTCTTTCTTGTTTGGTACATAGATTCGACCTTTAAACCACATAATACCTTGACCATCCAAAGTAAAATCTTTGGCTAAGCCTTCATCCTTCTTAGACTTGATTCTATTGATCTTTTCATCATCCTTCTGATCTTTTCTGATCTGATCTTCTAGAATCGACTTTACTTTCAAAGTAGCTAGAAATCCTTTTGGAATAACTTCCAGTTTCAACTTCTGAAATTCCTTGCACAATTTCGATTGATCATTTAACACTAGCATATTAACATTGTGGCTCTTACGACTTAAGGCATCAGCTACCACATTAGCCTTTCCAGGATGATAGTGGATTTTAACATTATAATCCTTTATCAACTCCAACCATCTCCTCTGTCTCATATTGAGATCCGATTGAATAAAGATATATTTTAAACTCTTGTGGTCCGTATATATCTCACATCTATTACCGATGAGATAATGATGCCACAACTTCAAAGCATGCACTATGGTAGCTAATTCCAAATCATGCATTGGGTAATTCTCTTCATGTGGCCTTAATTGCCTTGACGCATATGCAACAACTTTGCCATTATGCATCAATATGCATCTAAGACCTTGTCTGAAAGCATCACAGTATATATCAAAACTGTTCTGAACATCTGTCAACACCAACACCGGTGCTATTGTCAGACGCTTCTTCAATTCCTAAAAAAAATTCGCACTCCGACATCCATGCGAACTTCTTCTTCTTTTTCGACAACTGTGTAAGCGGTCTAGCAATCATCGAAAATCCCTTGATAAATCGACGGTAATGTCTTGCCATCCCCAGAAAACTACGAATCTAGGTAACTGACCTCGGTTGTTCCCAATGCAGCACTGCTTCCACATTGCTTGGGTCAACAACCACTCCTTTAACAGTCATCACTTGTCTAAGGAACTCAACCTTCTCCTTCCAAAAATCACAGTTGCTAAACTTAGCATACCGTTGTTGCTCTCGCAGCTTTTCAAGAACTAATCTCAAATGTTCTGCATGCGCTTCCTCTGACTTGGAGTAAACAAGAATATCATCTATGAATACGACGACAAACTTGTCCAAATATTCCATGAAAACTTTATTTATCATGTTCACAAAAAATGCAGGAGCATTGGTCAATCCAAAAGATATGACCGTAAACTCGTAATGTCCATATCGCGTAGAAAATGTAGTCTTAGTGACATCCTCCGCACGAATCTTTAATTGATGATACCTTGATCAAAGATCTATCTTGAAGAAAACTCCAGTTCCTTTTAAATGATCAAACAAGTCATTGATCCTAGACTACGGATACTTATTCTTCATCAAAACAAGTCATCGATCCTAGGCAACAGATACTTATTCTTCATCATCACTTCATTAAGTGCACGATAATCAATGCACATCCTTTGACTTCTGTCATTTTTCCTGACAAACAAAATAGATGCTCCCCATGGAGACGAACTAGGTCTCACAAAACATTTCTCTAGCAACTCCTCGATCTGCTTCTTCATCTCTATCAATTCATCAGGAGGCATCTGATACGGTCTTTTTGTTATTGGTGTTGTACCAGGCACTAACTCAATATCCCGATCTGGTGGCATACCAGGGAAATCCTTAGAAAAAACATCTGGGTATTCTCTAACAACTAGCACATCTTCTAAACTGGTAACCTTCACACTGTTAACCATCAACTGACCATCATGAACTATAGTCGCTTAAAATTCCACTTTCTCTCCATTAGGGGTTTCAACTAACACAACTCTTCGACCACAATCCAAAACAGCATTATATTTGGACAACCAATCCATTTCAAGGATAATATCTAAGGTCTGGGTATCCAATATGATAAGATTTGCTAGGAATGTACTCCATCAATGAGTAACTTAACTCCCAAACACCCAAGACTAGATCGAAGTTTTGATCATGGGGCTTGGACTAATAGCACACATTTAAGATTCTTAACATCCAACCCATTTTCAACAGCAAAAACTCAAGAAATGAAAGAATGCAAAGCTCTAGAATCAAATAAAAATGTTGTTGGTACTGAGTTAACCAGAAACTTATCTAGTGCAACGTTAGATGCATCCTGAGCTCCATTTACGGTGATGTGGTTGGCTCGACCTCTCATTGTTGCTTGGGGCGTAGCTTTAGCTTGACTTATCCCATGGTTCACTCCTGAAACGGGTGCCTTAGCACGTGTAGTTCCCAGGTTGAACCGAATAGGTGTAATACCTCCTTTCTAAGGACATTTGTTTGCGAAGTGACCCAGCTCATTGCAACTATAACAGCGTCTAACAGAAGACTGTTGATTTCCTCCCGGTGCATTGTTTCCTTGAGCAGCCATTTGAAAATTCTGACCAGGTGTACGTGGTGCAAGTGTCGTTGTCTTGTTCGTAGCCTGCGGCTAAAATCTCGCAAACTGTTGAGAAGTCATTCTCAACCTTAACTGATTTGGACGTCCTCCTTGATGAGTTATCCTGCGTTTGCGATCTTCACCAACTTATTTACACTTGTCTTCCAAAATTAAAGCTTTGTTGACTAATTCCTGGAAATTAGGGAAGTTATAGGTAATCAACCCAACTTGCAGACCAGATTTCAGTCACTTCATGAAACGAGATTGTCTTGCCTTATCAGTTGCAACATCTTCAGGGGCATAGCTTGCAAGCTGTGTAAACTTATTCAGATAATCAACCACTGGCTGGCTTCCTTGCTTAAGTGCCCCGAATTCTTCCTTCTTCAGATCTATCATTCCTTCAAGTACATGAAACTCACGAAATGCAGTAGTAAACTCTTCCTAGGTGATCTCTTGTGGGGCTTCATGAGGAGCGTAATAGTTCTCCCACCTTTCAACAGTAGTTCCTTCTAGTTGATGAGAAGCATAGAGAACCTTCTCATTACCTTCACAATGGGTTATGTGTAGCTCCCTTTCTATGGTTCTGAGCAAATCATCAGCTTCTAGGGGATTGACATTCCCAGAGAATGTTGGTGGACGAGTCCTCATAAAATCAGACAACTTTAAATAAGGATGAGATCCATTGTGGTTAAGTTGAGCAGTGTTGTTAACTGTGGTTTCAGTTGTCATATTCTGCATCTGTTACATCATAGTTTGCATTAATTGAGTCTGAGCAGCGAGAAAAGCTCCAAAGTTCTGCATATCTACTAGCAGTGATGGTTGAGGAAGTGCTCCATCATTGGGATTGTCATTGGATCGGTTTCCACTACCAGAAGCTCCATTATTTCTACGAGTGTTAACCATCTGTTGATTGCTTCATAGGGTTAGGGGGAAAGAGATACAGCACAGATAAGATAAGATACAAGAATCCTAGTGCAGGGGAGACAGGTTTAACCTAATAACTTAAGCAAGCTTTATTAATAAATTGGTATGGTTGCTTACAAAAGCCTAAAAGCTATGCAACACATACTGCACACTCAGTAATCAAGAAAGAACCAAACCAATCTAAGCACACCAACTAACGACTACAAAGGTGACACTGTCTAACTTAAATAGACGCGACCCAAAACAAGTCTCAACTACTAACTAACTCTCACTCATCCAACCACCCAGGCTGGGGCTCTCCCGGTGCATACACCGGTGGTTGGGCTGGCACGGGTGCAAAACGATCCTGATGTCCAGCAACTGGCACCTCGAAGTCCACATACATATCACACTCCTCTAGCTCCATCTCAAGCTCCTCGGGATCTTCTTCCTTTTTCTCGTTTTGCCCATTCCCTACTTCAAAAGTGGTGAACATTTTCCTATCACCGGTCATATGTTGAGTGCATCCGCTATCCAACACCCAATGTCGTCCACCGGTTTTGTAGTTTATCTACAAAAGAGAATCAAGTATTTTTAGTTACCCAAATTTGTTTGGGTCCTTGGAGGTTAGTAACCAAGGCTTTGGGCACCCAAATGGCATTCATTTTACGGCCAAGTATAGGAGTGCCAACAAATTTAGCAATTATTTTACCAAAACTATCTTTCTTAAGCACATAGCAAGAGTCATGAATGTTATTTTTAGTTGTTTTATCCAAGAGGCAATTATTTGATAGATGACCTACCTCATGACATTTATAACAAAACTTCCCATTTGATTTAACGAATCGAGGAGCTTTGTTATTAATCTTTTTGCCCTTATAAGGAACATATCCTAGTCCTTCTTTATTGTAGGAGCATATTTGACCAATCAAGATTTTATTAAGTGTGTCTTTACCCTTAAAACATATATCAAGACCTTTGCTAAGTTTGTTCACTTGTTCCTTAAGTTCATTATTTTCTATCACTAGGTTTTCATGGCATGAAATGGAATTAGAGCATGAAATTGAAGACATATCAACTAAATCATCACAAGAGGTAAATGTGCTAGTTTTTGATATACAACATGAATCGATTTCTAAGCAAGATACATCATCAATAATTTTGCAACAAATCCCTATATCATTTTGAGACTTTGAATGGTCCTTAGCAAGAAGAGTCTCATGAGCTTCCTTTAGCTCCTCATAAGAGTCTTTGAGAGAAAGGTATTCTTTTCTCAAGACTTTATGTTTAGACTTTTCTTTACCGAGATACTCATTTAAATCCTCAAGCATATCCATTAATTTATCATAGGAGGGTTCATCATCATTTGTGTTTACCTTAAAATCTCCTTTTGCCATAAGACACAAGGGAGTGACGAAAGGTGATGAAGTCTCCTCAATAGCGATGCCGGCAAGACCCTTCTACTTTGGAGGTGTATCATCCTCGGAAGAGTCGGAGTCCAAATATTCTTCTTCGGAGTTCCACTCCCCAATGTGAGCCTCGCCTTTCCCATCTTTATTCAACTTCTTGAAGAGCTTCTTCTTCCCATGAAAGAACTTCTTCTTCGAGGGGGACTTGTTTTTGTTGTCCCTTTTCTTTGGACATTTTGAGGCAATATGTCCCTTATCATCACACTCATAGCACCGGATATTTGCATATCGGTTGGTGCTAGAGTATTGTCCCTTCTTGAATTTTTGAGGACCACTTGTGCTTGAGCGCCTCTTCATTAAATTTTCTCATTCTTTTTACAAGGAGAGCCATTTCCTCCTCGGTGTCTTCATCATCATCGGAGTCATTGAGCATCTCATCGCTTGATTTCGCCTTTGCTTCGAAGGCGATGTTCTTCTTCTTAGAAGAGCTTTGCTCCAAAAGCTCTTCCCTATCCTTCTTGTAAAGCTCATTGGTTATGAGATTTCCAAGGAGTCCCGTTGGCGTCATTCTTGGCAACTCCGGTGAGTTGAGAAACAACGTCACCAAGGTCTCATATTTTTTCGGTAGAGCCCTAAGCATCTTACGAACAATGTCAAAATCGGTTAGTGATGCTCCAAGGCCCTTGAGCTCATTTACTATGTTGTTCAATCGCGAATACATCTCATTGATGTTTTCATGAGGCAACATAATGAAACTCATCCGTGTTCAAAGCGCCAAAAAGAGCATTCATAGCTTGAGCATTAAGATGAATGTTTCGCTCCTCTTGGTCTATTGTGAGTGTGGGATTGACCCCCGGAGTGAAACCTTCAACTACAATTCTCCATATGCTTAGACTCATGGCCTTAAGATAAACGGTCATGCGAATTTTCCAATAAGCATGATTTGTACCATCAAAAAATGGCGCATTGCCTATTGACACCGCATCGCTAGCCATCCTTACTCTCTAGGCGGTGAAGCCCCAAAAGAGAGTCCAAGCTCTGATACCACTTGTAGGATCAAGGATAACCGACTAGAGGGGGTGAATAGGAGGTTTCTAAATTTTTCGACACTATTTAGGAATTACGAACGACACCAAGATATAGAGATACAAAATGTAAATTCACACTAAATTTCTCTAGCAAACACTTGAGATACTATGTCAAATTTAGTGTAGCAAATGTACTAGTGATCACAAGACTATCAAGAATATGCTATCAATGAAATAGATTCTCAACAACGAGGAATACCAATCATAAATAAATATGAGACAAGAATTTTAACCGTGGTCTCGGAGACTTGCCGGTCTCCCCTACTCCACGTTGAGGTGACTTGAATCACTTCAAGCCGGCTCGACTCGCTTGAGCCTTCCTCGATCACTAAGGTAGTTCTTCCCCGCTCCGGGTAGGCGAACTCTGGCCTTCACAACTTGCCGGGACTTCTCACAATCTCCGTTGAGAAGCTCACCATGCACGATCGCCACCAAGCCTTCTAGGAGGTGGCAACCTCCAAGAGTAATAAACCTTGACGCTTGCTTGAGGTCAAATATCGGTGTCTAAAGGCTCAAACACGAAATGCAATACTCAATCTTGCTTCTCACACTCACAAATGGAAATTGAATGCACACTAGAGTGGAGAACACTTGCTAGAGCTCAAATATCATCAATGAGGACCAAGAGTGGCTCTAGAATGCAGGTGGGGAGGTATTTATAGCCTCCACCAAACTTTCTAGCCGTTGGAGCTCGAAATGGGCAAAAGTATGTTTTTCCGATGCTACCGCCCATGTAGGACCGGTAGCACCGGGCTCCATTTCAACGGCTAGAACAGTGCATTTAATGCACTTGCCAAAGACCGTTGCTCAGGGTCCGGTGCTACCACCCAACTAGGACCGATAGCACCGGGCCCCTTTTCATTTTGTTTCTTCAAAAAGTGACCTCTCTGGAATTTAAACAACGGGCTGAGGGCCGGTGCTACCGCTGGTCCGGTAGCACCGGACTACCATGGGCGGTAGCACCGGGCTACAAATAAGCCAAAACACACCCCTCTGTAATTTTTACACCGGACAATGTCCGGTGCTACCGAAGGTCCGGTAGCACCGGGATACCAAAAATGCCCAAAAAGCCCTTCTCTGGAATTTCCACACTGGGTTAAAATCCGGTGCTACCGATAGTCCGGTAGCACCGGGTTACCATAGGCGGTAGCACCGGGATACCAAAAACCATAAAGGAGCTTCTCTGGAATTTTTACACCGCCTCATCGTGCCGGGCGCTACCACGCACTGTAGCACCGCCGTCTTTGGCATGGGCGGTAGCACCGGATTTCCAGAGACTTGATTAGTTTAAAAAGATTTTCTATATAGGAACTTATATATCATCAAGCATTCATTTGAATATGTAATTTGAGCCTTTAAACCCTAAATGACATCAAGATAAGCGTCAAGATCCCTCTTTATAGTACGGCCCTAATTCTAGCAAACCGATCTTTCTTCCAAACTACAAGATCGACAAAAGTCTAGAAAAAAGAACCTTATAATTATACCTTTTCACGATCTTGACATATTTGATCTTCCCTTTGTACTTTCCTTGGCATTTCCATGGTCACCGAAACTGGGATTAACCTACTTTCAATATTCTCAAGGAAAGTGTTAGTCCATTGACCAAGGTTGACATTAATTATCGAAACCAAAACAACCTGGGTGCCTAGATGCTTTCAGTCTCCCCCTTTTTGGTAATTGATGACAACCTTAAAGTGATAATGAATTGAAATTGATTTTGAGTGAGCAAATAGGTAAAGAAAGTTTTGCTTCAAGTGATTGAATGTTCATTAGATTCTTGCTTCTTGAAACACCAAACTATTCAATCATGATATTTTTAGAGAGCAGAAACTCCCCCTAGAAATGTGCATGTTAATAGAAAGTGAATAGTTGCACATTTAAGATAAATGCAAAGATTTTGACAGAGTTTTGTTCAATAATTGAATCTGTGGATGAACAAATAAGGATATTGAAACAACAATATGATATCTAAGATTGCAATAAGTTTGCAAGAGCATGAGAATATTTAAAACAACCATATGTATTACAAATGTTTAACCATGACTTATACATTCAAAACAACCAAAACACATCACATATCCATAGCAACTAAATATCAACCAAAATACATCACAAGGTTTATAGTTTCTTTCTTTTCACTTTATCTTCACTTTTACTTCTCCCCCTTTGGCATCAAATACCAAAAGGGGATCGTCGAGGAGCTCAAGAAGATGGAGGAGCAGGAGGAGGCGAAGGCGGAGTAGACGGAGGAGCACGAGATCCCGAGCGCTGATAAAAGATAGGAAGAGACGAACGGAGCTCAGAGAGAGATGAGTCAATCAAATCCAGTCGTCCTCTGGCCTCCTCAACCATCTGCCTAGTTTGAGACTGAAGCTCCTCCAATCGAGAGAAACCGCTCATCATGTCAAATCTGAGACTCGATAGATTACTCATTAGGTCATTCCTCAAACGGTCAAAGAACTGATCATGCTGAGATGGAGGGACCTCTGAGGCAACTGGTATCTCCTGGGACTGAGGCTGCTGAGATGAGGACTGATCCCGCTGGTTGATGGTCTGAGGAGCTGCCTCACGGGGTCTGTATGGCTTGTGAGCACTTCCGCAACCTCCTCTATATCCAGTCACCTTTTTTATTATCATCATAATTAAGGGACCGAAATAAAGTCTTTTACCTCTGTCGCTAGTAGAAGAGACCATCACTCTGATCATAAAGTCAACCACATCAAATTATGTTTATAGATGATCTTGTTCATGATGTTCCAAGCATATCCTCTGATCTCATCAAGATTGTCGCTTTTTGGATGAACGGTAACCCTTATGATTCTGTTGATAAGACTGGATGAAGGAAGGAGATGTGTCATTTTACTTGGACGCTTAACTGAGGCAGCTGGATCATAGAATTGAAATTGCCTATCGAGGGGAAGAACCCTGTCACTGTGAATATTTGGATACCCACTATGGTAAATCCCCCATGCCTCCTCAATCTCACCTTTTGTAACTGTATACACTGCAGCATCCGTCATCCAAGTAATTGCATCAAAGGTTTCAGAGACATGCATGGTAGCATAAAACTGCCTCACCAGGTCATCGTTGTAGTCACATTTCTTACTGACAAAATCTGACAACCCAGCACCATGAAATAACTCAGGAACACCCACAAACAAAGGAATATTTCTAATATGCTCCCAATTTATCCATTTATGATCAGCAAATTCCTTGTTCTTATAGATTTCATAAAATGCTTTTTGCTGAAAAATGGTCCTGAATTTATCCTCTGTTGCACTTCTAGGCAGCATATATTGGTTGGCTTGTCTAAGAGAGAAGAAATGATCACCTTTGATTTTTCTCAGATCAATGGATGGATTAAAATTGTCAAAGCTTTCATGTTCATCCCTTGATCCCGCATCCCTATCTTCATCAACCTCCATATACTCATCATCATTTGTCTTCTCACTGCTTGATTCTGATTCAACTTGTTTTCCTTTAGATTTCCTTGAGGTGCCACCAATGTCTCACATGCTCTTTTGTCTGACTTCACGACGTCTTGAAGCTATTGGAATATTGTCTTCACTGTCTGAATCTTGAGGAAGAGGAGCACGACCTCTATTTGCAGCCATTTTTATGTAAGAACCAGATCCTCTGGTCTTAGGCATGATTACTGGACACAAAAGAGAATTTCAAGGAGTAAGATCAAGGTTGTATGCCCTAGATTTAGAGTCTTTTATGGAAAACAGCATTTGTGTGTACATTGTCTGCAATCCCGGTGCTATCGCCCATGCTAGATCGGTAGCACCGAGCTTTCTACGGTGCTACCATGCATGCTGGACCGGTAGCACCGTATATGGGGCGGTGCTACCGCACAGAAATCGGTAGCACCGATCCTTTGAGGTTTAACCCTAATTTTGACAAAATTTGTGGTTTTGAGTGATTAGATTCAAGAAAATTGATCTACCAATATAGGTGATCCTTATTTCACTCATTCCATCCACAAATTTCGACAAGGTAGACACAAATTTTGCCACATTCCACAAGAGCCCTAAAGAAAGTAAAAAAGAAAAAGAAAACTAGGGCATGCAAAATGAAGGATTTTGATAAAGAGCGGAGGAATTGGTTACCTGAGGAGTTTCGAACTCAAGAGATTGATTTGCAAGAGAAAGGATTTGATTTCTCGAAGATCTTTGAGAGGAGACGAAGGAGGAAAGAGAGGGGGGGAGAGAGAGTTGGTGCGGTGCGAAGAGAATGAGGAAGACGGTAGCACCGCACTGGACTTAACCCCTAAACCCGACTAATCCGGTGCTACCGCGAATTCTCCGGTAGCACCGGTCTACGGTGCTACTGCCCTTGTATGAGCGGTGCTACCGGACAAGCAGCCAAAACACAAATAAATATCCAGAAAATCCAAAGTAACTTATAAGGTTTTAACATTTTATTTAAGATATACATTTGCATCCAAATCTTATATAAAATTTTCAAGACTTGTGGCTTAATTATGATTCAAACTTACTCTTTTTGAAACATGTAGCACTATTAGAGATTTAACACACATGTATTAAAATCACAAAAAGAACTCCCCCTTAAAGAGTGCTATATCTAAAGAATTTAAAGAGCATCAAATAAAATCCACAAGAATATTAAAAAAAAATCAAACAAGATTCACATATTTCAAACCACATTTGAGATATCTATGACATTTAATTCATTCCTCAATTTGCAGAACCGAGCTTCATCTAAAGGCTTGGTTAGAATATCCGCTAATTGATCTTCGGTTCTAATGTGACTAATCACAATATCTCCTTTGCTAACATGATCTCTCAAGAAATGATGACGAATTTCTATATGTTTAGTTCTTGAGTGTTGGACAGGGTTGTTGGCTATTTTAATGGCACTTTCATTATCACATAATAGAGGCATATTTTTAAAATCTATTCCATAGTCCATTAAAGTTTGCCTCATCCACAATAATTGAGCACAACAACTACCGGCGGATATGTATTAGGCTTCGGCGGTGGATAGAGCTACAGAATTTTGTTTCTTAGAGAACCAAGAAATAAGGGATCTACCTAGGAATTGGCAATTTCCGAAGGTGCTTTTTCTATCCACTTTGCAACCCGCATAATCCGAGTCCGAATATCCAATTAAATCAAAATTAGCACCTTTAGGATACCATAACCCTATATTTGAGGAATGCTTTAAATATCTTAGAATTCTCTTAACAGCTACTAGATGACATTCTTTAGGGGAAACTTGAAAGCGAGCACATATGCACACACTAAACATAATATCGGGCCTAGATACGGTGAGATAAATTAGACTACCAATCATAGAGCGATAAAGTTTTAAGTCTACCGGTTTACCTCCCTTATATAGATCAAGATGCCCATTGGCGGCTATTGGAGTCTTGATAGGCTTTGAGTCTTCCATGCCAAATCTCTTGAGCAAATCTTTCACATATTTGGTTTGACTCACGAATGTCCCATTTTTGAGTTGCTTAATTTGAAGTCCAAGGAAGAAACTTAATTCTCCAATCATTGACATCTCAAATTCCCTAGACATCATATCACCAAATTCTTTGCAAAAGTCTTCGTTAGTAGAACCAAATATAATATCATCAACATAGATTTGGTATACAAAGAATTCCTCATCAATTATTTTTGTAAAGAGTGTTGTATCAACCTTCCCAATTTTGAACCCTTTAGAGAGTAGAAAATCTCAAAGCCGCTCATACTATGCTCTAGGAGCTTGTTTAAGACCATATAGCGCCTTAGAGAATTTGTAAATATGGTTTGGATATTTAGAGCTTTCAAAACCGAGAGGTTGTTCAACAAATACCAATTCGGATATTTCTCCATTTAGAAATGCACTCTTTACATCCATTTGAAATAATTTAATATCAAAACAAGATGTAAAAGCAAGTAAGATTCTAATAGCTTCTAATCTAGCCATAGGTGCAAAAGTCTCACCAAAATCCAAACCTTCGATTTGAGTGAATCCTTGAGCCACTAGCCGAGCCTTATTTCTTACCACAATACCATTTTTTATCTTGTTTGTTTCGGAATACCCATTTTGTGCCTATTACATTGTTTTCCATGGGTCTTTCCACTAAAGTCCAAACAACATTTCGGGCAAAATTGTTGAGTTCTTCATGCATTGAATTTACCCAATCCGGATCATCTAGAGCTTCATCTATATGAGTAGGTTCAAAAGAAGATACGAAAGAGTAATGTTTGCAAAAAGAAGCGACACGAGATCGAGTTTGAACACCCTTACTAACATCACCCAATATTTGATCTATTGGATGATCTTTGGAGAGCTCGTGATGAATTCTTTGAGGTAGAGTGTGAGTTTGTTGATCACTCTCCTTTTCATCCACATCGATCGGTTGAACTTGATTTGGCGTTGCGAAAATAGAAGGTTCAACTTTAGTGGATGAAGGTTGATCTTGTTTGTCCTCCTTTGGTTTTATGTCTCCAAGCATCATGTTCTTCATTGCTTCTCTTAATCCTTCTTCACCTACATCATCCAAATTTTCTTACTCTTCTTGAGAGCCATTAGTTTCATCAAACTCAACATCGCAAGTTTCTTCCACAAAACCTTTATTTTTGTTAAATACACGATATGCTTTGCTATTTGAGGAATATCCAAGCAAGAACCCTTCATCACAACGACTTTGGAATTTTGAAAGTCGAACACCCTTTTTCAAGATGTAGCATTTGCAACCGAATACTCGAAAATAAGAAATATTTGGTCTTCTTCCAACAAGAAGCTCATAAGAGATCTTTTTTAAGAGACGATGCAAATAAAGCCTATTTGTTGCATGGCAAGCGGTATTAATGGCTTCCGCCCAAAAACTATCGGAAGTACCATACTCATCAAGCATAGTTCTTGCCATTTCAATTAATGTTCGATTTTTCCGTTCCACAACTCCATTTTGCTCCGGAGTGTAGGTGGCGGAAAGTTCGTGCTTTATTCCAAGTTCATCACAATAATCTTCAATTTTTATATTTTTGAACTCGGAACCGTTGTCACTACGATTCTTCTTAATTTTAAAATCAAATTCATTTTGAGCCCTTTTTGCAAAGTTTTTAAAGATACCAGAGGTTTCGGATTTATCATCTAGAAAGAACACCCAAGTATACCTTGAATAATCATCAACAATGACTAAGCAATAAGAATTTCCTCCAATGCTCTTATAGGTTGTTGGGCCAAACAAATCCATATGTAAGAGCTCTAATGGTCTAGATGTGGACATGATACTTTTTGAAGGATGAGAACTAGCCACTTGCTTGCCGGCTTGACAAGCGCTAAAAAATCTATTTTTCTCAAACTTTACATCTTTCAAGCCCACAACTAAATCATTTTTAAAAAGCTTTTTGAGTTGGATCATCCCAACATGAGCTAGTCTTCTATGCCATAACCATCCTAAGGATGTTTTTGCAATTAAACAAGTTTGAAGACATGACTCATTTGAGGTGAAATCAACCAAATACAAATTTCCAAATCTAAAACCTTTGAACGCTAAAGAATTATCATTTTCTTTAGAGATCACCACTCCATTCTTTGAAAATGTGCAAATAAGACCTAGATCACAAATTTGAGCAACCGATAACAAATTAAAATTTAAAGTTTCTACTAAAAAACATTTGAAATAGAAAGGTCATTTGAGATAGCAATTTTACCCAAACCCAATACCTTTCCTTTGCTATTGTCACCAAATGTTATCTTGTCATTTTGCCCATTACCCACTTCAAAAGTGGTGAACATTTTCCTATCACCGGTCATATGTTGAGTGCATCCGCTATCCAACACCCAATGTCGTCCACCGGTTTTGTAGTTTACCTACAAAAGAGAATCAAGTATTTTTAGGTACCCAAATTTATTTGGATCCTTGGAGGTTAGTAACCAAGGCTTTGGGCACCCAAATGGCATTCTTTTTACGGCCAAGTATAGGAGTGCCAACAAATTTAGCAATTATTTTACCAAAACTATCTTTCTTAAGCACATAGCAAGAGTCATGAATGTTATTTTTAGTTGTTTTATCCAAGAGGTAATTATTTGATAGATGACCTACCTCATGACATTTATAACAAAACTTCCCATTTGATTTAACGAATCGAGGAGCCTTGTTATTAATCTTTTTGCCCTTATAAGGAACATATCCTAGTCCTTCTTTATTGTAGGAGCATATTTGACCAATCAAGATTTTATTAAGTGTGTCTTTACCCTTAAAACATCTATCAAGACCTTTGCTAAGTTTGTTCACTTGTTCCTTAAGTTCATTATTTTCTATCACTAGGTTTTCATGGCATGAAATGGAATTAGAGCATGAAATTGATGACATATCAACTAAATCATCACAAGAGGTAAATGTGCTAGTTTTTGATATACAACATGAATCGATTTCTAAGCAAGATACATCATCAATAATTTTGCAACAAATCCCTATATCATTTTGAGACTTTGAATGGTCCTTAGCAAGAAGAGTCTCATGAGCTTCCTTTAGCTCCTCATAAGAGTCTTTGAGAGAAAGGTATTCTTTTCTCAAGACTTTATGTTTAGACTTTTCTTTACCGAGATACTCATTTAAATCCTCAAGCATATCCATTAATTTATCATAGGAGGGTTCATCATCATTTGTGTTTACCTTAAAATCTCCTTTTGCCATAAGACACAAGGGAGTGACGAAAGGTGATGAAGTCTCCTCAATAGCGATGCCGACAAGACCCTTCTACTTTGGAGGTGTATCATCCTCGGAAGAGTCGGAGTCCGAATATTCTTCTTCGGAGTTCCACTCCCCAATTGAGCCTCGCCTTTCCCATCTTTATTCAACTTCTTGAAGAGCTTCTTCTTCCCATGAAAGAACTTCTTCTTCGAGGGGGACTTGTTTTTGTTGTCCCTTTTCTTTGGACATTTTGAGGAAATATGTCCCTTATCATCACACTCATAGCACCAGATATTTGCATATCGGTTGGTGCTAGAGTATTGTCCCTTCTTGAATTTTTGAGGACCAGTTGTGCTTGAGCGCCTCTTCATTAAATTTTCTCATTCTTCTTAAAGGAGAGCCATTTCCTACTTGGTGTCTTCATCATCATCAGAGTCATTGAGCATGTCATCGCTTGATTTCGCCTTTGCTTCGAAGGCGATGTTCTTCTTCTTCGAAGAGCTTTGCTCCAAAAGCTCTTCTCTGTCCTTCTTGTAAAGCTCATTGGTTATGAGATTTCAAAGGAGTCCCGTTGGCGTCATTCTTGGCAATTCCGGTGAGTTGAGAAACAACGTCACCAAGGTCTCATATTTTTTCGGAAGAGCCCTAAGCATCTTACGAACAATGTCAAAATCGGTTAGTGATGCTCCAAGGCCCTTGAGCTCATTTACTATGTTGTTCAATCGTGAATACATCTCATTGATGTTTTCATGAGGCAACATAATGAAACTGTCATATTTGATTCGAAGCATATGCAATTTGGCTTCTTTGATCGAGGATGTTCCCTCATGAATTTCCGAGAGGGTTGTCCAAATCTCATGAGCGGTTTCAAGATTGCTCACTCGATTGAACTCATCCGCGTTCAAAGCGCCAAAAAGAGCATTCATAGCTTGAGCATTAAGATGAATGTTTCGCTCCTCTTGGTCTATTGTGAGTGTGGGATTGACCCCCGGAGTGAAACCTTCAACTACAATTCTCCATATGCTTGGACTCATGGCCTTAAGATAAACGGTCATGCGAATTTTTCAATAAGCATAATTTGTACCATCAAAAAATGGCGCATTGCCTATTGACACCCCATCGCTAGCCATCCTTACTCTCTAGGCGGTGAAGCCCTAAAAGAGAGTCCAAGCTCTGATACCACTTGTAGGATCAAGGATAATCGACTAGAGGGGGGTGAATAGGAGGTTTCTAAATTTTTTGACACTATTTAGGAATTACGGATGACACCAAGATATAGAGATACAAAATGTAAATTCACACTAAATTTCTCTAGCAAACACTTGAGATACTATGTCAAATTTAGTGTAGCAAATATACTAGTGATCACAAAGACTATCAAGAATATGCTATCAATGAAATAGATTCTCAATAACGAGGAATACCAATCATAAATAAATATGAGACAAGAATTTTAACCGTGGTCTCGGAGACTTGCCGGTCTCCCCTACTCCACGTTGAGGTGACTTGAATCACTTCAAGCCGGCTCCACTCGCTTGAGCCTTCCTCGATCACTAAGGTAGTTCTTCCCCGCTCCGGGTAGACGAACTCTGGCCTTCACAACTTGCCGGGACTTCTCACAATCTCCGTTGAGAAGCTCACCGTGCACGATCGCCACCAAGCCGTCTAGGAGGTGGCAACCTCCAAGAGTAATAAACCTTGACGCTTGCTTGAGGTCAAATATCGGTGTCTAAAGGCTCAAACACGAAATGCAATACTCAATCTTGCTTCTCACACTCACAAATGGAAATTGAATGCACACTAGAGTGGAGAACACTTGCTAGAGCTCAAATATCATCAATGAGGACCAAGAGTGGCTCTAGAATGCAGGTGGGGAGGTATTTATAGCCTCCACCAAACTTTCTAGCCGTTGGAGCTCGAAATGGGCAAAAGTCCGTTTTTTCGATGCTACCGCCCATGTAGGACCCGTAGCACCGGGCTCCATTTCAACGGCTAGAACAGTGCATTTAATGCACTTGCCAGAGACCGTTGCTCAGGGTTCGGTGCTACCGCCCAACTAGGTCCGGTAGCATCGGGCCCCTTTTCATTTTGTTTCTTCAAAAAGTGACCTCTCTGGAATTTAAGCACCGGGTTGAGGGCCGGTGCTACCGCTGGTCCGGTAGCACCGAACTCCCATAGGCGGTAGCACCGGGCTACAAATAAGCCAAAAACACACCCCTCTGTAATTTTTGCACCCGGATAATGTCCGGTTCTACCGAAGGTCCAGTAGCACCGGGCTACCTTGGGCGGTAGCACCGGGATACCAAAAACGCCCAAAAATCCCTTCTCTGGAATTTCCACACCGGGTTAATATCCGGTGCTACCGATAGTCCGGTAGCACCAGGTTACCATAGGCGGTAGTACCGGGATACCAAAAACCATAAAGGAGCTTCTCTGGAATTTTTACACCGCCCTACTGTACCGGTGCTACCACACACCCGGTAGCACCGTGCTGGCATGGGCGGTAGCACTGGATTTCCCGAGACTTGATTAGTTTAAATAGATTTTCTATATAGGAACTTATATATCATCAAGCATTCATTTGAATATGTAATTTGATCCTTTAAACCCTAAATGACATCAAGATAAGCGTCAAGATCCCTCTTTATAGTACGGCCCTAATTCTAGCAAACCGATCTTTCTTCCAAACTCCAAGATCGACAAAAGACTAGAAAAAAGAACCTTATAATTATACCTTTTCACGATCTTGACATATTTGATCTTCCCTTTGTACTTTCCTTGGCATTTTCATGGTCACCGAAACTGGGATTAACCTACTTTCAATATTCTCAAGGAAAGTGCTAGTCCATTGACCAAGGTTGTCATTAATTATCAAAACCAAAACAAATGGGTGCCTAGATGCTTTCAACAGTGGCAACTTCTTCTTCGTCATTCTTCTGCGTTGAGAAGCACGTCTAGACGGATCTAGCCTGAACACGGTGTCTTCCAACTAATGGGCATAATCCTAGCTAATTCGTCGTAGAGCAAGACGTGATGACTCCTAGATCCCAATCTCAAATGTAGCTCTACTAACCGTAATTTTTTATTGGTTTGTTGGCCTTTTCATCCTCCCAAGCGTAGATAAGAATTTTGCAAATGAAACCCCGCTCCACACCATTAAAAACCTAGCAAATTCCTTTGTAAAGTGATCAAACAAAGCTTTGAGGACTTGCAAAACCTTTCATAGCTCGGTAGCATAGCCTCCTTCACACTCACCATAAGTCTAAGCCACCCTCATCTAATAAAAGAAACTTGGGTGAGACCACCACTTGAATCAACAGAAAGGAAACGAAAAATTCAGTAAAGGACAAGAATAGAAGAATGAGAAGAGTCGAGAGCTTCTTATTAGTCAAATTTAAATTTTCCTTTAGAAAATAATTTTGGACACTCCTAAGAGATAAGCGGACTATCTAGGACCAAGACATACAGTCAGTATGGCTCTGATACCACCTATGTCGAGACCCGAATATGCAAATCCGGACCCTCTGTGTATACCGCACTAGTCCAGGATTACGCTAGTGCACACAGGCTCAACATAGGTGAATATCACAATCATACACAGTGAGAACATAACAAAATACCTCATATATTATATATTAACCTGTTGACTAACCTTATGGTCGAACTTACATGAATATGCCATGCAGGGCTAAACTAAGAATATTAAACTAAATTGCAGCGAAATGGAAAACGTAGATGACCCCTCAGTATACCATAGGCAACTGACAAGATTCGCACCCTAAGCATTCGTCTCCTATTGGTACTTCTCCTCCAAAGCTGATTTAGACTCCTCAACTGGTGGTTTGTTGTTGACAAGGGTGAGGACTTAAAGCACTCAACAAGTTGTGCACAGAATGTAATTCTATCATAACTATATGCAAGGCTTATTCCAATGGAATGGCTATCATGGTTATTTTGCAATAAAGTAGCATTTACAAATGAATACTATAGGTAGATTGAAAAGACAATATAACAAATAACAGTAAATAATAACTTTCGGCATTTCTCAAGTAATATGGCATCCAACCCTAAGTCATGTTCCAAACTTTTCAATAGCATCTAGCCTTCCCATCCAAGTTTTCATTTTATAAAATCTAACTTTTGACTGTAATCCCCGAGCAATGCTCAATACCGCGGGGACGGCTATCCGAATAGATTTTACACTCTACAGAGATTTTGCTTTACCCACACGACATGATCGTCTCTTTGTGCAACGTCATTAGCACACTTCCTTTGGTGTGTCCGTAGAGAGATCATGACAAAGCCTTTACAAAGCTCTATCTTAACCCAGTACTACCCGCTAAGGTTTCAACTCTAAAGGGTTACACCACCACAACAGGGGCCCCCTCTTGCGCCTTGTGAGTTGATCCGAAAACTTGGGACTCACACCACCACTAGTAGTACCAAAACTAAAATATTGCAAATTAATCAGCTAAGTCTGTCCCATTCCAGACATGTGGTTTCATGTTTGACTTTGTTCAAAGGCTTACAAGGTTAAGGGGTTGTTTGGGGAACTTTGCTTCAGCTGTGCTTCAACTTTGGGCTTGAAGCCTGCCCAAGCAGTCCAACTTCATAGCCACTGCAAAGTCAAGCCGCAGCAAAAGCCGTAGCACAGGCCGAGGTGCTTCACCGCTGCGCTTCCTCCCCAATCAGGTCGTTCTCCCGATCCAACCCCTTTCGTTGCTCCCCCTCATCCAGATCAGCACCTCCTCCTCCATATTCGGTCGACGTGGCACGTCCTCCTCCTTCCCTGATCGGTGCGTCGTCGTCCTCCCCCAATTGGCGCGGTGCCTCCTCCTACCCCCCGATCGGTGCCTCCTCCACCTGATCCGGTCGGCGCGACGCCTCCTCCTACCCCCCGGTCGGCTTGTCCTCGTCCTCCCCCAGTCGACGTGGCATCTCCTCCTCTTCTCGATTCGGTCGGCGTGTCCTCCTCCTCCCCCAGTTGGTCGGGTGCCTCGTCCTCCTCCCAGATTTGTTTCCTCTCCCTCCCCCCTCTTCTTCTCCCCTCTCCTCTTAGCTATTTTGTGGGCATCCCTGTATGCACTATCCAGCTTATTGTTTCCACTGGAGGAACTTGACCATTCCACTGGAGGAATGTCGGGACCCGAATATGCAAATTCGGACCCCCTGTGTATACCGCACAAGTCCAGGATCACGCTGGTGCACACAGACTCAACATAGATGTTATCACAATCATACACAGCGGAATAAGATAATAATTCTATTATTTAGTAATAATTGTTGTGTCTTACATGATTATTGCCACGCAGGGCTAGGACTACAAATAGAAATATGCAGCAACGGAAGTAAAATTAAGCGTAGCAGCTCTCCAGTTCACCACAGGCAATTGACGAGGTTCGAACCCTAAGCATTCGCGTCATCTTGATACTCCTCCTTCGAAGCAAGGATAGCCTCTTCATCTTCTGAGGTTATTGTTGTTGGGGTGAGTACATAAAGCACTCAACAAGTTGTGCACAATATGCAATTCCACCATAACTATATGCGAGGCTTGTTCCAAAGGAATGACTAACAAGGCTAATTTGCGGCAAAGCAGTATTAAATAAAGAATATAGTAATTAGATTGAAAGCGATAAAACAACTATCAATATAAATAACTTGCAACATTTCTCAAGTAACATGGTTTAACTCCTATTCTTTCCTTCAATTTCCAACGGCGAATCGCCATCTCCTCCAGGTTTTATTAATCAAAAGTTTAACCCTTAACTGTAATTCCCGAGCATTGCTCAATACCGTGAACACGGCTATTCGAATAGATTATACACTCTGCAGAGGTTATGCACTTTACCCACACGATACAACCAAACACCACCTAGGCGAGTGATTGTAACAAAGCCTTTACAGTGCTCTATTAAGACCCAGTACTGCTCGCTAAGGTTTCAATACTGAAGGGTTAAACCACCACAACAGGCCCCCCCTCTTGCGCCATGTGAGTTAATCCGTACACCCGGGACTCACTAATCACCACGACAGTACCGAAATCTAAACATTACAAATTAGTCAGCTAGGCTGTCCCATTCCAGACATGTGGTTGTAAGAAAGATTCAGGTCAAAGGCTTGAAAGGTTAAGTCCATAGGGTGACTAAGGCAAGACTTCCACATACCCCCTGCCATTCCTGGCCCACCTTGGTACACTGCCCCTCGCCACTTGCCCTAATCTAAATCATTCCCACCCCAGTTGATTACCAAACACCACGTGTCATCAACAATTCGATCTCGTTGTGTGACCTCCCCGCCACTACAACTCGACATCACTGTGTGACCACACATGACACACAAGTTCAAAACATTGTTCCAAATTCCATTAGTCAAAATTAACTTTCAGCATTTCAAATGTGTGACAGGTACGTGGCATGGCTAAGCAGACTAACACGGTCTAACCAACCCATGTTGATTGCTAGTATTAACCAACTAGTAATTTAACCATCCTAGGGTGACAATTAGATTAAGGCATACAATTGACAAGGTAGGGTAAATAATTCAACTTTAGGCATAATAACTAGATCCCAAAGTAATCGAAATTATTTGTACACATAAAATAATATGCCATAGTTTAAAGACAATATAACAAATTTGTAAAACTAGGTACAATATGATCAAAACCCAACTTACCTTGGAATAGGTCCTCATCCTGCTCTGGACTTGGGTCTTGAAGCGTCGAGTTCTCCTCCGGATTATCGAACAAAGCAACGTCTACGCGAACCGAGGCAAAAATAGCAAGTAAACACCAAAGCAGAGAGTATACAAACTCCAAAAATAAAATAAAATTCACCATTAAATATATATTGATTTTACAATTTTTTAAAAATTTGAATCACTCAAATCCGAGTTCATATGCAAAAGTTATAGCTATTCAAAGTTTGAATAAATTCTGGAAATACTGAAAAATAGAAATTCCGAATTTCCCAAATTATTTTTATAAAGAAAAACCGCATTATTGCGCAAGCGACACATGGACCAACCAGAGGCTGACACGTGGCTTCGGCGCATGGACTCAGTCCATGAAACTTCGCTGGTCCACCGTGGACTCGAGGTACTGTGACGTCATCGCAACACGTGGACCAATCGGATTGCGCCACGTTGCTCGGTCTACAGACCGCGTCCACGGCACAACGCCTGTCCACTGTGCACCCGGCGCACAATGACTCAGCTTCTGTGCCGACACGCGTCGCACATCCGCGCAACGATCCGATGGCTACCGATCTACTCCTACGCGGCACTATCCTGACCGCTCATCTCAGATCTAACGATCCACCTTATCGAAGAGGTTCACTGCTGATGAAGATGACGCGGCGTGATCTGGACGGTTCGATGAAGATCCGACGGCTGAGCGAAGCTCCGAGGCGTAGATGGCACGCGGCGGCGCATCTTCACCGGACGCGAGGAAGAAGACCACCGGAACGGCGATTCGGCGCGACTCCGGCATGATGAAGTGGCAACTTCGGCGCGGCTTGACACGACGAGTCCGGATCTGGAACCGGTGCGGCGGAAGATGCCTCAATGGCGACGGAAAACAGAGAAAACAACCAGCGGCGCCTTCGGGAACTACGGCGAGCTCTAGCGCGCGAACGACGGCGGCACGGACGATGGCGGTTGGGCTACAGATGCGCAATGAGACGGAGATTCTCGGGGTGCGGTCCGCGCTTTAAATAGCCTCGGCATGTGCCCAGAAAAGGCAACCCTAAATCACGCAGCGGCGGCGGCTAAACGGCGGCGGATTCGGAAACCGAATCGGGGACGATGAACGAGGACCGTCCGATCTGCGATGAACGGCCACGATTGCATCTCAGACGATTCGATCCGATCCGCACTTGCCAAAATCAACGGATACGATCCAACCTTTCCAAAACTAACGCGAAGCGGCTTCCATCGTCCGATCTTGATCCGACGGCTCGTAGACGCTAGGGTTTCTGGCCTCATCTTTAAATCACACGCGTTCCTACACCATCCAACGGTCAATACAGCACCGGTGACGCGGCTTGATGAAAACCACCCGATGAAGATCCAACGGCCGAGCGAGACGTCACAGAGAACGTGGGCCAAACGGGCCGCACAACAACGGGCCACGCGCACACAGTGCTGGGCTTCAGCCCAGTACTGTTCCGCCGATTTTTCTCGGGTTTTCGATATAAAATAATTACAGAAATTAGTTTAATTAGTTTTAGGCAATAAAAATATCAGGAAAAATACAAGAAAATTCTCATAAATACTTTGAGACATTTTGAACTCAAATAAAAAAAATTTGGCAAAACTTTATATAAACCTTATACATATTTAATTCGTTTTTCACAAAAGGTCAATATACTCTATTTAAAATAGATTCAAATAAATTCTAGGAAAATCCAATAAATTCCAGAAAAATGCCAAATGCACAATTGATATTAAAATAATATTTTAGGGCAAAATTTTGGGATGTTACAATACTTAACTGCTTTCCACAACAAAATAGGAGGCATAAGCTCAATCAGCTGAGATGCATACTTGCATACAGAGATTAGAGTCAAATGAATACTTGATCTTTCCAAACCCATTTACCACACAAATCAATAAAACTTAGCAAGGAGAACTAGTTAGTTTACTTCATTAACGTCTTGTGCATCATGTAGCAGTTTTCACTAGTGTTACTTATGGAGGGTTTTGTAGTATCTCCCAATTCATTATCACATAAAGTAATAAGGTAAGTGTTAGAGAATTCGAGTTCCATCTGTTTGTCTTGATAATAGCTTGGAGAGTAGGAGGAAATAGAATGCCAAAGTGCAAAACAATCTGTATGTTTGACCAGATCGATAAAAGATGTAAATATAGCAGCTCAATAACATAGATAGAAGACTTAAGTTTCTGTCATGGTAAGTGGTTCATGCCATGCAGAATTTCTATCAGATTTCTACATTTTTCAGTCCGGTACATCAATGGGATAAATATGAGCAGCACATATTAGACTTGGCACTGTGACATTTTTCTGGACTTCTTGATGTTATTCTCATACAAACTGAAAAAGAATCTAGAACACTGCAAGCTGCTAAAGCCTAGAATGACAATCTAGATGTGACAAGTATTGTGCCAGACATTTAAATGCTTGATCGATAAAAAGGCCAACTAATTATTTCTTAATAACATTAGACACTGACATATGTAAAGTCTCATGCACATTACACAACCAAAGTAAGTCACCCCTAAAAGAAAAGGATCAGGCATATAATTCAAAGTTTTGTTTTGCAGTGTTAGAAGGGCTGATTTTTATTGTTTTTAGTTCACTAATCTGGAGCTTGCTATGTTAGAACAAGACTAATATTGAACTATAACTTATGCGCTAGATGGACAAAGTTGTTAAGAATCCTGTTGCAGTGTGGGACAATTTGGCCAACTAAGCCTTTTGTTAAATATGTGCCGTTGAGGTTATTGCTGGGAATAGGCCCACTGGACATTTGAATGCCAAAGGATATAAGAACCTAGTTAAAAAATTCCTTGCAAAGACTAGGAGGCTTTACGATAAGAAGCAATTAAAAAATAAGTGGGATGGCTTAATGGCCAAATTCTCAATATGGAAGGAGTTGAAGCATGCAACTACCAGTCTTGGTTGGAATGTGGTGAATGGAACAATTGAGGCAAATGATGATTGGTGGGCTGAGAAAATAAAGGTTGCATCTAGACAAAATATATCTTTATTACATCCAAACATACCCTTATGCTTATATAACTTTTCTACTTTTTTCAGGCCTTCCCGAAGTATGCCCATTTCAAGAAGGCACCACTTGAGCACATAGACAATCTTGAAGTTATGTTTCAGGGTGTTAGTGTGACATCTCAATCTTCAGTCATTTCTGGTATACCAGCTGAAGCCATAAGAGTACATGATGTTTCAGATGGAGATGATGATGATGTGGCTATTTTAGAGGGGGCAAGTAAGGTTGCTGAGAAGGGTCCTACTAAGCGAAAGGGTTATAGTGTTGGTTGCAGCCCAAAGAAGGGCAAGAGGAGCTCTATGATGAGTGAAGTGAAGCGTCTAGTGGACCATTTGACTAGTATCAATTCTGTAACATTTTAGAGGTCTGATAAAGCTGATGATAAGATAATAGAGCACATGAGGATTGCTGTTAGGTCTAGGGTACCATGAAGGGAGTGCTAAAGATTTTATTGGATCAAAGCTTTTCATAAAATCTGAGTATTGAGCGGTGTTTCGATCTATAGAGACCAATCATGGAAGGGTTACATGACTTAAGAGGATGTATAAAGACTACAAAAAGAACGAGAATCCTTTGTTATGTTCTTTTTATTAATGTTAGATTGAACTATATTATGTATGTTTGAACTATGTTTGTCATAATATTCCAATACTATGTATGTTTGAACTATATTTGTCATAATATTCAAATGTTATGTTTGTTTGAACTATGTATGTCATTGTATTATCATATTATTGTTGTTTATGTTACCTTTTGGTTGTTCGTATTTGTAGATGAGTTCATCAAGTAAGAGCGATAGCACATTCAAGAGCACATTAAGTGAGAGTGACTCTGATGTTGTTGAACATGAGAACAAAAGGAGGAGAACCATATAGCTCCAAGCTGTAACAGTTGTTCTTCTTGTAGGTATGGATTATTGTGATAGAGAAGAAAACAAGGGCACTATGGATTATTGTGATGGAGAAGAAAATAAGGGCACCACCTCAAATGATTGGGTATTAATGGGTTATGGAACAACTTAGTAATAACAGGGATTTCTATATAATGTTTCGAATGAATATTCCTATCTTTTATAAGTTGCATGAAACTATCATGGAAAAATATGGTTTAAAATCGACTAGAGTGAAGAATTCTATAGAAGCTTTGGCTATGTTCTTATGGATGGTTGGTGCTCCTCAATCATTTAGCCTAGTGGAGAACCATTTCAAACATTCCAACGAAACAATATTTAGGAAGTTCAACGAAATATTGAATTGCTCTCAACTCTTAGCTAAAGACAATATCAAACCAAAAGATCCACAGTTTAGTATAGTGCACACACGTCTTCTAGATTTTTGTTTTGCACCTCACTTCAATAATTGCATTGGTGCAATAGATGGCACACATATATCTGTTATTGTCTATAAGGTGGACCAACTTACCCATATTGGTCACCATGGTTATGCTACTCAGAGTGTCATGGTTATTTGTGACTTTGACATGAGGTTCACATTTGTTATAACTGGATGGTCTAGAGCAGCACATGATTCTCGCATATTCAACGATACATTGTCTAAGTATTCAGATCACTTTCCACATCCACCTAGAGGTAATTATTTTCTCTTTCAAATGATCAATTTTTTTCTATTGTCTCATTAAATGTTTCACACTTATGTATTTGTACAGAAAAATATTATCTATTCGACGTGGGATACTCTAATCGAAAGAAATATCTCACTACAAAGGCAAAAAGTATCATGTTTCGGAGTGGCAATGGGGTCGAGGACCAAGAAGGAAGGAGTGGTTAAAATTTATGTCACTCTTCTCTTCGTAATGTGATTGAATGAGTCTTCATAGTGTTGAAGATGAAATGACGAATATTGTTGAAACTACCAAGTTTTAAAGTGAAGAGGCAGAAGATCATAATGACATGTATAGCACTACATAACTTTATTTGGGAAAGTGTCATACATGATTGTCTATTCCGGAGGTATGATGAGGATGAGGACTACATACCGGTGGTTGCTCAAGAAGCATTATCTACAACGGTTAGTAAAAATAACATGTTACTAGATGATGGGGACCTGGGTGCTCTTCGTGATTTAATTGCTAACTACTTGATCACTATTAGAGAGTAGGAATATATTTTGTTATGTGATAGTAGATATTGCACCTTTCGTGACTAGCGATAGAGAGTACGAATGCGTTCGGCAGAAATTACCGAGATCTTGGCGACCCAAAAAACTTAAAATCCAGTAAAAATACCTCATGTTCACATCATAGACGGTTTTTAGTTAAAACTGTATGTGTTGTGCATTTTTAAAAAAAAATCAATTTTTTTCATTTCGCCGGTTTTAGCCGGAAAAAAAAACATCTAGACAGTGTGTGATATGCATTTTTAAAAATTTTCAATTTTTTTATTTCGTCATAATTTGAAATCTCATTCTCGATCTAAATTCGAAATCTCGACCGAGATCTCCAAAATTTCGCGGGATTTTGAACCTTGCCTGCGCTCCCCAGTTTCTCCGTCTCGTCTCCTTCCGCTCCCATCCCCACCTCTCGTAGTTGGCGAGTGGGTGAGCGCGACCCAAGCAACCCAAAACCCTAGGCCCCGCCGCCGCCGGCCGAGCTCCCTCCTCCACCCCCCGCCCTATCTAAGTCCTAGCCGCCGGAGGGAGGGAGGGAAGATGCCGCGCGAGATCATCACGATACAGGTGGGGCAATGCGGGAACCAGATCGGGATGGAGTTCTGGAAGCAGCTCTGTCTCGAGCACGGCATCGGCAAGGACGGCCTCCTCGAGGACTTCGCAACGCAGGTCCGTCGCTCGCTCGCTCTCCCCCTCTCTGCTCGATCCATCCGCCTGCTCCTGTGACTCGCTGAGTCGCGGCCATTTCCGCCGGGGATTACTCGGGATCGGCACCATGGTTGGTCTGATCTGTGGATGAATTTGTGTTGTTCGTGGATATGGCACGCTTTTTCCCCCCTCTACGTTTCAGGGTTTAGTGAAGTGAT
The DNA here is from genome assembly GCA_036346275.1 of Otatea glauca. Taxonomy (NCBI): domain Eukaryota; kingdom Viridiplantae; phylum Streptophyta; class Magnoliopsida; order Poales; family Poaceae; genus Otatea; species Otatea glauca. Next base: position 27,542,461 of record CM070720.1, read on the forward strand.
GTGTGGTTGCTTTTATTCTTGGAGTGCGCTGTAGTTCTCATGCCAGTATAATCTAACAATTACCACCTCCTGAATGTGAACCTTACAAGATTTCAATTGGCACCATCGTTGTAGTTAGCTTACTTTCAAGTATGCAAGGCATCTTCTTTTGTTCAATTAGTTTGTGTTGTTCATGAACAAGGCACGATAAGATTTTAGGCTTTGTGTCGAAGTGGCTTTTAATACCACAAAACGCTATGGTGCGTACAGATGTACATTTGAATTGTGCAAACGTGAATGAGAACTGCATATGAGAAAGTGGAGAAATAGTTTCATCCGCGTTCGACCTGCATACGCTTTATTATACCAGGAAGTGCGCCTTGTATCCAAGCACTACATCACGTTTGTTATCATCTAAAATAGCTGCAACATTTGTCATTTCCATGTATCTTGCCTACGCTAGTAGCTGGGTTAAGCAGAGAGCTGTAAAGGCTCAAGTTTCTCTGCAGGGAGGAGACAGGAAGGATGTTTTCTTTTACCAGGCTGATGACCAGCACTACATACCGAGGGCTCTTCTTATGGATCTAGAGCCGAGAGTGATCAATGGAATACAGAACAGCGAGTACAGGAACCTGTACAATCATGAGAATATATTTCTGTCTGAACATGGTGGTGGTGCTGGAAACAACTGGGCTAGTGGATATCATCAGGTACAGTTGCATATGTATTCCTCGGTTTTCATCTACTAGACTGGTAATCATTACTATAGGTTTGCCAATGATGACCAGTATTATAGACTTTCTAGTATGTCGTGTCATTAAGCCAATTGTGCATCTTGCATTTCAGCAATTAGAACACCTTTTACATTAATGCCTTTTGGCCTCACACTATAGGGTGAACAAGTCGTTGATGATATCATGGACATGGTAGATAGAGAAGCAGATGGAAGTGATAGCCTTGAGGGTTTTGTTTTATGTCACTCTATTGCTGGTGGAACTGGTTCAGGTTAGTTAACTGGCTCTCATATTTTGTTTTCTTTTGTTTTCCTTTCTTTTCATTGTGCAATCCCTTCTCTTAATTTTCTGTTAATCGCTGTCTATGGTAAGTGTGCTTCTTGGTGTCTATCATGTGGTTCACTGTATATGGGATGTTGTCTTTGCAATCATGAAAAGTTTGCATGCTAATTCTGCTAATAGCTGTCGAATTTGGTCCATGTTGCCCTTGTTCAGGTATGGGTTCTTATCTGTTGGAGACCCTAAATGATCGGTACAGTAAAAAGCTTGTGCAGACATATAGTGTCTTTCCAAATCAAATGGAAACGAGTGATGTCGTTGTCCAACCATACAACTCGCTCTTAACTTTGAAGCGGCTGACACTGAACGCTGACTGTGTGGTTGTTCTTGACAATACGGCTCTTAATAGAATTGCTGTCGAACGACTTCATTTGGCAAATCCTACTTTTGCACAAACAAACTCTTTGGTCTCCACGGTTATGTCTGCAAGCACAACTACTTTGAGGTATCCTGGATATATGAACAATGATCTGGTTGGCCTTCTTGCCTCCTTGATCCCTACTCCGAGGTGTCATTTTCTTATGACAGGTTATACTCCATTAACCGTCGAACGCCAGGTAATTTTGATCACATTTGCCTCAGTTGCTACATTGGTCATGTGACATGTTTGATATTGCGTTTTTGTAGATTGTTACTGACTTTGTAGTTACCTTTGATTACTGCAATTTGGGATGCTAGTGGATTTTTAGCAAAACTTACTACATTTTAGTTTTCCTCCTTTTTTGTGACAAGCATTAAGAAATTCAATTCGTGGTTTAAGGATCTCCTCTATGACAGGTTAACATGATACGCAAGACGACAGTATTAGATGTTATGAGACGACTTCTGCAGGTATTACTTACCCCTCTAGGATGCTCGCTTAACTTTCTTATCTTTGTGAATTTGAACCTTTATCTTTTGTGTCTTGCAGACAAAGAATATAATGGTGTCATCATACGCTCGAACAAAGGAAGCTAGCCAGGCTAAATACATCTCCATACTTAACATCATTCAAGGAGAGGTGGACCCAACACAGGTACAGTTGTGTCGAATGGATTTACTATTGCAACGCTTATGTATGCCAACTTGATTGATTAAATGAGATTTGCCAAGTACTGAAGCATCATAACTCATGAGTTACATCTTAAGATGGAAATATGTTGTTCTATTTGAATCAAGAATGCAAGATAAAACTTGGAAAAGCGCATACAATGCATTCTCATAGAACACAGTCAAAGAAACTCTACTTTTATGTTTTTGGCTGTGTATTGCACTTATTGCGTTACTTGTACACAGCAGACCTTGTCTGCCCACTTCAATATCCAAAGTTTCTTAACAACATTGAGAAGTGCCAGCTCTGTAGCTTTCCATTAAGATGTTGTGCAATAAGCAGTTAAGCACAAGTGTATCCACTTATAAGCTCTTATGTAGCCTGTAAGGAGGGTTGAAAATGACACAAACTTCCACTCCATTTTGTAAAAAGGCTTGTTGTACATTCTAGCATGATATTTGTTGGTCAATAGCTGTAGTGGAGTGGAATGATGCTTTTTAGTGTTGACATTTTCATCGTTTGTACCCTGGGGAATTATCTGTTCATCCTGTGACTTTCTTTGGTCATCTCATGGATGTAGGTCCACGAGAGCCTACAAAGGATACGTGAAAGGAAGCTTGTTAACTTCATAGAGTGGGGACCTGCAAGCATTCAGGTTATTACACGATTAGAATAATTTGAAGTTGTTTTTTATACATTTTAATTTATTACATTTCAACTGCTACAGGTTGCCTTGTCAAGAAAATCTCCATATGTTCAAACCACTCACAGGGTAAAGTGATCTCTCCCTCTCTCTCGTGATGTGATTTCTGTTCTTTTTTAAAAAAACAAAGTCAAATCTAGTATTCTAATAACTAATGTTGTTCCACAGGTTAGTGGTTTGATGTTAGCGAACCATACTAGTATCCGTCACTTATTCAGCAAATGCCTGGGACAGTATGAAAAGCTAAGGAAAAAGCAAGCCTTTCTTGACAACTACAGAAAGTTCCCGATGTTTGCGGTAAGAACACATTGTTCTATCGATTTCTTCCATTTTTTGTGTCTTAAGTTGTTTTTGATTTGCTGGTGTTTAAGTTGTTTTGAATTATTATTAGGCGCATGTGATTTATGCATACTTTGCACTGGTAACTTAGTCTGCTGGTAGTTTAATCAAGCAGTTTTGATGCTTTGTGAAGATCACAATTCTGTTTGACAACAAGCAATTGAAACACTGACTGACAGTTTTATATAAAGCAGGCTGGAAATTGTAGCCATATTACTTACTTTGATTAAGCAATATAGTTGCTTAAATGAAATGCTGTTGAGTATGCAGGACAATGATCTCTCTGAATTTGATGAGTCCCGAGAAATAATAGAGAGCCTAGTTGATGAATACAAGGCTTGCGAATCACCAGACTACATCAAATGGGGAATGGAGGTACTTTGGGCTCCAATTTTGATATCGCGTACTTTGCTTTATATGATATGCTGAGCTATCTATTATGAAAACAGGACTCTGGAGAGGCAAATGTTGCGGCTGCACTTGATTCGAAGTTAGTGATGTAAATACCATGGTAATGTCTCAATATTGAGCACTATTGATCCTAGCAGTTTGATATGGGGGCTTATTAAATTGAACAGTTGGATGATTGTTCTTACATGACCTTGTTGAACATTCTTACATTATTGGCAATCTCTCTTTTAATTTGGAGAATATCATGGTGTGAAAATAGATCTATGCCAATTGTTGACAATGACACTAATAATTCTTATACCTCTGAGAATTTGAACCATACATTGTTGTTTATTTTCCTGTAAATAGTAAATAACATCCACTTGTCATGAGTCATGACTTCTAAGGTTCTCCTTTTCTTTTGAGTAGGTTATAAGGTTATCTTCAGTATTGAGAAGCACTGGATTTTTTTTTGTAAATTCTTAAAAAATTTGCACTATGGAAAGCAGTTAATACGGTGACCATTTTATGTAATGTGTGATATGCTGCATGATGAACTGATCAAGGTTCATACTTAATTTGGCAATTCATGAAGTTGCTATGGTTTACGATGTTACAACTCACTGAAAAAGCTTTCTACATGCAGGTCCCGCTGGCTATACGAAGATGCATCTGTAACTGTCTGATGGTCATCGGTTCGATGCAACTCGATCCCATCGTAGTGTTAAGTGTGCTACTTTAGTGGTTGATGCAGTTTGCAGCTTTCTTAAACTTTGCCGTCGTTTTACTCTGTGTGCCATGTATGTTAAGAAGTCCACTTCAACTGGGTCTTGCTTTCTGTTTTGCGCGTCTGCAATCTTTGGTGATGATTCTTTTGGTGTTGTATGACGCTGATAGATTTCCAGCTAAGTTATTGTGCCGAGCTTTCTTCACTTGTGGCATAACACTAGTCGAGAAATTTAGTCTAGTTATATTGATGCGTTTGGAGCAACTACTGGCTTGAGACCTCTGCCTGCAAGTAAAAAGTAATATATTAGATTGCCAGTGTCGCGCTTTCGGAGTTTGGTAAGCTAAACTGGGATGGTATCGTAATTTGCAACAGTAGTGTTGCTTGGACACGGATATAGAAGTCGGAATTCGACTCGGATTCAGGGTGTTTGATTTGACAAAAAAATTTGGAATGAGATACGGGTGTCGGAATCCGACTTGAATTCGTGGATTCGATGTATCCGATTTGGCAAAAAAATTTGTACACGGATGTCCGAGTAACACCGGTAAACAACACATGTTGACTCATAAATCCTATGCGGTTTGCATCTGCAATTGTGCCTAAGATCTTCATTTTTGTTCGCATATTTCTTCCTGTACTCTTGAACGTCATGCGAACTATGGGAAACGTCTTCTAGCTTCAAAATAGATGCTATAGATGAAGGCATTAAAGCCAATGCTTTTTTTTAGAAGAGAACATTTTTCTTCACGTATTAAGGGCGACTAGACTGCAAATAGTTGTATTTCAGATTCAGCACCAGGACTGAACTTTAAAAATGCTCTAAGACCACCGTTTGGCATTACGGTGGATCACGATAATCTCGTTTGGTAGAGCTGCTTTCATACATGTGGTGTTACAATGCTAGCAACTCTTTTCTAAACCAAGTAGCAAATGGAGTTGTTACTAACTGAAAGTGTGCGAGGAAAACCAGTGGATAACGTAATTTGTCTTAACTCTAATTTGTGTTGGGAAACCACGTGGCCCAATGAAAAGCCCACGTTGGTCTCTTAGCCGAAACCCTAAGTGAGCGCTATATAAGAAGGAGGGGGGGTCCCCCCTATGTACAAGTATTCAGAAATCAATAAAGAATTCTGTCGTCGCTCCCCATATACCTGTGTCTCTCTCTCTGTTCTCCAATTTAGATCTGCTCGAACCCGGACTATTCGATAGCGAGGTTCCTTAACACGCTATCGCGACGGCTCTACCGGATTTCGTAATTGAAAAGGTGAGAAAGGTGGGGATTTCGCAATTGAATCTAAACGCTTGTCGCTTCTATGCATGCATCTACCCTACGATCTGCTTTTCGCTTTTTTCGCCATGTGGCACGGTTACACGGCGATCGCATGAAGCTACCTGCATGAAGCCACAAAGATACGAAAAAAGAAAAAGAAAAAGGGAATGCCGCCGTTGCCTCGGCTCGCGTGCACGAATCGCCGCCATCGCTTTCGCTCGGCGATCGCTCGGCGCTGCGCGCGCCTCGACCTTTGGCGCCACAAAGACGCCGGCGCCCCGCGTCGCCACCGGTTCGGCTCGGTTATCCGCCGCCTACCTCTCGCCTCCGCGATGCCGTCGTCGCTCGGCTCCGCCGGCCGAAGCCCGCCGTCACCGCCGCTCACGCTGATGCCTCGGCCGTAGCACTTCTCGGCCGGCGCGCTGGCCGCCCGCCCGCCTACGGCGGCGCTCGGTTGCTGTTGCCGCTGGCTCCGGCCACAGACGAATGCCGCTGCCGATCGGGCTCGACATGCGACCTTGCCGCCACGCGTCCCCGGCCGAACCGTCGCGGCGCGCTCGGCTTCCACGCCACCGCAGCCGCCGCCGCCTCGGACCGTCTTGCGCGACGACACACGCCACCACGTCGCCGCGCCATTGCCCCACCCGCCGCCCTTGCCTCCACCACCTCTCCTCGGCCCGTCGCCGCCATCGCCTCCTCCGCGCTTGAAGCCGGGGAAGTGGAACGAGCGGCGCGAAGAGCGGCGGGGCGGCGCGCGCGCAGAGCAGAGCAGCGGCGCGCGCGCGGCGATGGCGCGCGCGAAGAAGGGGAAAAGGCGCACGGCGCGCGGCGCAAGGCGCGATGGAAAGGTTGTGGCGGCTAGGGTTTTTACCCTAGCCGTCATGCGCGCTAATGGGCCGGGAAGGCCCAGTGGCTGTTCGGCCGGAGAGGGAAAGAAAAAAAAGGAGAAAAAAAGAAAGGAAAGGAAAAGAAAAAAATTGCTAGAAAATTTTGAAAAATTGCCAGAAATTCCAGAAATATTATCTGGCTCTATTTTAAATTTTTCTAGCTTTATTCCTCTGTTTTTTTAATATTCTTTATTAATTTGAATCCATTGCTTTATTTAAGATATTGCAATGCATAGCAATTTATTTTTCTGCACTTTATGCTTTTTGCAACCATTTCTATTAGATTACACGCAGTAATCTAATGTCGAAATTTTGAAATCATGCAGATGTCCGGCATCATGAATCGTGAGTTTGAAGAACTGGCCCCGCACGGTCAGAACTACCTCACTTGGGCATCGGACGTAAAGATCGTTCTTGGGGGCAAGAAGCTCCGCGCCGCGATTGGTCTAGGGTCCTCGCAGGACGCAAAACCTACCGCTGAGTAGAACGATCAAGCCCTGCATTTTCTCAGGCACCACCTCTCAGCCACTTTGAAGAACGAATACATGGCTGAGGAGAGTGCACATGAGCTTTGGGACTGCACTTCAGAAGCGGTTCGAAAAGCTCAAGTACACCATCTTGCCCCAAGCACAGTAAGATTGGGTACGCCTGAGGTTTGCAGACTTTAAGATAGTGGCCGAGTACAATTCTGCCTTGCACAGAATTTATACCAATCTCTCCCTATGTGGCAAGAAGATCACTGATGAGGAGAAGATTGAGAAAACTCTCTCCGCCTTCCACCCAAATGCTATCCAGAGTGCACGTAGCTATCGTCAGGACGCATACAAGGAGTATAGCGAACTGATTGATGTAATGCAAGTTGCAGAATTGCAAGACGATGTTCTACGCAAGAACTATGTCTCGCAACCACCTGCACGAGGCACTGGCACAGAAGTCAATGCCAATAGCTACAAGGTGAGAAAGCCCATTAACAGAAAGAAGGACAAGCAGGGTGGGAAAGAGAGGACTCAGGCCAAAGGAAAGTCCAAAGCCCCAGTGAAAAAGGATGACAAAGAAAAGGCGCACGCCAAGCCGTATGGACAGCAGAACCAAACGTGCTTCAGGTGTGGCACTTGGGGACACCGTCAAGATATGTCGAGAATCCAAGGAAGTGATCAACGATATCGTGCTAAGAGGAAGGCAAAAGAAAACGCCTCACAGAGGCGACTTCGCCAATATCGGTGATGATGATGCCATGGATGAAGATACCCCACTTGTCTCATCCTCACGAATAGCCCGACATCGACGCAGAGCCAATATTATGGCAAATGAAGAGAAAACTTCGTCGATGACATAGAAGGTAAATTAATGCATATTTTATGATTCGCTTAATGCATTTTTAGATTATAGTTGTTAGCATTTTCTTTGAATAATGAATTGTAAGCTCTAGAAGAGCATACTTCTCCCATGAATAAACATGCAATTTATTCTTTATTCCAAGATTCTTCAAATTTGCAAGCAATATTTGAATTATTTTGCCTCTATCGATTGGAATTATATTTCTTTGATCTAGAAATCGTAGCGCCCAAATGGAAGAGATATGCATTGTTGATAGTGGCACAACAAATACCATCTTAAGAGAGTCTAAATATTTCTAATCGATCACGAAGAACGCTGAAAGATTACTACGATCGCAGAAGCTTACTCATATGTAATCGGCTCAGAAGAGCCACTATTATATTGCCTATGGGTACAACTTTGGTAATTGAAGAAGCCCTTTGTACCACGAATCAACGCGCACTCTCTTAAGCTTCAAAGACATCCGCGCCAATGGTTTTCATGTAGAAACCAATGAAGAAAATGGCAAAGAATACTTTTGCATTGTGAAGCACGCGTATGTGGAAAATGGTATTAGAAAATGTCCTCATATGAATCAGGTTGTACTACACGAAATATTCATGCACCAAGTGTATACTTCCTTGAAGACTGCTTTTAGAAGCTCTGAGTTATTTTCTTTATGGCATAGTAGATTAGGTCATCCTGGTCTTAGAATGATGAGAAATATAGTGAACAACTCACAAGGTCATGGTATTAATGTTAAAAATTTCCCGAATCATGAAGATTTTGTGTGCCCTGCATGTGCCACCGGGAAATTAATAACTAGACCCTCTGTCATGAAAGTGCAAAGTGAAATCCCTGCATTCCTGGAACGCATCCAGGGGATATTTGTGGCCCGATTCATCCCTTATCAGGGCCGTTTCGATACTTTATGGTGCTCATCGATGCTTCCTCGAAATGGTCGCATGTATGCTTATTGTCAACAAGAAACCATGCTTTTGCAAAGCTAATCTCGCAGATCATAAGAATTAAGAATGCTTTCTCTGATCATCGCATGAAGTCCATCAGAATGGACAATGCCGGAGAATTTACTTCAAAGGCATTTGATGATTATTGCACGGCAACAGGATAGCGCTTGAGCACTCCACCGCACGCCCACACGCAGAATGGACTAGCAGAAGCACTAATAAAGAGGATTAAATTCATTGCCAGGCCGCTTTTGCAGAGTTGTAACTTGCCCAACACTTGTTGGGGACACGTAGTCCTGCACGCAGCAGCTCTTATCAATTTTAGACCGTCGGCCTACAACATCCATTCTCCTATGCAACTTGTGCACGGGATCATCCCGAAGATCTCCCATCTCAGGAAATTTGGGTGTATGGTATATGTACCTATACCACCCCTCGATGATCGCAATGGGCCCTCTCCGAAAGTCTGGGATATACGTTGGTTATGAGAGTGCATCCATAATCAGGTATCTGGAACCCATGACTGGAGACTTGCATACAGCCCGATTCGTTGATTGCATCTTTGACGAGGACCGTTTCCCGTCATTAGGGGGAGGAAATCAACCTTTGGATGAAAAATACCGAGAAATCATATAGCATTCCACTAGGATCCCCGCACATGACCCCCGCACTAATGAAGCAAATCAAGAAGTCCAGAAGATAATTGATTTGCAGAATTTAGCAAATGAACTGCCTGATCATTTTTGTGATCCAAGGGCGTGGTTAAGTCGCATGTACCCGCAAGGAATGCACCGAGAGGGTGGAAATACCAAAGAAAATAGAAGGTATCCTCACTGCTTGAGGCCTCAAAGAAAAAGAACAGAAATCTGCTCCTCAAACCCAAAGTACCCAAGACGCCCGGAGAAAACAGGCGAGAGGACTTACCACAACCAATCACGAAAATACCCCAAGGAAAGAAGGGGAGCCACTTGAGACTGCACCGAAAGAAGCCAACAGAAAGGCAATTTCAGACTTGAATCTTCCACTGCAGGAAGTCGCCGGAAATAATGTGTGCGCACACATAGGCGATGAAAAGCTAAAGGAACTTGCTCCTGCGATAGGGAAAAGCAGCGAAGAGCAAGTAGAAGTGCATGAAGCACCCCATGAAGAAATGGCCATAAACTTTGTAATAACAGGAGAATCCCTGAATAGAGCAACAGCCAACGTTGATGCATACTTCGCAAAGAAGATTGCCTCGATCATTGATCCTGATCCCGAGCCTGCATCTCTCGCAAAGTGCAAGAAAAGGCTAGATTGGGAAGAATGGAAGAAGGCAATCACTGCAGAGTTAGTCTCCCTGAACAAGAGAGAGGTGTTTGGGCCCGTATGCCGCACACATCCCCATATAAACCCTGTAGGTCATAAATGGATCTTTGTTTGGAAGAGGAATGAAAACAACGAAGTCGTAAGGTACAAGGCAAGGCTTGTAGCTCAAGGTTTCACTCAACGTCCTGGAGTTGATTATGAAGAAACCTATTCTCCGGTCATGGGAGGAATTACCTTTAGATATTTGATCTCAATGTGTAACATCCCAAAATTTGAGTTTTGGAATGTTTGAATTCAAAAATGAACCATTTGTATTTTCTTGAATTAATTACAGCTTAATCTGAATTTTCTATTAATAAAAGGATTTAATTTGGCTAAACTATTCATCAAACTAAATAATTTCAGTTTTAGTTGGGTTCCTTGTGCTCCAAGGAATTTTTCTGTATTTTTGGGGATTTTTCTGAATTTATTTGATATTTATTTGAATTTATTTGCATTAATTCGAATTTCTGGATTTTTCTTAAATCGGAAAATGTTTTAATTTCTGAAAACCCTTCCAGGCCGAATCTTCCTTTCCGGCCCAATTCTTTTCGCCCGCCCACTCCACTCGCCTGCTCGCCCGCTCGCCGCGCTGCCAAGAAGCCCAGTCGCCACGTGGACCGTCCGACGGCGCCTCGCATGGAGGCTTGGGATTGCGCCACGTCATCGCCAGCAGCGAAACCCTAGCCGCCGTCGATTCGGAGTCCCGCCGCCGCACGCCTTGGCGTCCGTGCCGCGTCCTTTGCGCGTTCCCCGAGGCTATAAAAGCCGTGCCGCGCGCCTCCCGAGCATCCCCTCGCGCCGCCGCTTCTTTTGCCCCCTTTCTCGTCGTCCTTAGCGCCTCCGTTGCTCCGTGCGACCTCGCCGAAGATCGCCGTCGAGCCGAGACCTTCCGCCGCCTTTTCCTTCGCCGTCGGTGCGTCTCCGCCGCAGCCGTTGGTCCCTTCGCCTTCCCCGCGTTATCCTCTCCCCATCCCGCCTTGTCCCGGGTCCGATCTGTCGCCATCTCGCCGCGGGCCTCGTCTTCTTCCTTGAGTCCGGTGAGTCGTGCGCCGCTGCTCGCCGTCGGTCCCCGTCGACGTTCTTGACCGTCCGATCTTCGATGGGTGTCCCGAATTTCGCCGCGTCACCGTCTCCCGTGCCTTGGCTCCTCTGCCGTCGGATCTTGCGTCGCGGTTGGATGCGCGCCGCGTGTCCGCCCGCATCACCCGCCGCGTCAGCCGCCACGCAGTGCGCCGTGTCGCCAGCCACCTCACCCCGCCGACGCAAGCGCCAGCGCCACGGCCGTGAGCCGTGCATGGTGGACAATCGTCGTCGCGTGGACCGAGTCCACCGTGAACTCGATGACGTCGGCGTTGCGCAATAAATCGCTTTTTCATACAAAAATAAATCCAAAAATTCTGATTTTCGTATTTTTCTGAATTTAATCTTTCGAGGCCCGCTTCTCCTCATACGAACCCGATTGAGGCGATTCAAGTTTCTAAATTTTTCTAAAATCAAGATCTATCTTCCAGAGCCATTTATTTTCAGTTTTGAGCTGGTTTGAGTCTCTATTTTGTATTTATTTGGTTTCGTTGCTTCTTTTCCGGTAGACGCTAATTTCGAGGAGCGAACGAAGACTTCAAGACCAAGATTCAGACTAGATCAGCAAGGCAAGTCGTAACCTTTGATCATATTGATCCTATGTTTGCAAAGTAATTTATTTTATACACTTGCATGCTATTTACGTATGAATGTTTATTTAATGGGAGTAGATGTATACCTAGTTGATATTATGCCACCTTGATTGGTTGTATGCCATGTATCCATTGTTAAACCTAGGTCGACATTACTAGTTGGACATAATCATTATACCAACATTGGGTTATCGTAGCTATGCTTAGACATGCTTACATATACGTTGGGATTCATGTCACATGTGAATAATGTTAATATTGGCTTAATGAGATATTGAATCGTGGCCGGTAGCCACTGTTGTAAAATTTGTTGTACCATGGCAGGGGTTTGCCATTGGTCTTGGTTGAACGAATTGTGTTCCCTCGGGCAGGTGATCGTGCAGTAAAGGGGTGCTTTCTAGCACATTGGGATGTGGATGTCTTGCCTGAGACAACTTAAGGACTTAATCTTGTGCGCCATTGAACTGGGCCTAATCGTACTACCACATGTCTGGAATGGGACAGACCTAGCTGATTAATTTGCAATGTCTAGTCTTGAGTACTGCCAGTTGGTGGTGTGGGTTTCGGGATGGACGGGTAGATTTGCAAGGCGCAAGAGGGGGCCCTAAAGGGTGAAATCTTAGCGGGCAGTACCGAGTTTAGACAGCGCATTTGTCGGCGTTTCGAGCACCGGCAAGTAAATTTGTAAGTCTAAGGGGTCGCGCGTTCCACTCCCTGAATGGTTAGACTAAGAAGTCCAAGTTGTATACTGGTTCGGGCTGAAGATCCCTACTCCAGTTCGTGTGGTGGCGTTGTATTCTCTTCAGTACAGATGACTGCACAAAGTTTACAAGCGAGAGTGCCAATGACTTAGCGAGATGGGTTTAATGGCGCTCTCTCCTCTCTTTTCCTTTAAGGGAGTTCCTGCCTCCTTTTATATGAAAGGAAGGGGCAGGTTACATCGAGAATTGGGAGAAGACGAGACGACCTACCCTAGGAGCTTCGGTCCTTCGTTCTGCTGACTGATCATCGCTCAGTCTTGCCCATGCTGGGTCGGTAGCTTAGTCGGTCGTATGTTAGGTATTTCCCGAAACGGCATACCGCCTCTGCGAACCTTACGGTGTCGACATTGTCGCTACCGACGTGGTGCCTCGGGAGAGGGCGTGTCTTCGTATTGTATGCGACCGGCTGATGGGACTGGGAGCATGACTTCGGTCAGTCATTTAAACCCTCTGGGGAAGGAGCCACCTGCCCTTGTATAGTCACTTTGATTGACCCCGTTCGTGGGGTACGTGGCGGTTGTCCGTAGAGGCTTCACACGCTGCCCTTGGCGAGGTGGTCTTGGCACGATCGGAGTCAGGGGATTCCGACCTGCTGCGAGGGTCGGGAGCCCTGCTTGGTCGGAGTCGGGGGGCCGTCTCGCTGAGGAGGTCGGAAGCTTAGCTCAGTCGGAGACATTCCCCTTGGTCGGTCGGGAAGGGAAGTCCGTGTGGCTTTGCAGGTGTCTCGGTCGGTAGTGGGCTGGAAGCGGCCTGTTGGGCTTGAGCTGTGCTTGAGGCCGGGTGGTCACCTTGGGCCGCTAGGGTACCTCGCTATAAGTATTCGTCGAGAGCCCAACCCCGAGTGATTTCGCCAGATTCGGTCGGGGGTTGATTCTTGGATGAAAATGGTGACTGGGCCCGAGTGGTTGGCCCGTCCGATTAGGTCAAACGATTTGTGCCAGGTGTGCCCCAACACATCCGACGGCTGCCCTGGAATTCTGCCTGGGGCATTCGAAACGCCGGGGGCTTTGAATTACCTCGTTGGGCATGCAGCAGACGATCGGCGCGCCGCCCGCCGCCTTCTGGATCGCCGGGTTCGTGGTGGGCGCTGCTTTCCGATGCTTGCATTCATTCTGGAGACGTTCAACCTCTCTCCGTCCGGGTATATAAGGACGCTATGGCTTGTTTGAGGGATAAATCTTTAGACGAGAATCCTTTTTGTTTTCTTGATATGGCTTCGGGGCACCCTTTAGTCTTCGGTTTTGGTGATGATGTCGGGTAGAAGAAGACCTTTGGTCGAAGCTTTGGGCGAGTTCGACCAGCGATGGCCGAACCGGAGGAAGAAGCCGCGGCCGTGATGTTCTTTGCTGTCGATGCGCTCCTCGAGGTCGCCCGAGACTCGAGGTAGCAAGGGGGCCTCCTAGAGGCGATGGCGCGAGGACGCCGATCGTAGGCGCGTGCGGCTGCGTCGATGTCGCCGAACGGCGGAGGCGACGGCGGCATCGCTTCGCACCGCGCGCCGTCCGTCCGACCGAGCAAGGGCCTACCAACATGCCGCCGATGCCGCCGATGCCGCATTTAATGTTAAAAGGCTTTGGCGCGAGGAGGTCCCGCCGTAGTGTAGCGTAACTATTCTTGTATCTCCGAGTACTATATTGCAAAGTTGTGTGAAGTTTGAGCACATGGCCTATAATGAAATCTCTTTTTCTTTATGGATGTCTTCGTAATGAGTTTGCCTTGTGTTTAACGTCGAGCTAGACCGCGCCTTGGTCGGCGGTGGACGACCGCGATGCCTCCGCGAGGTTCGGGTATCCGAGTGCTCGCTTAACGTCGAGCTAGACCGTGCCTTGGTCGGCAGGACGACCGCGATGCCTCCGCGCGAGGTTCGGTGTCCGAGTGCTCGCTTAACGTCGTAGCTAGACCGCGCCTTGGTCGGCAGGGACGACCGCGATGCCTCTGCGTGAGGTTCGGTGTCCGAGTGCTCGTTAAACGTCGTAGCTAGACCGCGCCTTGGTCGGCGGGGACGACCGCGATGCCTCTCGCGCGAGGTTCGGTGTCCGAGTGCTCGCTTAACGTCGTAGCTAGACCGTGCCTTGGTCGGGAGGGCGACCGCGATGCCTCCGCGCGAGGTTCGGTGTCCGAGTGCTCGCTTAACGTAGTAGCTAGACCGCGCCTTGGTCGGCGGGGACGACCGCGATGCCTCCGCGCGAGTTCGGTGTCCGAGTGCTCGCTTAATGTCGTAGCCGGACGTAGGCTCGCTTTTACGTCGTGGCCGGACGAGGCTCGCTTTACGTCGTGGCCGGACGTGGGGTATCTATCCCGAGTCCTCGTCCGCGAGGGAGCCGAGAGGAGTGGCCACCGCCTATCCCACACGTATACCCTATCCGCAGTGTGGGACACGGAGGGGGTGAGCGACGCGTTTACCAGCGCTGGTTTGAACGCCGTGCTCGTGGAGCTTATAATAGGTAGTCCGAGTGGGTCTGGGAGGTCTCGCCAAGGGGACCCTTCCGAGCGGACGGTCCCAGTATGGTGTCTGGCCTGCTGTGGGGCGACCCATAAAAACCTTTCTCTACTCAATCCCGTATGGGCCCCAGGTGGTCGCGACCCGGGCACACCGGGCCGCCGCCATCGATGAGCTCCCGGGAGAGTGTGAAGTATGGTCTCGGACGCGAGTAGAGGTGATTGGGTCGTCAGCCGACCTAACCGAGGGCCCACCGTGGGGCTCACCTCATACTTGCCCCTCGCTCAAGTTTCGCTGGGGCGGCCTTACGCCCATCTGGTGGGGTAGGCCTTTTGAACCCGCAGCTTTTAGCTGGGCCCCCGGCGCAAGCCACGGGGCTTTTTGCCGTTTCGGGGCCGCAGCGGCCCAGTGGGCCTCTCGCGCGTGCCCCCGCCTCAAGGCGGAGACCGAGAGGTCAGGACGCACTGCCCGGGGGCGGCGGCTTTTATGGCTCTGCCGTTTTGTCAGGATTAAATGCGGAGTGGGATTGGAAACCGGGAGTTACCAGCTGGCGTGAGTGGGCACGACGCTTCGCTCGAGGGGGCGCCTGTTCGGTCGGCGCCTGCTCGTCTTCTATATATACGCTGCCGGGGCGCTTTGAGTAGTTACGCTTGCTTGCTTTCCTCGTCTCCTGTCCCTAAGACAAAAAAGATCGACAAAGAGCCAAGGAAAAGAAAACTCAACCTTCTCTTCTCCTCGCCTTTCCGTCGCCTCTTTCGCAAGGATGTCGTGGCCGGAGTGCTCCGCCCAGAGCAGTCGTGCGCTTGGCTTGGTGAAGAAGGGCTTCCTCCCTGCGCAAGATCTCTCCGGTTGGAGGGTGCCGACGGGAGCGGCTGCCCCCTCGCCGAGGGACGACGAGGTCGTGGTGCTTGCCTCTTTTTTCGAGCGCGGCTTCGGCTTGCCGTTGCATCCGTTCGTCTGGGGGCTGCTCTTCCATTACAAGGCGGAGGCGCACCATCTTAACCCCAACGGGGTCCTCCACATCGCCATATTCATCACCCTTTGCGAGGCTTTCCTGGGAATCGAGCCGCATTGGGCGTTGTGGAGGCATTTCTTCCAAGCGAGGCTCTGGGAGGACAAGCCGACGGACGCCGCGGAGCCCATTGGTGGCCTGGCCCTCCAGCTTCGGTCCGGCCGGAGCACGGAGTACCTCGAGGTCAAGCTGCCGTCGTCCAACAAGGGGTGGCGCTCTGAGTGGTTCTATGCTCAGAACGTCGGAGACAGCGCCCGCCTTCACCGCAATCTTCCCGGGCGGGAGGAGGGAACTGGGCGCCGAGAAGCGAGAAGAACAAGGTGGCCCCGATCGTGGAGCAGATCAGGGCCCTAAGGAGGCAAGGGCTCACCGGGGACGTGGTCGTGCGTGCCTTCATGGGGATGCGCGTGCAACCTCTCGCGCACAGACCCCGCCCCCTGTTCCGGTACGAGGGAGCATCCGACCGGATCAGGATGGCGGAGCCCGAGCCGGCCGCGACGGAGGTCGGCCCGGTGGCCGTCGCCATGGGAGGAAGCGCCACGGAGGCGGCAGCGCCACCCGAGCCATTCTCGCGCCCACCTCCAAATCCGTAGGTCGGCGGGACTTCTTCCTCCCCTCTTTTCTTTGCGCTTAACGTCCGTCCGACCAGTGCTTTTTATCTTCTAGGGACTCTTGGGCATGTCCTCCCGTGCACCGCTCCCGGAGACAAGGAGGTGAGGCGGCGCGGCCGGCGAAGGTCAAGAAGGCTTCGACTCCTCCCCGCAAGAAGCGGAAGGAGGAGAGGAAGAAGAAGAAGAAGAAGGAGCGCGGCGAGGGCCGCAGCAGCAAGGACGTGTCGAGAGGCCACCGCTTGTGGGTGCAACCTCCACCGACAAGCAGTGGAAGCACCCCGTCACGCCGCGCCGTGGGTTTCTTCCGACCGACCGGCGGTGATCCGATCGTGGACCTGCCGGAGGGGAACACCACAGGCACCGCGCCTGAGGGGCCTCGGGCGGAGGGTGCGGTCGCCGCCATCGTCGCGCCTTCAGTGGAGCCAGCTTTAGGGAAGCGACCGACAGATCTGCCCCTCGGAGGGGGACCGGTGAAGAGAGCACGCCTGCCGCGCACCCGCTCGGCTCAGTAAGTACTTCTTTTCTTTTGTTCAAACACCTTTGCAGAAAAGCCGTTCGAACCGCTTTTTAGAGTTTTGCCACGTGCAGCGCCTATACTGGTGTGACCGTGGGGTGTCTCGTGGCGGTTCCGCAAGGGACAACGCCGCAGGAAGTTCCAGAGGCGCCGATCGGGTCGGCGCCGATCGTGGTGCTGGCGACCGAGGGCACGCCTGCCCACGAGGTCGAGGCTGGCGAGGAGCTTCCGACGCCTCGGTTGGGGACACCGCCGTCCGATGTGGTGGTCCCTGTGGAGGAAGAGATGGCGGCGCCGCCGGCGATCGTGCCAGCCGAGACGGCGCTGGTGCTCGGCGCCCCCCTCGCCCACAGGAGGCGCCGACCGAGGTCCCGCAGCGAGGTCGCCGAGGGACCCCGGGGGATCGATCCTACCATCGCTGCCGATGGTGTTCGGGCGGTAGCGCCCGCCGAGCGACGACCAGGGGCTGCCGCCGAGAGGCCCCGAGTCGGGTCGGTGGGCGAATGTAAGAGAGCGAGTGGGTCGCTCTTGACAAGGCGCTCGACGCCGGGCGAGAGATGGAGCCGGTCCGAAAGGGCTCGACTCTTTGTCCGAATCTTCCACCGAGCGCTGGACGCGATGGTCGGGAGTCAAGCGACACCGTAAGTTGGCGAAGGAACCCAACTTATAAAATTCGACGACGCGCGCCGTGAGACTAACGGTTAGTCATCACCTTGCAAAGATTCTGCGGGCTTGCTCGAACATACCAATGGGCGGTTGTCAAGGAAGAACGCGACCGGCTGCGCCTTGAGTTGCGCCTAGCTCAAGAGGCGCTGAGCGTGAGGCGGTCGGAGGCGACGAAGGTCCACCAGGAGCTTGAGGGGGTCGCTAAGGCTCTCTTCGATGAGCGCCTGGGGGCCCAGTCCCTAAGGACGAAGGCGGCGGAGCTCGAGTCCTCCTTGGCAGAGGCCACCGTTGCTAGGGACGCCACCACCACCGCCCAGGGGGCCGCGCAAGCGCAGGCAAACCGTCTGCGAACCGAGCGAGACCAGGCTCGGAAGGACGCCGACCGAGTCCGCTCCGAGCGGGAGGCCGCTCGGAAGGATCTGTCCTCCTTGAAGACCTCCTACGAGGCGGTCAGGCAAGAGGTCGGCAACCTGGCGAACTCCGCGGCTGGTAAGGGTCTCAGCTTCTTATTTAATTCTGCGGGGACTTTTCATAAGTCGTGATCATCTGGCGCCGTTGCCATCTGCAGAGGCGCAGAAGAACTTGGGCCTTGCGGTTGAGGAGCGGAAGGACGCCCAGCAGGCCCGTGACGAAGCGGTCACGGCGCGGGACGTGGCTCTGGCGGCGCTGGAGGTTGCCGAAAACAATCGGGCTGAGCTGGTCGCGAGCCGAGGCCCTTCGCAGGCCGCCAGACGCTCGCGCTCGATCCTTGGAGCCGCAGCAGGCCCGAGCGCTCTAGCGCACTTGCTAGCCCGAGTCCCGGAGCGCGTCGAGAAGGCGGTGATCGTCGGCGTGGCGCTCGGAGCTTCCTCCGCGCTGGTCAACACCATCTCGCACTACGATGGTATTGACCTTGCGGTGGTGGCGATGGCGCCGCCGAACCGACCGACGGAGAGATCAACGTGTTCGAGCTCCTGGTAGAGCCGCATGCTCGGGAGGTCGCCAGCCACGTCTCACCGCAGGTCGCCCTCGAGGAAGGACGAAACAGTTAGATTTAACCTTTTTAATTTGTAAAGACTATCATGCTCGCAAGCAATTTTTAAGTTTAACAAGTTCCAAAGACGCCTTGCCCATTCGTGTTTTTGGCGAACGTTTGACCGGCCATAGCTCTAAGGACAGCAAAGGTCACTTATGCGTAGGTCGGGTTGCTTCGAGAGGAGCTAAGAGGATAGGAATCTTGGTTACTCAGCAGTTATGCGCACTTGTGAGGGATCGGAGTGTTCCTGACCGACAAAAGATCGCTCCACTTGGGCATTTCCTTCTTCCGCAAAGTATCAGAACCATAGCCGCTGGGGCGTAGGCCATAGTACTTGGGTCGAGAGGATTACCGCTTGGGGAGGACCTCGTGACCAGTCGGGTCACCGACCCGCACAAGCGCGTGAGCTAGCCGAGTCTGCGTGGGGGAGGAGTGTTCCCGACTGACTAAAAGGTCACTCCACTCGGGCACTTCCTTCTTCCGCGAAGCGCTATTTAGCAACCATAGCCGCTGGGGCGTAGGCCATAACGCTTGGGTCGAGAGGGTTACCGCTCGGGATTGACCTTATGGTTAGTCAGGTCACCGACCCGCATGAGCGCGCGAGCTAGCCGAGTTTGCGCGGGGGAGGAGTGTTCCCGACTGACTAAAAGGTCATTCCACTCGGGCACTTCCTTCTTCCGCGAAGCTCTACTTAGCAACCATAGCCGCTGGGGCGTAGGCCGTATTGCTTGGGTCGAGAGGGTTACCGCTCGGGATTGACCTTATGGTTAGTCAGGTCACCGACCCGCATAAACGTCGACTAGAGGCGGCTCGAACGGGGCGCCATAGCAGCCCCGAGCGCCGCAGGCTACCAGTGCTCGGAAAGATAAAGGTAAAGAATACGCTTAGGAAAAAGGAGTTTAGGATAGAATCGCCTTAACTTTTCTATGTTCCAAGCGCTCGGAAGGATGCGACCGTCGGCGCCCTTGAGTCGAAGGTGCCGTGTCGGAGAACCTCTACGACGGTGAAGGTGCCTTCCTGTGGCGGCGATAGCTTGTGCTTGTCTTTGCCGGTTTGGACTCGCCGAAGGACCAGTCGCCAAATAAAAGGATCGCCTCGAACTCGCGGTACCGGGTAGCGCTGCGAGCTTGTTGATATTTGGTCGATCGCAGGATGGCCACGCCATGTGCCTCGCCGAGCCGGTCGATGGCGCCTTGTTGCGGCGAGCCCCGAGCCTCATCGAAGCTTTTAGTCTTGGGGCGCCATACTCTGTGTCTGTTGGTAAGACGGCCGGCGCCAACACCATGAAGAACGGTGTAAACCCGATCGCCGGGTGGGCGTGGTCCGCAGCTCCAGAGGACGGAGGCGCTCGCCACCCACCGCCCGCCGGCGCTTGAGCAGATCAAGATCCGTGGCTTGAGTCCTTGAAGGATCATGCCGCTTGCACGCTCGACCGGCCGTTAGTCCGCGGATGGGCCACGGCTACCCAATCGACACGGATGTTGAAGTCGCCGCAGAACTCGAGGAACTCATTTCCGTGAACCTGCCCGCTGTCGGTGATGATAGAGTTAGGGACTCGAATCAAAAATGATGTCGCGGA
The DNA here is from genome assembly GCA_036346275.1 of Otatea glauca. Taxonomy (NCBI): domain Eukaryota; kingdom Viridiplantae; phylum Streptophyta; class Magnoliopsida; order Poales; family Poaceae; genus Otatea; species Otatea glauca. The sequence goes on from CM070720.1 coordinate 27,562,765, forward strand.
AGAAGATGGTCGCTTGTACCGACGTGGCGCTCACGACCGGCTTGGCCTCTATCCACTTGGTGAATTTATCCACCGCGACTATGAGATGAGTAAAGCCCCCGGGCGCTTTCTTGAAGGGTCCGACCAGATCAAGTCCCCAAACTGCAAACGGCCAAGTGATGGGGATCGTCTGCAAGGCTTGAGCTGGCAGATGTGTCTGCCGGGCAAAGAATTGGCACCCTTCGCAGGTGCGCACGATCTGCTCGGCGTCGGACACGGCGGTCGGCCAATAAAAACCTTGTCGAAAGGCCTTTCCAACGAGGGATCGGGGTGCAGCATGGTGGCCGCAGACCCCGCCATGGATATCGAGTAGCAGCTGCTTCTCTTGGTCGGCCAGAATGCACCTCTGGAGGACCCCGGAGGGACTCCTTTTATAAAGGTCTGGGCCGATCAGGACGAAAGATTTTGCCCACCGAGTGAGGCGCCGGGCCTCGGTCGGGTCAGGGGGGAGCGACCCATCCGTCAAACGATTGATAAAGAGCTTCCTCCGGCCGGATTCACCGCCGAGACGCGCGGTTTGATCCGACTGTTCGCGCCGATCGCGCGGGCGGTTGGGGTGACCGTGCATAGGTGAATCGAGACCGCCGCCACCGAGTCCAACCGATGGAAGGTTGCGGAGGTCGCAGACGAAGATCCAGTGGATCGACTTTGCTTTGGAGGCAAGATTGGCTAGGCAATCGGCCTCACCGCTGTGGCATCTGTAGTCGTGGTGGAGCTCGAAACCCTTGAACCGCTCCTCGAGCTTGCGCACTTCCCGACAAAGATGCAGCCATACGGGCGCCTCGCGCTCGAAGCCTTCATGACTCGGTCGACGATAAGCTTGGAGTCCTCGCGACGCAGAGTCGGCGAGCGCCGAGGTCGGCAGCCGATCCGAGATCGTTGACGAGAGCCTCGTGACGGCTATGTTGTTGGTCGCGTCGAAGAGCAACCTGATGGCGACAAGTTTGTTCCCGAGCGGGAAATGATGATTTACTCCTGCGCTCGCGCCGTTCTTGGTGTAGGATCCATCAAAGTACATTGTCCAAGACGGGTCCTCGATCACCGGTGGCGCTGGCTTCGGTCCACTCGGCGATGAAGTCGCAAGGGCCTACGACTTGATCGGCCGTCCGAGGGACGACGTTATGCCGTGAATCACGAGCTCGAGCGCCACTTGGCTATCCTCCCGAGGCGCCGCGATTGCGAGCGATCTCGCCGAAGCGGGATGCGGTCACCACAGTTGATGGCGTCTTGGTCGGGTAATGGACGAAGCTTTCTCTTGGCGGTGAGCACCGCGTGAGCGCCTTCTCGCACTGTGGGTACCGAGCCTTGACTCGGAAAGAACCTCACGATGAAGTAAATTGGCCGTTGTACCTTGAGTTCACGGCCTTCCTCCGCTGCTCCACCACAAGGGCTGCACTGACGACTTGAGCAGTGGCGGCGATGTAGAGGAGCAGCGGTTCGTCTGTCTCAGGCGACCAGATTGGAGGTGAGGATAGGAAGGCCTTCAGGCGGGTGAGGGCTTCCTGAGCCTCCCGGTCCAAATGAAGCGGTCGGATTTCTTGAGCACCAGAGCGGCATTCGCGCCGCCGAGGCGAGACACGAAAGCGGCTCAAGGCGGCAAGACACCTGCTAGCCTCGACCCCTTTGAGATTAGGAATCGGGCCCATTCTTGCGATCGCGAGATCTTCTCTGATTGGCCTCGATTCTCGCCAGAGACGATGAAGCCAAGCAGCTTCCTTGGGGACCCCAAGACGATTTCTGGGTTGAGCTTTATACGGAACCGCCGGAAATTCGCAAAGTTTCTTCCAGTCGGGAATAAGGTCGCGGCGATTCTCGGTCTTCACGACGATGTCGTCAACATAGGCCTCAACGCTTGCGGCCGATCCGTCGTTGAAGCACGCTTGTATACATCGCCGGTATGTAGCGCCCGCGTTTTTAGCCTAACGGCATTGTAACGTAGCGTAACGAGCCGAACGGCGTGATGAAGGAAGTCGCGAGTGGTCGAACTCTTTCGCTATCCGTGGTAGCCCGAGTAAGCATCCAAAGGAAAGAGACTCGCACCGCGGTGGAGTCGACGACTTGGTCGATGCAGGCAAGGGAACGGGTCCTTGGGACACGCTTTGTTGAGACTTGTGTAGTCAACACACATTCTTCATTGCCCATTTTTCTTTTTACAAGTATTGGTTGGCCACCACTCGGGTGGCGGACCTCTTTATAAACCCCGCACCAAAAGCTTGGCGATCTCCTCCTATAATCCTGCGCCTCTCGCCGTCGAAGCGGCGCGGCGCGCTGGGCGACCGGCTTTGAGCCCGGTCGGATGCTCAAGGAGTGCTCGGCGACTTCCTTGGGATTCTGGCATGTCGGAGGTCCTCCATGCGAAGACGCCATTGTTGGCGCGGAGGAAGTCGACGAGCGCTTCCTATTTGGCGGGAGCGTGGCTCGACCGAACGATCTTGGTCGGATCGCAGGATCGACCGCGACCTTCTTCGTGTCCTCGGCGGACTTGATGGATCCCGCCCCGACTTGCCGGACTCGGGGCGGACTCGAGGCTTCCTCCGAGGTTGTCGAGCTCGGCAGACGCGATGATCGCCGAGGCGAAGCTCACAACCACTGCGCCGCAGCTTGTAGGCAAGCCGGAAAGATGATGCCACGGTGATGACTCCTCGTGGCCCGCATCTTCGGTTGAGGTAGGCGTGGTGGGACCGCCATGAACTTGGCGTAGCATGGCCGCCCCAAGATGGCGTGATAGGAGCCGGAGAAATCCGCAACCTCGAAAGTGAGGGTCTCGGTGCGGAAATTCCCTGGTTCCCCAAAGGTGACGGGCAGGTCGATCTGCCCGAGCGGATGGGCCTGTTGGCCAGGGATGACACCGTGGAAAGGAGCCTTGCTCGGTCGGAGACTCGAACGAGGAATCCCCATGGCGTCGAGCGTCTCCACGCAAAGGATGTTGAGGCCGCTGCCGCCATCCATGAGCGCCTTGGTGAGGCGCTTCTTCCCCACGATGGGGTCGACCACCGGGTATCTTCCTACCGGGGACGGGTCGGGTGATCAGCCCGATCAAAGGTTACCGGGAATTCTGACCACCGGAGGTATTGAGGGACGGCCAGTGAAGCGGTGTGGACCTCACGGTAGGCGAGTTTGAGCCGACGCTTGTCGGCGTAGCACGCCGGTCCGCCAAAGATCATGAGGCAGCCGTCGGGTTCGGGGAACTCGTCGTCCGCCTTCTTCTCCACGGCCCGTGGGGCCGTGGCTGGCTTCTTTCCTTTGCCCCGTGGCGTCGTGGGGGCGCAGGAAAGGAAGTGCCTCAGGACTTCGCAGTCCCGGTACTTATGTTTGACGGGGAACCCGTGGTTCGCACGGGCTGTCCATCAATTTCGGCGGTCAGCGCGACGGTCGGTCGCGCCACGCTGCTGCGAGGCGGTCGGCGATGGCGACCACCGGGCTCATGACTGTTTTCCATGCCGCTTCCGCTTGTCGGAGCGGTCGGAAGGGGATCCGATTCGGACGCCGGGCTCTTGCTGGGCCTTTCCTCCTCAAGATAGCCCCCACAGCCTCCTCGCCGAAGGCATGGTTGGTGGCGATGTCGAGGAGTTCCTTGGTGGTCCTGGGCTTGAGATGGCCCGGGCTTGTGCACCGTGGCCTTGCAGAGGTATCAGATGAATGCTCCCACGACATCGGCGTCGGAGATGTCGGGAGCTCGTTACCTTGGCGGAAAACCGCCGGATATAATCCCGGAGGGTTTCACCTGGCTGCTGCTTGCAGCCCTTCAGGTCCCAGGAGTTGCCAGGGCGCTTGTAAGTGCCCTGGAAGTTGCCGACGAAGAGGGTCTTCAAGTCGGCCCAGTTCCTGATGGTTCTGGCGGGCAAGTACTCAAGCCAAGCTCGGGCCGAGTCCACAAGGTAGATGGGGAGGTACTGGATGATGAAGAGATCATCCGTCGCTCCCCCCGCCCGGCATGCGAGCCGGTAGTCTTCAAGCCAGACACCTGGGTTCGTGGCCCCAGTGTACTTGGCGATGTTAGTGGGCGCCGAATCGGCGGAAATCCGCCGTCGGATCCTCAGCGGCCCGTGGTCCGGGACCATCGGGCTTGGCTGCGCGATGGCGCCCGCCGCCCACTATACGTGAGTGGACGGCCTCCTCCGCCGCTTTCTTCGCGCCGAGGGTGGCGCGAACGTCGAGGCGCCCCCGAGGCGCCGGGCGATCGGTGCGCGAGGCCTGGGCGGCTCGTGGCGTGGCGCCGCCGGACCCAATGGCTGAAGCGGCGGCGGCGGTGCGGGCGGCTGAGGTGGCGCCGAGCGATAGGAGCGAGGCTCGCATGTGTTGCACGGCCGCGCCTACCACCCGGAGTTCGTATGTGGCCTTGGCCTCCGGTCGGCCGGCCCGGAAGGCCTCGGCAAAGATCGCACCGCGCCACGCTCGCTTGCATGGGAAGAACCGAGGGCCGTCGGATTCTTCCGCCGGCTTGTGGTGTGCTCGACGCGCGCGTCACGCGGCCGCCGGGCACTCTTGAGTCGCTGGCTCATCCCGCCCAGTGTTGGCACGAGTTGGTCGAGCTCGACCCTTTGCCTATCCAACTCTTGGCGTTGTCGCTGGAGTTGGTAGCGGTGGGCTTGAGCGCGTCAAAGACGATCGCGCGGTGTTCCCCTCCTGCGCCTCGATTGCACGGATGGGGCCCCGTGAATCGCAGGGGTTATGATTAAATCGGCGGTGCCGCCATGTTGCACTCGCGAGTGCCGTCCGCGGGCGGTGCTCAGTGTCGGGCCGGAGTCGTGGTGGAAGAGTCTTCCAACAACTCGTGGATAGAGGCCGCATGTAGCCACCATAGCCACAAGTCGCGAGCTCGGGGTGACACGGCCACTGTCCAGCCCGCGGAGCTTCGCCAGAGACGTGGCGGAGCGCTCCTCGCTCCGGCCTGACTCGCAGGCGCCCAGCCGAGCTTAGCGGTCGTCGGAGATGGCGCCCAGGCTTTGGTGGGCGCCGAAACTCCGGTGGCGACGGGGATGAGCGTAAGCCCTCCCGCCGAGGTGACGGCAAAGTTGAGGGAGCCGAAGCGGATCTGGCTTCCCAGCCAGCCATGCCGTCACAGGTGGAAGATGCCATCAGGGAGGCAAGCGGAATCGGAGATGGTGATGAAGACGCACGAAGACCCCTACCGGCGCGCCAACCGCCGCGTTCGAGCATCGGCAAGTAAATTTGTAAGTCTAAGGGTCGCGCGTTCCACTCCTCAATGGTTAGACTCGAAGTCCAAGATGTATACCGGTTCGGGCCAAGATCCCTACCCGATTCGTGTGGTGGCGTTGTATTCTTCTTGATGTGATGATCGCACAAAGTTTACAAGCGAGAGTGCCAATGACTTAGCGAGATGGGTTTGATGGCGCTCTCTCCTCTCTTTTCCTTTAAGGGAGTTCCTGCCTCCTTTTATACGAAAGGAAGGGGCAGGTTACATCGAGAATTGGGAGAGTACGAGACGACCTACCCTAGGAGCTTCGGTCCTTCGTTCACGACCGATCATCGCCGCCTTGCCCATGCTGGTCGGTAGCTTAGTCGGTCGTATGGTTAGGTATTTCCGAAACGGCGTGCACGCCTCTGCGAACCTTACGGTGTCGACATTGCTGCGCTACCGACGTGGTGCCTCGGGAGAGGCGTGTCTTCGCATCAGATGCGACCGGTGATGGGGTCGGGAGCATGACTTGGTCATCATTTAAACCCTCCGGGAAGGAGCCACCGCCTTGTATAGTCACTTTGATTGACCCGTTCGTAGGTACGTGGCGGTTGTCCGGTAGAGGCTTCACACGCGGCCCTTGGCAAGGGTGGTCTTGGCACGATCGGTCGGGATTCCGACCGCCGCGGGGTCGGGAGCCTCGCTGGTCGGAGCCGGGGCCGTCTCACGAGGAGGTCGGGAGCTTAGCTCGGTCGGAGACATTCCTTTGGTCGGTCGGGAAGGGAAGTCCGTGTGGCTTTGCAGTGTCTCGGTCGGTGAGTGGGTCGGAAGCGGCTGTTGGGCTTGAGTCAGTGCTTGAGGCCGGGTCGGTCACCTTGGGCCGTTAGGGTACCCTGTTATAAGTATTCACAAGATTGTAAAGGCTTTGTCATGATATCTCTGCGACACACCAAAGGAAGTGTGTTAAGATCGATTGCACAAAGAGATGTTCATGTCTTGTGGGTAAAGTTGTACAACCTCTGCAGAGTGTAAAACTATTCGAATAGCGCGTCATGATCATGGACAAGCCCGGAATTTCACACGGGTATAGAGTGTTTCATAAAATGTGGAATGTGGAATTGTTGGGATGTGAACGGGAGTTCACCGTTGTTTTGTTGTCTATCATTGATCTATCAGTTATTTATTTATGTTTTCATAAATATGCTTTCAATCTATTTATTGTATTTCAAATCAAGTATTGCTTTCTGCAATTGAACTATATAGCCATCCTTGTCAAGCCGTGCATGAATATATTGCATCAATTCCCTACGGCTTGCTGAGTACCTTTGTACTCACGGCTTTATGCTCTTGTTGATCGATTCTTTCAAGGAGATAATGAATATCATGAGGAGGAATTCTATGAAGACTACGTGGATTAGGAAGGCGTTCCCCAGACGATTGCCTGTGGCATGTCGAATGGTTCAAGTTATCTTTTCCGCTGCAATAGTATTTGTTTCTTAAGCCCTTAAGGCATAATGGTGTAAACATTGATCATAAGGTCATTTGCTTTATTCAATAATAATTTGCTTCTTCTTAGTTAATTCGTTGTATGGAATGGTATTTCATCTATGTTTCCACTGTGTGCACTAGCGTGATCCTGGACTAGTGCAGTATACACAGAGGGTTTCGGATTTGCAAATCCGGGTCCCGACACAATGGCAATCAACTTGAAGTTGAGAATGAAGCTAATGGATGTTGTCACAGCATATTTGTATGGAAACTTGGATTCGGAGATATACATGAAAGTACCGGAAGGAATTCCTATCCCAACCAAGACGGAGCAAATAGAAACTCAGATAGTGTGAAATTGGAGAAATCACCGTATGGGTTTGAAGCAATCGGGAAGAATGTGGTACAATCGCCTAAGTGACTTTCTCTGCAAGAAAGGCTACACAAACAAATGAAGATTGTCCATGTGTGTTTATACAATGATCCCGAATGGATTCTCAGATAATCTCCGTCTATGTAGATGACTTGAACATCATTGGGACGGATGAAGAAATTGAAGAAGCATGCTCATACTTGAAGTCTGAGTTTGAAATGAAGGATTTGGGTAAAATCAAGATTTGTTTAGGCTTGCAACTTGAACATGTCTAAGGAGGAATCTTGGTACACCAATCAACCTACACGCAGAAAGTGTTGGAAAGGTTTGGATTTGAAAAAGCATATCCTGCGAAGACTCCAATGGTCAAGGTCACTCCAAGCGCACCTAGACCCATACTGCACCTAGAGAAGAGGGGAGGAAGTCCGGGAGCAGAATTCCCATATCCGAGTGCGCTTGGAGCGCTCATGTACCTTCGAACAGCACTAGGCCGGACATTGCGTTCGCCAGTAAATTTGCTAGCCCGTGATGATCAGCGTAACCCACCAAAAGGCATTGGAAAGGGATCAAGGATATCTTCCGTTACCTCCAAGGAAGCAAAGATCTTGGTTTGTTTTTCAGAAGAAACAATGAATTGAATTTGGTTGGCTACGCCGATGCTAGGTACTTATCAGACCCGCATACTGACAAGTCCCAAACTGGCTATGTTTTCCTATGTGGAGGAACAACAATTTCTTGGAAGTCGTCTAAGCAGACTCTTGTCTCGACGTCGACAAACCACTCGGAAATCATCGCTTTGTATGAAGCATCTCGTGAATATGCATGGCTCAGAAGAATGGTTCACCACATCCAGAAGTCATGTGGCTTGAATATTGAGCAAACTCCCACGATAATCTATGAAGATAATGCAGCTTGTGTTGCCCAAGCACAGATGGGTTATATGAAGAGTAATCTCACGAAGCATATCAACCCCAAGTTCTTCTATGCACATGAATTGCATAAGATGAACAAGATCAAGATATTGCATACTAAGTCATGTGAAAATCTTGCAGATTTGTTCACTAAATCACTTCCAGCATCTACCTTTGAAAGGTGCGTTAAAGGAATTGGAACGATGAGACTTAGAGAAGTGCAGATTTCAAGGGGAGATATTTCACATACTCCCACATGAATCTCGAACATGAATTATGAATACCCAACATGAATCTCGAAGATTAGTGATTGAAGTTTGGGTGAATTGTACTCTTTTTCCTTAGCAAGTTTTTCACGAAGTTTTCTTGCATAAAGGTTTTAACGAGGCAATTCGTGCAACATAGTAATCGTATGCTATGTACTCTTTCTTCAAGTATTTTTCCCACTGGTTTTTTCTGGAGTTTTAATGAGGCATATGCATCTCGCGGCAAAGGGCCTAAGGGGGAGTGTTGGGAAACCACGTGGCCCAATGAAAAGCCCACGTTGGTTCCTTAGCCGAAACCCTAAGTGAGCGCTATATAAGGAGGAAGGGGTCCCCCTATGTACAAGTATTCAGAAATCAATAAAGAATTCTGTCGTCGCTCCCCATATACATGTGTCTCTCTCTCTGTTCTCCAATTTAGATCTGTTCGAGAACCCCGGACTATTCGATAGCAAGGTTCCTTAGCAATTTGATTTGCCAAATGGACTGTTGGATTTTTCACAACTGCTTCTCTACGTCAGCTTTAAAAATAAGCACCGCGCAGCACAACTTACAAACTAAGCCTAAATCAAACTTACACACGCATGACTAATCAATTCTGTATAAAATTTACTGCTGCTGACAGTGAACAAGCCACCAACTGAGCTGCTGTTTTATAATAATAATCAGTAAACACAGCCGGGGAGATAAGTTACAATTCTATGAACATGTATTCCAGCAGTACAAATATTTTGATACAGTTCGTTGTACTTTCTAATACTACACTCAGCTGTTAAGGGCATCAAAACAAACGAGAGGTGAAAAAAACTGAGCTGCTAGTATTACCAATGCAAAATCACACCTAGAAAAGGCAACAACACTGCTGCTTCTTCCCATGCAAGCTAGTAGGAAAATTTCTTTGAGGTAGTCGCCCACCTCAGACAACCAGCTGCAGCATAAGAGCGAGAAACCGGCAGCGGTTATGCAAGAACATCCTTCAGCTTGGCCTTCTGGTCATCGGTTAGGGTTTTCGGGAACAACACCTCGAATGTTACATACAGATCGCCTTTCTTGTTGCTTTGGTACAATGGCATACCTTCCCCTTTGAACTTCCTAACCCCCTTAGGTATAGTGACACCCTAAATATTTGTGATGGAAGTTGAGCTGACTGGTTGCAGATGAGAAATGATTACTAGATGCAAATCTTGCTGCTGTGTTTATGACTTAGTGGCTTACCTTGGTGCCAATTTCCACCAGATGGTTGTCGAGATGCTTGATAGTCTTCTCGAAACCAACCAGAGCTTGCAGCTGCAACAGCAAAAGGTGATCAGACATCTAGAACTAAGCCAACGGTTTACACACGTACATAAAAGGAACAGTGAAGTAACAGTAGCAAGTCCTTGTCTCCCATGCACGTTCTGGGGAAAGAGAGAATTGGTGGAGGCTGGAAGTTTGGTTCAGATGATGATGAATACTCAACAGTAGAAACAACTAAATTGATGGTAAGGGCCGTTTGGAACACGGGGTGTTGTAAGAAGAAAAGCATAGCGTTTCCTACGAAATTCCTGCAAGAATCATACATTCCAAACAGGGCCTAATGGAACACGGGGTGTTGTAAGAAGAAAAGCATAGCGTTTCCTACGAAATTCCTGCAAGAATCATACATTCCAAACAGGGCCTAAATGTTAAAAAATTAAAATGACAACTTTTGCAGTGGAAATGTGCAATAAATCCTTCGAGGTTTTGTCTGTTTGATACAGGATGGATCAAAAGGTTATAGCTGAAGTAGTGACTAACCAATTTAAAAAGATGGATAGCATCAACCTCATCCAGTCAGCAGTCTCGAGAAAACTAACTTCTTTGGTCCTTATAATATGACCATGTTTTTCAACCAAGGTTGCAACACAAATTGCACTAATTTTCTCTGGATAATTTATCTTACGGAATTTTAATTAGCACAGGTACAAGAGAGGGTTAGTACCAGGGAGATTGTAACCGTTGTGTGCAGGTCGTTGCCTTCTCTTCGGAAGCGTTCATGTGGTGCTGTCCGAATCCTAAACTGCTCATGACGTCATTTATTTGAGGATGAAATTAGTCAAATCAATTATCCCCCATAGTAAATTTCAACCAAACAGACAAAGGGCAAATCAAACCTTCAAGTCTCCAGGTTCTCCATCAGTCTTAGGCTCCCCCTCCTCAAAAAATGAAACCTCCTGCAAATATCAGACGGGCCGACAAATTAAACATCCAAACAGTAAAGTAGAACAGATAACAATGGATACATTAGTACATTACATCTTCATGATAAACAACTTGCCAACTTAAGCAACTCTAAAACGTCTCTAACCATGTGGTGATATGTCAACATTACAGCAGCCTTTTTTACAGGCTACCAGATAAATTCAATAGTTCACATCAAAAGTGATACCTGAATGTACCTAGTGTCCAATTTTTTTTTTTAAAAAAATGGTCAGGAACTCTGGTATGTCATTAAAGAAGGAGAACAATAGATGAGCTACAAACGCGCACCCACACACACTCATGCACTGGGCTCCGTGAGGTCCACAAGTCCTGGAGTCGAACACACGACTGCTCGAGAGCACCACGGCTCCCGAACCAACCAAGCTATGTCCAATTTGAACATACTGTTCAGGCATAACATAACGAAAATAGACTAAAACAATATTGGATATTCCTATGATAACCCTTGAAGTAGCTCTCATGAGGATTAGACAAGTACATTTACATTGTAGTGTCATCTTATCTGGATGTTTCCCTTTAGATAACTCTACATAGGCCCAAGTTCCAATAACTGCTAGTAGTATGCCGCGTACCAGTTCACAAGCAACATTCAGCGGCATTGGCAAGCAGTAAACTGTTGCACACCACTAATTGACACTGGCAAGCAATAAACCAGCCAGTTTGCCTGAAGAATTCCCATTCTCCTCTAATTGTAGGCAACTAAGAGATGAAATGATTTTTTTACAAAAAATAATTGGTTTAGTTTAGCATCTTGGTGGAGCACATGATTAGAAGTAGACAGCAGCATGTGTTATATCTGCACCAGCTAAAGTAAAAACAATCTAGTCTAATGTTGACAAAAAAACACACACTAAGAGCTCATAGTATATCGCACCCGAGGTTAAGAACTGGAAAGCAAACCAAACAGTTGCTTTATACCTGTCCATCTTGCATTCCCTTCTCAATATCAACAGTCAAAAAATCACCTTCTCGTACATACTTCACGTTTGCACATTGGTCGCAGACCTAAAGAAGACAAACACACCCTTTCATTGTGGAGTACAGAAAATCATGAAAAGATTAAAACGTAAAGATATTTTGGCCACACAATGAATATGTTAAGTGGTTTAATTTTCAGTATGTAAAATTATGCAAACTGTAGAATAACATAGTATGGTGCAATTAGAAAAATACCTGCTCGGTCACTTGTTGATACATTCCAAGACCAATTTGACGATGGTAAACTTCATTCCTGCAGTTGCATTGCCTCTTTCCAGGTGCTGGCTTTATGACATTTTTCTCTCTCCAAACCTATCATGCACATGAAAATAGCAAAGTAAATTTGGAGCTATATCTATCCATTACATGTGTCATAGTGCAGCCTACTTCATGAACACTCAAGCAGCATATAACAAGGTGCAGCATTTGTGTATTGTTTATGGAATCATTTGGATTATCTTGCTATATTTTTCTTGTTTGTAAGCTAAACAAACTTTGTTACCTTTAATGAACCACCCATGTACAAGTCTTCTAGTGAAGCATCCAGTTCAACAATCACATCGTCACCTTTTATGATCTGTTCTTCCTCCTCTTCCATCCCACCACCACCTCCAAAAAAGCTGAAGAAGTTTGTCAAAAAACAACAACAAAGTGATCACTAAAAACTAGAAGCAAATAAATTATTAGGATTGAGTTGCATCCAGCTAAATTACTACTGAATTGTTTTAACAAATAGGGAAAAGATAACAGAAGATAAAAGGCATCCATAATTTTAATCATAAAAGTTTTTAAATATGTGCTTTAGTTGGTCAGACATGGGATCTGTTGCTCGTTACGGCAATAGCTCAATGCATGATATGAAGGAAAGACAATTATTCCACTAGCGTTCTAAAAATATTACTCAGAATTTCTTGGAGCAGTAATGAAATACCAGCGTTAGCAAGGTTTGGTATACCTATCAATCTATCATAGACACTGCCAAATCATACAGAATGGGAACAGTACGATTTCTGATATAATCATACTATATGGGCATATCAGGAAATTTTCCAATTCAAATATGAGGTGGAATTTCACCAGTTGCATCTCAATTAAGTGCTGTCTTTGTATATTCAGTAGGTTCATATGGATCACATTAATCGATATGTTTAGAATTTCATCCTACATGATGAGCAACTATTCAACTAATATGTTGGCAATGTTCTATATCATCTGTAAACAAGATTTTGCCTCACCTGCTAAAGATGTCCTGCATGTTCATCCCGCCCCCGCCTCTCCCGCCTTGGAACTGCTTCAGCCCCTCCTCGCCATACCGGTCATAGATCTTCCTCTTCTCCTGATCCGTCAAGACCTCATACGCTGCAAGACAATAACATCTTTACACATTAATTCTCTTCAAGAACACAAATTTTTCAGCTCAACTGGTTAAATTTAACTCCTTTTATCCCTAATACCATTGCTGATCTCGGCGAAGAGCTTGTTGGCCTCCTCGTTGTTGGTGTTCTTGTCGGGGTGGTACTTGAGGGCGAGCTTGCGGTACGACCGCTTGATCTGATCCTCCGACGCGCCCTTGGGCACTTGCAGCACGTCGTAGTAGCTCTTCCTGATCCACACAAAAAAAAAACGAAAAATTTCAGTCGAATCCAATGCATTATTTATCAAACAGAATGAACTCGAACACACAGATATTAAGCCGATTCGCCGGAGAAAAATCAGTCGATAAAAACAGATAAATTCGGGAGAAAAGGGATCAAAACATGAAAAAAGAGTTTTTTTTTGGCAAGAGGGCATCAACGCAAATCGGGAGGGCAAAGAGGGAAGATCTCGAAGAGACCACACGAGAATCGGCAGTTGATAAGAACCCTACCCCGCGATCACCGCCGCGAGATGAAGCAGCAGGAGGAGGACGGCGACGAGCTGACTCCCTCTACCCCACGGCGCCGCCATTACCCTCCCCGTTCCACGCACCCCTCTCCCTCTCCTCACCCACCGGCCACCTCGTGGCTAGGACCTAGGGTTTGGGTTCCCGCGACTCGCTAACGCGTTGTGATGCTTCCTCGTCTTCGTCTTCGTCTTCGTCTTCGTCTTCGTCTTCTTCCTCAGTGGAGAGGATCTCGCGACCCGCGGTTCAAAAGCTTCTAGAAGTTATCGGGTGTTCTTTTATGGGATGCGGGAAGACGTGGAGCTGGGTGACGTGGACCAATGGGAGGCCAGATGGGGGTCTCCAGCGAATCGGATGACTCCACGTGTATGCGGCTCCAGCTTTTCTGGTCAGGCGAAATTGCTAGGTGCACCGCGGGAGGGTACACGTCAACTTTGAATGGAAGGAAGTGGGTTGACTTGCAATGCACGGCACGCTTCACCTGCTTGAGACTAGGATGAAAACAGGTCGAATGTAAACATAATCGGTAGTAGAGTTTAAATAGAAAAAAAACATAGAGCCTTCATCTATATAGATCATTCCGTAAGAATCAGTCTCAATCTCTGACTACATGGTTACTTTTCAAAAATACGTTGAAGAAATGCATCTCTTTGCATTAATAGAAGAAAATGAGTGTATTACAACTTGATCATGATTTGCTCTTAAGGACTAAATCATGGCATAGGTGAGGTTACACAGATGGCTAGTACCATTGAACAACCAACTCCCTAGACATCACAAAGAATCCATATTTATCCCCCGTTTGTGTTGGCATCTCAACAACCTTAAAATATGATTTGCTCTAGCTCTTATCTACAAAGTGTCTTCTTTGATTAGTTTGTTCCTTGCAAGGTGCAATGTGTATTCACTCGTTGTTTCTAGATTTTCCATATGGTAGAATGATAATTGAGTTGATGTCGGGACCCGAATATGCAAATTCGAACCCACTGTGTATACCGCACTAGTCCAGGATCACGCTAGTGTACACAGGCTCAACATCAGTAAATATCACAATCATACATAGCGGAAACATTATGAAAGACAACATATATTATATACTACTAGTTGAATGACCTTATGGTCAACTTACATGACTATGCCTCGCAAAGCTGAATGACATATTAAACTGCAGCAGAATGAAAACGTAGACAACCCCTCAGTATACCACATGCAACTAACAAGGCTTGCGCCCTAAACATTCGTCTCCTCATGGAACTCCTCCTCCAGCATAGATGCAAACTCCTCAACTGATGATGTTGTTGTTGGCAAGGGTGAGTACATAAAGCACTCAACAAGTTGTGCACAGAATTCAATTCTAACATAGCTATATGCAAGGCTTATTCCAAAGGATAGGCTATCAGGGTTATTTTGCAACAAAGCAGCATTTATGAACAAATACAATAAATAGATTGTAAAGACTGTAAAACAAATATCAGTAATAGATAGGTTCAGCATTTCTCAAGTAAACCAAGTTTCCAATCCTAAGTCAAGTTCCAACCTTCCATATGGCCATCCCTCCATCCCAACCAAGTTTTCCATTTAATTAAACTAACCCTTAACTGTAATTCCCGAGCATTGCTCAATTCCGTGAGCACGGCTATTCGAATAGTTTAACACTCTACAGAGGTTATGCACTTTACCCACATGACATGATCGTCTCTTGGAGCCTTCCGGGTTAACACACTTCCTTTGGTGTATCGGCGGAGAGATCATGACAAAGCCTTTACAATACTCTGGCTTAACCCGGTACCACCCGCTAAGGTTTCAACACTGGTGGGACTGGTTACCACATCCAAGGCCCCCCTCTTGCGCCATGTGAATTACTCCATAACTCGGGAACTCACACCGACCAAGATAGTACCAAAGCTAAGACATTACAAATTAATTAGCTAGGCTGTCCCATGCCAGACATGTGGTTGCATGATTGACTCAGATCAAAGGCTTGCAAGGTTAAGTCCTTAGAGTGATCAAGGCAAGACATCCACATACCCTCTGCCCATCGGGCCCACCTTGGCATACTCGCCCCTTGTCACTTGCCTCAATCTAAATGATTATCACCCAGGTTGATTACCAAGCACCACGTGCCATCAACAATTCAACATCGTTGCGTGACATGACTCGCCACAACAACTCAATCTCATCGTGTGATCCCACATGACACACAAATTCATAACATCGTTCCATATTCCATTAATCAAGATTAATTATCAATGATTCAAACACATGTGATGACGTGGCATGGCTAAGCAACTAATACGGTCTAACCATCCCATGTTGATTATCATTACTAACCAACTATAATGAACCAATCTAGGGTGACAATAGATTATGGCATACGATGACAAGGTAGGGTATAGGTCATATGGGTAGATTAACTAGATCCCAATTTAGATTGAAACAATTGTATACTTGAAATACTATGCAATAAAGTAAAACAATATAGCAATTTTATAAACATGGGTTCAACATGATCAAAGCACAACTTGCCTTGGAATAGGTCCTAATCTTGATCTGGAGCTTGCTCTTGAGTTGTTGGATCTTCCTCCGAAGCGTCGCATAATTCAACATCTACGCGTACCGAAGGAGAAAAGCAAATAAATACCAAAACAGAGAGCAAATGAACTCCAAAAATCAAATAAAATTCACCATTAAATATATCTCAATTTTACAAATTTTTAGAAATTTGAATCACTCAAATCCGAGTTAAAATACAAAAATTATAGCCTTTGGAAGTTTGAATAAATACTGAAAATACAAAAATTAGAAAATCTGATTTAACCGAATTATTTTTATACTGAAAAACTGATTTATTGCGCCATGCTGACGTCAGCCCTGATGCTGGCCAATCAAATGGCGACACGTCATCCTGGTCCATAAACTCGGTCCACGGCCGGATCGGTCCACCGTGAACCCGGCCCATGGCGCCTCGGATGGCGCCCGACACGTGGCGACACCGGATTGGCTGCGACGCCGCCGTGCGATGCTCGACACGCGGCGCCAAGATCTACAAGATCTCTGGATCGGATGGCGATGAACGCACGCAACGCGGCTCAATCCCACCCACACATCCAGATCCAACAGCTGAGGCTAGAAGATGGGTTTTTCGACACGAGCAACGCGCAGACGATCTAGGCCATTCTACCAGGATCCAACGGTCAAGAACTCACCAAAGCTAATGGCGAGACAGGCGGCGATGTCACCGGAGCCGGGGAAGAAGAACTGAGCGAAGGCGTTCGGGCACGATTCCGACGCGAAGAAGGAGAGACATCGACGCGGCACACCACGGCGAGCTTGGATCCAGAACTGAAGCGGGGGAAGACAAAGAATCGACGATGATCTAAGGCAAAAACCGCGGCGGCTCAAGAACTAACTACGGCGAGGTCGCACGGGCTCTACAGGGCTTCTCTGGCGGCGGCGCGTTAGGGCAAAGGCGCGGCGCGATCTTACGATCCTCGGGGTCTACCCGCCCCTTAAATAGCCTAGGAGATCGAGCCCCATACGGCGAAGAAGTTCGACGACAACACGACGGCGAACTCCGAGTCCGCTTTGGAGACGATGAACGACGGCGCGACGCGTGTCCCCGATTCGACGGTCAAGATGCTAGCGCACACGCGGCCCCCTCTGGACGGATGGATCGTGATCCAACGGCTGTCGAGCTAGGGTTTTTGGCGACGCCCTAGCGGGCTGACTTGGGCCGCGCCGACGCAGGCCTTGCGTGCACAGTGTTGTGCTTCGGCCCAACACTGTTCAAATAGAATTTCGCAACTTTATTATTTAAAATAATTCCAGAAATTCATTTAATTGGTTTTAGGCAATAAAAATATCAGGAAAATCCAAGAAAATTCCCAAAAATACTCTGAGGCATTTTGGACTCAAATAAAATATTTTTGGTAAAACTTTATTTTAACCTTGCATAAATTTAAATAGTTTTCAACAAAAGACCAATACACATAATTTAAAATTATTTTAAATAAATCCAAAAAATCCAATAAACTCCAAAAAATCATAAAATGCACAATTAACCAATAAATTCATAATAAAGCAAATTTTGGGATGTTACAAACCTTCCCCCCTTAACAGAATCTCGACCCCGAGATTCCGGGCTAACTAGAGAATAGGTGTGGGAATTCTGGCTTCAGATCCTCTTCACGCTCCCAAGTTGCTTCATTTTCTGAATGATTGCTCCACTGAACTTTGCAGGAGTGAAAAGACTTGTTCCTGGTCTTTCGTTCCATAACGTCCAAAATTCTGACTGGTGGCTCCTTGTAAGTTAAATCTTCCTGCAGCTCTATTGCGTCCAACGGGGTTTGTTCTGCTGGCACTCCAGGACATTTCTTAAGTTGTGACACATGGAACACGTAGTGCACTCCTGCCAAGGACTGAGGCAATTCCAACTGATAAGCTACCTCTCCTCGACGGCTCAAAATCTTGAACGGAACAATATATCTTGGTGCAAGCTTTCCCTTAATGTGAACCCTTTTAACACCCTTGAGAGGGGTAACTCTGAGGTACACATACTCATCTGGCTCAAGACTCAAATCCCGGCGACGGTTACCTGCGTAGCTCTTTTGCCTTGACTGCGCTATCTTCAACCTCTCTTTGATCATCGCAACTTGCTCTTTAGCTTCCTTGAGAATATCAGGTCCCAATACTATACGATTTCCTGTCTCATTCCAATTCAACGGAGTACGACAGGCACGTCCATATAAAACCTCAAACGGTGACATTTGCAAACTAGCCTGGTAACTGTTGTTATAGCTAACTCCTGCATACGGCAAACACTTATCCCACGAAATAGCACAGGCTAAAGCATAAGCTCTCAGTATATCCTCAAGAATCTGATTAACTCCCTCATTCTGACCATCTGTCTACGGATGATACGATGTACTGAAATGCAAACGAGTTTCCCAATGCTTCATGCAGCTTATTCCAAACTCTCGAGGTAAATTGGGTACCTATATCTGACACAATCTTCTTAGACATACCATGCAAACATACAATTATAAATAGTCCTACCAACTGATCTCCTGAATAGGTAGTCTTAATGGTGTGCAATGAGCAACTTCGGCCAAACGGTCCACGATAACCCAAACGGAACCATATCCCTTCTGGATTCTCGACCATTCTCAACGCTAGGTATCTTATTACTGATTTGCCTCTTACTTCCACTCATAACTCGACATTGGCTGTAACAACTTGCTGATTCCTGATGCATTGCTTTTATTCTCTACCCACATCACACAAAGCGATATTTTCAGCAACTTCACGCTTCATCTTAGGCTACCAAAACCTTTCCTTAAGACCTTGATATATCTTAGCACTTTTCTGGATGAATTGAATACTTAGAATCACGAGCTTCTCCCAAAATCAACTGCTTAAGCTCTTTCTTATTCAATACATAGCTTCGACCTTTAAATCGTGTGGTTCCTTGGTTATCCATGATAAAATCCTCAGCTAAGCCTTCATCTTTTGACCCACTTTGATCTGATCTTCAAGCATTGGCTTAACTTCCAAAGTAGCTATAAATCCTTGTGAAACCACTTCTAATTTCAACTTTTGGAACTCCTTGCACAATTTCAATTGATCACTTGATATCAGTGTATTGGCACTATGGCCTTTACGACTTAAGACATCGGATACCACATTAGCCTTACTAGGATGATAACAGATCCCAGCCTTATAATACTTAATCAACTCCAACCATCCTCTTCGTTCCATATTAAGGTCTGCACTTCGAACTCTTATGGTCTGTACATATCTCCAACAATATAATGATGTAATAACTTCAAAGCATGCACATCCTCTTCGTTCCATATTAAGGTCCGCACTTCGAACTCTTATGGTCTGTACATATCTCCAACAATATAATGATGTAATAACTTCAAAGCATGCACCACGGTAGTAATTTCCAATTCATGCGTAGCATAATTCTCTTCATGTGGCCTCAACTATCCTGACGCATAGGCAACAACCTTACCTTTCTGCATTAACACACATCCAAGATTTTATCTTGAGGCATCATAGTATATATCAAAACTGCGTTTGCACATCTGGCAATACTAAGACAGGTGCTATCGTCAAACGTTTCCTCAATCACAGAAAACTCTTTTCGTACTGCGGCATCCATGCCAACTTCTTCTCCTAATTGCCTAAGCGGTCTCGGTTGCTCCCACGTAACATTGCTTGTGGTTGGATCCATGGTAAC
The DNA here is from genome assembly GCA_036346275.1 of Otatea glauca. Lineage (NCBI taxonomy): Eukaryota > Viridiplantae > Streptophyta > Magnoliopsida > Poales > Poaceae > Otatea > Otatea glauca. The sequence goes on from CM070720.1 coordinate 27,582,324, forward strand.
TCCTTTAGCAGTCATCTCATGGCAAGAAATTCAACTTTCTCCTTCCAACAATCACACTTAGCGCACAACTGTCTCTCTTGCAACTCTTCCAGAACCATTCTCAATTACTCGGCATGCTCTTCCCTTGTCTTGGAGTAACAAGAATGCCATCTATGTGCGCGACGACAGCTTGTCCAATTATCCCATGAAACTTCATTCATCAGGTTCATACATTATGCCATGGCATTGTTCATTCTAGCAGACACACTGTAAACTCCTATTGTCCATATCGCGTAGAAATCTCTGACTTAAGAACATTCTCCGCACGAATTCTTATTTGATGATAACTCGATCGAAGATCTATCCTTGAGAACACTCCAGCTCTTTTTGATTGATCAAACAAATTACGATCCTGGGCAGCGAATACTTACCCTTTTAATCATCACTTCATTAAATGCTCGACGGTCGACACACATCCTTAAGCTCCCATCTTCAAACAGAATAGGCGCTCCCTATGGTGACAACTAGCTCTAGCGAAGCGTTTTTCTATGACTCTTCGATCTGCTTATTCATCTCAACTAGCTCATCAATAGGCATTCGATGAGGTCTCTTTACTTTTGGTGATGTATCAGGTACTAACTCAATAACAAACTTGATCTCTCGATTGGTGGGATTCTTAGAAAACACATCTTGATACTCTCTAACAACTGGCACCTCTTCAAAGCTGACAACTTTCACGCTATTGACCTTCAGCAGACCAACACGAACCGTAGTCGTTTGAAATTCCATTTTCCCCCTTTCAGGGCTTTTAGCTGACACAATTCCTCGACCGAACTCCAGGACAGCCTTATGTCCGGACGAACAATTCATTTCAGGAGTAGCATCTCGGGTCTGATATCCAATATCATTCGCTAGAAACTTTTCTCCAACTTAACTCCATCACATTCTAGGTTAGATCAAGCAGTACTGTACTTTCTGACAACGATAATTCTTCGGGCTGACAAGCTTTACAAACACTACTGAACTGATCATCATTGCACATGCAACATCTTTAGGTGAACCGTCAACATAGGTGATTACTCAGAAACATCCTTTATCATTAATGCTTTTATTCCAACACTCCACATATCAACCTCTCAACCATCTTTACTTTATTTATTTAGGCAAGAAAATCTTTACATGGAATTCATCACTAGTCACTTTTCTTTTACAAACGAGGGTATGACACTTGCATAGGATGAAATCATCGATCTAAACTTCATCGATTGGCATTGGCGCTGACGTTTTGACTGGAACAGAATTGAGATTGACTTGCACCGGTGCGATCACTTTCTTATGAAGGCATTTGTTAGCAAAATGCCCAAGCTTGTTGCAGGTGTAACAAAGCTTAGGTCCACCTCTCTTCCTTGAGCATTCGTCGACTAAGGCAGTGTCTTCATTCCGACACCTCTTCTTCAACTGATTCTCCGTATAAACTTCTCTTGCGACTTTACTGCTCACTCTTGGCGTTATGAACTTGACTGAGGTAACTTCTGGAACATCCATGGCCGTAGACAATGATTGTCTTCTCTGTGGGCATCGATTAGCATAATGGCCTTCCTTGTGGCAGTTGTAGCACACACGTGTTCGCTGTTGTGCAGCTACATATATATTGTTGTCCTCTTGCTGCGTCAGAACTGGTTGCTTTGTAGGACATTCCCTATCCCAATGACCTTCTTCATCGCACAGGAAACATGCTGTTGGTGATTGCCAATTACTACTTTTTGATGAGGGCCAACAGGATTAAGGTATTGTGTCCTTAGCTCTTCGAGCGGCACCACTTTTGCAGCTGACATTCCGCCTCTTCTAGACGACTCTTGAGCAACTACGGCTCGAAGATTCTTTTGCTGATGCTGAATTACAGCAGTAACTATTGTATCCAAGGGACGTTGAGCTGGACCATGATCTCGGCCTTCACAAAGATAACATGTGATGTCACTCATAGGACATTCTCCAAGAGAATGACTTCCTTCACAACTGGAGCAATTAATCGCATGCTCATCAACGGTATGTCCTATTTTTCCACGGCGAATGCACGCACGATCTTCTGACTTGGTTGGTTGACAGCACTTCAGAGAGCAACGCTTAGATGTCGAACAAGGTGCAGGGATAGTATTCTTCTTCGTATTTACTATGATCATACTGTCTCTAGGTGAGGCAAAGAGATTACGAAAAGAAACAACAAATTCACTCCAAGTGATATTCTGCGGGGCTTCATGAACAGCACAATATTTCTTCCACCATTCCGCAGCAATTCCTTGCAACTGATAAGAAGCATACAGGACTCTCTCATCGCCTTCACACTGAGCAATGAGCAGCTTCCTCTCAATGGTCTAGAGCCAATCATCCGCTCGAGGGTAACACATTTCCAAAACGCCACGACGAGTTCTTATGAATTCGATAACCTTAAGTAGGAACGGAAATCATTGGTAGCGCTTGGAACACTTTGTTGACATTGGTTTGGGCTACCATATTCGTGATCCGCTTCATCATTGCATGCATCAACCGAGTCCGAGCAACAAGAACTCTCTGAAACTCTGCATATCCATCTGTACTGACGGTTGAAGAACTGATCCATCATTGAGATTCATACTGGATTGATTTTTGCTTCCACTGATTATGTTGTTTCCACAAATCTGAACCATCCGCTTGGTTGCTTCACTGGGTTAGGGAAGAGGGACATAGCATAGGTAAGAAGCAGGAACCCTAAAGCAGGGGAGATAGGTTTAACCCAATAACTTAAGCAAACAATATTAATACCTTGGTATGGTTGCTTATATAAGTCTAAAAGCTCTGCAACACATACTGCACACTCAGCAATCAAGGAAGAACCAATTCAGCCTATACACACAAAACTACCGCCTACAGGGGTAACACTTTTATCTTAAGCAGACGCGACTCCCACACATGAGTCTCAAATGGCTACTCGAAGCATAGGTCTTGTAGCTTCTGGGACACTTCATCGATCTACTCCTTCCTTGAGCTCGATGATACCTTCCTTCATAACCTTCAGGGTTGACAGCAAGCGCTTGATGCTTTCTTTTATGATGGTATATCGTCAGCTATCAAGACATCTCAGATAAGGTTTTAACTCGATCCAGCAAGGGAAAGAGAAAGAAATTCAGCAGGGGGAAAAGAGAGAAATTCTGGCGAGGAAAGGAATAGAAGAATAAGATAAGTCAAGAACATATTATTCTTCCAAGTTAATTCTTTTCTTTAGAAAATAATTTTGAAGTTCCTATAGAGACGACCAGACTATCTAGGGTCAAGGCCTACAGTCAGTATGGCTCTGATACCACTTCTGTCGGGACCCAAATAAGCAAATTCGGACCCTCTGTGTATACCGCACTAGTCCAGGATCACGCTAGTGCACACAGGCTAAACATTAGTAAATATCACAATCATACATAGCGGAAACTTTATGAAAGACATCATATATTATATACTACTAGTTGAATGACCTTATGGTCAACTTACATGACTATGCCTCGCAAGGCTGAATGACATATTAAACTGCAGCAGAATAAAAACGTAGACAACCCTCAAGATACCACAGTAATCGACAAGGCTTGCGCCTAAACATTCGCCTCTCCTCATGGAACTCCTCCAAAGATAGATGTAGACTCCTCAACTGATGATGATGTTGTTGGCAAGGGTGAGTACATAAAGCACTCAACAAGTTGTGCACAGAATGCAATTCTAACATAGCTATATGCAAGGCTTATTCCAAAGGATAGGCTATCAGGGTTATTTTGCAACAAAGCAGCATTTATGAACAAATACAATAAATAGATTGTAAAGACTGTAAAACAAATATCAGTAATAGATAGGTTCAGCATTTCTCAAGTAAACCAAGTTTCCAATCCTAAGTCAAGTTCCAACCTTCCATATGGCCATCCCGCCATCCCAACTAAGTTTTCCATTTAATTAAACTAACCCTTAACTGTAATTCCCGAGCATTGCTCAATTCCGTGAGCACGGCTATTCGAACAGTTTTACACTCTGCAGAGGATATGCACTTTACCCACATGACATGATCGTCTCTTGGTGCCTTCCGGGTTAACACACTTCCTTTGGTATGTCGGTGGAGAGATCATGACAAAGCCTTTACAATGCTCTGGCTTAACCCGGTACCACCCGCTAAGGTTTCAACACTGATGGGACTGGTTACCATATCCAGGGCCACCCTCTTGCGCCATGTGAATTACTCCATAACTCGGGAACTCACACCGACCAAGATAGTACCAAAGCTAAGACATTGCAAATTAATCAGCTAGGCTGTCCCATGCCAGACATGTGGTTGCATGATTGACTCAAGTCAAAGGCTTGCAAGGTTAAGTCCTTAGAGTGATCAAGGCAAGACATCCACATACCCTCTGCCCATCGGGCCCACCTTGGCATACTCGCCCCTTGTCACTTGCCCCAATCTAAATGATTATCACCGAGGTTGATTACTAAGCACCACGTGTCATCAACAATTCAACATCGCTATGTGACATGACTCGCCACAACAACTCAATCTCATCGTGTGATCCCACATGACACACAAATTCATAACATCGTTCCATATTCCATTAATCAAGATTAATTATCAATGATTCAAACACATGTGATGACGTGGCATGGCTAAGCAACTAATACGGTCTAACCATCCCATGTTGATTATCATTACTAACCAACTATAATGAACCAATCTAGGGTGACAATAGATTATGGCATACGATGACAAGGTAGGGTATAGGTCATATGGGTAGATTAACTAGATCCCAATTTAGATTGAAACAATTGTATACTTGAAATACTATGCAATAAAGTAAAACAATATAGCAATTTTATAAACATGGGTTCAACATGATCAAAGCACAACTTGCCTTGGAATAGGTCCTGATCTTGATCTGGAGCTTGCTCTTGAGTTGTTGGATCTTCCTCCGAAGCGTCGCATAATTCAACATCTACGCGTACCGAAGGAGAAAAGCAAATAAATACCAAAACAGAGAGCAAATGAACTCCAAAAATCAAATAAAATTCACCATTAAATATATCTCAATTTTACAAATTTTTAGAAATTTGAATCACTCAAATCCGAGTTAAAATACAAAAATTATAGCCTTTGGAAGTTTGAATAAATACTAAAAATACAGAAATTAGAAAATCAAATTATTTTTATACTGAAAAACTAATTTATTGCGCCATGCTGACGTCAGCCCTGATGTTGGCCAATCAGATGGCGACACGTCATCTTAATCCATAAACTCGGTCCACGGCTCGGATCTGGTCCACCGTGAACCCGGTCCATGGCGCCTCGGTGACAGCGCCCGACACGTGGCGACACCGGATTGGCTGTGACGCCGCCCGTGCCGATGCTCGACACGCGGCACGCATCTACAAGATCTTTGGATCGGATGGCGATGAACGCACGCAACTCGGCTGTAAGTTCAAGCTCTATTGGTTTTGGTGATTAGTTTAATATTAATGTTTAATCATTGTTTAATGACAAATCTAACCATTATGAGACTAACATGTTTTTTTTAAGTCTTATTCTTATTAGTCTCATACTTGGATGGAAAATGGAAAACCTAAGGTATGCACTCGTATTCATTCTATTATATAAATGCATACTTAGAATTCAAGTTAAAGTATGAACTCTTCTATTGCTTTAGACCAAATATGTGCATTATGTTTTTAATTCATATATACATGAATACACACATCTAGGAGGAGTTTATAATTTAACTTGATGTTTCAATTGTATTGATCCATGTCCTCTTGTCATACAATATAAAGGATCAAGACCTTGAAACAATCTTTTGAGTATATATGACTTGTGTAGTTATATGCTCATGTCAATTTAAATGAGTTTAAATTGAGTTCGACTGCCTCTCAATCAATCAAAGAACATTTCATCATGTGTTGATGATGTTTCCTTGTTGATTAAAGACAAGCGAAAAGTTCTTGAGTATAATGAAGCATTAGTTGCATCAAAGTGCTCAAGACAACAATTAATCATTCAAATTAATTTGGGTTGTGCTCAATCGATCTTGGAGGCATCCATTATGTGTTAATGGAGTGCGGTGATGATTGAGACAACTGTGTTTGTTGGACTAACATCTTCCATGAGTTGTGAAGTAGGTTAAGTCCAAGATGATAAAGAATCGGGAAGAAGAAGTTATCATGTGTTGATGAGCTTCAAGAGGTGATCCCGAAGTGAAGAGAAGGGCTAGAGAAGGTTCATCATGTGTTGGTGAACAAGATGAAGAAGATGTGATCCTGGAGAGAAGATGATTGAAAATCATAAAAGCTTCAAGTGGATCAAGTGCGGCAAAGGTATAACTAGCTAGGGCTAAGGATGTGTTCCTAGTCTTTTACCGGTCTCGGTGTTTGGTTGTGAGACCGGGTTGCTTGTTAGGTGCCGTACTATTAAGAGGGGTTGAGTCTTTTAGCTTGAGCTTCATCATGTGTTGATGAACTCGATCCAGTTCACTCTAGCTCACTCTCTTGTTTGATGTTTGCATGAAGCTAACCATTTGGCATGTGTTGCAAATTAGTGAAGCTTGTGCATTGGATTTTGTATGAGCTAAGTATTTGCATGTGTTGCAAATAAGGGTGCTCATACTTGCATCTTATTTGAATCTTATTTGATTTGGTTTTTGCTTGGTGCTAAGTTTTGCATGTGTCGCAAAAGGAGAGAGCTCAAGTAATTTGGTTTAAAGTGGTTGCATGGAGTTAGAGATTTGCATGTGTTGCAAATAGAGAGCTCATGCACTTGTAATTGTTGTGGTTGCTTGCATGGTGCTATAGATTTGCATGTGTTGCAAATAGAGAGCTCATGTTTTGGTATTGCTTGGAGCTAGGTTTTTACATGTGTTGCAAAGAACAATGCTCAAGCATAAAATTGGTTTAATGTGTATTTGCAAGTTCATTGTGCGAATAAACCGAGGTCTATGAGTCCGGAATCCCGAGAGCATGTGAGTAGGGCTTGCAACGGTGTTTGCAAGTTGACTGGTCTTGTGTTGACCTTCACATGGCTAGGGGGATTAACCTCATAGACTCGAGTTTGATTTGCTTAATACGTTTTGCAAATAGATCTTGAGTTGTTTACGAAATGTGTTTTCGTTAGTTGGATTTGTTATTTGCAAATGTGTTTTGCAAATGAACTTGAGATTATGGGTTCCGATCCTAAAGCATGTGAATAGGGTTTGCAAATGTGTTTTGCAAATTGACTTGATCATGTGTTGATCATCACATGGCTAAGAGGATTGATCTCATAAGTTCTTGGTTTATTTGCATATGTGTTTTGCAAATAAATTGTGCTTAATGAGATTCTTTGGAGTATGTGATTAACATGTGCAAATGTGTTTTGCACAGTGTTGTGATCATGTGTTCATCCTCACATAGCTCAAAGAATATATCTTGAATGGTTTGGAGAAAAGTTTTTGTGAAAAACAGTGTTTTCTCCTATAGGCCGATCGTACCGCCCTTGTAAGGCCGGTAGCACCGGGGTCCGGTGCTATCATGAGCTTGCCGTAGCACCAAGGTCCAGTGCTACCGCCTCTCGGCCGATGTGGAATTTCCAGAGAGGGTGTTTTTGGCGATCAGCGGTCCGGTGCTACCGCCCATGGTAGGCCGTAGCACCGAGGTCCAGGTCAAACCGCTCCTCGGCGGTGTGAAAAATCCAGAGGAGGTGTTTTTGTGTTCGGCTTGAGTCCGGTGCTACCGGGGTGAAGGCTGGTGCTACCGCCCGAGCGGTAGCACCGCTCGCAGTTGGTCGGTGCTACTGGAAATCCTGCAACGGCTAGTTTTGTAGCCGTTGGCGAGGAGGCCGGTGCTACCGGTCCCAGTAGGGCGGTAGTACCGGGTTTGCTGGATCTTTGCCCATTTCGCCCCCAACTGCTAGTTTTGGCTTGGAGGCTATAAAAGGAGGCCTTGGGGGGCAAGGGCAGTAGGTTGGCTGTGTGCTAGAGCATTTGGGTGTTTGTAGGAGTTGTGTGCATGTGTTGCCCTCTTCCATTTGCTTCTTGAGCTAGTGTGAGCCTCTAATTGCATGTGTTGCAATTAGGAGAGGATTGAGAGCCTCTTGTGCATGTGTTGCATTTGAGGAGGATCCTAGTGCATGTGTTGCACGTAGGAGGTCACCGGAGTGCATGTGTTGCACTAGGTGAAGTTTAAGCGGAAGGGCTTGATTTGTTACTCTTGGAGGTTGCCGCCTCCTAGACGGCGCAGAGCGTCGTGCGCGGTGAGCTTCTCAACAGAGGTTGTGAGAAGCCCCGGCAAAATTTGTGAAGGTTGGAGCTCGCCTACCCGGGAGGGAAAAGGAGCGACCACTAGTGGATTCGAGGTGGGTGCTCAATTCGTGGAGCCGGTCCAATGTGTTTGGGCTAACCTCAACGTGGACTAGGGAGACCTAAAGTCTCCGAACACCACGGTAAAAAGTATTGTGTCTCTTGTGCTTGCCTTGTTCTCTTTATTTATATTCAAGCAATTTACATTCATAGAATTAAATTGATTGATTGCTTGTCTTTAGAATTGCTTTTTGTTAGAGACATAATTAGTTAGTGCACATAGTGAGCCTAGTTGATTTAGGCTTTAATTGTTAAAACCTTAGTTTATCGCTTCCGCATTATTATTGATAAGGTTTTGTAATAAGGGTAATTAGGGGTGAATTGCTTTGTAGAAATTAGAAAGAGAAAGTTTTTTAAAAGCCGCCTATTCACCCCCCTCTAGTCGGCATCCTCGACCTTACAGCGGCTCAATCCCACCCACACATCCAGATCCGACGGCTGAGGCTAGAAGATGGGTTTTTCTGATTACCGAGCGACGCGGCACAATCTAGGCCATTCTACCAGGATCCAACGGTCAAGAACTCACCCCAGGCTAATGGCGAGACAGGGCGAAGGATGTCACCGGAGCCGGGGAAGAAGAACTGAGCAAAGCGTTGCTCGCGCGATTCGACGCTGAAGAAGGAGAGACGCCGACGCAAGCACACCACGGCGAGCTTGGATCCGGAACTGAAGCGGCGGAAGACAAAGAATCGACGACGATCTAAGGCAAAAACCGCGGCGGCTCAAGAACTAACTACGGCGAGGTCGCACGGGCTCTACAGGGCTTCTCTGGCGGCGACGCTTTAGGGCAAAGGCGCGGAGCGATCTGACGATCCTCGGGGTCTACCCGCCCCTTAAATAGCCTAGAAGATCGAGCCCTATACGGCGAAGAAGTTCGACGACAACACGGCGACGAACTCCGAGTCCGCTTCGGGGACGATGAACGACGGCGCGACGCGTGTCCCCGATTCGACGGTCAAGATGCTAGCGCACACGCGGCCCCCTCTGGACGGATGGATCGTGATCCAACGGCTGTCGAGCTAGGGTTTCTGGCGACGCCCTAGCGGGCTGACTTGGGCCGCACGACGCAGTTTTATACAGACAAAGGTTGGGCTTCGGCCCAACACTGTTCAAATAGAATTTCGCAACTTTATTATTTAAAATAATTCCAGAAATTCATTTAATTGATTTTAGGCAATAAAAATATCAGGAAAATCCAAGAAAATTCCCAAAAATACCCTGAGGCATTTTGGACTCAAATAAAATATTTTTGGTAAAACTTTATTTTAACCTTGCATAAATTTAAATAGTTTTCAACAAAAGACCAATACGCATAATTTAAAATTATTTCAAATAAATCCAAAAAATCCAATAAACTCCAAAAAATCATAAAATGCACAATTAACCAATAAATTAATAATAAAGCAAATTTTAGGATGTTACAGTTGATCTTACTCCTATCCTATCCTTTGTAGTCTAGCAGTGGTTCAGCACTGCAAGCCACATGAAGAATTTACAACGGAGCGACACCCAATATTTACACAGTTCCTTCTAGGATATAGTATTGTGCAACATAAGAAGAACACAATGTTAATCGATTTTGCCATGTAAATAGCTAACCTTGTCCATTGCGGCATGTAGCGATGTTGCAAGCCTGATTGTAGATTGGATCACCACAAGGATCCATCATGTAAGAGCCTGTTTGGGGAAATTGTGACTGGGCCAAAAGTCGCTTTTAGTTTGTCAATGAAGCACATGCATTTATCAGTACCGTGGCTTTTCTTGTTATGCTGTTTGTCAAACTGCTTGCTGCAGCTGTAGCTTTTGAGGGCTAACCAAAATAAAAGGTAGCAACATAGTGAAGTACAGCGGTATCCGAGTGGGAAGGTGACGTGGAGGCGGCGAGGCGGGGTGGCAAAGGTTGGGAAGGCGGAGTGAGCGAGTTAGGAGGAGTTCAAGTGAAGCCACAGCTGAAAAGCTCCTCCTCAGCAGCTGCAGTTTTTAGGGGTGCTTCTGCTGTGGCTTAACTTCCAAGCTGCTTTGCAGCCATGCTGTTTGGGAGAGCTTTTAGCCCAAAGATGAAGCAAAGCTGAAGCACAGCTCCCCAAACAGGCCCTAAGGCTTTGTCTGGCTTACTCCTACGCGTAGTTGTGTTGAAATACCTTGCTAAGTTGGAATGGTTAGATATAGAAATTAGAATAGAGATATAATTGTCGTCAATGTTCCTGGTACCTGTCACCTGGGTTTCTATATTTTTGGGGTATTGCTAAAAATCTGTCGCCTATTTTTTTTCTTTGATTTCAATCACTTTTTTGTCCATCTGATCTGCATTTAGATAGGTGGTTTGAATCATTTATTTTCTATTAGGGTTCACCAATCCCATTTTTCTTTATCTAGGTTAGAAAAATTATTTTTTTATTTTTCTCTGTGATTTATTTTTTTTCTATTAGGGTTTACCAATCCCATTTTTTTTTTCTAACTTAGAAAAATTATTTTTAATTTTTCTCTGCATAAAAAGTGGTATGTATTGAGAGAGAGAAATTTGACTGATTTGACAAAAAAAATCAGTCGAATGCTAATTAGACATTTCTTTTTTTTCCATTTTCCTTTTGGAAAAGCAAAAGCAAAATTTTATTGGATTTGTGAAAGATTGTGCACAATACGTACGACACATTGCGAGAGCATGGAGCTCTTCCATCCAAACGGTGCCTGGAAATTTTGACTTCGCCACTCTAGCTAGCATATGAACAGCACTGCCACTGTGCGCATATATATTGTCATGTACTAATCTCTTCCAAAAGACAATTCAGCCAAAAAGAAAAAGCCTAGTATATCTCTTCATCAACATTCCAGTCAAGTATCTGTGTGTTGCATCGAAAGCCTCAATTTTGCACCAACTCTTGTATAAGTTACGTTTGCAGTGTGCTCACAAAATATTATGGATGTCACGTGCACTCATCATGTTGTATCAACGGTAGCTGTGAACCATACGAAGTCACCGGTCAAATTGAATTAACAAATTCTACGATTGTTACCGGTTCCTGAAGAAATCAATAGTACGATACATACTCTCAATACAACAGGTTGTACGGCAAAAATATGAGAACACCAATTATTTGCCTAACCAAATTACAAGAACATTGCTACTCTTTTTCCATGTAGACACGAAATTTCAGATAGTCCTTTCTAAGAAAGCAAGATACTTCAAAAAAAAATTGGTTGCGTTTCTTGTAATACACTGATTCAAATTTCGCTCAAAGCCTATCCCACTGTGGGGCAGACCCACTCACGCATAGCACTCTGCTTACACTTTCATTCTCACTTCGTGTAAAGGGGTTAATCCGAAGATGCTATGTTTAGACTTAACATGTATTATATATTACTATAGCTCACTTTAGATAAGCAATATAAGACTAATCCAACCACTGCTACACATGGACCACATAGACCATTACATTAACGTGCCGATGTATTATATTCACCCTCTTCAGGGCTGACGCCTTCGGTAGCACACTGTATGCACAGTAAATGCCTAGAATCACCCTTCGGTATATGTTCATGTGTTAAGTGCCAGCACATATGACATGATGTGTGTCCACTCCGAGCCTGCACATGCCCGCGCATAGCTTGTGCCCCTGTCCCACACGCACCCATGCAATGAAGGTTCCTACTTTGATACCATTTGTAACACCATAGTCCAAATTTTGCTAAAAACCAGGCCACCATGTAAAAGGGTTAATCTGGAGGTACTATGTTTGGATTCAACATGTATTATATACTACTAGTTGAGTGCATGTGCGTTGCTACGAAACAATAAATATGTACTGGCAATCCATACGAGAACAATGTTATAAAAATAAATCAATGCATCACAAAAGTAATTCTACTTCAAATCATTCTTAGTTGTTATGCATCAAAGCACCATAATAGTAAACATCGGCTCCTTGATTGGAAGCAACAACTCATCTACGCAACAACCACACATCAAATCTTACACACAGACCTGAGCAAGGACAATCCAAAGCCCAACAGATTAGATCACCCGTGGTGCGATTCACAGCGATGGATGGTCGTGGCAGCGATGGCCTCCTAGGTGAGAGGTTAGAGCTTCGAAGGGAGGGAAGCAATAGGGAGGAGTTCGTGCGCGATGAGGTGAGGATGGAGAAGACGAGGAGGGAGCACTACTACAAAAAAGCTATTATAAACAGTTCAAAAATGTTATCGTAGACGGTTTCTTGAACCGTTTGTAAGCATGTGTTAGTGATAATACAACGCATCATAGATGATTTCTGAACCGTCTGTGAAACACCTATCATAGACGGTTCATAGTACAAACTGTCTGTGATATTAGCTTATCACAGACGGTTTGTATCAAGAATCGTATGTGATAATAGCCTATCACAGATAGTTTGTATCAAGAACCGTTATGATAATAACCTATCACAGACGGTTTGTGTAAAGAACCGTCTGTGATCCAGATATTTTCCTTCCTCTCTTGGAAGAATTTCCATGAGTAGTGTTTGTTATTGAAAATTTTCTCCTCCTTAAATATTTCGACAACGATATTTATAAGGCACAACAACTTATAGATTTTGTACTTCAATATCTAAACATCTAATATGCATCGAGGCAACAGTTTTGATAGGATTAAAAGTCTGTCACTTATTTAGGCCCTCAATTATTCATGATTATTGTCGGCGTTTTCGAGCGCCGGCAAGTAAATTTGTAAGTCTAAGGGGTCGCGCGTTCCACTCCCTGAATGGTTAGACTCGAGAGTCCAAGATGTATACTGGTTCGGGCTGAAAGTCCCTACTCCAGTTCGGATGGCGGTATTGTATTGCTTTGCACAACGTTTTACAGATGAGGGCGCTAAATTACCTAATCTCCTCGTGTTCTCATGTGTTCTCCTCTGTTCGTCTGTTTTCTAGAATCGTTAGTCCTGCCTCCTTTTATACAGAAGGAAGGGGCAGGTTACATCGAGAGTCGGGGGAAGGGCGAGGCGACCTATGCTAGGAGCTCTGGTCCTTCGTCCTGTGGACTGGTCGCCACACGCCTTGCCCATGCTGGGTCGGTAGCCTTGGTCGTCAGGGAGGTTAGGTATTCCCCGGGAAATAGCGTACTTGCCCTCTGTGATCCTTACGAATGCTGACGTGCGGTGTGTGACGTTGGCGCCGCCAGAGGGCGTCGTTAAATCTTGATCAGACGCGATCGTTGATGGGCCGGAAGCTCGACTTCAAGAATACCAAACCTTCTAGGAAGGAGCCACCGCCTTGTATAGTCACTCCGATTGACCTTGTTCGCGAGGTACGTGGCGGTAGGCTGATGAGGGCCCCGACACGCGGCCCTCGGCGTCTGTCACCTTGGTTCGGTCGGAGTCGGGAGATCCCGCCCGGCCAAGGGGGTCGGGAGCGCTGTCCGGTCGGAGTCGGGAGATCCCGCCCGCCAAGGGGTCGGGCGCCGTCTGGCCGGATTCGCTTCCCGGCCGGTCGGGAGCGGATGTCTTGTGTGGTCTCGCAGCGATTCGGTCGGTGGCGGGCCGGGCGCGGCCTGTTGGGCTGGAGATATGCTTGAGGCCGCTGGCTCGTCGCTTCGGGCCGTTGGGGTACCTCTGTTATTAGTATTCGTCAATTATACTCCATTAATGGGCCTACAATACATAAAGCCCATAATGTATAGAAAAAGCCCACTCTTATCTAAACGGTTAAGTCTCGGACTAGTTTAGCTAAAGTGGTCAATAACTTTGCCTCACATTGGTCATCCCCGACTAGTGAAATAGTCACCCCGATCAGTGAACTGATCGAGGCAAGCGTTTATCCCTGCACATGTTTCTGTATGGACAGTTATCTGACATGTATGCATAACAACCCGGAAGTTATCTCTGAAAAAGGCACCCTTTGACAAGAAGACACCATTTGGCAGGAAGACACCTCTCGGTTACACGACGCCCCTATAGAGAACAACTGCCGCCTCTTCAACCGATATAAATATACGGTCGATCCATGCTGTTGAAGCAATATGCAATTTGTAACCAGAATAAGCAATAAGCATTTGAGATCATTTGCAATCATTCTACTAGCAACCTGGTCTCCTATCCAAACACCAATGCCGGTAAAAGACTAAGAACACATCCTTAGCCCTAGCTAGTTATACATTTGCATCTCGCAACCACTTGGAGCTTTCATGATGATCGATCATCTTCTCTCTAAGTCGGGATCTTCATCTTGTTCATCAACACATGATGAACTCCCCTTGTCTAGGCTTTGGGATCCTCTCTTGACGCTAATCAACACATGATGACGTACTTGTCCCATTTATCCATCTCAACCTTAGACTTAACCTATATCAAACTCATTGAAAGTGTTAATCCAAAACACATGGTTGTCTCAATCATCAATGCACTCTATTAACACATAATGGATGCTCCCAAAATCCTTTTATCTTTCCCTCTGATGATTGACCACAACCCAAAGACAATTGATTGAAGGATTAATTGTGTCTTGAGTATACTAATGCAACTAATGCTTCATTTACTCAAGAACTTTCGATTGCTCTAGGATCAACAAAGTGAAGCATCAACATATGACTAATTCTTTGTTGGTTGAATGGCAACCAAACACAATTTAAATTGAATTTAAATTGCCATGAGTATATATTAACTACACAAGTTTCATATACTCGATTTGATAGAATCTAAAAGTAATGATCCAATTTATATGGAGTGGTAAAAGGGATCAATACTTTTAAGACCATTAATTATAGAATAAACTCCATTAAATGTTTGCATACAAATAATTGAACTTGAATCAATATGTACATATTCAATTTTTGATTGCTTTCGAGTTTATCCTATATTGTTATGAGTATACTATAACTACACAAGTTAAATATACTCAAGGGGTTGTTTCAAAGTAATGATCCTTGATATAGAAAGATGAATTAGATCAATACTATTGAAACATCAAAGTAAAGTATGAACTCCCCCTAAATATGTGCATTCATGTATATATGGAATTGAAACATTAATGCACATCTTGAGGTCTAAATAATGGTAGAGTTCATCCTTTAACTTGAATCCGAAATATGCATTAAGGTGTCATAAAATAAATACGAGTGCATACCTTGGGTTTTCCATTTTTCAATGAAATGGGACTAATCAAAAGTATACTAAGTAAAAGAGTAAGTCTCATATTCAATATGATCATGAATATTATATCCAAGGAATGCAACAAGATATGATAATATGAACTCGAATGCATACCTTTGATATATCCATCTTTTTCATTCAAAAGAGACTAATAAGAGTTAAGCACAATAAAAGATTAGTCTCATAAAAAGATTTGTCATTAACTAACAATTAAGACTAATCAATATTATAATTACCAAAAGAGTTAGTCTCAATATTAGATTTATCATTAACACCAAAACCAAATTAATAGAGCTTGAACTTTCAAAGGGGGTGGAGGGGAATCGGGGGAGGCGGAGGGGCGAGCCCGGGAGGGGGCGAAGAAAAGGAAGAAATGAAAGAAAAGGAGAAAGGGAAAAGAAAAGGAAAAAAGGAAAAGAAAATGAGAAAGAAAAATTTGATTGTTTAACTGTCGTCTAGGCGGGCATCTAGGTGTCCAGCGCCCCGCAGGCGACTCACCTCACTGGGCGTTGCGATAACCATGATAATCTCAGAGGAAGTACACCCAAACTATGAAGTTTTTATATTCTGTGACGATGAGGCCAAAGGTTATCTAATAACCTCTAGCAGTTAAAAGACAGAACAAACAAAAGGACAAAAAATTCCAAATAAAGGATCCTAATATTCTAAATAAGACAACATTTTAAATAGACAACTAAACATGTTCTATATCATGGAAAAGATTACGTGGAGGCAGAGCTCATGTTACCTGAATTATACTATATAGTCAAAGAGTGTAAGAACTAGGTTTGGAGTACATCCAAAATGCTGAATATCAGTGTCGAAGAATTTAAACTTTAGAGCACAAAAATGAATCTTTCCAAAGTAAAATGTACCCTTATTGACTAACCACTCAATGAAGTATTTCTTCACAAATGATACAGGCGAATCCACCAAAATATTGCTGACGAGCCAAATCTCTGAAATTGCTGCTAAGAAGTATCCAATTGCTATCCTCTACCAGAAGCATAATAGCAATTAAATGTTTAAAATATTCCGTAAATAGAAAAAGAAATGCAATACATAACTTTAAAAGAAACAGGTGTTTTCTATATCTGCAACACACCTAACCATCGGATATGATCCAAATCAACACCATAAGTTAAACTGTGTCGTCCATGAATGTATCCTCCTACAAGTAGAAAACAATAACAAGGATAAACTCCAACACAAAAAAAATGACAAGAAAAGGGCTACTGTGATCACAGTCTAGCTGGCAAAGAACTAGGGATAAGTATAACCTTGCAAAATTACACCCAAGATGAAAAGCTTGATAGCCCTAACTGCAGCCTTCTTAGTTGCCGCTGTCTTCTTTGGCGTTTTCTGTAGTGCACCATCCATAATTGTCAGATGTTATTCTATAACAAAGTGGGCAGTGGTTAGATACTTAGATTACGCAATGAACACCAAACATCCAGAGGAAGATATAGAAATCAACTGTATTCTGAGGGGCAGAGCACAACAGACTCAGGGACTAAAATTTTGTTCTTAGCAACTGAACTTTCCACTGTCTGAGGTGCGAATGACATAACATAGTTTAATATTTACGGTACATGCTTTCTGATTTACTGTTCTAAGAATACAAGTAGAAGTAACATTCCTCGCATCGCATAACCCATTACCTCACCAGCGAAACTTTTACATTAATTCCCAGTTTCCCTCAATGAAATCCTGGATATCTGATGATAAAATAGTTGGCACAGAAGTTGGGAATGAAAAGGTTTAGCAAATTTCAAGGCAAAAAGATAGCCAAACCCAACAGACTGCACTTTGGATGTTTACAACAATCCAGTGGCCTTGAAAATAGGATAAATTTACAGATCCTCAAACTTAACTTTTGACATAGACGGCCAACTTTATTTTGGACTTGAACGACGAGCAGAGTTGACCGTAGATGATAAAGCGTGCCAACCAAATTCAAAAGACTGCGTCACAGAGGTTCCAAGAATTCATTGGCCTCAGCAATCGAGCAGCTCTAGAAGTCGTCTTAAACATCCTCTCGATTTGAGCAAACAATCAGATAGCTCGACAAATCCCCAAATCCATATGGTGGCATGGATACACCACAGCGGGAGAGGCCCTAGGTTCAGAACGCATGGACAAACTAACTTTTACATACTGATACCCCTTTTTACACGCAGTACGCGATCTTAAGAACGAAGAAGATGAATCTCGTAGATAGAACCAAAACAACAACGTTGAAACAACCATGACGAAAGAGAAAAGATTTGATGAAACTGACCCCAAATTCATTGAGCACAACCTGAAAAGAGTACAAGGGATTGTTGCTCATTCACAACCACTCGAACCTTTTAGGACCTTTGGATCCTTGCTATATACAAGAAACTAGTGCTAAAAAATAAACTAGCTTCTAATTCTCTCGTGCATCTCTTGCTTTAGATGAATTGGCTTGTGACTTATTGGTTGATTGGGTTCTTCATGATCACCCAATAGGTTTATATAGTCTATCTAGTTCTCCTCCAAAGCAAATAGGAATCCTACTCTTATCTATACCCCTTTATAATGCACCTAAGCAATTTTTCCTACGTCCACCCTAAATAATGCACCTCATTAGAGATAGCCCAATGTTCGTGCACCCAGCAAAACGTCCCCAAAACTTGCATTCATCAAAATGAATGTCTCAGATCTTTCCTCAGTTTTACTCAACCACATCCGATGGCCGTTGTTTAATGTGTCTAACTCATTCATTCATGTGGCCCACAACAGAAGAGCCCGCACATATATATTTCAATTGAACTATATATATGGAATTTATGTTGCAAATCTAAACCCATTTGATTCCGATTCAATATTTATCATACCAGTCAGTACCATGAATCGCGCGCTTAATTTTCTTCCATTCATGCATGTGCACCACATACTATACAAAGCGCTCACGTACCGTCGCCATAATATTATTTAGCGAAAAATATTATATAAGGAATGTGTGTATGAAATGCAATTATCGTGTGATAAATATAAGGAATAAGTTCATTTTAGGACTTATTCCTAAATACACTATCTATACCCCTTTATAATGCACGTAAACATTCTTTTCTATGTCCACCCAAAATAGTGCATCCCACTAGAGATGGCCCAACATTCGTGCACCCAGCGAAACGTCCCCAAAAACTTGCCTCCATCAAAATTAACCTCTCAGATCTTTCCTCAGCTTCACTCACCCACATCCGATGGCCATTATTTAGTGTGTCTAATCATCCCTGTGGCCCACAACAGACCTCCCCCACCTACATATTTTGAAGGAGAGCGAATCAAACAAGGAAATAAATAAGGAGGATCCGCATGCAAGGAAACCCGACTTGAATTTTTTACTGGCCAAAATTGTACGTACTACATATTTGGAAGGAGGGTGAATCAAACAAGGAAATAAACAGGGTGGATCCGCATGCAAGGAAACAAGACTTGAATTTTTTATTATCCTGGCATTGTGATTGTGTTTTTTCCGAATATGACCCTTCTCGAGACTTTTTTACGGATTTAGCCCCATAGAGCCTAATTTCAGTGCACGGAGAGCGCTGAATTTTTGTTTTCATTTTTATCTAAGGAACCAACGGTCTGTGAGTGTTTGCTTAATTTTTTCAATTTTTCTCGGAACCAATGGCGGCGAAAGCATCAGATAATTTTATCTTTTTTCCTTGCGGATCCAAATGGTCGGCGAGCGCAGCTTTATTTTTCTATATTTTTTCAAAATCATCCCCGTGGCCCACAATGACCTTCCATCACCTCCAAAGATCAACAAGGAAAAGGAAACAAACGTCCCGAATCAAGGAAAAGGAAACAAACGTCCCGGAAAAGGAAAGGACTATACATTACGTCTTTGGAAAAGGAAACCGAGGTGAGGCAACATGGCCGGAGAACGCAGTCCGCAATGGCTCCACTGGCCGCTATCGGTGGCTTTGCCGACGCCGGCGAGAGTTCTTTCACGACCTCATGGCAGTCTCGAAAAATTTATAATTTAATTTTTTTTGAAAATAATTTTATCAAGTACAAAATAATCGAAAGTTTTTTGAGAAATTTTCTAGAATTTTTTAACCTAATTATCTTTTCAAAAATCCTTCTATATTTAAAAAAAATGAAGGCAACTCACCTGTAGCTTCTTCTAGCTGCAGTCCAGACCAGAGAAGCTTCTTCTCTTCCCTCCCTCCATTAAAGCAAGAAAGAAGCTACAAAGCTCCATCAATCCCGCACCAAATCTCCTCTTTCCATATATGGTGTTAATTCCCCAAATTTCGTGCTCTATTGCCAAAATTTTCTCCCAATCTGATTTGATCCCAAATTATGGTTTTCATAAATATGCTTGTTTCGGGGCTATAAAAGCCGGCGAGCTCTCCTCCACCCCATCGCATTGCGTAAATCCCCAAATGCTCCCTCTTGTAAAGATCGTCGGATTTTGGAGGTAACCCAAGCCATCACCGTCATCTTTCCCGGCGAAATTCACCGCAACCGTGACTCCTCCCCCGCAGGCGCTGGTGTCGGCGATCTCGCCGCACCATTGCCGACCCACTGCGACCGGCCGGCCACCCCTGGCCTTCCCTCTCCCTTGCGTTGGCCAAGCCCAGAGAGCACGCTGTGCTCTCTGTGGAAGCTGCAAAAAAAATAATCTAAAATCAGAAAATTCTTTTTTCTTTCTCTTTCTTGATTTAAAATCTCTTGGGAGCCCGTTTTCGCCCATTCGACCTCCATTTAGTTCTGTTTTTCTTTCTAAATTCATTTAAAATTATAAATTTCTCTTTTATTATTAAGTGTTGTATTCATACTTATCTTCTCATTTAATTGATAAGCGGGTGTACTGCCGTCGTAGCGTTAGCACATGCACTATACTAGTTAGGATTAGAAATCATAATCCTATTAAGATTCATCTAGTACACATTTCCAAATTCTAAAAGGTTATACATGAGTCATTATATTTAATAATCTTCACCTTGACTCTTATCTATTAAAGTCATCGTGCTTCTCAAAGAATTTGCTCCAAGTCAGCTCCGTATTTTTTTGTGTTTTCCTCACACCTTTTGAGAGTGCCCCCACCACAGGGGGCTCATGCACATCACTGCAATGTGCATGTTGCTACACGTTGAAATTTCTCCCACCGTCAAATTTCTTTACTTGATTACACATTATTGACATCGATCTTGACTTTATGACACGTAAAGTTTTACCGATCATGTCACAAATCTGATTAATTCGGCTTGACTCTGATACACTTTCTTATGCGTAGCAGCCCTTGGATCAGATCAGAATTTTGTGAAATAAGGCACGAGCGTGCACGGCGTCAAGAATGAAGAAGATGAATCTCGTAGATAGAATTAAAATAATGACGTTGAAACAACCACGATGTGAGAGAAAAGATTTGACAAAACCGATCACAAATTCTTTAAGCACAACCTCAAAAGTATACAAAAGATTGCTGCTTTCTCACAACCTGTTGAACTTTTTAGAACTTTTGAATCCTTACTCTATAGAAGAATCTAGTGCTAAAAAATAATATAGTCTCTAATACTCTCCTTACTCTATATAAGAATCTAGTGCTAAAAAATAATATAGTCTCTAATACTCTCGTACAGCTCTCACTTTGGATCAGTTAGTTTGTGGCTTCTTGGTTGCTTGGGTTCTCCTTGATCACCGTCTAGATTTATATAGCATCTCTAGTTTTCCTCCAAAGCAGATAAAAATGCTACTCGTATCTATACTCCTTTATAATGCACGTAAACATTCTTTTCTATATCCACCCCAAATAGTGCATCCCACTACAGATGGCCTAACATTCATGCACCCAGCGAAACGTCCCCAGAAACTTGTCTCCATCAAAATTAACCTCTCAGATCTTTCCTCAGCTTTACTCACCCACATCCGATGGCCATTATTTAGTGTGTCTAATCATCCATGTGGCCCACAACAAACCTCCCCCACCTACATATTTGGAAGAAGAGCGAATCAAACAAGGAAATAAATAAGGAGGATCCGCATGCAAGGAAACCAAACTTTAATTTTTTACTGACCAAAATTGTACGTACTACATATTTGGAAGGAGGGTGAATCAAACAAGGAAATAAACAGGGAGGATCCGCATGCAAGGAAACAAGACTTGAATTTTTTATTATCCTGGTATTGTGATCGTACTTTTTTTTCGAATATGACCCTTCTCGAGACTTTTTTACGGATCTAGCCCCATAGAGCCTAATTTCAGCGCACGGATAGCGCTGAATTTTTGTTTTCATTTTTTATCTAAAGAACCAACAGTCTGTGAGTGCTGCTTAATTTTTTTTCAATTTTTTCTCGCGGAATCAGCAGCTGGCGAACACTGTTTAATTTTTATCTTTTTTTTCCTTGCGGATCCAGCCGTCGGCGAGCGCAGTTTATTTTTCTATATTTTTCCGAAATCATCCCTGTGGCCCACAATAGACCTTCCCTCACCTCCAACATCAACAAGAAAAAGGAAACAAACATCCTAGAATCAAGGAAAAGGAAACAAACGTCCTGGAATCAAGGAAAAGGAAACAAACGTCTTGAAAAAGGAAAGGACCATACATTACGTACTGGGAAAAGGAAACTGGGAGATGGGGCAGCACGATCGGGAGAACGCAGGTCTGCAATGGCTCCACGGTCGCCATCGGTGGCTTTGCCGACGCGGCGAGGTTGCTGGTCAGCGACCTCGCAGCCACCGTGCCTCGGCAAATTTATAATTTAATTTTTTTGAAAATAATTTTATTAAGTACAAAATAATCGAAAGTTTTTTTGAGAATTTTTCTAGAATTTTTTAACCTAACATGCTATCTTTTCAAAAATCCTTCTATATTTAAAAAAAATGAAGGCAACTCACCTGTATCTTATTCTAGCTGCAGTCCGGACCAAAGAAACTTCTTCTCTTCCCTTCCTCCATTAAAGGAAGAAAAAAGCTCCAAAGCTCCATCAATCCTGTACCAAATCTCCTCTTTCCATCTATAGTGTTAATTCCCCAAATTTCGTGCTCTATTGCCAAAATTTCCTCCCAATCTGATTTGATCCCAAATTATGGTTTCCATAAATATGCTTGTTTCGGGGCTATAAAAGCCGACGAGCTCTCCTCCACCCCATCGTATTGCGTAAATCCCCAAGTGCTCCCTCTTGTAAAGATCATCGGATTTTGGAGGTAACCCAAGCCATCACCGTCATCTTTTCCGGCGAAATTCACCGCAACCGTGACTCCTCCTCAGAGCGCCGGTCTTTGGCGATCTCGCCGCACTGATCTTGACCAGTCGACCGGCCGGCCAACCTTGGCCTTCCCTCCCCCTTGCGCTGGCCAAGCTCAAAGAGCACGTTGTGCTCTCTGTGGAAGCTGCAAAAAAATAATCTAAAATCAGAAAATTCTTTTTTTTTTCTCTTTCTTTATTTAAAATTTTTTGTGAGCCTGTTTTCGTCCATTCGACCTCCATTTAGTTCCGTTTGTCTTTCTAAATTCATTTAAAATTCTAAATTTCTCTTTTATTATTAAGTGTTGTATTCATACTTATCTTCTTATTTAATTGATAAACGGATGTACTGTCGTCGTAGCGTTAACACATGCACTATACTAGTTAGTATTAGGAATCCTAATCCTATTAAGATTTATCTGTACATCTTTCCAAATTATAAAAGGCTATCCGTGAGTCACCGTATTTAACGGTAACAAACACACTGAAACAATCCCCCGTTATCTGCAGCGTCGGTCATTTGGTTCTTGGAAGTTGGAACGCATGTTACCAATTTTTGCAGTACCGAGCAGTCAGTATTAAGCACCAAGCAGAGAGCTAAATGAGCACGCAGTTTGAGTTCAGCACTTCAGTATACATCGAAGACGAGGGCCGCAGAGATGCCGATGATGAAGAGGAAGGCGTCGCCGGCGCCGGCGACGGGGGCGCTTCCTGCGGGCGCAGTACGATCTGCAGACAGTGCATAGACCGGACTGGACCTTAATGCTCCTAATTAGTCTGATTATTTAGAAGATAAAGAAATATATAATTTTCACAACGAAAGCTCTCGTAGCTCAGTTGGTTAGAGCACCCGTTTAGTAAGCGGGAGGTCTTGAGTTCGACTCTCAACGAGAGCAAGCAATGTCCAAGTTTTTTATCTAATTCAGTCAATCCTTTTTACTGCTTTTCTTTTTTATTCGTTTCTAGCGTGTACTTTTTCTATCACTTCCATGGATTTTTTTGTGTAGAGAATAGACATGATTTGCATCGAATTCCTAGTTTTTTTATCTAATTCAGTCAATCCTTTTTACTGCTTTTCTTTTTTATTCGTTTCTAGCGTGTACTTTTTCTATCACTTCCATGGATTTTTTTTGTGTAGAGAATAGACATGATTTGCATCGAATTCCTATTATTTAGTTTAAATTTAAATTAGATCTCAAAGACTTCCATATAAATCTTTTCATCCAGACACGCCCTTAGAATATTTGGTTTCTCTTTCTATTATTTCATCACTAGCTTCTACTTTTCTAAAAGTGTTTCGCCTAAATTTTAAGGCCTAAGCCATTTTTAGCCTCCAGATTTTCGATGGATGAGATTAATCGGAGAACTGATGCGAGTGAAAAAAAAAATATAAATTTGCTGAAAAATGAACAATCCATCAACATTCACAAGACTTTCGTAGGCTCGAACTTTATGGCAAGAGTTCTCTTTTATGGAATTAGCTATCAATTAGCTAATTTACCCCTCAATTTTTAGCTATGAGATCTGCAAAACCAATTCTCCTCTAGGATTTTTACAGAGCTGCTAGTCAAGTGCCCGTGTATTGTAACAAAAACATTTTTGAACCAAATAATCAAATCATACCATATGTTTACAAAAATAAAATTGCACTCTTGAGTTGTCATGGAGAGGGGAAAGCAGGGAATAGCCCGGCTAAAGGGAGCGAGTGTGGAAAGAAAGAAAGATATGCGTTTGGTTTTCTTTTTATTCACAAGAGGTGGGGAGAGCATATCGTAGCCCTCGACTCATATGTTAGCCCACTGTTTTTCTTAGAGAGGAGGAGAGGGAGGACGGACAACCATCATAAACTCGTATTTATATATCAGTAAAGATAAAAAAAAACTCTAGATTGGGTATGACTTTTCAATGTACGTGCTCCATGGGTAGAGTTGCGAGGGTTTAAAAGAGAACTAAAATGAAGTCCAAAACAACAAGGAAAGTTGTGGGTGACTAATATGGATATTAGAAGCTACACCAGAATCAATCTCGATGATTTTAGCATTTATATGCCATATCATTGGAAAGATATGAAATCTAGTTTCTAGCGCTTCAAATCATGGATCGTTTCGACTTTCGAAGCAAAAGTTATGACCATTTAAGTGGACTAGTATAGTGCCAGTGCTAACGTTACGATGGCAGTATATCTGCTTATCAATTAAATAAAAGATAAGTATGAATATAATACTTAATAATAAATAATCTTGTGATCACATTGTACGTACTACATATTTAGAAGGAGAGCGAATCAAATAAGGAAATAAACAGGGAGGATCTGCATGCAAGGAAACCAGACTTGAATTGCCAAAACTGTATGTACTACATATTTGGAAGGAGAGCGAATCAAACAAGGAAATAAACAGGAGGATCCGCATGCCGAAGGTGTTGCCTTGATCTCCTCCACGCATCAAGGCCGCCAACATCGCCTCATGAGCGGGCGTCGACGACCTCGCCGCCTCCCGCTCCGCGCAAAGGTACGCGTCCATCTCCGGCAGGCCGATCGCGCGACGCAAGCCCCTAGTGTAGTCGGCGCCGGGCGGGTCGAACGCTGCACGGGCAGCAGTATGTCACCCTGAAAAGCTGGACCAATAATGACTTCCCTAATTATCATCCAAATATGAATGCTAACATATAACACCATTTGTGCGTCCTGATTGAACCTAATTATTATCAGAATATCTGTTACTTCCTATAGTGTATTTAGGAATAAGTCCTAAAATGAACTTATTCCTTAAATAAAAGATAAGTATGAATATAATACTTAATAATAAATAATCTTGTGATCACATTGTACGTACTAAATATTTAGAAGGAGAGCGAATCAAACAAGGAAATAAACAGGGAGGATCTGCATGCAAGGAAACCAGACTTGAATTGCCAAAACTGTATGTACTACATATTTGGAAGGAGAGTGAATCAAACAAGAAAATAAACAGGGAGGATCCGCATGCCCGAAGGTGTTGCCCTTGATCTCTCCACGCATCAAGCGCTTCGCCAAAGATCGCCTCATGAGCCAAGCGTCGGCGACCTCCGCCGCCTCCTCGCTCACGCAGAAAGGTACGCGTCCATCTCCGGCAGGCCGATCGCGCGACGCAAGCCCCTGGTGTAGTCGGCGCCGGGCGGGTCGAACGCCGCATGGACAGCAGTATATCATCCTGAAAAGCTGGACCAATAATAGCTTCCCTAATTGTCATCCAAATATGAATGCTAACATATAACATCATTTGTGCGTCCTGATTGAGGCTAATTATTATCAGAATATCTGTTACTTCCTATAGTGTATTTAGGAATAAGTCTTAAAATGAACTTATTCTTTATATTTATCACACGATAATTGCATTTCATACACACATTCCTTATATAATATTTTTCGCTAAATAATATTATGGCGGCGGTACGTGAGCGCCTTGTATAGGATGTGGTGCACATGCATGAATGGAAGAAAATTAAGCGCGCGATTCATGGTACTGACTGGTATGGTAAATATTGAATCGAAATCAAATGGATTTAGATTTGCAACATAAATTCCATATATATAGTTCAATTGAAATATATATGTGCGGGCTCTCCTGTTGTAGGCCACATGAATGAATGAGTTAGACACATTAAACAACGGCCATCGGATGTGGGTGAGTAAAACTGAGGAAAGATCTGAAACGTTCATTTTGATGAATGCAAGTTTTTGGGGACGTTTTGCTGGGTGCACGAACATTGGGCCATCTCTAATGAGGTGCATTATTTAGGGTGGATGTAGGAAAAATTGCTTAGGTGCATTATAAAGAGGTATAGAAGATGCAAAGGCTGTTTTGTGGGTACGCGAAATTAACAGAAGACTCCTCAAATGCTCCATCAATATGATCTTTCACATACCTTCATTAGTACTTGTATTCATACCTAGCTAGGAGGGTTGTGGCTAGGAGGGTTGTTCCTAGTATAAATACTCAATGTACTCCTCCATTGTAAGCAGTGAAAAGTGAAAAATGGTATGAGCAATTTTTAGAATCAGCCACTATGGCGTCTTCTCCACCATAGAATGGCTGTATGGAGCGATCCTTATCCACTCCGGTCATTTGACGACCTCAATGTAGTTGGGTGAATGACTTGATTCAGATTGCTGTATTGATACAGTGGTTGATTTCAAGTACGTTCGTCAAGTTGCACTGTTATCATAGCTGCTTACAGTTAGTTATCTGAGAGTGTTGTTGGTTGGAATCGGTGTTTATCATCGTGTCCTTCAGGTGACGCTAGTTATCTTTCTTCTTGCTCTCACATCATGAAGATCAGGCACTCCCCCGTATCAGTGACGAGAGTTACTCAGGACGATGAGGAGGAGAGAGTCTAGAAAAAGACAATGGGTGAGTGGTGAGCAAGGTTCAAAATTTCGGCGAAATTCGTCGAAATTTCGGATTTCGGACCACCCCAAAATCTCAAGTACCGGCCGGAAAAAAATTAAAAAATTTGAAATTGCTACAGTAAAATCCGAAATTTCACCAAAATTTCGTGTTTTTTGGCCGGTTTTGAAAGTTTTAGGGCCGGATTTGACCGGATTTGGTCCAATAACCCTTAAGAAAGTCATTTCCTATGAAAATTTGTTGAAAAACCTAATTTTTAAACATTTTAAAATTTTAAGTAAACATCATCGATTTTTATAAAATTTTACAAGCATGATAATAATCTAAAACTTTTATGGTACTATCCTTAGTATATTAGAATCATACATAAAAAGTTTCAAAATAATTTAACTTCATTTGTTATCTTTAAAAAACCAAAAATGAATGAACATAATTGGGATGCTTATATTGTCGAATTTTATAAATTTTTTGAGTGTGATTATGATCTAATTTTTTTTAGAGATTAATAATTGACTCAGTAACATTATATAAATTTTTCAAAAAATTTCAACTTTTTCTGTTTGGTCAATCAAATCTATGTAAGCATTGAACTTCGTTTGTTATATTATATTTCAAAAATCAAAAAGAAAAGAACATAAATGGTACTGTGCCTTGTAAGAATTTTATAAATTCACTTGAGTATGATCATGAATCACAATTTTTATGGGATATTAAGAACTTCCTTATCACCATTCTTTAAAATTTTCAAAAAAATTTATGATTTACATAATTTTTCATTTTGTTCAAGTTTGCTGGTAAGCCTTTTAACATGGCAGTAGTATTGTTCGAATTTTTAAAAATTCATACAGTTTGATCATCATCTGAAAATTTTATGAGAGCATTATAGATACATCATAACCATGCACAAAAAATTTCAACAGTTTCTAACTTCATTTGTATCATTTTCCATTCAAATCAAACTTGTCGGTCAGTGTTCTATCAGGACAGCGTCACTCTACGAATTTTTAAAAATTCCTCACATGTGATAATCAGCTGAACATTTTATGAGAACATTAGTTATGGATCTTAACCATGGATCATAACCATGCAAAAAAAATTTCAACAGTTTATAACTTGATTTGTACCATTTTACATTCCGATCAAACTTGTGGGTCAGTGTTTTATCAGGACAGTACCACTCTCTGAATTTTTAAAAATTCCTCATATGTGATCATCAGCTGAAATTTTTGTGAGAACATCATCATTGTGTCAAGAACCTCCAAACAAAATTTCAAAATTTTTCAATAATGTTTAGACCACTTTTCAGCCAGTGCAAAAAACCCGAAATTTCGGGTTTTTTCGCCGAATTTCGGTTTTTTTTTTCCGGATTGGACCGGATTTATATCAAAATCAAATTTTGTCCAAAATAATTTCGAAATCTCGCCGAAATTTCATTATCCGGCCCGGGGCGAAATTTATTCCGAAACCGAAATTTGAAACCTTGGTGGTGAGTGTATGAAACTATGAATCTCAATGCGATTCATACGATCGTATCATGGTTGAATTTTTGAAATAAAAAAATCTTGCCGCTACATAGACAAGCAGTTTTTTTTATATAAATTTTATTTATTTTTTTCGCATGCGATATATAGTGCCAACAGGTCCATACCAAATCTTTGCAATTTTTTTAAAGAATAATTTGGCTTATTCACACCAATTCAACTAGATAAATTGACCGTTACCTGAGAAAATAATGCATCAAACTCATAAAATAAATCTATATTAAAAACTGATGCAAAATATATAATTACTGTTTTTATCTGTGTGAAATCGTTCATGTTATACACCGATACAAAATACATGTTACTCCTTCCGATCACAAATAATTATCGTTTTGAACATCGATTAGGTCTCTAAAACATAGTTTTGATCACTAATTTTTATTATAATATATTATAAAACCTAATAAAATTATAATATTATAAAAATACTTTTAAAGACAAATCTATTTATATAATTTTCATATATCGAATTTGATACATATATCTGAAACGTCGATTATTTATGAAAGGAGAGAGTACCATATTTACCCTTGCGAAACCGTGTACAAATACATCGAGTTCCATCCACCTCAACCCACATGTTACTCCAACATCTATATAAACCCCCCACCTCTCTACCCCTCCCGTTCCCCATTTCGAAATCGAATCGAATCGTGCGCTGCGCGACTCGCCCACACCACCACTCCCACTCGCCAGCTGGGCGCCGCTAGGGTTTCGAGGAGGATGTCGCTGCGGCCGAGCGAGCGGGCGGAGGTGCGGCGCAGCCGCTACAAGGTGGCGGTGGACGCGGAGGAGGGCCGCCGCCGGCGCGAGGACAACATGGTGGAGATCCGCAAGAGCCGTCGGGAGGAGAGCCTGCTGAAGAAGCGCCGCGACGGCCTCCCGCCCTCCGCCGCCGCCGCTGCGGCGCCGCAGATGGCCCACTCTTCCGCGCTCCAGCAGAAGGTCTGCACCCCTCTCGCTCGTTCGTTCCCGCTCCTCTCCGATCTGATCGGTTTGCTAGGGTTTGTGGTTGGGGAGCCTCGATCTGACGTTTTCGGATCTGTTTCCCTCTGTGCGCGTGTGCAGTTGGAGGGCTTGCCGGCGATGGTGCAGGCGGTGCTCTCGGACGACAGCGCCGTGCAGCTGGAGGCCACCACGCAGTTCCGGAAGCTGCTATCCATAGGTGAGATTTGATTTTTTATTAGTTTATTTGTTGCGCTAGACGGAGTTTATGGTGTGATTTTGGACTAATAACTGTGAGGGTTTGGCCAGCTCTAGATTTGTTTGCGGTGAATTGTGACATTTTTTTAGTCATTGTTTTCCTGTGGATTGGGTGAGGGCAAAATCAATTGCTTCCCCTTGTTCCTTTTGAGATTTGGAATTCACTATGTTAGTTTCATCTATTTTCTGGAACCATCCTGGCAACTTTTTAGGGATTCAGATAATTTCGAAAAAAATGGTTATTGCTCCCAGAGTTTTCTATTTTATAAATTGCATGACTGTTTTTTTCAGCTCTCTGCTGAGCTTCTGTGGCAACTGTTTGTCGATCCGTGAAATACTTGTTTCAATAGTTATGGTTCCGTGAAATACTTGCTTCAATACTTACGGGGAGGATTTATGCTTTTGAGTTCATACTCGTTTTTGTTTTTGTTTTTTACTTTCAAGAGAACAGTTCACTAATGGATTTTTGGACAAAGTCTAACAAGATC
Source organism: Otatea glauca (assembly GCA_036346275.1). Lineage (NCBI taxonomy): Eukaryota > Viridiplantae > Streptophyta > Magnoliopsida > Poales > Poaceae > Otatea > Otatea glauca. Next base: position 27,612,650 of record CM070720.1, read on the forward strand.
TGGTTGATAACATGATTATTCTATGTGAAAATTGTTAGCTGATGAGGCTTAAATGTTTGTAGAGCGGAGTCCTCCAATTGAGGAGGTGATCAACACAGGGGTGGTGCCTCGGTTCATTGAGTTCCTCACACGTGAGGACTATCCCCAACTTCAGGTGTGAGAACAATCTCATTGATCCAATCACATTGATTTGATTTTTCTTGTAGTGTTGATCAGTGACAAATTTGTGAAAAATGACCTTTTCCTTGGGATTTTTTGGGTGCAGTTTGAGGCCGCATGGGCACTCACTAACATTGCATCAGGCACATCAGAGAACACTAAGGTTGTGGTTGAGTACGGTGCTGTGCCCATATTTGTCAAGCTCCTCAGCTCCCCCAGCGAGGATGTCCGTGAACAGGCATGATATCAATTTATGGAAGAATTTTCTTTTCTTTGAGAGATTTGTACTGCCAAGATATTTAGGCTAGTATGTTTCTTATTTGCTTTACAGGCTGTATGGGCTCTGGGGAATGTCGCTGGTGACTCTCCAAAGTGCCGTGACCTGGTGCTTGGGAGCGGTGGGTTATTCCCATTGTTGCAGCAGCTCAATGAGCATGCCAAGCTATCAATGCTCAGGAACGCCACGTGGACACTCTCCAACTTCTGCCGTGGGAAGCCACAGCCGAACTTTGAGCAGGTTTGATTCTGGGCTGGTGTCTCATTTGCCATACTGATTATAAATGTTTGATACTTAGGATGGTTTGGTTGATTTATGTGTGGTTGAGCAGGTCAAACCAGCGCTCTCTGCACTGCAGCGCCTCATTCATTCACAGGATGAGGAGGTCCTGACTGATGCTTGCTGGGCTCTATCATACTTGTCTGATGGAACTAATGACAAGATCCAAGCTGTGATTGAATCTGGTGTGTTCCCACGGCTTGTGGAGCTTCTCATGTAAGTGTTCTTTTTTTTTGGGGATATGGCTTGAGCTACCGAAGGACCATGGCAGATGCTTGAAGTTCTAACTCCTGTTATTCAATTTAGGCATCCTTCGGCATCGGTGCTCATTCCAGCTCTGCGCACGGTGGGCAACATCGTCACTGGGGATGATTTGCAGACTCAGGTAAACTCAACTGGCGAGTTCAGTTTCTTTTTGACCATGCCATTTATTTGTTTGTTGTTTTGTTATTTATATATCCTGCTATTACTTTAAATGAATATGAAAGCTATAATTCCTGGTTGTAATGACTATTAAAGAGCAGTAGTGTCTTCTTGGAATTTTAACTCTGAATCTGTGCTTCTTTAGTCCTGCTAGCATTGTAAATAGTTAATGAATATGTTTAATGGCAGTGTTATTACATGATGATGTTACAATTTTTAAAAGTGTTTTCAAGGGGAGCATGCCCTTTAAAGGTCTCTGTTTTTCTTTCCTTCCTTTTCGGTTTTATGCAAACTAAGTTGGTGTTGAGGTTATAGCTCATTTATTAGCTTGGCCGTACCTTCCTTTTATAATTTTTTTACATGAAGCGTGGTAAAATTTTCAGCTCGGGAAACATTTTTTTTCCGTTGCCTTTTGCCTGTTGTGTATAATCAACCCAACTACCAAGCTGGAATATTATCCAGCGAGGAAAATACAGCAAGAACTCTAGGGTTTTGGTATTTATTATTATGTTCTACTGTTTCCTCTATGTCGTCATGGTTCTGTTTCCTTTGAATATGTTCTCAGGCCAAGGCTTTAGAGTACAGTGTCCAATATATATTCGTTTGTAATGTACTTCATAGGTCTATACTTGGTATATCAAGTTATGAATGGATCTGAGCATGATAGAGGAACATGCTAGCATTTTTGGGTTTTTTAGATGATGAAAGTTAATTACTCCCTCCGGTCACAAATAGTTGTCGTTTTGGACATCGATACGGTCTCCAAAACACAGCTTTGACCACTAATTTCTATTGTAATATATTTATAAAACCCAATAAAATTATAATATTATGAAAGTGCTTTTCGAGACAAATCTACATATATGGTTTTCATGTATTCAATTTAAGTATTTTAAAAAATATTGGCAGTTAGTTTCAAAAGTTTGACTACACCTATGTCTAAAACGACGACTATTTGTGACCGGAGGGAGTAGTTGATATTGTCTTTGCTGTAATAACAAACCTTCAATGGTTTTGGAACTCAGTTGTCATTGGGATAAGTGACACAATAGCTAGGTTATAAATTGTTCACTGTGCCCTGTTATGCAAAGTTCTTACGTGAAACTGGTCAGCATCTTAGAAACTTCATTCCAGAAGAATCTGAGTTATCCGGAGGACTCTGTTACCAGTGATCTATGGTTGAATGTCTCCATGAAGTGCACATGTTTGTCTCTCTTTGATTAATGCTATATGCATTTAGTATAATGGTAGTTTGATAGTGAAGTGTTGTATTGGTAATTGACTGATAAATCAATAGCTGCTTTCATGGGATTAATTAAATTAGGTTCACGGTACCATATTGTGTTGGAGGTAGGCCTTGAGGATGAGAAATCTGGACTCGATTTCTAAGGTTAACTTGACATCTTTTATGTTATGATTAATATTTCTCGCTTACTGCAGTGTGTCATTGATCATCAAGCGCTTACCTGTCTCTTGAACCTCTTGACTACCAATCACAAGAAAAGCATAAAGAAAGAAGCATGCTGGACCATCTCAAACATCACAGCCGGTAACAGGGAACAGATTCAGGTTGGTGTGCTTGGAAGTTGAATTAGCATATTGATATTCTCTAGAAAGAAAATCCACAAGCACGTTATAATTAGCACAGTTATATTTTCTAGAAACAAAAGGAGCAAGCATATTGCCTAGCATATTTCACAATCCCGTGCATGTTGGAACCATGTTTTTAGAAGCCAATTTATATTTGTCAGCATATCAATGTTGTCATGTAGCAACATTAGCTTAACTGTATTGGATTAAGTGATGGGATCATATAGCCCTTGTAATGTTTATGTTGTTTCCTTTTTAGAGATAAGATCCACCTTGCTATAATATTGTTGTTTACCCGTCAAAAAATATAATATTTTTGTTTCTCTGCAGGCTGTGATCAATGCGAACATAATTGGGCCTCTGGTGCATCTTCTGCAAACTGCTGAATTTGACATCAAGAAAGAGGCAGCGTGGGCTATTTCAAATGCCACTTCTGGTGGAACACATGATCAGATTAAGTATGGGAACTTCTATTTTTGCTTCTGTTTGTGCTTTGTTATTAATAGTATGCATGTCCATTTTATTTTCTAACAACCTTGGCAATTATATGAAATGTTGAGCAGGTACCTTGTTGCCCAGGGTTGCATCAAGCCACTCTGTGACCTGCTTGTTTGCCCAGATCCCAGAATTGTAACAGTTTGCTTGGAAGGTCTTGAGAACATCTTGAAGGTTGGGGAGGCGGAAAAAAACCTTGAAGCAGGGGATGTGAACACCTATGCGCAGATGATTGATGATGCTGAGGGACTCGACAAGATTGAGAACCTTCAGAACCATGACAATACGGAGATATATGAGAAGGCGGTTAAGATGCTTGAGTCCTACTGGTTGGAGGAGGAAGATGATGCCATGCCCTCAGGTGACAACCATCAGAATGGCTTCAACTTTGGAAACCAGCAGACCTCTGTTCCATCGGGTGGATTCAACTTTGGCTGAAGGTATGCCCTCTTAGCAGTTAACTTAAATAGGATGTCATTTGTTGCGTATGGTTGGTCGTGGAGATGGTGTTTTCTGATTTTATATTGTTCATGCAGATACCCCTTTGGAATGGTGTACCACTGCCTTAGCTACTTGCTTGGGGCTAGTCAGAGTTGGGGGAGTCTTGTCGTTTGAGTCATAGTTGGGTCCCGTAGGTCTGGTCTCAGCAGTTGTCAGTCCCAGTAAGCAGGGTCGGTCCTTGGGCTGCATCGCCAGTGGTGCAGCTTGGTCAATGGTCAGTCTTCAAGGTCAGCCGGTTGGATCATTTGGGTTCTGCCTCACCGTATGGTGGGAGCATGTGGAGAGGGCGTTCAGAGCGCAGGTGTTGTCGTGATAGTCACCAGTCGAGTTTTGCCTCCTATATAGCATGAATGAATTATATTATTATCTGTTTTGAGGTAAAAAAAAGAACCTTGCAAAATAGGGTATTCATGGTTTCGCCGTTGTCAGTTTTTTGTCAAAGCGTCTCTGCTGTATTAACCTATCGCAAGAGCTTTGGCACAACTTATAAACATCAATAGCAACTGGGTTTCGGGAGTCCCATGCTGGTCTATTCATTGGTTTGTTGTATGTTTCGCAGGTTTGTCGTGTCAAAGTTTGTTGTCTGTGTACTTATTGTTTGGATATTGTTTCACGCATGTCTAGAAAAACTAGGTGTATTGCCTATTTTGGTGGGGGAGTTTCTGGCTCGAGTAACTGGTGGCATTTATGGGAGAAAAGGAGTTGGTTCCTAATTTTACCGTGGAACCCAGTTTATGGATGTATGATCACATTATGAACCATGTGGTGTAGGAACATGAAAGAAAAAGAGAAGAAAGTTGTTTGTTATACATTGGTATGTTTCAACTTTTTGCGATCGATTGGGATGTTCTTTCGGGTAAAGAGGCAAATGGTTTCGATCTTGATCCTGACTGGGTGCTTGTGCCTCCCTGTATTGTGCTATTCCTCTGATTACTGCATCTCATCTCTATCCAATCATCACAGTAAGCCGCAGCATTGTTTCAATGAAACCGCTTTGTTGTTGCTCCGGTGGAGTTGCTCAGCAAGCAAACTCTCCTTTGGGTTGTACTGTCAGAGTGGATCTTGGCTCTTGGTTAATTCAAATGATCAGAGGCTTTGTATTGCGATGTGAACGCCCTGCTTCATGGCCACGGTGGCATCTCATATACTGTTCTGTTTTTTATTTTCTAGAAGCACTAAATGTAGTCTAATATTTCTTAAATTTTTTGTGTGAGGTCCAGAAGCAGTTATGATGATGATGTAAAATTTTCAGATGATGATTAGACCTATGTATTTTTTAAAAATTTGAAAAGTGCTACTGCCTTTGTATATATTCTTCTATTTTTCATTTTCTAGGGGCATTAAATGAAGTCTTTAACATTTCTGAAAATTTTAATACATGATCCTTGTGAACTCTTGATGGTACCATTACAATTTAAGAGCATGATTAGCTTGTAAATTTTTATAAAAATATGACGGTGTTTCTGTTTTGTTTCATTAATTGTTGTTTTTTATTTTCTAGAAGCATTAAATGAATTGAAAAATTGTTGAAATTTCTCTAAGCTGTTTTGTAGATTAATTAGGATTTTTTGAATTTTGAATTTTCCTTTGATGTGCTGAAAATCGAAAAAAATCGCTCAAAAATTGATCGATAATCGAAGAAAACCGGTTGAAAATCAGTGAAAATCGCTTGATAATCGATTTTTTTGCACCATTGAGTTTAAAATTTGAAAATTCAAACTTCTCTGATTTCTACCGATTTTGGCTCAATTTTGTTGATTTTCGAAAATCTCAACATAATCGATTATCACTGCCTGCCTCGAATGTCGTTTGATACTCTTTGATGTGTTGCTTCCGTGAGCAATGTAGCACTTTTACCGCGAAAAGACGCTTTCAACTAAATGTTGCATCCATGGTTCACAATTTCGTTTCGAAGTTGAAAACCACTACCCCGGCGATAGTGGTTTTCGTGAGAAACCGCGAAAAATCAAACGGTTTGTAAATTCAAAAAATTCGAATTTTGGTCAAATCTATTCGCGAAAATCGCGGTCTTTGACGGAAAATCGTTGGTTTTCGCTGTTTGCCGCGGTTTTTCGCGAAAAACCAACCGACCAATTGAACGTTCTTGAAAAACGGTTTTTCGAGCGTTTTTTTTTTTGCGAAAATCGCGGTTTTTTAACAGTTTTCATCGCATAAATTTTTTCAATTTTTTTATTTTTTTTAAATTCCATCGGTAAACCGCTCGGTTTTTGTTTTCGAACCGGAGCGGTACGATCGAAAACCGCGAAAACCGAGCAGTTTACCGCGGTTTTGTTAACCCTGGCTGTATCTATTCCACAAGTAGAAAATGTGCTTTTCAAAAGCCACCCTAGTGCTAAACAGAACCTTAGGCCATAATAGTTAGAATTTGGAATAGAGGATCTTGGGTGGATTTTGCATGGCTCATGTGAAATCCTTACTCTATGGCGTCCAAGTTGAGGCTGACAAAATTCCATCACATGAGGCAAAAGGCATTTTCGCTGAGCCGAACATGTTCAGAGCAATGGTGTTCACTGTAGTTTTCTTCTCGTGTGATATTGTAGACTATGAAGTAGCAACTCTACAGTTGCAAACTTGAGCTATCCCAGAGGAGATAAGTGACGATGCAGGCCAGCAAAACACGCCCCGTAGTGCAGTAGAGACGCACAGACAAATCCTAGTGCTCTCCTTTCCACAGCAGCAAAGCAATGAAAGGAGTTACTGAAGTTGACTAAAGCTTTGATTAGGCCGAACAAAGAGAGAGAAAAAAACTTGTCAAATCGAAAACTCTCGAGGGAATCTCATGCTGGGACAATTATAGTGAGGCCTGCCCGGCTGTGTGCTCTGCTTTTGTTCCATCTGTTCGTTGCTGTTTCCTTTGTTTTGTAGTGTTAATATTTTATGTTTCCTCTTAAAAGGCTGGTGCCCATCATAACCACAAAACTGATCTTGTATTATAGGCCTTAATTAAGCCTTTTGCTCTAGGGTTGAGGGATGGATGCATTGTTCCATGGAGGGTGCCTATAAAGGAAGGGAGAAAAGGATTAGATGGAAGAAGAAACTTCCATTGTTTCTTTCCCTCCTCTTTTCCTCTTCCATCTAGATTGATCTTGCTGTTACTTTCTTCTAGTAATGTTTCCAGTGTGATGGTATCGTATAGCTCTCCATTGTAAGAATAATGATATACATAGAAAATCGTATAAGATTCCCAAACATTTCAAGCAAAAAATTGCACGACTTGAAACTCAGGGTGGAGATCAGGGATAGGTGGGTTCTTCAGATCATGGGTAGTAATGATCTTTATCTACAAATTTTCTAAAGATTGTTAGTACTTCCGCTTGCTTTCAATTAAAGATCATACTGGCTTTGCAGTTGACATGGTCCTGAACACCGATTTTTTTTTTCAAATTGCAAAAATATACTTCGATCAGAAAAAATTACAAAAATATACCTCTGTCGCCATATGGTTTGGCGACAAGAGTGCACAACGCAGAAAAAGCTGAGTCAACGCTGGTGTGGCGCCAAATTTTAGGGCGAGAGGACTCTGTCGCCCCACTATTGAGCGACTAGACTGAGTCGCCTCACCATAGGGCGACTGGAATAAGTCGCCCCACCATCGGGCGATAGGGTGATAGAGCCCCGAATAAATTCTAAAATCATGAAATTTTTTTGGAGGAAATCAAATTTATGAGGAACTATTTTGCACTGATTTTATTCAAAAATTCGCTCTAACTTGCCAACATTAATTATTAAAAATCAGTGTTATTTTGACGGTTGCTAGAATTTTATAGTTCAAATTAGGGTTCAATAAATTCAGAAAAAATCATATTTGTTGGTGATAATCATAATTCATGTAGTGTTTTACAAAATTATTTGTCAGTTAATTATTTTGACAAAAAATCAAATTTTGTTGTTCCTCATTTTCTTTTTGGTGTGCGACAAATTTGACGACAAATCATAGTAAAATATTAGAAATGAATAAAACCCGACATTGATATTACAAAGTGCAGGGCTAAGTCACAAACTGGGATACAACATAGGTACATGCCTCTGGTGAAGGACTAAGTCAAAAAACCATACATTCTATGGTCATGGTTGTCGGAATAGGGCATAGTCAAAATAACGATAATTATCTATTAGTTCATGATAGGGTACTACGTTTGGATACCTGATAGGGCTTAATGTAATATCATCGTCAAGATTTGGAGGACTTCGAGGATGAAAGGTTCATGGCCTAGGTGGCATGAAATCGTCATCATCATCATCATTTGTATGGTTAGGAGCTAGCCCTCCTTCAGCGCTGGTTGAACGTCCTCTAGCATTACTTCTTGAACGGTCTGTTGTGGTAGTGCTCGAACGTCGAGGTCTAGGTGACTTGAAATCGTCATCGTCATCGTTATTTGCGTAGTTAGGAGCAAGCCCCCCTTCGGTGGTGGTTGAACGTCCTCTTGAACTTGCTGCTGCAACAGTACTGGTCGACCTCTACCCCTCAAGTTAGATCCTCTTCTGCGTGAACCAGATATCACACCCCCGTCGAAGAGCATATACATCGCCACGAATTCTGGGATATCTTTGTTCAACAACTCTTTATCTTTAGGGAATGACTAACACACAAGAAGAGCATACAAATTAGTGAACTTATGGATAATCCTAAAAAGATTAGTAAGGTGAACAAATAGGAAATAACTAACCTTAATATGTTCTGCATACTGATCGGGCAGCATCATTACCCTATAAAGTCTCGTAGAGAAACTTGTAGCCGAAGGGTGGTCGGCTAGTTTACACACCCTGAAATACCTTTGACACCACCCTTGCAAGTGCGCCTTGAGGTTGTCGAATATCACAAGGTTCAGGCCAGAGATTGTCACGTTATGCCTCGATAATGTCGGACGCCACTCTTGCAATTTGGACACCACTTTACTTAGGTTCTACTCCTTAAACAGATCATCATTCCCATTACGAGTAACCTTCAACGTGTAATGAAGGGCACCGCTGCTCATATCAGTTGTCCACGACAATGCTCTGCTAGAGGATCCAGCCATGGTGAAGTGTGAGTGGGAGCTGTGTATGTGTGCCTGCGGTTTGACCTTTTATAGACTCGAAGGGGTGGTGTATGGATTAAGTGTTGGAAGGTAAGATTCAAACATGCGGACGGATAGCAAAACGCCGGAGTGTGTAGTCAAGTCGGGCTGAAAAGGCAGTCATGCATGCAAGGTATCAGTACTGACAAATGTATTGTGCAATAAGTGGTCACTTCAGAGTTAAAAGTAGGCAGTGAGTGGTCACTACGGACTATGCAGAGTGTTGTCAAATCGACCTGAAAAAATTTAAAGCATTGGGCACAGTGTTGCAACTTATCGCTGCAAAAGGTGATGGATGCTTTCTTTTTTAATAACTCATTCTGACAAAGTTGCTAGTTGTGACTTGTCTAATCGGCCTGACAAAACTGCACGCCCGTGAGTTGTCTAATCGCCATGAAAAAGCTACTGCACGGGAGTTGTCTACTCAAAGGTTTAAGTGTTTTAGAATCTATGCCTATAGTGATCATTTAGGGTGTTTGCTTTGACAGGATTGAGATGCAAAGCAAGGTTTAAATTGGATCTTTTTCTAGATTATGGTAGTACATATATCAAAGGGTGTTTCCGTGCTATTCCTCCATAATTTTTCATTCAAACATGTTATTTTATGGGGTGCGAAAAATGCTTAAGTGACCATGCAATTTACACGATTGCGATCCAGTTTTCTTTCTAAGTTTGCGACTACAAAGCATAGGATATTTTAACCATTTTTGAGGCATTAGTAGCGGATATTTTAACTAATTGACTCTTTGTAATTGAAAGCATAGTTCGTGATCATAAAAACCATATGTCGTACAACATATCTGGAACGGACTAACTAAATACATAAGATAAAAAGTTCTAACAATCCAAAACATAAGAAACTACTGCTGGCCCCATTTCGGGGTGGCTCCTTGTAGCTGGGCAGGCTTCCTGCGAATTTGCCCCTGCGAGTAGGTCAACTGCGTCAGCGCGTGGTGGGCCCTCTATGGTTTAGCTGGAGGTATAGCGTACTCCGGCTGAGAAGGCTGCGTCGGTGGTGGTGCTCCCTGCAACTACGATGGTCCAGGCTCATCTGCATCAATGAAGTAGCTCGACACACCACCATCGTCGAGATCATAGTCCGTGTGGGCTAGATCATCAGGCTACCCTTTGTAGTCATCAGGTGCAGGTGAAGCTGTAGACAGGAACCATCTTGCCTGTGAGCCTATAACAAATGAAGAATTGTTGAGAGCATTCAAAAAATGATTGCAAAACATAGAAAGTGTGATTAAGTACTCACCTCCGGCGTGAGCAGCTAGACCAGCGTGTCCAGCAGCTCGCCCTCTCGCAGACGGTAGCATGACGGTGCCAGGGAGGCTGTAGCATATGAAGATGTACCTTCAACACCACTACCTCCACTAAGCGGCACACCATGAGCCACATCGGGAGGCTGGCGACATCCCGCCAACTTGAGGATGTGCCTCGAGCTCTCCCTAAACCTCGCAAAGAAAGAGGTCACCTCCTCTCTAGTCACGTCAACCCCGTGGGTCAGATGAGAAACAAAACTCCCTGACTCCTAGTAGTACTGGCCTAGCACATCAGTCTAAAAAATACATTATAAATTAGTTAGCACCTTTACCAACTGACTGGAAATGAGATCGTATATTAGACACAACGTACTGCACTGTGCAGAGCCGAATCGGTATGGGCGGGATACGTGTTCCTCACCGTGGGAACGTGTCTAGGAGGACCGGGTCGACACGTACCAAACGCAGATGGGTACGAAAAGTATACCACTGTCGGTAGTCGAGGTACGTCTACGGGTCGTACGTCGCATCCTCAGCATGGACGTCGTCCAGGGCTCCTCCCCACTCCTCGACCCATTACGCCATACGTATGTGCCAGAGGGTGGCCCCATGCACGCCCTTCCTAGTCTGCCTGCGGATAAGAAATAAATATAGCATTATTAGATGGCATTACATGATAATAATTAGAGAACATCGATGTAGGGAACTTACATGTGGGCGTCGTGTGGGACCTCACGGTCGACCTGGACTAGGAACTCCTGTCGTAGACCAAACCGCCTCATCACTCAATGGACAGCATAGCCCTCCACCTGGATGTCGAATAGGAGGAACCAATATGTACGCCAGTACACCGCGTCACGTGTGCAAAGAGTGGACAACCCACCTGTCACACATAGGTGCACCTCTGCCTCTGTGTACAGCTTCCAGCGTACGTGGTTGTTGGTGAGGTGTTCGAACGTAGCGACGAACTGCGGGTAACCCAGCCGCACCGTCCTGTGTGCCCACCTAGGCTGTGGTGACGATAAAAAAATCAACGCAGAACGTTACCGTTAGTACTGACAAATGTTAAAGCGAACATTTCACAATCGTGATTGCAATATCTTACCCGTCGGTGGCACCAGATGGTGCCCATGATCAGAGCGTCAACGTCTTCATCACCACCATGTATAAGAGGCTGCAAGTCGATGTCGAGCCACTCGATCTGGAACCTCTCGTATACCCAAAGCTGTACAAGCAGTGGACATCCGGTGAAGGTCGACCCATCAGCGATCCGTCCACAGACGTCGCAGAGCGCACTGTACGTGGCGCACAGCACAACCGACCCCCAGGAGTACTGCGGCATAGCGTCAAGGGGTGCATCCACAATCGCCCTCGCGAACTGGACGAGGTGCCTATCTACGCTATCCCCATGGGAGCTCGTGAACATGAACCAGCCAAAGAGCCACAGCAGGTACGCCTCCAGGTGGAGGCTCACCCTCACCTCGTCCGCAGGCTCAACGATGTGCTCCGCCTGTAAATTTAAGCTTTCTTGTTAGTTTAGCTAGTATATGCACAATTAAGTTTTAAAGGTTAGTTGCGTACCACAAACTGTCGAAGCCACCTCAGTGTCGGACTATGTGTGCTGGTGAAGGGTCGGTACACAGTTGCAGGTAGCACACCCTGGAACCGTGCAAGTAGCTCCTAGTGCCACATCGCGTCGACGTCCTAGGGCACCACAGGGTCACCGACAATCGGGAGTCAGAGGAGGTACGAGACGTCCTTCAAAATGATCGCCATCTCCCCGACAGGTAGATGGAAGGTGTGCATCTCTGGCCTCCATCGATCCAACAGAGCGGTGAGCAGGGACTTGTCGAACGGGAACCAATGACCCATGTCCTGTCCCTGCACATCGTCATGTGCCGCCTGCACCATTCGGGCGAGTGGCGGCAATCCTGATGCTCGAAGCCTATGAAACAAAAATATGAAATTAATATCAGCACCACACTAATTAATTAATATACATTATGATACTACATCAAACATATTTAGAAATTTGAAGAATAGCATGTTACCTGGGGATCCAATGAGGATCGATCGTCTAGAGCTTCTGCGGTGGCCTTGATCGTAGTACGCCGAGCACCAGAAGATCCTGTCCCTCCTCTAGAAAAGCAGTGGCGTAGTGGGCACGGTGACGACGATCAATGATTGGATCTAGCAACTCAAATGGCCAGTCATCATCTCCATGCTGGTGAGCCATACCTGCAAATTACAAAAATAAAAGTTATATTTCAAATGAATATAGAAACAAATGCGTACAAATAACTACACAAGCAAACAATATATTGAAACAAATGCATACAAATAACTACACAAGCATCATAACAATATATTTAAACAAATGCGTACAAATAATTACACAAGCATCATAACAATATATTTAAACAAATTCCAATAATTTAGGAAGCAACAAAAAAACAGAGTACATACAATACACATTACATCAATAAAATATGAATTTGATATATAGCATATGATAGTTCAAATAGCTTCTCTGGTAGTACGATGACGTTGTCCACTACGCCTTGTAGACGACTATCCCTCCCCCGCCGTCAAGTTGTCATCTCCTTCTTCATCCTCTTCGTTTTGTAGCTGGCAGTTCTTGAACGTATGTCCTGTTTGCTTGCATAATGAATATTTCTTCACGCACTTACCAGTTTCAGACTCATTCATGTCATTTCTGATATGCCTTGTTTTGCGACGCCCTGCTTTGCATGTACTTGCATCAAAATCAGGAACCCAGAACATTTCATTGACACTAGGAGTTGTAGTGAAAGAACCGACAACACCATAACCATAAAGCTCCTCGCTCCAAGTTGCCATCACCTTTTCCTTTGTAAAATATTCAGATAGATATGTACCGGGTCGCATTCCAATTAAGGCACATGAGGCTATCAAATGAGAACATGGCCTATGCAAAAAGTGGGGTTTGTTACACGAGCATTTGCAGTCAGCCTGCAAGATGCACTCTTGGGTTCGTGTATCTACTTTGATAGCTCTATGCTTGGCCGCCTTCTAACTCTTCTCATCCATGAATTTAGTGATCATGTTTGAGTACAATAGATTCTCATCTTTTATTACTACTTCAGCAGCTTCATGCCTATCCACAAAGTACTTGGTTGTGCCCCGCAGCACTCCCTCAACAATCTACCAACGGGAGACACCTCATCCCTCTCATTACCCAGTTGTACACCTTCGCCAAGTTGGTCGTCATGACACCGTATCTAGCACCATATGTGTTATGTAACAATGATCACTTCTCTTTCGGCTCATGCTTTATCCAGTCCGAGAAACATTTGATTGGCCTTTGCCTTCGACGATGATTCGTCGCCTCATCTTCTGTTGACAGAGGGAATAGAGGCTCCGCCTTCTCCTGTGTTTCACTGCTATTAGCCTTGTTCGTCTGCTCTTCTTTGTGTTTTCTTGTTAGCTCATCAAGATTCTTCCATAGAGTACGGAATTTACTCTCTTGGTTTTGCTTACATAGTCTCTTGAACATGTTCATCAATTACTTATTCTTGAATTGCTTATAGAAGTTTGCACCCAAATACCTCATGAATCATCGGCTTTGCAAGTCAGGCCATGGAAATAGCTCCTCTTCCCCTGTTTGCAACTTCTTGATAGCACTAAGCAGACTAGCATGCCTGTCATGCAGTATGCACACATCTTGACGAGTTTTCACCACCCCGATCTTCAAGTTCTGTAGAAACCACAACCAACTCTCATAGTTCTCGCTTTCTACAAAGGCGAAAGCAACAGGCAGAATCTGGTTGTTTCCATCAACACCCACAGCTGTCATTATTTGCCCTTTATATTTCCCGGTTAAGAAGGTGCCGTCCATGCACAACAATGGATGGCAGTGATAGAATGCCTTAATGAAAGCTTCGAATGTGAAGAAAACTATCTTTAGATGCCTCTTGGTCTGCCACTTGCTTGACGGACAGTCCTGATAATCATAATAAGTGCCAGGATTTCTTCCCTGAATGCAATTGAGCAGTACGAACAGATTATGGTAGGAGTCTTCAAATTTTCCAAACCTCATTTCAAAGGCCTTCTGCTTCACCCTCCATGCCTTCCCGTAGCTAATTGTGTACTGATATTTGTTCTCGATTGCTTGGATAATAGCACAGGGCTCAAAACTGAGGTTCTCCACTATCTTTGGGTATATGATATTTGCGATATACCCGGATGACAGGTTCATGTGAGCCATCAGGGTTTCCTCAATCATAAAAGCTATGCTGCTCAACCTTCAAATATAGCCAGTGGGTGCCCCATTTGGGCTTGTATGCGTACACTCTCCTGGGGCACCCATGGATCTCGCACACCACGTCGTAGACTTCTTAACCTTGAATGTCCTTCTTAATGATAAGACCTAATCTTTCACAGCATCCTTCACTGCCTCTTTTGTCGGTTATATACTGTTACGTCTAACCTTATTGTCACTATACTACCACGGTGTATCATTGCTTTCATTCACAACCAGCTTATTAAATTGAAGCGTGCTCCAATCTGTTGGCACAAGCGGCTTCGTACCTCCATCTTCCTCATCCGAGTCATCTTCATCTTCCACTTCTGCTCTGGTGTATTCACGATCTTCCTCTTCCATCATTGCTGTTATTTCATCAATTTCCTCACCTTCGTCTACTTGCCCCCGCGCTTCTTGTCCAATGGTTCTGTCATCCTCCCCAACCTCAACTTGTTCACCACTCTGGTAAATGATGTCATCGTTGCATTCTTGAACATGTTACCCATGGCTATATTCCCTAATTTCGATGTCACCATAACTTAACTCATTTTGAGATCCACTACACTCACCGGCGTCCAACTATTGCTATGGGGCAACAACCCTATCATATGCTTGCACTAAAAGCACACGAAACCATCCATGTTGCTCCGCCCCCATCAAATATAACCTCCACGATGCAGTTTCCTTCACCTCAACTAACTCCCAATAAACAGGATCATTTCATATAGTACAAAGGCAAAATAACTTCAGTTGGCACTTCTCTGGTTCCATCCAAAAAGTATAATACAACCAATTCAACACAGTAGAAAATATGCGCCCTTCGACCCTACTTAAACTTCTATCCACATATTGAAAGTTACTCAGATTCGCACCCTCTAAACCATACATGACAACCTCTTCTCCATAATAGATTCTAAATATAACTCGTTCTGACATATCTGCGAACCGATTCATTAACCCACGAATTAATTACTTTTCGTAAAAAATACTATATCTATTTGATAAAAAAAATCTAGATCTATTTATATCTACACTTCAAAATATATATATCTATCTACATTCGTAAAAATATATATCTCTCTACTTCTATTTGTAAAAAACATCTATACTCCTAAAAATATATATCTATGTACTTCTATCTGTAAAAAAATCTACGCTCCTAAAAAAACCACATCTATCTATAAAAAACATTTACATTCCTAAAAATATATTATTATTCCTAAAAAATATTTACATGCATGTATTTCTACGAACCAACTAAATTACTAAAAATATACAAAATCTATATGTAACCTCTGAATCTAACTAGATCTAAAAAAAATTTCTATCCTACCATGGTTTATTGCTAAACAAAATAAACAGAAAAAAATTACCTGCACGGCTACAAATTTCTTCTCCTCTCCCTCCCTTCCTTTTTCTCTCCTCTCCCTCCCACTCCTCTCTTTTCTCTCGGCTGGGCTGGCTGAAATGAGCTCATGCAGCTACAGTACCCACGGCGCGATTAAATAGCCATCCTCTGTCGCCCGTTGGTTTGGCGACAGAGGCCCGCGCCCCCTCTGTCTCCAAACCAACGGTTGACTTATTACCTATCGCCCTATGGTTGGGCGACAGGGGGAGCCGAAGCGTTTCTCACTTACGTGGCGTTGACGTGGCCGTCAGTCGCCCATTCAAAGGGCGACACGTACCTTAGTCGCCCTTTGAACGGGCGATATTTCTCTCTCGCTTTCTCAAAGGGTGACAGAGGTATATTTTTGTATTTTTTTCAGATCGAGGTATATTTCTGCAATTTGAGTGAAAAAAATGTATTCTACTTAGTGTAAAGAAGCCATCCTTTTATTCGGCTATTCCGGTCTCCGGACTCATATATCCTGGTAGGCAGTGGCGGAACTAGAAACATTTCTACGTGGGTGCATGCTTCATATGTACAACTGCATAGTATTGAACAATAATTTTGTAATATCATAAATCCAACGCATATATTTGAAATTTACTAAAAGTACAATACAAATAGTTCTAAGGTCTTAAAAATCCCAAACTACAAAAATTAGAACAAATTTAATTGATAAATTTAGCCTATTTTAGAGGTGATGTTGTAGCGTTTTTCAAATTTTTAGAGATCACCCCCTAGACCCTTCCTTCCCTGCTGGCATGGCAGGGCCTTTTCTTTGCCTCCCTGCCCTAGCTAGTTCTCCCCTCTCTTCTGCTCCCTGTTTTTAGCACCTTTTTCTCGTCTCTCTTCTCATGTCCCTTTACACATCTTTAGTTCTGTTTGAGCTGGCCTTCTCTTATGCGGATAAGAAGGGCAGATTTGATGATGTGTGAGTATTAACCATAGAGTTAAACCGAGGCTCAATACTTGTCCTCTACTCCACATAAGTATGTGCTTAAACTAACCATGGCTGCTCCAACGTAACTTGCTTGTCCCGCGCTCCATTTGGATATATCCATTCGCGCAAGTTAAGCGATGGAAAGAGTCGATGAAATGGAAGAAACGTTAGACAGACGCCATGAAGCAGGTCTAAGATCCTTACTTAGGGCTTGTTTGGCAATGACTACAACTCCTGATTTTCAGCCCCAGATCTTAGATACTCATTGTCCATTCATCTAATTAATAATCTAGAGCCGTCAGAAGGTTTTTGTTTGGCTCTGGATCCAATAATGAGAGGATTCTATGCAAAATGTCCATACTACTTGCCGATGGAGACAGTGGCGGAACTAGAAATTTTTCGTTGGGTGTGCACACTTCACATGTACAACTCTTTAGTCTTTTACAATTATTTCATAACATCGTAAATCCAACACATATATTTCAAATTTGCTAAAAGCATAATATAAATAGTTCTAAGGTCTTAAAAATCCTAAACCACCAAATCAGAACCAATTCAATAAACAAATTTAGCATATTAAAGAGATGATTAATACAACTTTTCAAAATTTTAGGGGTGGTACCACCCCTGGATGGAGAGGACGATAACGTCGGGAGAGAGAGAAGATGATGATGTCGATGCTATGTGCTGCCAAGCGGGGGGCCGGTGAGAAGTCATCGCCACCAAGGCCAATGGAGAGGGGCGCCGGAGGAGGTTGCCTAGGGGATCGAGGACATCGCCGAAGGAACGCGTGCCGTCACCCTAGGGCGACTTCCTCCTGCCGCCCCGCCACGGGAAGCTTGTGCTCCCCCTACCGACTTCCCCTTCCTTGAATCGCTCCAATTTGTGTCTTGTTGCATAGCTCCAGATTCAAAAATTTGGAAATCATCACTTTTCTAGCCCCGTGTGTAATATTGCTTTTTTTTGCAAATCTAGCCCATACGAACGCAATTATAAAAATAACTCCATCCTCGACCATAGAAGCACTGCAGAAGTGTGTACCGCGCTCTGGGACAGTTTCCGTGACTTGGCGTGGTATGTGCTTCTGTGATCGGAGATGAGACTATTTTTGCAATTGCGTTCGTAAAGGATCAAATTTGCAAACAAAAAAAAAGAAATTAGCATAGGGCTAGAAAAGTAAACTGACCGAAAATTTGTGGAGAAACACCCCTTAATTATGCCACCCGGACCACTAAACTTGTCTTAATTGTGCCATCAAACTCACGTTTTGATAAGGGAGGGCAGGAACCGGCCCCACCGGCAGCCCTCTCTCTCTCTCACGTTCGTTGTTGGCTTGCCTTCCTTCCACAGACCATACCCCTACCGCTGGCAGGACTCGTTGGCTACTTGGCTCTTCTTATCTTTTCCCCAACCCTTCTTCTACACCCCTCTCTCTCCGCAACTACTCCCTCTCCTCCCACATGCGCGAGTTCAAGAAACAGAGCAAAACTAGCACGACACCATCAACTCCGATCAAGATCAACCCGGCCTCCACTTCCAACAAGACTGACCATCTAGAGCCGCCCATGGAATCCTCTGATCAGAAGGTTTACCTCTCTCTCTCCCTCCCTCCCTCCCTCTCGGGAGATTTTTATGCTGTTTGGTTGATGTGTTTGGGTCTTAATTTCTTCTTTCTTCAGCTGATTGGGATCGCGGTGGTGGAGGAAGGGAGGAGGTACTGCGTCGAATGCCGCACCACCACCACGCCCATGTGGCGCGGCGGCCCGACGGGGCCGAGGGTGAGTGCTCTTCATTCCTCTGTTTTTTTTTCTCTCTCTGTGTTCTGACTTGGGAGGAGGTGATCAGAGATGTTGATCATGACCTGATCATCACAGCTCTTTTACTTCTTGGTTACCTTATTGAGAAGATAGATAGATACATGCACCCTGTTCTTGATATAGATGCATGGGGTGATCATGTGAGAGATTAAGGTTTCTTATGTTTCTTGGCACAACACAAAGATGTTAATTTGGAGTTGGGAGGAAGAGAAGGTACGGTGATGATTGTTCTAATCATAGCCTGGATAGCCGCCCGATGGAAAATTTCAGAATCTCTATTCAGTTTTATTCCATTTGGAGGTTAGGTCAGCTGTCCCTTGCAACAGTACTAACCTCCAACCCCAATTCCCTAGTGTTAACTATTAAAAAAAGGGGCTAGCTTTCTTTGGTTCCCGTCCTAATCCCTAATCTCAATATTTTGTATTGTTTTGCTTGAGTCAATTCTTTTAAGGGTATCCTTATCACCATGACAGTGTTCCCGTCCCAGTAACAGCATCAAGCCATCAAACAGCGAAACAATTTGGAAAACTGAAAGAAAAAATAATTGTGAAAAGCAATATGAATTACTAATGCTGATTGTGATCCTAGTTTGACAAAATTTGGATGTGCACTGAACAATTTTCAATTTGATCGCAGTCACTTTGCAATGCGTGTGGGATCCGGTACAGGAAGAAGAGGAAAGAGCTAGGTCTAGAAAACAAGCAGCAGCAGCAGCAACAACAACATCAACAACAAGATCTCAGTGAGGCAACAAGTGCAGTACAAAACAGCAGCAGCAGCAGCAACAACAAAAGTAGCAGCCTCCAAGTGGTGAAGAAAAGGAGGGTCCTAATGGGAGTGGAGGAGGCTGCATTCTTGCTTATGGCCTTGTCCTCCTCATCTACACCCACACTACTACATGGCTAAGAACCCCACAACATTGGTGCACAATTGTACATACAAGTATACAACACAACAAAACACAAACAGACCACCCAATGATTCCAAACCAATCATATGACTTTCTTGTATTAGCAGGATGAGATAGGAGGGGGAAGGCCTCTTTCAGAATGATGTTGATATGAGGGGGCAGGATTTGGTATTTGGATCCATCCGTGCCGTAGATCTCTGGTTGTGTTGTGTTCGAAATCCGAGCGAAGGTGACCCGGGGGAAGAAGCTGGCCCTTGTCTGTCTTTTGTTGATCATGGTAGGCTCCTTGTGATTAGTTGAGGTCATTTTACCCCCTCATTCTCATGTCTCCACCTTTTCTGTTTATTTCCTTGTATGTGTTCTGCTTCCCTTTTTAATTAAGGATGGGTGATCAAAAGCAGGCATCGCCCTTCTTCATGTGTAATAAGGATCAATTGAACAAAATTGATTTATTTGTATCATTTCTGTCAGTGCAACAAGACAGTAAATTTGCCGCGCTTTACCTCTGTTGAGATGACATAAAGCTGTAATTTTTTTAGTTCCTCTTTCATACGTTTCTTGCGCGTATAAGTGGCAAATCCGAGTTCTGACGATGGAGAACGAAACCTACAGCTTTCTTGACACCCAGATATACATATTTACCAAATTCCAACTTCTATTTGCACTATTCAACATTCTTGCAGATGCAAATACAAAGCATACAACATATGCGCGATAGGAAGATATAAGGAACGCAACCAGGGTTAACAAAATCAGTTGAAAAAAATCGTCTGAAATTCGAAAATATTGAGCTAAAAATCGTAGAGTTTTCAAAATCAAAATTTTTGAAAATTTTTTTCACAAAAAATCGACAGTTTTCACAAAAAAATCGACGGACTGGTTGAACTTTTTTTGCGGTCGAATTTTTTGAGCAATTTTTGTCGAAAATCGACCGATTTATATCGAACAATTTTTTTCGAATTTTTGAATTGGACCGATTTACCGAGCGATTTTAGAAGCCAAGCCGCGCCGATACGACCGAAAATCGTGAAAATCAAGCTATTTTCATCGATTTTGTGAACCCTGAACGCAACCACCATAAAATTGCAATTGTCATGCTAAAGTGATCGCGTTTGCTATTTGATTAGAGAAGCTCAGCATATACACATAATTCAACAAAAGAAAAGATCAATCCACTGTATCACTTTATTCAGCCCAATGCAACCTATGTTGATTTAGGCTACTACTGCCTCTAGCATCTAATGATAGATAGTCTGCCAACATCATGATCAAAACTACAAGTGTGTTAACCGCCACAAAAAATAATTTAAGCTACTCCTGATCCTCACAAAACAAACATAGAGATAACCTATGGTTCAAATATTCCCGAATATTTCATGCATGACATAGTTTCCCTGAATAACATGTGGAAAGGTTGTGATTGATCCGTAGAAACTCTCATTCCATCTGGCCAGTCAGTTCAGCTTCCTCATCACCATCAAGCTCCTGCTCTACTCCTTTCACCTGCCAAAGAAGCGTGAAACATTAAAATCTGCTGGGCCTGCCAGATGGAATAGTTACTCCTTTAAGCAAGCTAAACATATAAACCGATAGCAATTGTAACTGCTTTCCTGAATATTACCAAATAACTAGTATTCTAGTTGTCAAATAGAGCACCTTTTTAAACTGAGCTACAAGCACTAGGAAACAGAAAATAAAGCACTGAGTGTTACCTC
The DNA here is from genome assembly GCA_036346275.1 of Otatea glauca. Lineage (NCBI taxonomy): Eukaryota > Viridiplantae > Streptophyta > Magnoliopsida > Poales > Poaceae > Otatea > Otatea glauca. The sequence goes on from CM070720.1 coordinate 27,633,768, forward strand.
AGGCACATAATGCATGAGCATGTTTTCTATCCCAGACTTCAACGTGACTGATGAACTCGGACAGCCGCTGCAGGCACCTTGCATTTTTAGCTTAACTACCCCTGTTTCTCTGAAAAGGTAGCATTATAGTGAGACTATGTAGCCGAAACTCTTAATAGCAGCACTGTACATGAGAATGATAGGGATAGAGAGAGAGACTAACGGATCAAATCTGCGGTATTCAATGTCACCACCATCATCTTGAACAGCTGGTCTGATGCGAGTCTCCAACAATTCTTTTATCATAGCAACTATTTCTGAATCATCCTATGACAGAGGAAGAAAGCATACAGATTTAGAATATCAAGCAGACAACATGGCACACACAATTTTTGAATTATCCTTGATAACAAAATGTGGTGTCAGTGCTACCAAACTTTTTGGTACACTCATGTGCACATCGGGCAGATATCGCTGTATCGTATCAAAATACCACCAGGTGGAAGCAACAAATAATACATCACATCTCCAATGAAACATTCAAATTGAATCGGTCAACCACTTTTCCCCCATGCAGCAAGTCAAATGATAATCAGAATTCAATTTTAATCCTCTTCTAAGCTACTTTTCATTACTGCTGAATATAATTTATATAAATATTTGCAAAATACATGTTACATGTGCCTATCCTATTTTCAGATGTTCATCATATATTATATTTACAGATTACCTAAAACCAATACCATTTATACTTTACATACTGCACTGATAGGTCACCACTTTGCCCATAAGCAATATGAATAAAACAGCCAAAAATTAATGCCAATGATATTCTTTTTCCAAAACTGTAGATAGTTTTCAGAGTCTAAATGATATTAAAAATGACCATGCAGAATGCTAAAGCCAGAAAAGACAAGAAAAGAAATACTGTAGAAAGGAGTTGGAAAAAGTTAGTGAGATACCTCATGAATTGCTGTGTCCATAGAGGCTGCAGTATTTGAGTCCAGAAAAAGTGGTTGTCCAGATGAGTAGAAGTCCATTATCGCAGCAAAAATCTCAGGCTTAAGATAGTCCCAAGAAGTTTCTTCTGATTTTGTTACAGTTACAAAATCAGATCCAAAGAATACTCTGGTAACTCCTGCATAGAAATTGTATCCAATCAACATCATTGTTAAATTTAACATTCCATTGAAAGAAAAAAAAAAGGAACAGCTGGGACCAACTTAAGGTTGCTGTGTTGGGAAACACTTACTGTTACAGGAATCCTTATGAACTCTAGTAAGGTTTTGCTGTTATGGATCCAAAATATATACTTCAAGTAGTTAATATCCAAAAGTAGTAAAACAAAACTGTGGATTATAAGCCACCGCAATGCCAAAGTAAGCCTCAACCGTTAGCATTGATGTGTTATTTTGGAACTAGCCAATCTTCCTTCTTGAACAATGACAATGTTGCATACCCACAGCATGGGTGAGGCATTTGCAAAGAATTAAGAAGCAGCAGCTCCAGATATGTCTTCCCTTACAGAATTAAGATTAAGATTCTTGCTTTTGGAAGGACCTACTTTTGCCCTATGGACCATTCCACCTATGTGCTTTCACATAGTATGGTTCGCCACTTTTTCATCTTTCACCCAGCTCATTGCCTGCATCAAGTTATGATGTCCTTTGTCCAATTACATGGACATAGATCCCTCCACTTATTTATTGTATTGTTATCATGGCGTCGCAACCGCCTAGGCGTCCAGTCGCCCGCCATGGCCGCTCGCCTCGCCTGGCCGGGAAAGGAAGGTGCTCGGAGGAAAGGAGGCCACCCGCCTCGCCTGGTCCCCGAGCTATAGGCGGCAGATCTATCCGCGTAGCGCCTCGCCTGGCTGTTCCTCCGCGTCGCGCTGCTGCCACTGCCGTCGCAACCGTCGTCGCCAGATCTGGAAGGCAGCGCTCGGGGGGAGGGGAAGTGGCGTGAGCGGGAGAGGGAGGGGACGTCGGCGCCACAAGACAGAGGGAACGGGAGGGGGCAGCGGCGGCGCTCAGGGGGAGGGGTAGCGGCGCGAGCGGAGCGGGAGCGGGCGCGGGCGTCGCTAGAGAGAGGAGTGAGGGGGCGGGGGGGGGAGAGAGGGAGGGAGAGGCTGGGCTGCTTTGCTGGGCTGATATTAATAGATTTTTTGGCCACCTAATCCTTGCCTAGGTGCCTGCCTAGGCGTCCAGGCGCCTCGGAGGCGACTCGCCTCGTCGGGGCGCCGTGATAACCATGCAGGTTACCCAACTTTCCCTTTGTGTCTCCAAATGTTTTCTTGTGCTTCCAAGAAACTATAGTCCTTACTTGGCTGCTAAATTTTTTTAGTAAGGGTTTGATTGTGCATGTTAGTGCACAGCTCATTATAAGCCACCTTTTCAGTTACAGCTCAGAATAGCTCCCTTGAGAACTAAATGGGTTTTAACAACAAAAGATGAACAAGACAAACTAAAGAAAAATTAAACACTGATTAAACGGAAGGAAAACCTTGTAGTTAAACCTTGATTCATTGAACAAAGTTGTTTATACCAAAACATGGAAAGGTGAAGAGCTCATTGCTGTAAACTGGCTGTTCTTCCAAAACTCAATGCATGGCAACAAGTGGCTCATTGCCAGTTAAGAGTGGAAAATAATTGTATTAACAAGAGGACTGGAGGATCGACTAATCTAATACCTAAATTGAAATATTCATACATAAAATAATGGTGAGACGGGAAAAACAATAAGACCAACAGATGACTAGGGGAACAGGTATGTTGTACCATCAATCACGAACAGCGTCTTTGCCAAAGGAGATGTCATCGCGGTCCGAGAGTTAGGGAAATCAGAGCTCCCAACTTCCATAACTGGCTTTCCAGGATAGAACATGAGCGACTGCGGGTTGGGGGTCGCCTGCGTCTGGATGAACATGGTCCTCTTCTGCCCTGTCCATGACACCGTTTTTGGCACCAAGAAACTCAAGCACATGAGCAAGGCAGCAGCGACAAGCCAATGGCTTCATCGCAAGAACAAGATCGTTAAAATGGAGTCCATTGCAACACAGATGCACAGTATAATTATGCACGAGAGTAATTACACAACCATGCTTATCTCGACCGCGATTGATCATTGAACGAAACAAACGGATACCTAGTGGTGAGCCATACGAACGCATCGCTCCTCAGATCAAGAAACCACCTCGTGCTAAACTAATTCGCTAACCCGACCATAAAAATCCCATCTTTCACGCATCCAACAGCCATAAGACTCCAACCCGAACTCCATATTTAACCTCAAGGCTCCAAGAAAAGAAAGTGGTGAAACCTAACCTCCGAGCCGATCCCATGGGGAAGGAGCAGGGTTCTTGCGCGCCGGGCGCGCGAAAGGCGGCGACTTGAGTTGGTCGAGGGGGCCGGACGCCGCCGCCGCCGACGCGGAGGAGAGGAACCGAGGCGGGGCTCGCCGCCACGGCTGCGGCGGCCCAGGAAGCCGCCTCTGGAGGAGCTGAGACGCAAGCGCTAGGACCCTCCTCCTCGCCATGGCCATTGGCTGCTACCACCACCTCTGCTTGCGTTGCGCTCTTCTCCTCCTCTCTACGTCGGCTCTGATGGCCGGACCTTAGAAGATGTGCCGGGCTGGAGACTCCCGGCCCATAAGAAACTAGGAGAGGTGAGATGGGCTTGGAGCACCAGAAGGTAGAATTTTTTTTTCTTTAATATTTTTTTTATTCTTTTTTTCAAAACTAGACGTCGGGATGAAAATTTTGCAGAAATGGACGCCGGTCGCCCGATCGCCCCATACACGGGCGATATGTGCCTCCGCCGTTACTACCCGTTGGACGACCGTTGGTGTGAGCCCCCTGTCGCCCGAGACAGGGGCGATCGCCCAACAGAGGGACAACAAGGGGTATAAAACAAGTCGCCCGGGCGAGCGGGGAAGCCAGCCGAGGCAGAAGAAAAAGAAAGAAGAAGAAGAGAAGAGGAGAAGGAAGAAGAAGAGAAAGAAGAAGAAGTAAAAAAGAAGAGAAGAAGAAGAAAAAAAGAAGAGAAAAAGAAGAAAAAGGGGGGAAAGAGTAAATCGTCATTTCTGCGAAGGTATTTTTACAAAAAAAATTATGATTGTTTAGTTACGTAGAAGTTAAATGTACCATTTATTATTTAAATTGTTACGATTTTGTAGTTTTTAGAAAATTTAGTAGGAGTGTGTTATTAGAATTTTAATGTAGCATTTAATATTTAGAAAATTTAGGATAGTGTTGTTTAGAAATTTCTCGGATAGCGTTTAGAACTTTAATGTAGTATTTAGTTTTCAGAAATTTCAGGATTGTATAATATTTAGTACGTTACAAATTTATTTAGTATTAGAAATTTATTTTAGTGTTTAGAAAATTTAGGATTGTGTGGCGTTTAGAATTTCTCGCATAGTGTTGTTTAGAAATTCCTCGGATAGCGTTTAGGACTTTAATGTAGTATTTAGTTTTTAGAAATTTCAGGATTGTATAGTATTTAGTACGTTACAAATTTATTGTAGTATTAGAAATTTATTTTAGTGTTTAGAAAATTTAAGATTGTGCAGCGTTTAGAATTTCTCGCATAGTGTTGTTTAGAAATTTTTCAGATAGCGTTTAGAACTTTAATGTAGTATTTAGTTTTTAGAAATTTAAGGATTGTATAGTATTCAGTATATAGAAAATGAATACAGCGAAAATAGTAAGCAATATTTACAAATTTAATTTGGTAGGGTTAATTTAATGTGGCACAAATATAATGTTAGGCCATATGGTAGGCAAGTCAAATTACTTATTTGTAGTCAAATCACTTATTTATAATCGTATTATGCAGTACGATCAATGTATATTGTATTTTAGAGTAATATTTTTCCGTCGGACGTTGCAGCATGTCGGAGAAATTGTATTTCCAAATATTTTATGGAGATGGGGAGATAGCACGAGGCGGATGGGGTGGATTTATCATCATTTTCAAGAGTCGACAGGGCATATGCGAGACCTAGCGATAGGACATACTGAGGGTTTGTTGGAGTGGATGTCTCGCATGTTCGATTTGGATCCCAATCGTTGGTTCTTGGTCGAGCATAGAGTGAGCCGTCGCAGGATCGCTTTTATGGAGAGTTGATTTCTATTAACTCGACGTCAACATGGAGGAGTTATGTTGGTTTTGCTTAGAGCGCGGTTGGCCGCTCATGTTGTTGGTACAGATGCTACCGGTAGCTCCATCGGTGTCGCAAGTTCGTGATGTCGGAGCGGACATTACGGGAGGGACGTAAGGATGCGAAGAGGAAGGCGGCGAGACCATGGAGACGAGGAGCACGAGATCTAGCGGTAGCGAAGGGATCGGAGGGGCGGAGAGCAATGGTGGAGGCGCGAGGGGCCGACGAGGGGAGGAGGTGGAGGACATAGTTGACTGATGGAAGAGGAGGACCGTGCGGATGAAGAAGTCCTCGATGGTGAGCACTCCGACGAGGAGGACAACGCTCTTGAGGTGCCTATCCTCGTGTGCGTTGACCAATTACGCTTCAAGACCTAACAACGAATGAAGGAACAACGATGCATGGGAGTATCGTGAGAACGAGGTGACGGAGAGGGCCATATATAAAGACAAGGAGGCTGTGATGGATGCGGTGAAGTACTGGGCAATGTCTCTCCGGCGGCAATTCAGGGTAGTGAAGTCCAGCAAGAAGGAGTACGACGTGAAGTGCGTAGTTGATTCGTGCCCATGGCGGGTGCATGCATACAAGGGGAAGTGGAAGGACTACTGGAAATGCTCCATAGTGATGGAACACAATTGCGTGTTGGAAGAAGCGGAGCAGGTACACCGCAATCTGTTGTCCACTTGGGTGGCAAATGTGTTTTATGGTCAGATCGTGGACAATCTGCACCTGCAGCCTCGATCTATTATCACAGCCGTGGAGGAGAGGTTTCAGTACAAGATTAGCTACAGAAAGGCATGGAGAGCGAAAAGGATGCGACTCGAAATGCGATTCAGACGTCGAGGCTTCCTACGAGAATATTACCCACCTGCTGAGGGCAATAGCACGTAGGAACCCCGGTACATCCGTCGACCTTGCAGAGTTTTCTGCGGGTGGTGTGTGTGCGGGTAAGTGGGTCTTGCAGCGTGCATTCTTCGTTCTGGGCGCATGCATAAATGCGTTCCGACACTGTCGCCCGGTCATTTGCATGGATGGCACATTCCTCACGGGGAAGTATAAGGGCCAGATTCTAACTGTGATCGCGGTGGACGCCAATAACCAGGTTCTACCGGTTGCATTGGCCTTCGTGGAGGGGGAAAACACAGAGAGCTGGTACTGGTTCCTTGAAAGAGTGAAGCTGGCAGTTGTTCTGGACAGGCCTGATATTTGTGTCATCCATGACCGACATGCAGGGCTGCTAAGGGCTATCGTGGATATGCAACAAGGGTCCACCGTCGTGGGAGCAGTAAAGTGGCTAGACCTGAAGAGCAGGTGGTGCATGAGGCACATGGGTGCTAATTTTTTCCGTCAGTTCAGGAACAAGGAGCTTATGAACATGTTCAAGCGGCTGTGTAAACAGAACCAACGGAGGAAGTTCGACGCGCTTTGAAGGACGTTGGATGAACTAACGAAGAAGCAGTCAATGAATCCAAGAGATACCGTTGGTTCATCAAGGAACCCGATGGTGTACCATGAGCAAGGAGAAGACCCCACAGCTTTGTGTGCGCTCCCGACAGACGTCCCAAACATTCGGCGTAGACCGAGGACTAGCATAAAGAGTTTCACCGACTGGATACGGTATGAGCCTTTGGAGAAATGGTCCCTTCTGCATGACGAGGGCGGCTCGCGTTACGGAATCATGACAACGAACCTGGCGGAGATTTACAACTGGGTAATGAAAGGCACCATATGCCTTCCACTGGTGGGTATAGTTGAAGGTGTCTTACTAGGGACACAGAGATATTTCATTGAGCGATACAAGAGCTCCGCAGTATGTATGTCGGACAATCGACTGTCGTACTCAACGGTTGTATCTACATACATGTCCAAGAAAACAAGAAAAGCGCAGGCACATTGGGTGACACCGGAGAGTGGCGTGGAACGGAGATACCACGTGCACTGTGGTGACCGAGGTCGTAGGGGTGCCCATCGGGAGAGGACTTCCCATCTGTGCATACTCGAGCGGTGATCGCGAGTGCTCCGCCAAAAACCACGCTGCTTGCACTTGCCGTGCTCGCACATCATTGCCGCACCGGCGAGACGATCAATCCCGCCGTCCGCTCATCTCCCCTACTACTACAAGCAAAGTGTTCTCAACACGTGGCATCACGAGTGTACGGATACCGAGTGGATGGATCGTTCACAACACCCCTCCGGACCATCGATGGGTGCTGGACATCCGAATGTTGAAGCTGAAGGTCGGGCGTCGAAGGACACGGCGCATTCGGAACGATATGGACGAGTCCGAGGCGCGTCGCAACCGCGGATAATGTAATATTCGATCTTCTTCGCATCTTGTAAGATTCGATCATGTACCAGTGAACTGTTGTGCCAATAATGTAATTTTCGCAGTTCCAGTAAGTAGTTACTCACGTCATGTATTTCTCGATGTACCAGTTAGTTGTTATTCGCATCATGTATTTTTCGATGTACCAGTTAGTTGTCTTTTGCATCATGTATTTCTTGATGTACCAGTTAGTTGTTATTCGCATCATGTATTTTTCGATTTACCATTTAGTTGTTTTTTGCATCATGTATTTCTCGATGTACCAGTTAGTTGTTATTCGCATCATGTAATTTTCGATGTACCAGTTAGTTGTGATTCGCATCATGTAATTTTTGATGTACCAGTTAGTTGTTATTCGCATCATGTATTTTTCGATTTACCATTTAGTTGTTTTTTGCATCATGTATTTCTCGATGTACCAGTTAGTTGTTTTTCGCATCATGTATTTTTCGATGTACCAATTAATTCCTACGAGGGTAATGTAATTTCCGGCGTTGTGTGCCTCAGCGAACATATCTTCATCTTTTGTATTATTTGTTGAGTATGGTACAATTCGTTATTTCGCATTTCATTTTGTGTGCACATTTCATTACTGACAAATTTGTTATATTTCCTTTGTAACAGGCGACGATGGCGCGACCTTGCCCTGAGCTGCTCGACGCGACCGTCGATGCGACCCACCGGTCTAGGTACTCCGCAGAGCAGAACCGAGAGCTAGGGACACTCCGACCTCGGGTGCCCAACGAGCTGCTTCACATTGACCCACTGGGTTCCACAAGAAGTCGCCAACGCTTGCCTTTATTTACGTACATGTATTTACCGTGAATGCAATTTAACGACGCAATGCACTACATGCGAGTTGCGGCGGTGCCTTACTTCCTCTCTAGGATGGTGGAGCGGTGATCGCCTGCTAGAGGGCGAGGAGGTCCCGCGATTCGGCACGACCGGTCCTCGCTGCCGCGCTCGTGGACCGGTGGAGACCGAGACGCACACGTTCCACCTTCCGTGCGGAGAGATGGCTCCGGCGCCGGGACGGTCGTACCTCCTAGGCCTCCCTTGTGCGGGTCCGGCAGTTGTGCCGCACGACGCCCCCGTCACGTGGCACGCGGAGTTGTCCGCACGGTTCGTCGTGGTGCAGCGGCACCCCCGGGCAGCCCCCTACCAGCCCCTCAGGCAGGGTGAGCGGCACGGACCGACGAAGCGTGGTCGCTTGATTCCACGGCGAGTACCTCTTTCTTTGCGAATTAACAGAGAAGCGCTAAGTTGCTAATAATGTTTGTTGCGAACGCTGCAGGCTCAACTTCTCCACCCGCACGCAGAGGAGGAGGACGTGGCCCGCCATCTGGAGGCATACCTCCTGTTGTTGTTCGGTTGGGTGATGTTCCCGTCCTCCCACGGGAACACGGTGGATCGGCACCTGATCGAGTACGCCCAGCACATCGCCGACACCCCGGAGGATGAGGTAACACACTAAGTTCAAATCTCGTATCAGCGGAGCACGTCTAACTTCCCCATTGTAAACAGATGATGCAGTGGTCGTGGGCCTCAGCTGTGCTTGCGGCGACGTACAGAGGTCTGTGCAACGCCGTCTCTCGGGCGGAGCAGGATGCGACGATGTCGGGTTGCATCCTACTCCTTCAGTTGTGGTCCTGGGAGCGCTTCTCCGTCGGCAGGCCTGTTGTTGACACCGCACCGTACCCCAGGACCTTTAAGAAAAAGGAAGAAGAAGAGAAGAAGAGAAAGAAGAGAAAGAAGAAGAAGAAGAAGAAGAAGAAGAAGAAAAGAGAAAAGGAAGAAGGGGAAAAAGTGATTCGTCGTTTCTGCGAAGGTATTTTTACAAAAAAAAATATGATTGTTTAGTTATGTAGAAGTTAAATGTACCATTTATTATTTAGAAATTTTAGGATTTTGTAGTGTTTAGAAAATTTTGTAGGACTGTGTTATTAGAATTTTAATGTAACATTTAATATTTAGAAAATTTAGGATTGTGTAGCGTTTAGAATTTCTCGGATAGTGTTGTTTAGAAATTTCTCGGATAGTGTTTAGAACTTTAATGTAGTATTTAGTTTTTAGAAATTTCAGGATTGTATAGTATTTAGTACGTTACAAATTTATTGTAGTGTTTAGAAAATTTAGGATTGTGTAGCGTTTAGAATTTCTCGGATAGTGTTGTTTAGAAATTTAATGTCGCAGTTCATATTTAGAACTTTAATGTAGTATTTAGTTTTTAGAAATTTCAGGATTGTATAGTATTTAGTACGTTACAAATTTATTGTAGTATTCAATATATAGAAAGTGAATACAGTGAAAATAGTAGGCAATATTTACAAATTTAATTTGGTAGGGTTAATGTAATGTGGCACAAATATAATGTTAGGCCATATGGTAGGCAAGTTGAATTACTTATTTGTAGTCAAATCACTTATTTGTAGTCGTATTTTGCAGTACGATCAATGTACGTTTTGTATATTGTATTTTAGAGTAATATTTTTCCGTCGGACGTTGCAGCATGTCGGAGAAATTGTATTTCCAAATATTTTATGGAGATAGGGAGATAGCACAGGGAGCGGATGGGGTGGATTTATCATCATTTTCAAGAGTCGTACGGGGCATATGTAGACCGAGCGATAGGACATACTGAGGGTTTGTTGGAGTGGATGTCTCGGATGTTCGGTTTGATGCCCGGATCGCTCGGTTCTGGGTCGAGCGATAGTGAGCCGTCGCAAGACTGCTTTTACGGAGAGTTGATTCCTATTAACTCGACATCAACATGGAGGAGTTATGTTGGTTTTTGGTAGAGCGGGTTGGCGCTCATGTTGTTGGTACAGTGCTACCCGGTAGCTCCATCGGTGTCGTAAGTTCGTGATGTCGGGGTGGACATTACGGGGGAGGGGACGTCAAATGTAGAAGGACGCGAAGAGGAAGGTGGCGAGGAGCCCGGAGACCAGGAGCACGAGACTGGCGGTGGCGAAGGGATCGGGGGGCAGAGGAGACAGTGGTGGAGGCACAAGGGGTGGCCGACGAGGGGGAGGAGGTGGAGGACATAGTTCACTTGATGGAAGAGGAGGACCGTGCGGATGAGGAAGTCTCTGGACTTCCGTTGTATTGTTTGTTGAATATGGTACATTTCGTTATTTCGCATTTTATTTTGTGTGCGCATTTAATTACTGACAAATTTGTTGTGTTTGCTTTGCAACAGGCGACGATGGCGCGACCTTGCCCTGAGCTGCTCGACGCGACGGTGGATGCGACCCACCGGTCTAGGTACTCTGCAGAGCAGAACCGAGAGCTAGGGACACTCCGGCCTCGGGTGCCCAACGAGCTGCTTCGCATTGACTCACGCTGGGTTCCACGGTGAGCTGCCAACGCTTGCACTCTTTTACGTACATGTACTTACCTGTGAATGCAATTCTAACGACCCAATGCACTACATGCAGGTTGCGAGCGGCTGGCTTACTTCCTCTCTGTAGGATGGTGGAGTAGGTGATCGCCTGCTAGAGGCGTGGAGGTCCGTGGTTCGGGTATGACCGGTCCCTGCTGGCTGCACTCGTGGACCGGTGGAGACCGGAGACGCACACGTTCCACCTTCCGTGCGGAGAGATGGCAGCTTCAAGAGCAGCGCGATGCCGCACGCGAGGAGGCACGTAGGAAGGAAGCGGAGGAGAAGGAGGCCGACAGAGAGAGGAAACGAGAGAGGGCGCGACGTGCCAGAGCTGTCCCACCGGAGGCATGAGCAAATGGGAAGTGGCCTCGAAGCACTTAGTAGACGTTTAGTTTTAACTTTCAAATTCCTTGCTCGTGGTACTCCCTGTTTTAAGCCGTAATAAAGAGTGTGGCCTACCTTATTTTCCGTAGTAACCTACGATTAGACCTTCGTTATGATATTTCGCATGCTGCCGAAAAGGCTTAAGCGTTTCATTGTTGTCTCGACCATAATACTTTGGGTTATTGCACTAGCAGGATTAATATGCAAAGCAAGGTGTAAATAAAATATTTTTCGGCCATATGGTACTGCATATATCGAAGAGCAAATCTGGGCCGTTCTCCCTACAAATTACATTTCAACATGATATTTCGCGGGCCGCCGAAAAGACTTCAGCGTTTCATTGTTGCCCCGACCATAATACTTTGGGTTATTGCACTGGCAGAATTAATATGCAAAGAAAGGTGTAAATAAAATATTTTCCCACCATAGGGTACTGCATATATTAAAGAGCAACTCCGGCCTGTTTTCCCAACAAATTACATTTACAAATGATATTTCACGGGTTGCCGTAAAGGCTTAAGTATATCATGCAAATGAGGCTACTTACAGTCATTTGGTTTATTCAACTGAGTTTATTTGTAATTTTTCCCCTAAAATGGACACCTAACACCCTACGAACAAGACATATTTATTTCAGGATTTTTCGAGGCATGGTTTGTATAATTTGTTCATAATGCACTAAAAAGTGTTTACGTAAAATTGATTTATACAATTTAAATTTGCATGACACAATGTACTTTTCACAACATAATTCAAATCCTTATATATTAATTAATATTTCAAAATTTACCTTGTTCTAGTTGGACCTTCCTAGTAATGCGATCGCCTTAATCGCTCAAGGTCTTAACCAAGCGATTTTGGCCAATACATTTAAAATAATACAGTATATCAATACTAAGAGGCACCACGTACTTAAAGATCAGTGTTTGTAACTTATGACCATTTTCGTTAAAAATTATTTATAATCAATACTAAGAGGTATCAATTCTTTAAAGATTTAAAATATTAAAGTACATGAGTACTATGAGCATTTTCGTTATTTATGTCATATTGATTATTCTCGAAAAATTAATTAGGAATTAAAATTAAAAAATAACTGGCCCACCCGTCGCCCTAGCCTCGGGCGATAGGTGGAGCTTATTTACCTCTGCTACTTACTCTCTGTTAGAAACGACAATAATCGCCCGTATATGGGGCGATCGCCCCATATACGGGCGACCGGAGCCTAGTTTTGTAATTTTCAAAATCGAACGCCTAGTTTTGAAAAAAAAGATTAAATAAATATTAAATAAAAAAAATTCTTTTCCTGACCGATTTGAAGCGAATTATTTTTTAATAATGTTTTTAATGAAAAATTACAAAAATAATATACAGAATTAAAAAATTACAAATATACACCTCTGTCGCTATTTCAAATAAATAGTGATAGAGAGCTACGACCGTTAGCGACAGCTCTCTGTAACCATTGGCGACAGAGGCTCTGTTTGCATATTTGTAATTTTTAATTTGGTATATTATTTCTGTAATTTTCTATTTAAAAATATTATTAAAAAATTAATTCGATTTGAAGCTGTGGTATTTCCTTTTTTAGGAATTACGCCGACTCCTCTAGAACTCCTGCATATCCGTGGACCGTGGTGAAGCCAACGCTTTTCCTTGGGTTCATATATTCGCGGAGACTTCTCACATGAGCATGGCTCTCTCTCTCTCTCTCTCGGTCAAGTCCAACTCCAAAGTCTCTCACAACCCCGTACATTAAGCAGGTACAACGCATCCAGTCTCCTTGTCGCCTTCACCAAGGATTGCCCTAATCCATCAGTTAACAAATCTAATAGATAATAATCGACAATGATGCCTATCATCTTTACCAGTAAGGATGGGGAAGAAGAAACAAAAAAGAAATCGATTATATATAAATTAATTTTGCGTCTTCAATCATGCGCAACCTACCAGCTGAATTGGTCAATGTATGCTTGGACTTCGACATATATATATGGAAAAATTTGAATTACCCTCTCACAAATAAGAACAAATGTATGAAATTATTGGCGGGTCAAAGCAGTGATATTCCTCGCCAAAAAGGCAGTAGAAGTAGCTAATACTGTATAACACAACATTTTCTTCACCTGTAGTAGTAGTAATGAGTTTTTAAAATGGAAAAATCAATTATTTGTCACCCTAAAGATTGCCAATTCGTGAAATGCTACGCTAAAAGTCGCCCTTCATGAATTGCCACACTATTAATTGAAAGAGCGCTACTACTGAACCCTACAGCAAGTGTCACAGGTTTTAGAGCAGGTTTCAGAGCAGATTCAAGAGGTTTCAGAGGTTTCACAGGAGGCATACCGTTTGGTAGTCTTTCTCTAATTGAAATAGCCAGTATTTACCCCTTTTCTTATTCTGTCATTTTTCTAATTTTTTGTGTACCGAAATTCGTATGTGAAAAGTCCAGAATGCCCTTCTTGCCTTTGTCTTCTCCCCCAATTTCCACCATTGCTGTGCTTGCTACTGTTCTCCTTTCTCGTCGTCGCTCTACCAGCTGAACTCTTTCCCAAGCGAGTGCGTCCCCTTCAGCGCTACCCCATCTGCAGCTCCACCCCGCGACCGCACCGGCAAGGCTGCTGAGCAAGAGGTTGGTGATGTCGCGGAGGGGCGCCCGCCTACCGTCCTTGACGCCGCCCGGCCTCTTCATCCTGTGAAGCTGCTGCTGTGGCGGGACACTCCTTGTTGCTGCTGCAGCCAAGAACGACCATTTCGGGCTTGGAAATTGGCCAGGAGCGAGGAGATGCGGTTTGGATCTAGAGATCGAGGGAATGGGTAGGAGGGGCAGCGAGAAGTGGCGGTTGCCGTGGCCTCACGTCGAGCAGGAGCTCTGCGGGTGTGTGCAAGTTGCCACTGGCGAGGTGCAGTCCGGCCCTCGCCGGTGCCAGAGAAGATGGAGGTGGAGGGAAGAGGAGAAGGGGGAGAAAAAAAAAAGAAGGTAAAAACAGGCTTTTAGATGGATGGACTGATGGAGAATGGGCAGGGGCATTCTGGACTTTTCACATGGGAGTTTCAATAAAAAAAATAAAGAACGCTAGAATCTATATTTCAGTGAACAGTAGGCTGATTCCCGAAGTGTAATACATAGTTATATTCGCTGATGATGGAATTCAAACCGGTTTAGAATATAGGATTTGTGTTCACAGCGTAATTAAAAGAAAAAGTGATGAATCGTAAATCTGAATCTTGTATTGGGACTTAAACAAACTTTTTTAGTAATTATAGTGTAACCATTGATATGACATTTTATGAAACGATAATGATGCAAAGGTTCGGAAATATAATCTTCTATTTATCTAAAAAATGGAACGATAATCTTTTATATGGCCAATAATTGATTTTCCTTTTAAAATTAGTAATAATTGCAAATAGCAAAATATGCAACCAAAACATTATGGCACTTTATATACCTGATGACGTCAAAAACTTGAAGTAGGATTTACGGCAAAGAAGACACCGCATTTAACACTGTTCAAGAGCGTGCGGTCGATTTGACTCAGAACCGACAAGGTGAAAAATATAAAATTCACTCGAAGCCGATCGTTGGGATCAATCGGCTTAGACTCAATCAGCTTGAAGCCGATCAAGATCAAAGTATCAGAATAGATCTAATTAGCCGATTAAGGCTAATCAGAGGATAAAATTCTCTCAAAGCCGATCGTAACGATCAATCAGCTTAAACTCAATCAGCTTGAAGCCGATCAAGATCAAGGTATCAGAATATATCTAATTAGCCGATTAAGTCTAATCAGAGGATAAAATTCTCTCAAAGTCGATCGTAACGATCAATCGGCTTAGACTCAATCAGCTTGAAGCCGATTAAGATCAAAGTAACAGGGTAAGTCCAACTAGCCGATTAAGGCTAATCAGAGAATAAAGGCGGATCGATTACAAGAAGGCGATGCGCAACAAAATCGTAATAAATCAAACACAGGCGTAATTTGAAGAAGATCAACAATCGGCGATGCGCAACTTTATTGATCGAGATCGAATTACAAAGACTAAATTACAAGAACTACTCCTAGTCGACGGAAAAGTAGATGAAAAGTAGAAGTGAATTGGTTAGTTGGCTCTGGGCAGCTTTTCTGATCACCTCTAGACCTCTTTTATAGCCATTGGCCGATAGAGTCCTGGTACAACACGTTAGGAATAGAATCCGTATCGGCCTCTATTTGGAGGGTGTTTTCCTCAACAACCTGTTTTGTTTCCAAATATCTTGATCCGTTATCCAATCGTATCTTGTTGATCTTGGACTGCCGATTTTGACCCTATCTGCCAAATTTTGGTGCAAACATATGCCCCCCATTTTTGGGAGATAACATGTTATCTTTCAAAAATTTCATCATCGGCTTTAACATATAATTTCTTATCATAGCCAAGATTTTAACTGCATCGAGTTAATTTGGCTTTCAGGTCGGTAATCGGCCAACTCGTATATTCGTATTTGAGTTTTAGCCAATCAATACCTAACCAGTACCTTGGACAAACCGATGCACACTACACGATCCCACGTTGATCCCTTACCAAATCGGCTATCACGAGCTGACGCGTGGTATGATTTTCCAGACTAGATCGGCTTCGTCGAACAAAAATCATTGGCCGAATCCGGTTTTTTCTTCCACTCTTTTCTCGCAATCTTAATCGGATGAAGCTCATTAAAAGTTTTATCCCTTCGTTTTTCTTGTTCAGCTTCCCTCATCTCTTGGGTCCTTAGCCGCTCAGGTCTTTTTCTTTGTGATCGGCTTAAACCTGGAGGACACCATCTCGGCTTTGGTTCGATCGACTTACATATTTTTTTTAACAGATCCATACTAGCCGCAGTGTTAGACCCTTCATCTTGGTCTTGTTTCTGACTTATGGTCGGCTTAGAAATTCTATCTTTAGCCGACCATCGCTGCTTATCACCTTGACATGGGTAATACCGCATCGGACATGTGTTTGGTGATGGCAAAGCTAATCCCCTCTCCCAACAAAATTGCCAAAAGGGCACCGTTGGTGAGCTCTTTCGGGGCGCTTGGCGATATTCATTAACCGGCCGATGTGGAGGACTTCGTCGTGGCCTTTCATTCCTTCTTTCATATTTTGCTAGTAGTTGGGAAAAAGTGGGCTTGATCAGACGGCTACGTAGTGGCAATGCTCTCTCACTGATAACTCTTTGGTGTGATTGTTTTAGAAAATTTCCTTCACGGTCGGCTTTTATTTGTATAGAGCCAACAAGAATGATGAGTGTCTTATTGCCATCAGAATTTGATTGTACATCGGCTTGACGTGTCATTTTTATAGCCGATGATATATGAATTTGATCCTTAGGCTCTGCATCTTGTGTCGGCTTTTCTTTCTTTTTAGAGCAATGAACTATGTTAATTGGAAAAGGATCAGCGTCTAGCTCCATCGTCGGCTCTTCTGCAAATTTTAGTTGGTCATCCTCTATAGCCGATTGTATCTTGTCTTTGTTATTCTTCAATTCATCTTTGAAGCCGTTATCATCGGAGAAACGGCTTTCTTGAGCCGATACTCGCTGTAAGAGATGACTTAAATTGGTGAATTCCTGCCCGCCGAATTTTTCTCTTAATGGGGGTATCAACCTGAAAGCTAAATCGCCAACCGATTATCGTGCAGGTAACACTAAAACACCTATTTCTTACTTCTCAATCTCTTAACATAATCATTTACCGACTCCCAGGTCTTACATTGATGTAACTTAGATCCAAATCCGAGTTCCAGATCACGAGAAAAATACTCATGGAATCGGCTTTCCAAATCGTTCCAAAATGAACCGAATTTGGAGGTAAACTAGTAAACCAAGTGAAAGCGGCTCCGATAAAGACAAGGGAATAATCTAATTTTCACCGTCGATCGAAATGCCTCGCCACATCGAGCGATAAAGCGTCCGACGCGTGCTCTAAGGTCGTGACGAATCAATCCTAAAATTTGGCAAAATCGAACTTTAAAATTATGTGGATATTGCATACGATCTATATAATCCGGATAAGGCTTTCTATATCCAATGACTCTACCTTTGGTCAGAAGTCGAATTGATCTACCAACACGGCGAAATTTGGTCACCCAATTAATGTTGTTAGCCGACAACATATCGGGCTCGCCAATGACTACTATTCGCCCCGAGTGCAAACTCGGTGTCGGCTTGCTAGACCGAGTCGATGATTTTGTTGGTTTTGCTCATACCCGTCGTACCTCCTAGCCGATGGTTCTCGTACAAGGACAAAGGGCTCTGCGTGAGGTTATCACCTTATGAGGACCGATTCACGCGAAATCGGCTCTTGGTATTGTACGTGCCTAATTTGTTCAATCGGTTGTGAGACCGATTGTGGGAAAATATTAAACGGAGTTGACGGCGGCAAAGTAGCCGACACGTTTAGTTTAGCGGCATCAGTGTACGCCTGATAATGTGTTACCCCACTCGGCCGAGGATCTCGTGGTAGCATGATGGTAGGTTGAGTCGGCATCATAGTGGGGAGTAGAGTTGTAGCCGATGGTTTAGGATCGACTGAGGCACTCTGTGTATTTTGTGCTATTGAAAAAACAGAGTAACCTGGCAGGGCTTGCATTGGGTCAAGCAGACCTCCAGACGATGCCAACTCCCGAGCTATAGTTTTCACGCTATTCGTGATCATCGGCTTAAGTGTCGCAACGAGAGCCTATGATTGATTTATCATAGCATGGTGCACAGATTGATTTATCATAGCCGATAATTCGGCTTGGCGGCGGTATTGACTTATCGAACCGTCGGTGACACTGCATCGCCGAGTGGATTGAGCGTCGGCAAGCGGTCCATTGCGTGATGCCGCGTCGAGTTTTTGGTAACAACCCAAATCATCTCCTCCAGCGACTTTTCGATCTTCAATTTCCTTGCGCTGCTCATCGTTAAATCGTCCAACGTGGGGGCGATTATAGCTTCGTGTTGAGATCGGATGACGGAGTTTCTTTACTTGATGAAGCCATCGGTCCCATCAGGCGTGCCAAGAGTGTGTTGACGTCAAAAACTTGAAGTAGGGTTTCGACAAAGACACACCGCATTTAACACCGTTCAAGAGCGTGCGGTCGATTTGACTCAGAATCGACAAGGTGAAAAATATAAAATTCACTCGGCCGATCGTTGGGATCAATCGGCTTAGACTCAATCGACTTGAAGCCGATCAAGATCAAAGTATCGAATAGATCTAATTAGCCGATTAAGGCTAATCGGAGGATAAAATTCTCTCAAAGCCGATCGTAACGATCAATCGGCTTAAACTCAATCGACTTGAAGCCGATCAAGATCAAGGTATCGAATAGATCTAATTAGCCGATTAAGGCTAATCGGAGGATAAAATTCTCTCAAAGCCGATCGTAACGATCAATCGGCTTAGACTCAATCACCAAAGCCGATTAAGATCAAAGTAACGAGGTAAGTCCAACTAGCCGATTAAGGCTAATCGGAGGATAAAGGCGATCGATTACGAAGAAGGCGATGCGCAACAAAATCGAAATAAATCAAACACAGGCGTAATTTGAAGAAGATCAACAATCGGTGATGCGCAACTTTATTGATCGAGATCGAATTACAAAGACTAAATTACAAGAACTACTCCTAGTCGACGGAAAAGTAGATGAAAAGTAGAAGTGAATTGGTTGGTTGGCTCGCGCGACTTTTACGATCACCTCTAGACCTCTTTTATAGCCATTGGCCGATAGAGTCCTGGTATGACACGTTAGGAATAGAATCCGTATCGGCCTCTATTTGGAGGGTGTTTTCCTCAACAACCTGTTTTGTTTTCAAATATCTTGATCCGTTATCCAATCGTATCTTGTTGATCTTGGACTGCCGATTTTGACCCTATCTGCCAAATTTTGGTGCAAACAATACCCTATACTAATTGAAATATATATATTTTTATATATTAAACAAAGAAAGCCTACTCTAGTAACTATCCTCTGCTTGCAATTGACGGCGGAGTGTCGTGTCTTCGCTTTCACATCCAACCATAACCAAAAGGACGCTTTTTTAATCACTTGCAGCTCCGAAACATTCGCATCTTTCTTCACTGCTCCAACATCCAACCCAAATCACGGCAGCTGCGGCAAGAGCAGATCGAACCGGGAACTCTCGCCGTTCGTCTCCTCAGTTCAGGACCTTCAGGTCAACGCCGAAGCAGCTAGCTAGCTCTTGCCTCGATTTGAAGCGAGAGCTTGTGATTTCCGCCGTCTCTTTCGGTGGATTCTTGGTGCCGTGCGGTTCTTGATTTGGCTATGCTGGAATCTGCACGGTTTTGGGTGATTTTGAGTAGGTTTTGGTGAAGGTGAAGCTGCCTCCTTTCTTGCATTTCGAGCTGTTGTAGTAGTGGATTCTTGCCTAGCGTGCTCGAGCTCGAGCTCTTGCGACGCGTAGTTCAGTCTAGTCCTCCTTGGAGATCCAGGTTAGTATTTCTTGGTAAGACTTGGTTAATTCTACTTTGGTTTCCCTCAATTTAGGAGCAATCCTGCTGATCCTCAACCAATTCGTGCATGTGTTCATGCTGGGACATGTTGCAGATTCGTTGTTGGCTTGTTGCTAATCTATGAGACGCTTGTATGACCTAGAGTTTAGTCACTGCTGTTTTGGTTGGAATTTGGTCTAACACTCTGTTTTTGGTTATTGCAAGTGACAAATGTTAGATGATGACCTGATGATCGTGTTTATGATTTATATGAATTTCGTGCCAGCTAGGGTTTTTTTTATTGTATGTGACTGCTAATCTTGCAGATGCCTGCTGTTGTTTTTGCATGTCATGTTGATCTTGATATTACTTTTCCTAGCTTAGCCCAATTAGAGTTTGCCATTTGCAATATTTTCCTCATGTTAGTATGGTTTTGGCTAGTCCATGCTATTCTACTATATTTCTTGCTGCAGTTTGGAAGTTGCATTCTTTTCATGGTTTTTTTTAGAGTAGTTTTCAAGAAAAGTTGAGTAAAAGTTTGATGTTTATATGCTCACAGGTGGGATTGTGGTGGTTGCTTGTGTCAAGAAATACAGCTCCCAATAAGCAATTTTCCTATTAGCAGATGGACGGATGCGATTGCATTGAGCCACTCTGGCAGGCTGATGATCTCCTTGTAAAGTATCAGTACATATCTGACTTCTTTATTGCACTTGCGTACTTCTCGATCCCTTTGGAGCTCATATACTTTGTTAAGAAGTCAGCGTTCTTCCCTTACCGGTGGGTGCTCATACAGTTTGGCGCTTTCATTGTTCTTTGCGGGGCAACCCACCTGATAAACTTGTGGACTTTTGCCATATATACCAAGACTATAGCCGTGGTAATGACAGTGGCGAAAGTGGCAACAGCATTTGTTTCATGCATCACAGCTTTGATGCTTGTGCATATAATTCCTGATTTGTTGAGCGTGAAGTTGAGAGAGAGGTTTCTAAAGGATAAGGCTGAGGAGCTTGACAGAGAGATGGGGATTATAAGAACACAGGAGGAGACAGGAAGACATGTCCACATGCTCACACATGAGATAAGAAGCACACTTGACAGGCACACTATTTTGAGAACAACGCTTGTTGAGTTGGGAAGGACTCTTGGTTTAGCGGAATGTGCCTTGTGGATGCCATCCCGCTCTGGAACAACCCTTCACCTCTCCCATACAATTCATAACAGCGTTCCACTAGGATCAGTTGTTCCCATCAACCTTCCAATTGTTACTAAGGTTTTTAATAGTAACCGTGCAGAACAAATTCCACATACTTGCCCATTAGCTTCAATAAAGGCTGACACAAGCAGGTATGTGCCACCAGAGGTCGTTGCTGTCCGTGTTCCACTGCTGCACCTTACAAATTTCCAAATAAATGATTGGCCTGAGCTGCCTGCAAAAAGCTTTGCAGTAATGGTTTTGATGCTTCCTCCAGACAGTGCAAGAAAATGGCGCCCCCATGAACGGGAGCTTGTAGAAGTCGTTGCTGATCAGGTAGTTTTCAATTTCATTTCATCTATACATGTAATCAATAATCGCTTGTGTGATTGTCTGGTAACCTATGGCTGGCATTTAGTATTATCAGGTAGAGCTATTAAATCATTTTATTTTGGTATGCACTCTGAATCTAAATTTTCTTGAAAGTTGTGTTGTGCTAGTTTTCCTGTCATACAGTTCTATCTATATTCCTTTTTATGCACTGCTGTTTGAGAATAATTATTTTATATCCTTACATGCTCTGTAAAAGCTGCTAATTACTTGTATCCATCTTTGATGGCTGATGCTAATCTTTAGAAGTATTTCTGTTATGATCAGCGCCACTTTCTTTTTTCCATTGAAGACATATTTCAGGTATATATATCTAATTGTTGTCACATAATTTGTGTTATGCTAGAGGTAGGTAACTCTTTCAGTGATGCTCCTTTTCCAATAAGCCTTTTACCAAGTTATTAGTTTCTTCCTGTCTGGACATGAATGATCATTCATCTGATTTCATTGTGTTTTGTGTGGTATGTCCGTTGAGTTGTTCTTCAGCGTTTTCCCAGTTCATTTGGGCTATGACTATTATGAACAATTCTTGTTAATGCTTAATGCTGAGCATGTTCTGGTAGCACTTAGCCTATAATGTTGCTATTTTTCTTCAGATGGATAAGTTGCCATGTAGTAAGCTTTTCATTGAAGTATATTCCACTACTTTTGATGCCTTGAATGCCTTGTGATTATAAATATCATAACCACATGATGTCATTTTTCTCATTTAGGTGGCAGTTGCACTGTCTCATGCTGCCATTTTGGAAGAGTCCATGAGGGCCCATGATCTACTAATGGAGCAAAATATTGCTCTGGACGCAGCACGTCAAGATGCAGAAATGGCTATTTGTGCTCGTAATGACTTTCTTGCTGTCATGAACCATGAAATGCGGACTCCTATGCGAGCAATCGTTTCTTTATCCTCCCTCCTTTTAGAAACAAATCTTACTGCTGAACAACGTCTAATGATCGAGACTATTCTAAAGAGTAGCGATCTTCTAGCAACTCTTACAAATGATGTTTTGGATGTTTCCAAGCTTGGGAATGGGAGTCTTGAGTTGGAAATTGCACCTTTTAATCTGCATTCCACCTTTACAGATGTAAGTGCTCTGTCTGCGGTTTTATGATTTAGAATTTGCTATGATGTTGTCTAAAAAGGAAGGAGGGGAGAGTTTGTTGTTGCACTTTAGGTTAACTCAATAATTCATCTTGTAGGTGGTTAATTTGATTAAGCCAGTGGCTGCGTGCAAAAGACTGTCGGTAATGGTTACTTTGGCTCCAGAGTTGCCTGCCTGTGCAATTGGTGATCGAAAGCGATTGATGCAAATAATCCTAAATGTTACCGGTAACTCCATTAAGTTCACAAAGGAGGGTCACATTTCAATTACAGCTTCCATCGCTAGGCCAGATTCTTTGAGGGACCCATATGCTCCTGACTTCCATCCAGTCCTCTCTGATGGGTCTTTTTACTTGGCCGTGAAGGTTTGCTTATGAACATTTACTACTTTTTTTGGTTTAATTCTTCATCTGCTTAGTGTTGAGCTACTTACGAATGGTTGAGCCTTCATTGTTACTTGTTATGCTTTATAAGTTCGTTTGATGGTGGCCACTGGGCAGTAAACGCATAATGTTGCTTGTCATGCCCAGTAAGCTAATGAAGTGGTTGTACACTTACCAATGGCTTATTAGCTGTGTTCCTAATTGTAGACATTGGCATTCCACACTGATGTGGAGTCAAGCATTCAACGTGACACCCTGAAGAGAGAAGAAAGGATTTGGAGATTGATCGATAATTTTTCACATTGTATAATATGGGGAAAAAACACAAAGAGTACGCAAGCATACCGTAAATATCATATTTGAATAATAATAATAAAAGCTGTAGCCTTCATCTAGATGTGGGGAAAAAATGATTTTAGATTATTAGCGATGGCCTATAGGAATTCAGATTCTTGTCTGATGCAATGAAGTTGGACATGTGTGTGGGTAACATTGTCACCAAGTGTTCAAACCAACTGTGGAGCAAAAACACCGATCTAGCGTAGGGTTAATTGCGTGCATTTGACAAAGTTACTTATTTGTAGGGTTTTTTTTTATTGCAGAAGATCTGATGTCATATTTTGCTGTAGGTAAAAGACACTGGCTGTGGAATTAGTCCACAAGATATGCCTCATGCCTTCACAAAATTTGCACACTCCGAAAATGCAACAAGCAAATGGCATGGTGGCAATGGATTGGGGCTGGCCCTTTCCAGAAGGTATACCAAGAAAACATTTTTGCATATGCCTTTTTCCCTGAAACTATATGATCTCCGCTCTAATTGTATTTTTACTCTCTCCGGTGCCATCAGATTTGTCAGTCTAATGCAAGGTAACATTTGGCTCAAAAGCAAAGGTGTAGGGAAGGGCTGTACTGCGACGTTCTTTGTGAAACTTGGCATGCCCGTGAAACCAAATGCAAATCTCCGAAGAATCATGCCTCCTCTACAGCCCAACCAAGGAGCTGGAGGCCCTGATGTTCTCAGAATATCAATAATGGGTAGCGATGCAGGGGTTCCTAGGGTTCACTACCAGTCCAGCGTATGAGAAGCATCGTTGCAGGCAACCTCATCTAACAAGAGGTGGGTCACGAACCCGATTTTGTGATCAAATTGATAGCTCCATTCGCAGTGTTGATGCATGGATGATTTTTTTTTTTTGGGTTCCTTCTGTAGAGTTATCTTGCACGTGTGGAGATAGCTTCATCTGCATGATTGGATGAGTCCGAAATTGTGGCTTGTCCTTATCGACAAGAGAGGTGCTTCTATGCTTTTCCTTTTGACAGTTGCACAAATATTAAAGCATGAATGAATGGTAGATAGTGATTACTTACCCTTTCGATTGCTTTAAGATTTGTGCAACTTGTATTGGGAGACAAAGCATTGAAACATTGCTCGATGGGCAATTACATGTTGGCAAGGAGAGCAGTGTTGTATTGTAAATGCAAGAGGTTAGGGATGATGCTGTACAGAGCGTGTTAAAGAGAGGCAAAAGCTGATCTGTAAATGAGGCAAACAACAGCAACCAATTACTGTGAAATGCCAGTGAGTGATTCATGAACATGAACCGGAGCTTGAAGGCGTTCTTCTTACAAACGACTCAGAAAATATGAGCTGGAGCATGGAAGCACCTCTCATCAATTTTTGTCATTTATCTGAAGTTCGTAAGACAGGAATCAATCCAGCCTTGCTGCAGTAACATTGGTGATTAACAAGAATTTGTAACTGCAAGAAATCGTATATTGTATGGTTTGCAACTGTGCATAATTCATCCTTATTTGGGGATAGATATTGCATTGCTTGAGAAAACCTTGTGAAATGTAGTCAGTTGCTTGTTGCATTCCGATTTGGGGATATTGCATTTCTTTAAAAACATTGTCGCCTTACAATCTACTACCGTAAACTATGAAAATCATTTCAAGCGCTGGCTTCAACAATAGCGCCAGAGAAACATCTCCCATCAGTATCACAGCATGTTATGTGACATCAGATGTCAGATTTACCATCATCGTTACGGCATTACCTCAAAAGAGAGGTGAAGAGAAAATTTCAAGCTCCGATAGAGTGCAACAAAACATTTGTCTTCAAGCTCAGTCGACACTACTAAGAATCCTTGGAAATATCTTTCAAAATGGGACAATAAATTGTGCTACTCTCAGTAGAAAGTGAGTATTAATCACTCTCGATTGCTCGAACAGAACAAGGATCGCGCAATGCTGACAGCAACAGGCACAAACAGAGGCTGATTTAAACCTTGAATCCGCGGCTGTTCCTCCTCCCACGAGCTTTCTCGAATTTCCTTCCCTTGGAGCGCACATATGGCTTGGTGTGGCTGTGCGGCACACCAGGAGCCTTGCCAAAGTGCCTCACGGCCTCACGGGCATTCTTGGGTCCCCTCAAGAGGATCTGCAGTGAATTAGAACAACATTGCAAAATAAATTAATTTTATATTCAAAGGGGAAAATGTATTGTAAGAAATGACAGCGTTTTGAGGATCAGTATTTCCAAAGCAAAAAATAATGTGCTACTGAGCAACACTACAAAGAAAACAACTAAATAATCTTTCTCTACACAAATTTACAGTACAGGATGTAATTTCACCTAGACTGCTAACATAAGGACAGAAATTATAGTAGTGTTTTGAAACAAGTCTACGGATACAAGGGAAAGTTCATTTCCCAAACAACACACAAAGGGAAGGCTCACAATGAGCTTAGTAGAAAGGTATCTTCATTGCAGATGCAATCACAACCCAAGCTGGGTTCATTTTACCAACGCAACTAAATAAACAAGTAGAAGATACCAACTAGTTGTAACAAAAAAAAACTCAAATAAATCAAAGAAATTATTGATTGATCTCAGATACAAAGGAAAGGTTTCATATCCACGACAGCCCACAAAGGGAAGTCTCATAATGAGCTGGGTAGAAGAGTATCATCATTGCAAAAATCAAGACCATTTCCATAAGAAAAAACAAAAAATTCAATTTTCTAAGTCAGAAAGGAATAACTGATAATTGGTTCCCTCAGTAAAATATTTTACTCGTCAAAGGACATCAGTATTAGCATGGTTAATGTCAACCATCACTGGGAACCCAATAGGATAAACCATCAAAAGGAACTTGTTCAAAACTGATGGTAACTTTCTACAGCTCAGTGAGAACACTTTTAGATCATCAGAGATAACATCACTATTAAGCACTAACGGCCTTTTCTAATCAGAAACCAGCATAACCCTACTTGATCGTAAACAGGGTTTTGGTAATGTACCCACTCAACAAAAATGATTACTTTCAAACCATAACTTTCGAATACTACCAGAAGTTGATAATGGGCCTGTGGGGTAATACATCTTCCACAGTTTTGTCCTTCCAAACAGTGGAATAAATAGACTGAAGCAGCTTATGATACACAAAGATTCAAAATAAGCAACATTGTCTTATAGAAACATATGATATCTATTCACATCTAATGCGTTGAAAAGACAAAAGCAGGAGCAAAGCATGGCTGGAAATCACTTGACCAATACAGTAGGTTACAGACACCAGTTTGTAACCAAAACAAACACATAAAGGCATAAAGTTCTGAACAAAGCTAACCCATATCAAATCAAAGCAATGGCACAGTACAGGTATACAAAGCGCAAGTAAAAAAGAAGCATACTGTGTTCTCCCCAAGCGGAGCACGGAGAGCAAGCTGGTCGAATGTGAGGCATTCGCCACCAGCATTGACAATCCTTGCCCTTGCTGTCTCCGTGAACCTCAGGGCAGTAACCTTCATCGCAGGGATCTGTTGGATCCTCTTGTCATCTGTGACCGAACCAACAATCACAGCGATGTTCTTCTCCTCCTGTCCCCAAACAATTATGTATTAGCATCCATAACTTGTCCACCCACAAAGTCAACTAAACCAGAACTAAATATGCACCTATTTTCATCATCTATTCATCTTTTATCACCTTTTCATTTGCCATTACGTAGTTATATAAAACTAAACAAAGACAACTAATTTGGGATAGCATGTTCCACTACAGTTTGGGCAACAGACAGTGAAAAGGGATTTCAAACCTTTCCCTCCATGAAGTTGGCTAGGCGGCGCAGGGAGAGCGGCGGGCGGTTGGTCTTGCTCATGAAGAGCCTCTTCAGGATGACGGCATTGAACTTGCTCTTGGTCCTCCTCACCAGGAAACGGTACAGCTGTACTCCAGCAAAATAAAAGTACTCAAAACCAAACCATACTAAGTTGCAAACCTAATCAACATTCCGCAGTCCTCATCAAACCCACCAAAAAATATCACAATAACCACAAAACAGTATTCACAAACTACATATAACCACACGAAATGAACCAAGAAAACCGTAAACTCCTATGCTATTACATGGAAATCTTGCTAAACTAGTGAAGTTCACAGGCTTATTACCCCAACAGACTAGTAATCATCTTGCAGATACGGGTAAATTTGAGCTAATAGCAACAGATTACAAATCACATGGCACTTTCATCAACCAACAGCGCAACCGCACACAGATCTACCAAGCCAACAAGCATCATCTCACATAGAGCCTATCAGATACAAACGCGGGGGGTGTCGCTTTGTATGTACCTTGACGAGGAGCTTGAGGTAGACATCGTCGGACTTGGGCGCGGTGCGCTTAGTCTTCTTGTTCCTCCCGCCGGCGACGAGGTCGATACCCTGCAGTCGCGCCACAAACAACAACAGCGGGCGTCAGTGTTCGGCTAAGAGCGTTCTAGAAGGGTCTGGAGGGATCTGGGAGGAGTGGGTCACTCACCATGGCTGCGGCGGCGCTAGGGTTTCTCCAGCTCTCGCTTCTTCTTCTTCTTCTTCTTCTCCTTACCTCGTCCGCCTCCGGCTCGGAAGGAGGTGGCGGCGCGAGTTATATACAGAGAAGAGAGGGGAGGGGAGGCAGGGTTATTAGGGTTTTGAGTTGTGGGCTTTTTGGGCTGAGAAGTGCGCCTTCGCAGTCCTTTGTATGGACTTTATGGGCGTTTTTTCTTCAGCTAGTTTGGGCCTTTAGGGCTGGTTGGGCTGAGCTGACACCCTTTAGGGCTTGTTTGGGTGGAATGGTGACGGAGACGGGTGTTTAGCATAACTCCAATTCCACCAAAATCCGTAGAGTTAATAGGGCAGATATTTTTACCTCTAGAAATTTATAGAGCTATGGATATATTAAGAGTGTTTATGTGGGTCATTTTTTTTACATTTTAGACTAAAAATATAAGCTTAATTCACTTTATTTTAGCCTACAAGCTCTAAACCTGAGGTGGAGCTGGGTTATAGAGCTCAGCCAAACAAGGCTAATATTCTGGAATTTCATTTTTGGCTTCGTGAGACCCGTGGAACTTAGGGTCTAAACGAAACTGAAGCTTAAAAAAAAGCTATTTTTTCATTTTTATGCTGAAAAGCAGCTAAGTTTTTAATTGAGCTAGGATCCTGATAATTACTTAGACCCTATTTGAATGAGTGGTAATTCATTAGGAGGTTTTGGAGATTTAGTTCAAATTTAAATTAGATCCTAAAACATTTCAATAAAATACCCCTAATCCAAACACCCCCTTAGGGGTTTTGTATTTTAAAGACTTTCGGTAATATTTCCTTACAGAAAACACAAAGCTGCTTGAGAGGTCCAAACAAAGCTGCTTCAATGGAGCCACGTAAAACAAAAATATTTTTGAAAATTGAACGCAACGCTAAACGCAAGCATAGAGAGAGAACAGTGAGAGACGGTGCTAAACATTGCAAAAGGCCATCTCGAATGTGAGGTGCTTGGAGGGGTCCTAGAAACAAAAAATCATTTTTTTTTTCTTGCAACGTAATGACCATTCTAGCATCGCTACTTGACGAGGTACCCATGTTTAACATGTGCTTAATAGATAATGCAACCACCTAAGCACCTAAAAGAGGTGGTCGCATTAGAGGGGAGGGTTCTCATATGGGTTCTTGATTGTGTGGCAATACTATCTTTCTAAACATCATGTGTATAGCATCTTGCATTGGAGATAACCCCTATCGGTCAGATGGTTGCCACGATCTCTATCGTGTCTCGCCACCGTGGCCACTGGGATCTTTGATTCTGAGGAAAAACATAGTACTCAAGTTCTTATAGATTCAGCGGCAATCCGTATAATTAGCTCAGGGTAATAACAGTAACATTGTTATTACTCTGAGTTAATTATACTGATCTCGATATATTAGCTAACAAAATATCGAGCGCACCCGATATTTTATCAGTTAATACACCATATTCAGAGTGTTGCAGCAGAATAATAATTAAAGACTGAAATTGGAACTTATTACAATCCATTGCCACGAAGACTACATGTCCATAGCAATTAAGTCTTACATATATACATATTACATCAATAAATAATTTACATAATCACTAAGTACTTAATGGATCGACGGTCTCCATATGTTCCATTACTCCACCCAGTCCTTCTAGTAGTCCTTCGCCGCCTCGTTGCCCTGACGCAGCGGATTATCCTTAGCCCATGCCTCGTAGGTGTATCCATAATGCTCAGCTTGTAAGCAAAGGAGTTAAACAAGAGTGAGTACAAAAAAAACTCAGCAAACATTATTAACAAAGTGCATCATATGATTTTTTACCATCATCCTTTTTATGGACAATCTTCTCTCTTTAGGAAAATAGGATTTTATTAGAAAAACGTGGGTTTTCGATTTGTATTATTAAAATTGCTAGTAGCTCTCGTATATGAGGCAAACTTAGCTTCTGTAGCCTCCAATCTAGGAGATATACATGAATTCATGATTTTACCATACGGAGGTTAGATCTCCAACCCTAGCACCATTGCCAGCTGTATTCCGACTAACAACGTTAGTACTCATCTCATGTCGTTTAAATATAGCGACTTAGAATCAACCGCAGCTGAATAGTGTCCCTGACTGAGACTCCTGGTATACCCAGCTTCACACACTTAGTTATTTACTCTTACCCAATACAGAGATCATAACACCAGCATAGGATAACTTTTTTTAGTCGTTTTCACAAACTATGGTTGATACGCAAAATACGGCTCAATGTCCAAGTGTAGTGGTTCAACCTTATGTTCTAGCCATATGTAGAGGGGCCCCACCGGCAATGCTCATCTCTATGGCACCCTCTACCCACCATACATATATATACGTCACCGGCTCTATTCGTTGGACGAGTCATTTCAACACATCACAATTCAAATACTACCTCAGCAGTCATCATAAATTCCATATATCCATAACCAATTACTATCGCAGTAGTTCATCATCAAAACCATTTTCCAACCGCATCCGATTTATGGTTTTCTTAAACATGTTTTTCCATGCATAGGTGATATCATATATAAGTAAATACGTTTGATAGGAAATATTTAAATATGATCAAGAGGTTGCTTGGCTGGGTTTTGGTAAAAATGTTCGTCCTTGCACGATAGATGTGGAAGTCACCGAATAGATTATATTTGATTCCTGAAATTATAACATAATATTTTAGTAGATTTTTGCATGTTTATAGCGTCCTACTCTTTCTTAAAATTTTATTATTTGATATACGTATAATCTTTTAATTTTTTGGTTATTTTTAATTTAACGTATTTTGTTTAAATGCCCAGTAGGTTATTTGTTTAATTTATCGGATTTTACTTAGGTTTAATTAATTTGGATGATGCACTGATTTAAATTTTTCTCCCCTTTTCTTTTCTTTTCTTTCTTTTTCTATTTTTCTCTTTTCTTTTCTTTTCTTTCCTTTTCTCCTCTTTTCACTTCTTTTCTTTTCTTCCTCGTTTATTTTCTTCTTTTTCTTTACCCAACCGGCCACCTTATCCCCTGGCTCCTCCTCTTCCTTCTTATCCTCTCCTCCTCCTTCTCTTGCTCCCAGCCGACGCCACCTTAAGCCCCACCGCCTGACCACTCCTCTCGCCGCCATCTCCTTGCTCCGTCGGCCTTGGCCTCTTCCTGCCACCCCCTCGTGCTTAGACCCGCGCGTCAGCCCGCTCGCGCCAGCGTGAGCCTTAGCATGTTGGGGCTTCCCTGCGCCGCCGAGCCGGCCCAGCTCTCCCCCTAGACGCCTCTTTCCCTCCCCGCCTAGCATCGTCGCTCAGGCCCTACCTAGGCCGTCGCCCCCAGCCGGCCTCCCCGAGCTGGCCTCCACTGGTGTGCCCAGCCCGCCCCCTAGCCTAAGCCTCCCATGCTGCCATCCTCCGGACCCTGGGTTGTCACCCGGCATCTCGGCCCTCGGGTTGCCGCCCGACCTCCTCTACTGCCCCTTGGAGCTCCCCTCCCCTTGCTCCCTTATCCCCTTCCAAAACTTGGTGAAACCCTAGCTTCCCCATTTTTCTTTCTATTAATCCATATGATTTTTGCTCTGTGATGCTACATGATTCTACACATTGATTGAGGGTTGGTTGATGATGATACAAGGGTTTGGTGCCCAGGTTTTGGTGTTGCTGCGACGATACCCACAAATTTCCATATGCCGGGGAGTATGAGAAGGTTATTGGGCACGCATGGCGGCGCCCCTATGGTGGTCATCCCTCTGAGACCTGGTGGACTCTAATTCGATTCATTAATTATTTATTCATGTCTAGGACTATGCTATGCTCTTTGGGCTATTGCTAAGTATATGATGTTTACCTGATGGAAATGGATACCTAGGAGAGTGCTGAGGTTGTGCTGGGTTGTGATGTTGAGGTGGAGGATGGTGCTCTGGCAGCAGTGCTCCTAGCTTGCTCCTTTGCCCTTGGCCTCCTCCCTGGCCTTCTGCTTCTGGCTCCCTAGCTTCTTGGTGGCCTCTTCTTGCTCCTGAGGCTTGGCTTGAGGAGCTCTTTCTTGCTTGGGCTCTAGTGCTTGCCTTGATCTTGAGGTCTTTGTGGTTTTGGTGGTATGGCTATGGGGTGAAAATGAGCTATATGTGAGAGGGCTCGGCTGAGGCTCCTTTTTAACCTTAGGGAGTTACCTTTTAACTACACATATTTTATCTCTTGACCATGTGATATTTTTGGGTACTATTTCTGCAATGCTATGGTTACCCGATAACTATAGGTTTGTTTTATTGCCGGATGATAAAATCCTAACTAGCGAGAGGTGATGACTGGTCCCGGACAATCAGGTATCTCGATGAGCGATACCAACTTGTAAGGATCTGACGGCACACCTAAACTTTTAAATTTTTCTTTGATTGCCTTATGATTATATATATAGGAAAATGGTTCCATATTCCTGGGAGTACGTACTCCCACCTCTAGTATACCGCTTAAATGATATTATTATACATCTTTATCCTTTTAAGTATACTCTAATATTGATTATAAGATACTCCAAAGTGAGTTTCATGAACAATTTCATCAAAGTCCAGCCTTTATAGCATAATTTGTTTATATATCCCTTTCATATATGTAAAAGGGTATATAGCAAAAAATAAAGCGCTCTGATGAATTTTTTTTCAACCATGTCGCATTGAAGTATCTTAGAATTATTATTGGAGTATACCGAAAGTGATAAAGAAGTATAACACTTTCGTTTAAGTGGTATATTGGAGGTGGGAGTATGTACTCCCGAGAGTACAGAAAAGGCTTCATATATATATATATATATGAATGACTAACCATGGCAAGGATCAAGCCAAAGGTCACGGAAGCTTAGCTTTTTAGGAATTTTGAATAATCTTGTAATCTTTCATTTTGATGTAATTGAATAGTTATGTATATTGTAATTGATATCTTTGTATGTTGTTTAGTTAATGAATATAGTTGATGATTAATTTAATTATGTGTGTTATTAGTTTATGTTGATGATCTCATTTGCATGGATAAAACCCTGGGTTATTTCAGATTCGGTTATTGTAGCACCATTTGATCCGTAGGATTGAAGCAAAGGAAAAACACAGAAAAAATTCCTTTGCATAAGATTTCAAAAGGAGATACGCAGGCAAATTAATATCCATCAAAATCATTTTTTTTGTACTTACGCGTAGGATTCGAGGCAAAACACACTACATGTGTCCCATCTAGTTAGCACTATATTACCTTAAAACATCCTTTGTTGGATTCCTGCATTTTTAGGATTCCTATGTTCCAAACAACCAATGTTATAGTTTCCTATATTTTTCGACCTTCTGTTTGCACTCGCAATCCTCTCTATTTTTCCTATTCCTAGGTTTTCTTATTACTGCAAATCAAAGAGGCCCTCAAATGCGAAGCATTATTTTCACATTGGTAACAATGGTGTTGCTAGGATTTCAACCTAATCTTAATAATCTTGAATAGATGTAAATAATAAAAAAAACCATGGGGTCTACAATAAACCCCACGGATGTGCATGTGGCTTCTCTGTTGATAGATACATGGTTGCATGAAAAAGGAGGGGATAGAACGAGGAAAGTTCCAAAGTTCTTCTCTTAATAGCGACTACAGATGTAACAAGGTAGTTAGGCATATTGCAGCTCTATGTCAGTATCAAATCTCACTATATCACTTCGACCCCAATATGCAAAGAAACCAACTGGATTCAGTACTCACAATGCTAACATTACAAACTTCTAGCTTGGTTTTTCAAAGAGAGGCAGCTGAATAGCAGTTGGTAGTTTTGAGATGGATCGACAACCTCTTTCTACATGCACAGCGTACATCTCATACTACCTATATTAGGCTAGGGAGCCTTGTCAAAAACTTAGGTTGAACTAAACATGAACATTATAATCTAGTCTAAATCATGATCACACAAAACATTAATGCGGAAGTAAACGTTAGATGAACTAACCCGGGACAGATGAAGATGATGCCGTTAGGGTTCGTCGGTGTGGTTGATTCGGGTAGGAGCAGCAAGCGCGATGAACAAATCGGGCATCGAGATCTTCTCGGTGATGGGTGCAGTCTTCGTTAGCCTCGCGCTTGTGAACCCAGATCGGATGGGTGATTTTCGGGAGTAAGCAACTCGTGATTTTCTTACTTGTGTGTGCACGAGTGCCAGCTTCTCTCTCTTTATTTGTAGCGTTGGCCAACAGGACCGAACCAACATATTTTGGCAAGCTCCCAATCAGAGCGCATGAATTGTGGAAACAATCCTTGAATATTGGTCTTTCCATTCTAATTCTCGGTCTCTCCATTTTAACCGAAGATCATAACTAACATTCTCCCACTTGATCGAAGGCTAATTTCATAAGTCCATACTTAACAGAACAGTACACCAAGATAAAGTATTACAATGATTAATTTAAGCATCGCTGCAACCCCAGTATCTATAGTGCATCATTCTATCTTGATAGGATAATTACTTATTCTTAACGGGAGTTGATTTCGTTCTTATGGTCCTCATTTCCAGAATCAGAGGCTTTCCAATAAACCCATGCCGGCAACATGCTCTCGAAAGAGACCGGGTGGTAAGTCTTTAGTAAGTGGATCCACAAGCATAGACTTAGTACTTATATGCTTGATATCAATAGTCTGATCCTGGATTCTATCTTTCATAACATGATACTTAATGTCAATGTGTTTGGCAGCACCACTTGACTTGTTGTTACTCGAATAGAAAACTGCGGCCAAATTATCGCAGTATATAAGTAGTGGTTCAGATATGCTGTCTACCACTCTTAATCCCTGAATAAAGTTCTTAAGCCACACAGCCTGCCCAGTAGCCTCATAACATGCCACAAACTCAGCTTGCATCATTGATGATGCAGTAAGTGATTGTTTGGAGCTTTTCCACCAAATGGCTCCTCCCGCAAGTGTGAAGATATAACCTGATGTGGATTTCTTAGTATCAACACAACCTGCAAAGTCAGCGTCTGAATAACCCACAACCTCAAGGGTATCAGACTTCTTATATGTGAGCATGTAATGCTTAGTGCCCTGCATATAACGCAAGAATTTCTTAACGGCTTTCCAGTGGTCCAACCCTGGATTAGATTGATATCTGCCAAGCATCCCGGTTACAAATGCTAGATCAGGGCGAGTACAAACTTGAGCATACATAATGCTTCTGACAGCTGAAGCGTAAGGAATCCCCTTCATCTGATCAGCTTCTAATTGATTCCTTGGACATTGGAATATTCCAAACTTATCGCCCTTAACAATAGGAGCAGGCGTGGCAGAGCAGTTATGCATATTAAATCTCTTAAGTACTCTGTCAATGTATGCCTTTTGGGATAATCCTAATACCCCTTTGGACCTATCTCAGTGAATCTCAATGCCCAAAACATAATAGGCATCACCAAGATCCTTCATGTCAAAGTTAGCGGAAAGAAATCTTTTGGTCTCATACAGCATATCCTTATCGCTGCTAGCCAATAAGATATCATCCACATAAAGCACTAAGATAGTGAATTTGCTCCCCTTAGTCTTAATGTATATGCAATTGTCCACTTCATTTCCTTTGAAACCAAAGTTTCTTATGGTCTCGTCGAACTTAAGGTACCATTGTCTAGAAGCTTGTTTTAGTCCATAGATGGATTTCTTAAGTCGACATCCCATATGTTCCTTGCCTTCCACGACAAAACCCTACGGTTGAGCCATGTAAACATTCTCATGCAAGTCACCATTAAGGAATGCAGTTTTAACATCCATCTGATGTAGCTCTAAATCATAATGAGCAACAAGTGCCATGACAATCCTTAGTGAATCTTTCTTCAAGACGGGAGAGAAGGTATCAACATAATCAATCCCCTCTTTTTGTGTAAACCCTTTTGCTACAAGGCATTCAAGTTGGATTTCATTATAAATGTTGGCTAGAAACCATCTTGATAATCAATTCTCTAAGCCATGGAAATTGAAATTGCATGAAATCCAAATTGAGTTGTATTTTGAGGCTTTTTATGAAAAACTATTTCCTATTTAACTTGCTTCAAAAAAGGGTTAAAAGCAAAATATTTGTTTGAAATGCAAAATCTTATGAAAATAGTCTTCTAAAATGTTTTCAAATGTATTTCAAATGTTTTCAAGTATCTAACCCTTGGTTAGAAGCTAAAAGTCAAACTTTGGCTTAACAAGATCTTTGTGATCTTGCTTTTGCATTTAACTTCAAATTTTTCTAAAGCAAAATCTATTTGGAGTTTGAAAAAGTGGTCAATACAAAACTCATAGGGTTGGTCATTTTAAGCATTTCTTTAGTTCAAAGTTTTTCCAAACGACCAACCGTTCAAAAGTTATAGCCATTTGAATTTGGCCAAAATCATCCATTTCACCCAAAATGACCCGTTGTTGCATTTTGTGGATTTCGCTATTTGAATTGGATTTATTTGCATATCTTGGATTGAAATAGTATTTCTTACTCATACAAAGCTATGAAAGTTCAAATCTCCATAAATTTCAATCCGAATGCATTTTGAGCATTTGGTGAAAATTCGCTTTTCAAACCTACAAAGCGCATTTTGTCATATCTTTTGAACGAAAATTTATTTTAATGAAATTATTATTGGGAAACCTTCTAAATAGTCAAATGTTTATTTCTGGAAAGTTTCAAACCATTTGGACTCAATTTGAAAAAGTTTTGATTTTTCTTCTCTTTGAGTAAAAATCATGCCTACAAAGCAAAATTTGGCATATCTTTTGATTGGAGACTCCTTTTTGGAAAACTCTTTTTGGAAAAGTTTCTTGGGAGTCTAAATAATGTTTATGCCTAATTTCAAATAATTTCAACTTAATTTGAAATAGGTATGCCTTTTTCTCTCTTTCGATCTTATTTGGCATACTCTTGCATTAAGTTGGATTTTACGATTTGAATGGATTTGATTATGCAAATAGGCTTATAAACATCTCTCTAAATCATATGAAGCCATATAATTGCATATTACCATTCAAAACTCATTTGGTTCTATTTTGAGGATTTGGTGAAAATCTTAATCTTTTATGTGTTTCATATGCATATTTCATCATATTTCTCAAAATGAAATTTATTTATTGAAAATCTTTGTTAGAAAACCTTCTCTCACATATGGAGTTCATATCTGAAAAATTCTCAAATTTATTTGAACTCATTTGCGAGATTGTTGACTTTATTTGACTTAGTGTCAAAACTAAACCTCCAATGCCCTTTTTGATCTAATTTTTGATTGGAGGGTGATATTTGAGAAAATCCTTTTGGAGAAGTCTCTTGGATGTTCATGGATCATTTCTGCAAAATCTTATGGCTATTGGACTTTATTTGATCAAGATTTGATCCAAATTCAAAATGTTCAGTTTTAGGGATGAAGCTGAACAACCCGGAGTATCCGGGTAATATATCCGGAGTATCCGGATTATCCGGACACTCCGGATCAAAAACACCGGAGTATCCGGGTTGTACAGCTCGGCCCAAGTTCTGAAATTGCTATCTATACTTTCTTGCAATATCTTGTTCATCCTATTTTTGGGGTTTCTCCTTTGCTCAAATCAATATTCGGTCTTCATAGCCCTCAAGAGGATTTCAGCCGGATCTGTTCGCGTTGATGATTTTTGTATTTGAGCAATAGTTTAAAAGTTATAATCGACTTTGTGCTGCTATTTGCATCTTTTTGAGATTTTAAGAGTTTTAAATTGGTATCTTGGCAAGCCTTTCAAGATGAAAACTAAGTGAACTTATTCATTGCTCTAAGCTTCTAAATGGAGCATATCTATTTAAGTTTTCATTCCAATGAAAGTGCATCTTTTGGCTAAGTTATTTTGGAAATTGGATTTAATTGTAACTTAGCCTCAAAATGTTTTCTCTCTGCATAACTTCGAGTTTATTATGGAAAGAGAAAAATTCCCTTGTAAGCTCAAGAGTGAGTTTGAATGTGTTTTACTCATTGTCTCTCTTACAAGTGGATGTCAAGATCAAATTTGAATGAGTTTCAAATATTTTCATTGTCATGTGGTGTAATAAAATCTTCAATTGATATCTTCAAGTTGTTTCTAAAATTGCATGCAAAGAGTATTGTCTTGTATATCATATATATCATGCATGTTGTACTTAGACATTATCAAACTAACTTGGGTCAAATTAAAAGATATTTGTTCCCGAAAATCGTGTGCTTGTCTATTGATGTTCAAGGTATTGGAAAAGGGGTCATCTTCGACGGTGGGATGAAGGAAATGGAGAGGAGCTCCATAGTACGAGGATCTAAGACCGGCGCGGTGATCATGACCAATTCGAACATGCGGTGGACAAGAATCGACAAAGGGACGTGTTTCTTTTCTGACCATATTCAATAATGTCTGTGCACACCATTATGCTAAATTGTGTTATTCTAAATGGTGTTGTATTTTTCAATTGGTATGATTAATTGGTATCCTTCAAGAGGTATCCTCTAATCCTAAATTGTTTTGAAGTGTCATCTAACTTACATTCGGCATTATCAAGAACTAAAAGGTACATATGGGTGACACATTGCAAAGAGGTATGCCCTTGATAAGTTTATAATTCTTGATCATGAAAGTGCATCTTACTTATACAATTTTGATTCATGATCTTGTATACATCTTGTGATCATATAAGCAATTCCTTCTTGTGTAATCTTCTTTATATGATCTTGATTGTTAGAATTTGATTTGATCATGAGCATGTGCTTAAATTATATAAATTTGCTATATGATCTTGATGTCTAAAGAATATGTGAAATCATATTCGTGTGTCATGTTTAAGCATCTCTTATATCCTAAGAATCATGACTTCTTTAATTTGGTATAACTAGAAAAATCTATTACCTAAATCTTGGAAATAATTGGTATCATATCTTGCCTAGATTTAGGGGGAGCTTAATATTATTGTCCTATTACTAGCTCCTTATCTTTATTTTATTTTCTCCCTAATCTTTTTATTGAGTGTGCAATCAAGGGGGAGAACAGCTTTTATTGAATAAACAATAAGAATCTTTTAAGCACCTTTTTGGGATTAATGACAAAAGGGGGAGAATTTATGGATTTATCAATTGTCCCCTAATCGATTGACAAAAAGGGATGATTTGTAAGTATGATCTCTTATTGTATCTTTATGCTTGTTTTAATGCTAAAATATCTTAATATTGTCATTTGGTGCAATTGATAATAGGTTTGTCATAAATCACCAAAAAGGGGGAGATTGAAAGTGCATCTAGGCACTTATGTTATTTTGGTGATTAATGAATGTTATTTTGGTGATTAATGACAAACACTCATAATGACAATCTATGTAAATTAAGTAAATGCTTAACTTAGTGCTTAGCAAATGACAAACCTCTAATATGATTATATTGCTATGAGACTAACTTGTTATTGCCTAGTTGAGTATCAGTCTCATCTATTTAGAGGAAAATCAAATAGGAAGGTTAAGCAAAGATAAGGTATGCAATTTTGGTATCTATTCTATATTTGTTATTGCATTCCTTTCGTGCAAATGCATAGTGAACTCCAAGTAGCATGTTGGTTCTATATGCACATTGGTTCATGTCATATTTATTTGTGCATATATATTCATTTGAGTTCATTATGTGCTTTGTATTTAGTATGCATATATTAACTAGAGTTAAACTTCATACTGCTATAGATTGACTTGGTGCATGCATGTTTTATTTGTATATCTTCTCATGCAATTCTCTTAGTGAAGTTTATCTAGTGTTGGATCACATATTTACTCTTACTCCAAATATTATTTGCACATGTACAATTCGTGTATATTCTATCATGTGCTTTATTTAAGTAAAGTCTGTGATCCTTGCCATGATTTAATTGATTCATCACATTGGCAATTATCTCTCTAGTGCATATAGATCAATTACATATTCATCATGATGTACTTAGTAGAGAACATTTCTTATGTCAAGTGTTTCTATTTTGTGTTGTGCTTCTTTATATGAAACACTTGTTGTAATCAACTACTCACAAAATATCAATTTATTCATATCTATTGAGCTTTTGGGACTAATGTCTTTCATGAGTAGTTTGGAAAGAATTAGGTCCCGTATGTGTATGATGACCAAGGTATCTTGGAGGATGATCATTAAGCCGAGGTCAACAAGACGGCGGTGTCACCAAGAGCTGAGGACTAAGTCAAGAGCAACTTGGCGTGGAGATCGTCAGAGAGGATGATCAAGTCAAGGTTGATAGGACGAGAGTCTCATGAGGTGAATCGAGTCGAGTTGGACAAGGCGAAGATGTCATCAATTTATATGGTGAAGGTCTTCATGCATCGACATCAAGAAAGAAGACGGCAAGTGACTAGTTCTAGACTTATATTATCTTTGATTTAATTTGAGTCTAAGGATTGCCGTACTATTAAGAGGGATGCGATGTCGAATGACTTTTAGATGTGTCAAGTGCTCAAGTGATCCATCCTTGTGAATCTTAGAAAGAGAGTGGTGTTGGTAGTGCCGGAAAGTGAGGGTTGTAGGTCTCTCTTGATTTCTTTGTGAAATCTGTGGTTATCCTTTGAGATTTGGGTAGTGAGACCTTGTTATTTGTGTAGCCCTCGTTCTTAGCTTTCGGGAGAGTCCAAAATCTCTGAAATCGAGTCCGAGTCAAAAGTTATGCTCGTTTTAGCCGAGCTGCTCAGTGCTGATTCGGACTATCCGGAGTTAGTCCGGACTATCCGGATCATCCGGAGTATCCAGATATTCATCCGGACTCTCCGGGTTGAGTCTCTCTGTTAGCATTTTCTCAGTCAATCCGGAGACTCCGGATTAGTATCCGGATTGAAATCCGGAGTCTCCGGATTGTGCGCAGCCTGCCCCTAACGGCTAGTTTTTGGGGAGTTCTATATATAGCCCTTCCTCCCTCTTTTTGAGAAAGCTTTTTGAAGAGGCTTTTGGAGTGGATTTTTGAGGGGCTGTGTGGGGGGCTTTGAGGGAGCTTTTACCCTTAGATCTAAGTGATCCCCTTGTGAGAAGGGTTGGGAAGAGTTTGGAGAGTGAGATTTGAGTTGATTGAGCACTTGATTTCATCTCTAAGTTTGTTCTTCGTGAGCATTTGTTACTCTTGGAGGTTGAGGACTCCTAGACGGCTAGGAGGTCGCCTACGAGCCACCGGAGCTTTGTGTGATTGGCCGTGGGAAGTTTGTGAAGGCCGGTTCCGCCTCCGTAAGGGAAGGAATCAAAGGAGTGAAGACCGGCGAGTGCATTTGTGCAACACCGGGAGGAAGAGGGTTGAAAGAGACCCGGCTCAAGTGTGACCGAGCCGCCTCAACGGAGACGTAGGATCCCTCAAGGATCCGAACTTGGTGAAAAATCATCGTCTCCAAGTTTGCTTCTTTCTCTTGCTTTAGCATTTGATTTTGAATCTTGAAATTGCCCGATCTACTCTTTTGTTGTGTTTGGCTCCAGATCTTCTATGCCCTCAGGTACCTGACATCATTAAGATCTTTTGTATTCAAGTAGATTGTTGAAAAATTGCAGGGATTTAAAATCTCTCTTCGAGATCCTCAATCCGGAGTATCCGAATCCCTGAACCCGACAGTCCGGATAATCCGAGTATCCGGATTGAATACCGGACACTCCGGTTAGTACCCTCGGATCGGACTATCCGGAGTATCCGGATTGCATAACCCGGACAGTCCGGACTATCCGGAGTATCTGGATTGAATAACCCGGACACTCCGGATTGTTCAGGACACTCGGGAGATTTTATTTAGCTGCAATATTTTTATTCCGCTGCATTTAGCTATAAAGTTTTTAATTCGCCTATTCACCCCCCCTCTAGGCGACATCCCCTGTCCTTTCAATTGGTATCAGAGCAAGGTCTCTCCTTTTATTAGACTTAACCGTCTAGA
Source organism: Otatea glauca (assembly GCA_036346275.1). Classification (NCBI taxonomy): domain Eukaryota; kingdom Viridiplantae; phylum Streptophyta; class Magnoliopsida; order Poales; family Poaceae; genus Otatea; species Otatea glauca. Next base: position 27,675,261 of record CM070720.1, read on the forward strand.
GAGTAAAGGATGTCGACTAGAGGATTAGAACACTCACATAATCCACTTGTGCTAGATGGCACAAATTATGCTTCATGGAAATTAATTATGACTTCTCATTTTAAATCCATGAGCCCCCAAATATGGTGGATCGTAGATGTCGGCTTTTCCTCTCCGTTGAATGAAGTTGCTCCAACCGAAGGAGAGAGGAAATGCCTACATCTCGACGCTCAAGCTACTAATGTTTTATTTTGTGTTGTGAGCGATGAAATCTTTGATAGAATATGCAATCTCAAGAGCGCTCATGAAATGTGGATAAAGCTTCAAGATCTATTTGAATCATCCACTTCTATTGAGGATTGCACTAAAGAAGAGATGTCGGGAGATGAAACATCAAACTCCACCTCAAGCTCAAGTGATGAAGAACCGACATCTCCATCAACCTCAACCTCCGCCTCAAGTGACGATGAAGATGCTCTTCCATCACAAATCCGTTGCTTCATGGCGAAAGGTAAGAATGAGGTAAGTGACGATGATGATGATGAGCTCACTTATGATGAACTTATGAATTTGCTAGAGGAGCTAAATAAATGTCTTGGAAAGGAGAAAAAGAAATATAAAATTTTGAAGCTTGAACATGAATCACTTCGAAATGATTATAATATGCTTCAAGAAAATCATGAATCCCTCCTTTCCAAAGAAATTCATAAGCCTAAGGTGGACATAGGAATTACATGTGATTTAATTGATGATATGCCATGCTTAACTTCAAATTCTAGCATTTCATCTAAAATTAATATGTCCATCTCTAGTGATGATAAGCCTTGTTGCTCAAATACAAATATTGCTTCTACTTCCTCTATGTCTTGTGAGACTAATCTTGTAGAGGAAAACAAGGAGCTCAAGGCCCAAGTCATTAGATTAGAAAATGACTTAAAGAAGTGCGTAAAGGAAAAGCCGTTCTCGATGAGATCTTGAGCAAGCCAAGGGCGCCTCAAGATAAGCGAGGACTCGGCTACATCTCCAAGAGGAGACTAGCAAGACAAGGCACAACGAAAGATATTCAAGATCATCAAGTGCTTTGCTTGCAACAAGAAGGACACCTCGCCTCCGTGTGCCCTAATAAAGTGGAGATCAAGCCACAACCATCAACAATGAGGCAAACCGACAAAGAGCAAGTCAAGAAGAAGAAGAGACGCTCAAAGCCTACTTGCTACAATTGTCGGAAAAAGGGACACATCGGTAAGGATTGTCCCAAAGGTATCATCCTAAGCCTATTATTGTCAATGATCATTATTTGCTTAGGAAAGACAAAATGGCAATGTGTTTGCCAAGTTTGTCGATTCTCCCAAGTATTTGCAAAATTATGATATTCAATTGCTTAGGAGAAATGAATCTAGAAATGTGTTTGCTCAAAATGCTAGACTTCCTAAGACCAAGAAAATCATGTTGATCATGTGCTTAGGAAAATAACAATAGCAAACCATTTGCTAGATTTGCTAGATCTTCTAAGCCCTTGCATTGTAATGATTATTATGTGCTTAGAAAGGATCAAACTAGAAATGGATTTGCTAAAAATGCTAAAACTCCTAAGCCTCCTCAATTCAATTCCAATAATTCGCTTAGGAGTAATAACAATCGCAAATCCATTGCTAGTCATGATAGTTCACCTAAGACTATTAATGTTAGGGCCATTTGGGTTCCTAAATCTATTGTGAATAACATTTTTGGACCCAACAAAAATTGGGTACCAACAAGTGCCTAAAAGAATTGTAGGTGCTTGGAGATGCATTGGAAGCTTTGGCTCAATCAAAAGGATGATTTCATCATATGAAAAAGGAAGCCAAGCTTGAAGACATTCACTTCAATCATAAACCAATGCCATCTCGGGTAACAAGTATTTAAATTGATTCTTATAGCTTATAGCCTTGTGTAGGTTATATTGCATTATTCATGAAAATCAATTTAGATTGCTTGATTATATGCTTGCTCATGCTTATTAGTTGTTTTGATTGCAATCTTGAGTAAGTTTGGGATAGTGGCACATTAAGGGGGAGTGCTAAATCATAACCATGTATATTACATCCCTACATGTGCCCATATTTATATAAGTGCAAATATATATTTTCAAAATCAAGCCTTTTAGCCAAAAGTCAAAATTTTGTATACCATTAGTATTCTTGTGAAAAACTAGTTGCAAAATGTATACAAATATATTTGAAACGTCTTTCAAAGGTTTTGGCTTCACAAAATCTATTCTGAAAAGAAAATGAGTTTCATGATCAAAATCTAGATAGTAGTATCTTGTTTTGGATTTAAACTTATAATTTTCATAGTATTAAATGTAAAATGAATTTGAAAGTAATTCCAAAACGAAAATCCTAGAGTTGGTCATTCTTAACAATTCTTATGTTCAAAAGACTTTCAAAAGACCAACCTAGTGAAAGTTATTTGATTTTGAAACTCGCCGAAAAACTATACTTGACCCATAATTGTCATACTATTGCACTTAGTGAGTTTCTCCGTTTAGACCGGATCTTGTGTAGTATCTTGGTTCAAAATGGTATCTTAGACTCATACACAAAATTCAAATCTCAATATCTCATCTTATTCTTCATTTGAATCTTGTGTTGAAATATTTGGCTTTGTTTTACAAATAGCTATTTCAAAAGGACCATTTTGGTCAAAAGTCAAATCTTATGTTTAAAAGGCTCAAAATTGTGAAAAGCTTTGTAAAAGTATTCTAATATGTAATTAAAATGTTTTACAAGCTTTCAAAATGAAAATTCTATATTGAAATCAATTTTAGCCCGAAAAGTTTTTGGTTTGAACTAAAATAGCTTATTTAAGCATATTGCTCAAATCTTAGCATTCAAGTTGGATTTCATTATAAATGTTGGCTAGAAACCATCTTGATAATCAATTCTCTAAGCCATGGAAATTGAAATTGCATGAAATCCAAATTGAGTTGTATTTTGAGGCTTTTTATGAAAAACTATTTCCTATTTAACTTGCTTCAAAAAAGGGTTAAAAGCAAAATATTTGTTTGAAATGCAAAATCTTATGAAAATAGTCTTCTAAAATGTTTTCAAATGTATTTCAAATGTTTTCAAGTATCTAACCCTTGGTTAGAAGCTAAAAGTCAAACTTTGGCTTAACAAGATCTTTGTGATCTTGCTTTTACATTTAACTTCAAATTTTTCTAAAGCAAAATCTATTTGGAGTTTGAAAAAGTGGTCAATACAAAACTCATAGGGTTGGTCATTTTAAGCATTTCTTTAGTTCAAAGTTTTTCCAAACGACCAACCGTTCAAAAGTTATAGCCATTTGAATTTGGCCAAAATCATCCATTTCACCCAAAATGACCCGTTGTTGCATTTTGTGGATTTCGCTATTTGAATTGGATTTATTTGCATATCTTGGATTGAAATAGTATTTCTTACTCATACAAAGCTATGAAAGTTCAAATCTCCATAAATTTCAATCCGGAATGCATTTTGAGCATTTGGTGAAAATTCAGTTTCTTTTCAAACCTACAAAGCGCATTTTGTCATATCTTTTGAACGAAAATTTCTTTTAATGAAATTATTATTGGGAAACCTTCTAAATAGTCAAATGTTTATTTCTGGAAAGTTTCAAACCATTTGGACTCAATTTGAAAAAGTTTTGATTTTTCTTCTCTTTGAGTAAAAATCATGCCTACAAAGCAAAATTTGGCATATCTTTTGATTGGAGACTCCTTTTTGGAAAACTCTTTTTGGAAAAGTTTCTTGGGAGTCTAAATAATGTTTATGCCTAATTTCAAATAATTTCAACTTAATTTGAAATAGGTATGCCTTTTTCTCTCTTTCGATCTTATTTGGCATACTCTTGCATTAAGTTGGATTTTACGATTTGAATGGATTTGATTATGCAAATAGGCTTATAAACATCTCTCTAAATCATATGAAGCCATATAATTGCATATTACCATTCAAAACTCATTTGGTTCTATTTTGAGGATTTGGTGAAAATCTTAATCTTTTATGTGTTTCATATGCATATTTCATCATATTTCTCAAAATGAAATTTATTTATTGAAAATCTTTGTTAGAAAACCTTCTCTCACATATGGAGTTCATATCTGAAAAATTCTCAAATTTATTTGAACTCATTTGCGAGATTGTTGACTTTATTTGACTTAGTGTCAAAACTAAACCTCCAATGCCCTTTTTGATCTAATTTTTGATTGGAGGGTGATATTTGAGAAAATCCTTTTGGAGAAGTCTCTTGGATGTTCATGGATCATTTCTGCAAAATCTTATGGCTATTGGACTTTATTTGATCAAGATTTGATCCAAATTCAAAATGTTCGATTTAGGGATGAAGTTTGAACAACCCGAGTATCCGGGTAATATATCCGAGTATCCGGATTATCCGACACTCGGATCAAAAACACCGAGTATCCGGTTGTACAACTTCGCCCAAGTTCAAATTGCTATCTATACTTTCTTGCAATATCTTGTTCATCCTATTTTTGGGTTTCTCCTTTGCTCAAATCAATATTCAGTCTTCATAGCCCTCAAGAGGATTTGAGTCTGATCTGTCGCGTTGATGATTTTTGTATTTGAGCAATAGTTTAAAAGTTATAATCGACTTTGTGCTGCTATTTGCATCTTTTGAGATTTTAAGAGTTTTAAATTGGTATCTTGGCAAGCCTTTCAAGATGAAAACTAAGTGAACTTATTCATTGCTCCAAGCTTCTAAATGGAGCATATCTATTTAAGTTTTCATTCCAATGAAAGTGCATCTTTTGGCTAAGTTATTTTGGAAATTGGATTTAATTGTAACTTAGCCTCAAAATGTTTTCTCTCTGCATAACTTCGAGTTTATTATGGAAAGAGAAAATTCCTTGTAAGCTCAAGAGTGAGTTTGAATGTGTTTTACTCATTGTCTCTCTTACAAGTGGATGTCAAGATCAAATTTGAATGAGTTTCAAATATTTTCATTGTCATGTGGTGTAATAAAATCTTCAATTGATATCTTCAAGTTGTTTCTAAAATTGCATGCAAAGAGTATTGTCTTGTATATCATATATATCATGCATGTTGTACTTAGACATTATCAAACTAACTTGGGTCAAATTAAAAGATATTTGTTCCCGAAAATCGTGTGCTTGTCTATTGATGTTCAAGGTATTGGAAAAGGGGTCATCTTCGACGGTGGGATGAAGGAAATGGAGAGGAGCTCCATAGTACGAGGGATCTAAGACCGGGCGCGGTGATCATGACCAATTCGAACATGCGGTGGACAAGAATCGACAAAGGGACGTGTTTCTTTTCTGACCATATTCAATAATGTCTGTGCACACCATTATGCTAAATTGTGTTATTCTAAATGGTGTTGTATTTTTCAATTGGTATGATTAATTGGTATCCTTCAAGAGGTATCCTCTAATCCTAAATTGTTTTGAAGTGTCATCTAACTTACATTCGGCATTATCAAGAACTAAAAGGTACATATGGGTGACACATTGCAAAGAGGTATGCCCTTGATAAGTTTATAATTCTTGATCATGAAAGTGCATCTTACTTATACAATTTTGATTCATGATCTTGTATACATCTTGTGATCATATAAGCAATTCCTTCTTGTGTAATCTTCTTTATATGATCTTGATTGTTAGAATTTGATTTGATCATGAGCATGTGCTTAAATTATATAAATTTGCTATATGATCTTGATGTCTAAAGAATATGTGAAATCATATTCGTGTGTCATGTTTAAGCATCTCTTATATCCTAAGAATCATGACTTCTTTAATTTGGTATAACTAGAAAATCTATTACCTAAATCTTGGAAATAATTGGTATCATATCTTGCCTAGATTTAGGGGAGCTTAATATTATTGTCCTATTACTAGCTCCTTATCTTTATTTTATTTTCTCCTAATCTTTTATTGAGTGTGCAATCAAGGGGAGAACAGCTTTTATTGAATAAACAATAAGAATCTTTTAAGCACCTTTTGGGATTAATGACAAAAGGGGAGAATTTATGGATTTATCAATTGTCCCCTAATCGATTGACAAAAGGGATGATTTGTAAGTATGATCTCTTATTGTATCTTTATGCTTGTTTTAATGCTAAAATATCTTAATATTGTCATTTGGTGCAATTGATAATAGGTTTGTCATAAATCACCAAAAGGGGAGATTGAAAGTGCATCTAGGCACTTATGTTATTTTGGTGATTAATGAATGTTATTTTGGTGATTAATGACAAACACTCATAATGACAATCTATGTAAATTAAGTAAATGCTTAACTTAGTGCTTAGCAAATGACAAACCTCTAATATGATTATATTGCTATGAGACTAACTTGTTATTGCCTAGTTGAGTATCAGTCTCATCTATTTAGAGGAAAATCAAATAGGAAGGTTAAGCAAAGATAAGGTATGCAATTTTGGTATCTATTCTATATTTGTTATTGCATTCCTTTCGTGCAAATGCATAGTGAACTCCAAGTAGCATGTTGGTTCTATATGCACATTGGTTCATGTCATATTTATTTGTGCATATATATTCATTTGAGTTCATTATGTGCTTTGTATTTAGTATGCATATATTAACTAGAGTTAAACTTCATACTGCTATAGATTGACTTGGTGCATGCATGTTTTATTTGTATATCTTCTCATGCAATTCTCTTAGTGAAGTTTATCTAGTGTTGGATCACATATTTACTCTTACTCCAAATATTATTTGCACATGTACAATTCGTGTATATTCTATCATGTGCTTTATTTAAGTAAAGTCTGTGATCCTTGCCATGATTTAATTGATTCATCACATTGGCAATTATCTCTCTAGTGCATATAGATCAATTACATATTCATCATGATGTACTTAGTAGAGAACATTTCTTATGTCAAGTGTTTCTATTTTGTGTTGTGCTTCTTTATATGAAACACTTGTTGTAATCAACTACTCACAAAATATCAATTTATTCATATCTATTGAGCTTTTGGGACTAATGTCTTTCATGAGTAGTTTGGAAAGAATTAGGTCCCGTGATGTGTATGATGACCAAGGTATCTTGGAGGATGATCATTGCCGAGGTCAACAAGACGGCGGTGTCACCAAGAGCCGAGGACTAAGTCAAGAGCAACTTGGCGTGGAGATCGTCGAGAGGATGATCAAGTCAAGGTTGATAGGACGAAAGTCTCATGAGGTGAATCGAGTCGAGTTGGACAAGGCGAAGATGTCATCAATTTATATGGTGAAGGTCTTCATGCATCGACATCAAGAAAGAAGACTGAAAGTGACTAGTTCTAGACTTATATTATCTTTGATTTAATTTGAGTCTAAGGATTGCCGTACTATTAAGAGGGATGCGATGTCGAATGACTTTTAGATGTGTCAAGTGCTCAAGTGATCCATCCTTGTGAATCTTAGAAAGAGAGTGGTGTTGGTAGTGCTTGGAAAGTGAGGGTTGTAGGTCTCTCTTGATTTCTTTGTGAAATCTGTGGTTATCCTTTGAGATTTGGGTAGTGAGACCTTGTTATTTGTGTAGCCCTCGTTCTTAGCTTTCGAGAGTCCAAAATCTCTGAAATCGAGTCCGAGTCAAAAGTTATGCTCGTTTTCGTCGAGCTGCTCAGGTCTGATTCGGACTATCCGGAGTTAGTCCGACTATCCGGATCATCCGAGTATCCAGATATTCATCCGGACTCTCCGGTTGAGTCTCTCTGTTAGCATTTTCTCATCAATCCGAGACTCGGATTAGTATCCGATTGAAATCCGAGTCTCCGATTGTCTTGCAGACCGCCTCTAACGGCTAGTTTTTGGGAGTTCTATATATAGCCCTTCCTCCTCTTTTGAGAAAGCTTTTGAAGAGGCTTTTGGAGTGGATTTTGAGGGGCTGTGTGGGGGCTTTGAGGAGCTTTACCCTTAGATCTAAGTGATCCCCTTGTGAGAAGGGTTGGGAAGAGTTTGGAGAGTGAGATTTGAGTTGATTGAGCACTTGATTTCATCTCTAAGTTTGTTCTTCGTGAGCATTTGTTACTCTTGGAGGTTGAGGACTCCTAGACGGCTAGGAGGTCGCCACGAGCCACCGAGCTTTGTGTGATTGGCCGTGGGAAGTTTGTGAAGGCCGTTCCGCCTCCGTAAGGGAAGGAATCAAAGGAGTGAAGACCGCGAGTGCATTTGTGCAACACCGGAGGAAGAGGGTTGAAAGAGACCCGGCTCAAGTGTGACCGAGCCGCCTCAACGGAGACGTAGGATCCTCAAGGATCCGAACTTCGGGTGAAAAATCATCGTCTCCAAGTTTGCTTCTTTCTCTTGCTTTAGCATTTGATTTTGAATCTTGAAATTGCCCGATCTACTCTTTTGTTGTGTTTGGCTCCGATCTTCTATGCCCTCGTGTACCGACATCATTAAGATCTTTTGTATTCAAGTAGATTGTTGAAAATTGCAGGATTTAAAATCTCTCTTGAGATCCTCAATCCGAGTATCCGAATCCTCGAACCCGACGGTCCGGATAATCCGAGTATCCGATTGAATACCCTGACACTCGGGTTAGTACCCTCGGGATCGGACTATCCGAGTATCCGGATTGCATAACCCGACAGTCCGGACTATCCGAGTATCCGATTGAATAACCCGGACACTCCGGATTGTTCAGACACTCGGGAGATTTTATTTAGCTGCAATATTTTTATTCCGCTGCATTTAGCTATAAAGTTTTTAATTCGCCTATTCACCCCCCCTCTAGGCGACATCCCCTGTCCTTTCAACAGTCAATGCGATGGTTTGAGTCAGAGAAGTCTAATGGATGTAGTATCTCTTCCTTAATGAGACGTTCCATTCTCTCCTTCGAAATATGGCCTAAACGACAGTGCCACAATTTTGATGAAGTCTCATTGCTTATACTTCTCTTTTGCTTATTGTTTACATCGCACACATTCATTGACACAGAGAATTCTAAGAGAGGAAGCATATAGAGTTTGTCTCGTCGAGTCGCGAGACCAATATTATTTGAATTAAAACTTATAATACATTTATTATCCCCAAAGGTACAAATGTATCCATCATCATCCAAAAGAGAAACAGAAATAAGGTTCCTCCTCATATTGGGAACATAAACAACATTATTTAATTGAAGGGTGAAGCCACTATCTAATGGTAGTGTGCCAACGGCTTCAACTTCAGCCTCCCTTTCATCAGCAACTCTAAGACTTCGCTCCCTCTTTCTTAGTGTCCTCACGGAAAGGAATCCCTGTAATAAATTGGAAACATGCACAGAGGCACCAGAATCAATCCACCAGGTATTAGGGGAAAATCAGTAAAAAGGGTTTCATCAACAGTAGAAATTATGTCGTTACCCTTCTTAGAAAGCCACTTCATGAAGCCCACACAATCTTTCTGAATGTGCCCACTGTTCTTACAGAAAACGACAAATGGGCCCATCAAAAGTAGAGTTAGATGCAACAGGAGCCTTCTCCTTTTGTTTTGGCTTGCTCAACTCAGTCTTAGCGAAGAAATACAGCTTCTTTTTGGACTTAAATTCTCCTTGAAATTTCCTTTTGCCATGACCAACATGAAAAACTTGGTCCTTCCTTTCGGCCTTAAGCCTCTCCTCCTCCTGGACACACATGCCGATCAACTCGCTCATGGTCCACTGTTCCTTCTGAGTATTATAATTAATTTTGAATGCATTATACTCAGAAGGGAGGAAGGTCATAAAAAAATGGACTAAGAAACTATCATAAATGGCCATGTCCATGCCTTTAAGTTTGGTAGCCATATAAGTCATCATCATGATATGCTCACGTACGCTACTAGAGCCATCATACTTAGTGGTGAGCATCTTAATAATTAAGGTACTGGCATAAACTTTTGAAGAGCCCTTGAATTGCTCCTCAACTAAGGCCAAGTACTGCTTAGCATTATCAGATTCAGGGATTGCTCCCTTTATCCCTACAGATATGGTGCTCTTCATAATCATAAGGACATGTGGTTAGATCGCTCCCACTTTTCTGCTGTTAAGTCATAGAGTTTCTTTTTCTCAGTGAAACTCTCATCATCAGCGGAATGAGCTATGGGAGCGTCCTCTCGTAATGCATAATCTAAGTCCATGACACCAAGAACAATCTGAATCCTTTCCTTCCAAGAGGGAAAGTTTGTCCCTGTCAACTGCTCAATGCCGTTCAAATAAGCGGCAACATTAGTGTTATTCATGGCTGAATCAAGATAAAATTTAATCAGTAAACATTTAGAGAAAAGAAAATTAAATGTCATGCATGAAATTAACCCTACGTTGGTCTGATTAATAACATGCTAATGACATGAAACATTAAAGTTCAAATTCGCATCACCGTTGGGCAGAAACGAAAAAGAACTAAATTATCTTAAGGGTAACACATGTTCATAAACAACGTTGGTCAGTATATGAACATGGTCATAGCATAATCCCAATTTTAAACATTAAACAATAATCTCTAATTAAAATTTCCCGTTGGTTCTATTTTAATTAGAGATAATGCCCATAAATAATCATCATGAGAAAAATTAAGTGCTACATTAATTAATTTACTCAGAAATTAAACATCAAAATTAAACAGAATATTAATGCCCAGGAAATAAAAATTAAACAATACTTATAAATGAAATTAAATAAGACTGAATAATCATAAAATTAAAAAGGCTAAAGTATTGAATTTCGGCCCAAAACACGTGGCCCAGTAGAGCGCAGTGCGGCTCACGCCAAAACACAGCCGCACGACCCGCGAGCAGTGGTAAACTCCTCCCAAGTAATCTCCTGCGGGGCTCCATGTGCGGCACAGTAATTCTCCCACCATTCTGCGGCGGTTCCTTCCAGTTGATGAGAGGCGTAGAGCACCTTCTCATTACCTTCACATTGCGTGATGTGCAGCTTCTTCTCAATAGTCCTAAGCCAGTCATCGGCTTCCAAAGGGTTCACATTTCCTGAAAAAGTTGGTGGCCGAGTCCTCATGAAATCGGCACTTGGAGTAAGGTCGAGGTCCACCATTGTTGTTCGAGCCGCATGGTTGTTGTTGGTTGTCGCCACATTGGTCATTTGTCGATCCGCCGTGATCATAGTCTGATCGCTTGAGTCTCGCGCAAGAAACGCCCTGTGGTCTCGCATGTCCACCGGCGGTGGTTGAGGGTCGCCTCCGTCATTGGGGTTGTCATTCAGTGCACCCACTTCAAGCACCGTTGTTTCTCGAGTATTCACCATCCGATGATTGCCTCTTGGGTTAGGAAAGGTAGATGTAGCATAGATAAGAAGTAAGAATTTCTAAAGCGGGAAAATAGGTTATACCCAACTGAAATAATTCTTTATTTATTCTTGGTATGGTCGCTTATTTAAGCCTACAAGCTTTGCAACACATACCGCACACTCAAAGATTACAAAGAAGCAAACTAAACACGAAATCTTAACGTCAACTAGAGAGGTAAAGACTAACTTAAAGACGTGACTCAACACTCGAGTCTCAACACAACTCTAAGATCGATCCTCCTGCTCCCACTCGCCTCCTGATCCTCCTCCGATTCCTCCTCGGTGGCTCCTCGAGCTCCTTGGGTCACGCGCCCAACTCGCCCTCGACCGCCTCTAGGGCCTCTCCCACTCAAGATCATCCCGATGGTCAAGCACGGTCACCTCAAGCTCCTCGCTCGCCACTGAGTGCCTCGTACACCGCCTCCAGCCCCGAGTAGTCTCTCTCATATGATCCTCCCGGCAAGGACGAACTCCGCAAGGTGCGCTGCGTGCTGGCACACTCGCCCTCCACGATCCGCTCGGCCGCAAGCTTGAACATCCGGGTGAAGTCGAACACCGAGTCGTAAAGCTCGCCGGCGTAGTCGCGGCAGACACGGCGAAGAGCAAGTCGGGCAACCTCTGGATCGCAACCTCGTGACGTGAATCTTCCGCGGAGATGTTGATTGGCTGCTAGCTTCATCATTATCCCGCGTAGATAATCGCCTTGCAAATAAATCCTCGGTGAACACCATTAACGGTCCAACCGCCTCCACGGAAAGCGGACGATAGAAGCCTCCAAGCGCCTCAAGAACTCTCCACACCCCATGGCGTAGCCACCACCGACTCAAGATTGGAACGACGCAGATCTCGCTCCACAAGAACTTTGAATAAGTCCTCCACCCGAACGGCAAGTAAATCCAGAATTCAGCAAAGGCGAGAAGTAGAGAATGAGATGAGTCGAGTGTTTTATTAGTCAAGTTCAAATTTTTCTTTAGAAAATAGTTTTGGACTTACACAAGACACCTTCATACTATCTAGGCCAAGACCTACAATCAAGATGCTCGATACCACCTCAGAAGGACCCGAATCCACTGATTCGAACCCACTGTGTTTACCGCACTAGTCCCAGGATCAATGCTAGTGCACACAGCTTAACATTGGTACATATCACATCATACTCAACGATAATAGACTAATAGTTCATTTATTGATATAGCTAAATGTATGATCTTATGACCAACTTACATTATTAAGCCACGCAGGCGTGACTGAAAATATAAACTAATAATTAAGCAAATGAAAGTAGAAAACGAGATAGCTCATCACCACCACAGTAACCGACAAGGCTCGGACCCTAATGACTCGCGGCCCTCTTGACTTCCTCTTCCAACACAGTGTAGATTCTTCAACTGTTGATTGTTGTTGTTTGGCAAGGGTGAGTACTTAAGCACTCAACAAGTTGTGCACAGAATGCAATTCTATGTAACTATATGTAAGGTTTATTCCAATGGATAGGCTATCATGGCTATTTTGCAATAAGCAGCATTTATGAGCAATTACAGTAAATAGATTATAAAGACTGTAAAACAAATAACAGTAATAAATAATTCAGTATTTCTCAAGTAAACCAAGTTTCCAATCCTAAGTCAAGTTGTCCAATTAATTAAGCTAACCCTTAACTGTAATTCCTGAGCATTGCTCAATACCGCGAGCACGGCTATCCGAATAGTTTCACACTCTGCAGAGGTTATGCACTTTACCCACGTGATACAACCAAACACCACCAAGGCGAGTGATTATAACAAAGCCTTTACAATGCTACCGCTTAACCCGATACTACCCGCTAAGGTTTCAACACCGTGGATCTGGTTACTACATCCAGGGCCCCCTCGCGCCATGTGAATTACTCCATAACTCGGAACTCACACCGACCACGATAGTACCAAAGTTAAGACATTGCAAATTACTCACTAGGTCGCCCATACCGCATATGTGGTTGCATGATAGACTCAGTCAAAGGCTTACAAGGTTAAGTCCTTAGAGTGATCAAGGCAAGACATCCACATACCCTCGCCCATCGGGCCCACCTTGGCCTCCTCGCCTTGTCACTTGCCCCAATCTAAATGATTATCACCCGCTTGATTACCAAGCACCACGTGCTATCAACAATTCAACATCGCTATGCGACATGACTCGCTACAACAACTCAATCTCATCGTGTGATCCACATGACACACAAGTTCATAACATTGTTCCATATTCCATTAATCAAGATTAATTATCAATGATTCTGACACATGTGATGACGTGGCATGGCTAAGCAACTAATACGAACTAATCCTCCAATGTTGATTATAATTACTAACCAACTATATTGAACCAATCTAGGGTGACAATGGATCATGGCATACAATGACAAGGTAGGGTATAGATCAATCTGGTATATTATCTAAGCCCAATCTAATTTGAAACAATTGTATACTTGAAATATAAGCAATAGGGTAAAACAAATATAGCAATTTTATAAACATGGGTTCAACATGATCAAAGAACAACTTGCCTTGGAATAGGTCCTGATCTGGTTCTGGAACTTGCTCTAGAGTTGTTGAATCTTCCTCCGAAGCGTCGCACAATTCAACGTCTACGCGTACCGAAGGAGAAAAGCAAATAAATATCAAAACAGAGAGCAATTGAACTGAAAAAATCAAATAAAATTCACCATTAAATAGATCTCAATTTTACAAATTTTTAGAAATTTGAATCACTCAAACCCGAGTTACGATGCAAAAGATATAGCCTTTTGAAGTTTGAAATAAATACTGAAATTGTAAAAATCGAAAATCGAATTAATGATTTATTTTTAAACTAAAATAGAATTATCGCAAGCGTGACGTCAGCCCTAATGCCACCAATCAGTAACGCCACGCGTCTTGATCCATGGACTCGCTCACGACTTCGATCCGTCCATCGTGGACCCGACAAATTTACGCGACCATCGCCTCACCGACGTGCGGGCCCGTCGTTCTCGACTTCGGCACCAAATACCGACACACGCGGCGCCATGTAGCTTGCCACGACGCCGCCACCTCGGCCGAATCGCTCACGTGGACGACACGCATCGACGTCAAGCCACGCCGACGGCGGCTACCAGGCCCTAGGGTCGCTTCGGCGGCGAGGTCGGAGGGTACCCACAGATGCGTCTTGCCGGCGCGGATCTGATGACGCGGTCGATTTCTCTTCCGAGGCTCTGAAACGATGGTGGCGCCGTTCTTTTCTTCGTCGGCGACGACCTCCCCGCGGTTTCTCCCCTCCGACGATGCTCCGACCGAACTAGCGCGCGCACAAGATGCTCTGAATGACAACGAAGCAGATGCGTCTAGGTGCAAGCTTCGCGATGGCTTGACGGCGGCGAATCGTCGACCTCCTCTCGCGGCGGCGCTGGGCAAACTTCTATAGATTCCGACGAAACGGTGCTCAATCTACGAAATTTATCGTGGGGCTTTGGTTTGCGATCACAAGGCGACCCCGAGGCGCTCCTCTTATAGCCGCGCTAACCTTCTCCGATGCCGATTCGGACCTAGAGTCCATGGCGGCCACGGCCCGGACGCGATCCCGAACCTGTTGCGAAGACGACGACGAGGCTCCACACGATGACGATTGGACGGTCCTGAAACACTCCGGGTGCTGCAAGATCCTATCCGTCCACGCGCTTCTGCAACGGCCCCGATCTGGAGAAGTCTCGAACCGGTACACCTTGATCCCCCACCGCGCGATCTCAATCTGACGGTCCACAGCGTTGAGCCCGAATAAGAAACCTCATCCTCAAATCCCGTTCGCATGATTTAGATCCAACGGTCCGCAACCCTTTCGGCTACGGACCGACGGTTGCAAGCATCGGGCCGCACTAAGATGGGCCCCGTGCACGATGATTGGGCTCCGCCCAAGATCGCTCACCGATTTAAAGCGGTTTCGCTTAAAATAATTGCAAAAATTTACTTAATTAGTTTTAAGCAAATAAATATTCAGGAAAAATCCCAAAAAATTCTTAAAAATACTTTAAGACATTCTGAACTCAAATAAAATATTTTTGGCAAAACTTTATTTTAACTTTGCATAAATTTAAATAGTGTTCACCAAAAGGCCAATATTCTTAATTTAAAATTAATTCACATACATCCAGAAAAATCCAACTAAATTCCAGAAAATCATACATGCACATTTAAGCAATAAAATAGTATTTAAGCAAATTTTTGGGATGTTACAAATCTACTTTATCCCCTCCTTCTAAATGCTAATCCGAGCCAAAACCACTTTATCCGATAAGAACAAGATCCATACCGGGCTTAATGGGATCAAGAAAAGACTAGATCTAGCTCTGATACCAAATGTTAAAAACTTAGGTTGAACTAAACATGAACATTATAATCTAGTCTAAATCATGATCACACAAAACATTAATGCGGAAGTAAACGTTAGATGAACTAACTCGGGACAGATGAAGATGATGCCATTAGGGTTCATCGGTGTGGTTGATTCGGGTAGGAGCAGCAAGCGCGATGAACAAATCGGGCACTGAGATCTTCTCGGTGATGGGTGCAGTCTTCGTTAGCCTCGCGCTTGTGAACCCAGATCGGATGGGTGATTTTCGGGAGTTGAGTACGCAACTCGTGATTTTCTTACTTGTGTGTGCACGAGTGCCGGCTTCTCCCTCTTTATTTGTAGCGCTGGCCAACGGGACCGAACCAACATATTTTGGCAAGCTCCCGATCAGAGCGCATGAATTGTGGAAACAATCCTTGAATTTCGGTCTTTCCATTCTAATTCTCGGTCTTTCCATTTTAACCGAAGATCATAACTAACAAGCCTCCCCACGTGTCGCTCCTCCGTGAAAGTCCCTCTAAAAAAATGCGTAATTACGAGGTTTCCCGGCTGGGGAGCCTCCCCACGTGTCGCCCCTCCGCGAAAGCCCCTCTAAAAAATGCGTAATTACGTTTAGGTCTTTTGACCCGTTTTTTACGAAAAGAACCTTTCGTTTCAGCAAAATCGCGAATCCTTTGTGAAATGACCCCAAATAAATACCGACAAAATACGTAATTATGTTTAGATCCTTTCGTCCATTTTTCACAAAAAGGCCCTTTTGGTTCAGCCGAATCGCGGATCCTTTGTGAAATTATCTCAGATAAATTCACAAAAAAAATGCATAGATACGTTTATATCCTTCCAACGTTTTCTCGATTTTCTCGCGTGAGAGGACAACAGTTTAAATCCTTTCGGCCATTTTTCACGAAAAGGACCTTTCGGTTCATCCGAATCGCGGATCCTTCATGAAAGTATCTCAAATAAATGCAAAAAAAAGAGGTGTGTAGATACGTTTATATCTTTTTAATGTTTTCTCGATTTTCTCGCGTGTAAGGATAGCAATCACGGCGTGGCACACCGTGTTCAGTCATCTAGTCTCTTCTACAAGTCTGCGATTTTTGTTGCGCCAACTGTCTGCAATATGTCACACTGACACAGGTAGGTGGGTGATGGCGAATTGGCGATAATATCATCCCATGGCCTGTTTCTTTCGAGCTGTTATGATTCTCCTCCAACTCCAAACTAACCCACTGTTGTTTTCCCGTCTAATAATTCCTCCAAGAAAACAGGGCCGTTCCTAGGCATGGGCGAGAGGGGTGACTGCCCAGGGCCTTTGGCCGAGAGAGGATCCTTCCTGTATGGGCATAGAGGTAGATCCACTGATTGTGAATGTCCAATACATGCTTTGTACAATAGTACTTCAAGTTCTAAAATAAAACAACATTTCCATGTATAGTTGGCTCGTCATTAATTTTCATAGCTCTGTCGTGGCTATCAATCAATGGTGCCTCATTTCTAACGTGGTTATAATTGAGGCCAATACAGTTAAAGTACGATTTTTCTAACATATACTTAGTTGGTTCCTCATTAATTTTCATGTTACAAATTCTTTAATCTTTGGAAATGCTAGTTCATTATGTTTTTTAAAGGGCAAGTTCGTGACATTTCTACTGCACTTCTAAATAGCTAGTTAGAGAGTTTAGTTTTAAAATTCATGACTTAGTTGAGTTCTTTACACTAATTATCTTTAGACTCTGTTTGGAACGTGTGATTCATGTTTTTGTTAACATTGATTTCCTTTGGACTTTCTATTTTAAACAGTCCCTTAACATGTAGCATTTGTAGATGCATACGTTCACAGCTAGTTAACTACATAAAAATATATTTTTTAACATTTATTGTATATGTCCATTAGTCCATTAAAGGGCCTTTTATTACTGTTTTGCCCTAGGGCCCACAGAATGGTAGGAACGGCACTGCAAGAAAACAGTCCAAATCGAACCCATCAACTCCTCACATCCATGGGCGGATCCAGCACGTAGATATGGGTGTACAAATGTACACTTAATTTTTTTTTTGCAAAAAACTATTATATAATAAGTATATTATGTGTGTATACTAGTAAGTGAGCTTAAAAATACATATTTCAACCTCTAAATCTGTTTCAACCCATTCCACTCACTCCCTCTTCTAATCTTTCCTGCATGGCCTAATTGTCCAAAGTCTAGTCTTTCTCTATTCTTCAAGCCCAACACCCAACTCTGTCTTCATTCCGCATGCTCTCTCTATGACGGCAACGACAGACGATGGCCATAGGGTAGGTACAAGTAGGGGTGCAAACGTAGCGGATACGGATGGATTTTACTCGTCCCGTATCCTATTCCAAATTTTTTTCTCGGATATGGAGTCGGATACGGATAGTGCCGGATTCGAATACGAATGCGGATTACCTCGGTCACGAATACGGAGCGAATATGGGTCATTCCGAATACGGTTAGTCTCGGTCACAAATATTTAGTCGGATAATGCGTAAAAACAAAAACCATATCGCATATATTAGGATTTATCAACTATACTATATGTCCAAAATGCAACTATATTAGTATGTTAGCAAGTAGATTTAGTACATCACTCGATAACAGAGACTAGTTAAGCAAGCATTTGATTAGGACTAGTTAAGCCAGTAGTATCTGGCAAGTAGCATTGTAACTAGTTAAGCAAGCATATGAATACTCTCTAAGTAGCGAATTGAAATCATGGTATTTTTATCAAGAAACTGGTAGCAAACAATCAGGAACCAAGGGGTAGCGAGGTAGCAAAGCATCTCTGAGTTCTTTTCTGGGAAGAGCAATTCGCAACTGCCTGACTCAAAACATATGAAGTAGATCATATGGCAACTAGAGGTTACCTTCAGTAGCAATTCGCAACTGCCTGACTCAAAACATATGAAGTAGATCATATGGCAACTAGAGGTTACCTTCAGTAGGTTGAGTGCATTGTCCCCTTACAACATCCACATGGCAAATGTACAAAGCAACCATGATTACTGCATACTGGAAACCTCCAAAGTTGGCCATTGTCTGTACAAGATCAGCAGCAACTTGTCATCTCATGTATATATCAGTATGGGATGTACAAATTACAATGCAAATGTGAAGCAGCTTCAATGTACAAATGAGATACAATAAAGTGACCATAAGTCAACTGTTCCCAGAATCAAGAAATTATCACCTGGAATGCCACAAAACATTGGATATTAAATAGATACTAGAATACACATGGTTATAGTTAACAACACCCAAGAACTGACCAAACTCTACGGTCATACTTTGAGTCAATAAGTATATATGTTGGGGAAAAAATACAGGGGAAACATATTCGTTTAGTGTCAGTGCTTACTGCTTAGTAACCTAGCTTTGTGTATATATTTCTAATTTACCTCTTGAATGCCCTGTAACTGGGAATTCAACTTAAAAAAAACAAACCAAATAGCTAAGTCTTATAGCTGATCCAACAAACTATAGTTTATCCACTAGAAATTTATGATATGGAATATTGCTGAAAAATTAAAGGCACCTGCACATGGTAGTTAACACTAGAAATTTAGAATATGGCATATTGTTTGGTGCAAGTTAGAAGTCCTAGTGGACCTGATTATCTCCAGCGCGATGCGGCCAGAGGAGGCGGACCTGCACTGGTAGGATGCCGAGGAGGCGGACCTATGCGGGGACCCGGCCAGAGGAGGTTGACCAGCACGGGGGCGTGGCAGAAGGGGGCTGACCAGCGCATGGGCACGGCTGGGCTCGAAGGAGGCGGACTAGCTCGGGGACGCGGCTGGGCTCAGAGGAGGCTGACCAGAGCGAGGACACGCCGGAGGAGGTGAACCAGCACGGGGACACGGTCGGCCCTGGATGAGGCAGACCAGCGTAGCTGCATGGGGACACTGCCGGAGGAGGCGGAGTAGGAGCCGAATCTGCGCATGCAGCCAAGAACCGCCAGAGGTGGAGGCTGCAGGCGATGGAGGCCGTTGACGGTGGCCGGCCGTGCGACGCGAGGGTGAGCCGGGACCCAGGTAGGGAGATCTTCGCGGTGGCGGCCAGCTGCTCGACGCGAGCCCCGAACTGGGGACTTTGGGAGTTTGGGTTGGGGATTTCGGACATTAAGATTTTTGCCGGATACTAACCGGATAGCTCCGAATTTATTTTTGGATATATCCGAATCCGACGGATACTTTTATTCCGTATTCGTTTCCATATCCGAAAAAAACTATGCGAATTCGATATCCGACAAAAATCTCGGATATCCGAATTTACGCTCCGAATACTATCCGAATTTATTCGGACGGACGGTTAGTCGGGAACTATCCGCTCCGTTTGCACCCCTAGGTACAAGCCGGCGAGGAGCAAGGTAGCGGACGAGCGCTGAGCAGCCACCAGCACCGGCAAACGAACATAGGCTACAGGGCAGGCGACGGCACAAGGAGCAGCGCACGACAGGGTAGCTTTGGCCCTTGTGGCCGCAGAGAGCACTGACTCGGGAATAGAGGGTGTGACACTGACGACGGGCGACAGATTAGGACGGTAGTGTCCGACGGGGCAGGGAGCAGCACGCGGCGTGTTGCAAGGCAACCATATGGGCGCGGCAAGCATGAGTCAGGGATGGAAGGTGCGACGCCAACGACGACTGACGGGGGCAAGAAGTGGTGTTAAAACAACAAGCAACACCTGAGTATTTGGTATAGAAAACCACACAAGTTAATTTCATTCTTGATTCCGTAGTATGAAATCTTCAATTCGCAAACCTATCAGCGTTATGTTGATTTGTAACGACGAATCGTGATTTTTGAAATGTAGCATGTAGAGCATTCAAAAATGAAGAGGAAGCACGCAGATTTTAAATCCCTAATTTACAAATCTCTAAATTATTTCTGGTATTATCTTTAGTAAAAAAATTTGTTCTTTGTATTTTTGATATTGTGAACCTTTATATTTAATATCGTTCAATTTTTTTATAACTCCCACACCTATTTTAAAAATTCGGGATCCGCCGCTGCTCACGTCCATCACATTGTCCTGCCAAAGTACTGAGAGAGAATGCTTAGCAGTGCATTAACCACGATTAGCTGGGGAACCGCTTCGTTAATGGCAACTAACTCCTTAAAACCGCACTAGATTCGGCGTCCGATTAAACGGCAGCAGCCAGCCAGCCAGCCAGTTCTGCGAGAGCAAGGAGAGAGAAGGGAAGAAGGGGGAAGTGGAGGCCACCGCCAAGGGATCCCAAGAAGCGGAGGGATGGCGAAGGGGAGGACGGAGATGGAGGTCGGAGCCGACGGCGTCGCCGTCATCACCATCGCCAACCCGCCCGTCAATGCCCTCTCCATCGATGGTGATTTCGTTTGCGTTCTTCTTTTCTTGATTTCTTCCCTCTTCTTCTTTTCCCTGAGGCATTTGGGTGAATTTGATTCTTGATCTTGATGTCGTGAATTATCTGTACCTTGCTGAAAGGTGCCTCCTTTTTGTGGATTAACTGCAATTTCGTTGCCGCTTATGCTTTTCGCTGATTCCGGGTTTTTCGTCGAGTATATGGCCATCATTCTTCTGCACCTAGCTTCTCTTTGGAGCTTGGAGTGTGTCTTCAGATAATTTGCAACTTGTTGCCACAATACCTGGGGTTTCTGTAATTTACTCTAAAAAAAATCTTATCATGGTGTTATGTTCATGGAACAGTTCTTAAACACAATTAGCTACTGAATACCAACTATTCAGCATTTAGTGCAAATAATTTGATCAAGTATAACCACAGTTCATTACAATGATGATATGCTTATTAAAACTTCATAGAATATTAGCTGGTAAGTTCTTTTCTCTAAGTTGTTTCCCACGATATTATTTCAGTCTTGTATACCTTGAAGGACAACTACGAAGAAGCACTCCGGAGGAATGATGTGAAAGCTGTTGTACTTACAGGTAATGGCCAGTCTAACATATCCTTCGTAGGTAATATATATATGGAAATAGTGGAGACATGTTCTCCGTAATATTCTTCTGCACTTTGCTTTCTTCATTGTGGAAATCATTTTTATGGGAATTAATTTGCCTCTATTGTGGAAATCTTTGACAGGAAACGGAGGGGTATTTTCTGGAGGATTCGACATTAGTGCCTTCGGTTCTATTCAGAGAAACATAAGTGCGATTAGCCCCATGAATCCATTTTCTTTTTAAGATTATTTTACTATGTGCTCTGCATTCCTACACTAATATTATCATAAAAATTTCATGTTTCTAGTAGCGGAGCAGCTAAAGGTTGATCACATATCCATAGATGTCATGACTGATACTCTAGAAGGTGAGTAATGCACCTTCTCTTCTCAACTTTGGTTTTGAGAATACGCAGGAGAGCTGCGTATCATTCGGTTAATAGAAGAGAACAACAACTGCTCCATCGCATGGCAAAGCAAAGTTTTGGTTACAGCCCCAGGTTACATGGAAGGATTCACGGCTATTGCACATTTGCACTATAACAACCAGACAACAACTTGAGCAACCAAAGATAGTTTAGACGTCGAACTTGAGCAACTTGTCCAGCTCCTCCGTGCTCGCCAGCCTCCACCCGTGCTTTTCAGTTTGAATTTGATGTAAGACCTGCTGAATAATAAGTTGGACACCATTGAAAACCACTGCATCATGATGCTTCCAAATTAACAAATTTGTCAAGATGATGAATCTTAGCTTGCCTCACCACTGCTGAACTTGATCCACCAGTCATGTATCTCCCCACTGACAAACCCGCCTTGAAAACACACAACCTACTACAGATGATTGATCATGTCTTCTTGCAAACACAAGGGCATTGTGTTGGGCGTCGCAAACCTCTTTCGTGAAGATGATCAGCAGTCCAACATCAGTTAAGCATAGACAACCAAATGATGCTCATCTTCAACCTCTGCGCTCGACCGAAAACCTGGTACAAGGTTCCATAGATCCACCCAAGTACTCCAATATAAGACCTGCACATTTAAGCTTCCACTGATATCAGCATTCTCTTCTCAATTCAGTGTGATTACTCTAAGTTGAGTAATGCATTTTCATTGGTGTCATCTTTATCAGCTGCTGGAAAGCCATCAGTGGCTGCTATTGATGGCCTCGCTCTTGGTGGAGGGTTAGAAATTTCCATGGTACAGAGAGGACCCACTTGCTTTGTTCTTGTTGTTATCAGTAATATTTCAAAATGATAAATCTTACAGAGTTGAATTTCTTCAATTAGGTATGCCAAGCACGCATTTCAACTCCAACTGCTCAGTTCGGCCTTCCGGAGCTTCAACTTGGGCTAATACCTGGATTTGGAGGTACTATGTTTTTTTAGAAAAAGCTAAATTATGTGTGCTTCCTGTCCTACTCGATCTAATGATTTTCCCTGATAATGCTGATACAGCAGTAATTCCATTTTTGTTTGATGTACGGACTACAAATTATATATGGATCGTTAACCAAAGTTTTAAGTTAATTCCCTTTCTTTTGTTTCGTTTGCTATGCAATAGGTTATGAATTAGCAATAGAATGAATTATTTTCATGATGTTGTACTTCTATACTATGTGCTTGACACTGGTCCTACATTTTAGGAACTCAGCGACTTCCACGCCTTGTTGGACTGACAAAAGCACTCGAAATGATGCTGGTAGGTTCATTTGTTTATCTCCTTTCACCCAGTTCCTTCTTTCTTCCTTATGCTGTTGCACAATTTGGCACTTGTTTCAAAACGATGAAATAAATCCATATTCATCAGCTGTCCAAGACAATTAAAGCCGAAGAAGCTCATCAGCTGGGTCTAGTCGACGCCATAGTTTCACCTAATGATTTGCTGAATACTGCCCGTCGTTGGGCTTTGGATATCTTGGAGTCGAGAAAGCCATGGATCCAAACCCTCAGCAAAACTCACAAGCTAGAATCCCCTGATGAAGCCAGGGAGATCCTCAAGTTTGCCAGAGCTCAAGCTCAAAAGCAGGCTGCCAATCTTCAGCACCCACTAATCTGTATCGATGTTATTGAAGAAGGTATAGTTTCAGGACCCAGAGCTGGGCTTCGGAAGGTACAGGATACTACATTTGCTTCATTGTCTGCTCTTTGGCTTTGACAAAAAAACTCTCTACGAATTTAAGATTCACTCAAGCTGTGTACAACACAAATGCAGGAAGCCATTGCTTTCCAGGACCTCATTTTCTCAGACACATGTAAAAGCTTGGTTCATGTATTCTTTTCACAACGTGCGACATCAAAGGTAAAGAAGAAGGAAAGGTCACTGTATTTTGTTCCCAAAAAAAATACTGCCATGCCTGTTCAGTGCATTATTTGAGTCTATGAGAGTACGGGACGTGGTGCATGCAGAATTATATGTACTTACCTTGTACCAATCTTTTACTATAAAATGTGAAACGCTAGCCTTATATCAATTGCAACAGGTTCCTGGGATTACAGACATGGGATTGATGCCTAGGAAGGTAGCTAAAGTTGCCATTGTTGGTGGTGGACTTATGGGTTCTGGAATTGCAACTGCACTGATACTGAGCCATTATCCTGTCATACTCAAAGAAGTAAATGAGAAATTCCTAAATGCAGGAATTGACAGGATAAAAGGTAAAGATGTTCTAATCTTATTTACATGATCCTAGCAACTTTCTATCTAAAGTTTATGGCATATTGATATCAGATCAGTGCCCCAAAGGAAGAAAGGGTTTCACTATATTCCTTTGACAGCAAATTTGCAGAGTCGTGTGAGGAAAGGGAAAATGACTGAGGAGAAATACGATGAGACGCTCTCACTTCTTAAGGGTGTCCTCGATTACAAGAGATTCAAGGATGTGGATTTAGTTATTGAGGCAAGTAACAAATTTAATTACCACCCATCTACTGTGTCCATCAATATTGGTTCGCTATTTCGGTTAGCCCAATTATCCATACGACTCTTCTTCTCATTGAGACAGGCAGTTATAGAGAATGTGAAGTTGAAGCAGCAAATTTTTGCTGAATTGGAGCGGTACTGTCCTTCCCATTGTGTACTTGCCACAAACACTTCTACCATTGATCTTAACCTAATTGGAGAGAAGACAAATTCCCAAGACCGCATTGTTGGTGCACACTTCTTCAGGTAAGGCGATGTTAATCAGATTCAGGCATAACTCTTTTGTTCTGATTTCTGAGCCACTTATCAACGCGCTCCATTTTTCCACAGTCCAGCTCATATAATGCCGCTTCTGGAAATAGTCCGCACCCAACACACCTCACCACAAGTGGTTGTTGACTTGCTGGATGTGGGGAAGAAGATTAGGAAGACACCAATAGTGGTAGGAAACTGTACCGGTTTTGCAGTAAACCGGATGTTTTTTCCATACACTCAGACAGCACTCTTGCTTGTTGACTGCGGAATGGATGTTTACAAGATCGATCAAGCTTGTACCAAATTCGGGATGCCAGTGGGTCCATTCAGGTTAGACAATAGAGTTCTTTTCCCTCTTTATATAGCTTGCTCAGATATTGCAATGCTTCAGAAGGGAATGCTCACTAATGAGAATTCCAAATAGCTTTGCATTACTTAATCAAATGAAACTCAGTCACACTTCATCTTCTTAAATACTTTCCTCCAGACTGGCAGATCTTGTTGGTTTTGGAGTTGCTCTTGCCACTGGCATGCAGTACCTCGAAAACTTTCCTGAGAGGGTTTACAAGTCAATGTTGATTCCTCTCATGATTGAAGACAAAAGGACTGGTAAAATTAATCAAATACCACTTACTGTGTTTCTTTGGTTCCATTTGGTGGTCAAACAACACCATCTTGCTGCAGATCTTTGGTAATTGCAAGTATTCCTGCTTACCGTGTTCCACTTGCCTTTCAACAGGTGAAGCCTCCCAAAAGGGGTTTTACAAGTATGAGGGTAAGAGGAAGGCAAACCCTGATCCTGAAATCATGAATTATGTTGAGAAGTCAAGGAGCATGGCAGGAGCCACGCCCGATCCTGAGGTTTGGTTTCACCTTTTGAGCATTTTTATTTCTGTTTCTTTTTCCTTTTTGTTCTTCAATTTAGCAACATGTTTTGTTTTCTAGGGAGAACATCCTGCGATACAAATACAGTGACAATTTTTTGCTTTTGATACTTCATTTGTTCTTTTATTCACTTTGATAGTCTCTCTTAGCAGTAAAGGAAACAGATAAAGGGTGTGAACATACGTTTTCAGTACGCTATAAAAGTGTTTCTTCTTGAGGGTTTGCAAAAGAAAAGGATGCGAACATATATTTTCAGTGTGCCAAATAAGGTTTCTTTCTGAGGGTGACATTGGTAATTGAAGTTAAAATAAGTAGCATACCTACAGTTTTGTATCACCAACTATTGAAAAATGATCGATGTTGTCCATACTCTTGTGCTTGGGAGTCATATGGTTCATTCATCCATCCTAATCCATTGGTACAAAGTAAAAGGTACATATGGGAAGGTACTTACATGGTAGGTAGTGTTACTCACACACCTATGTCCCAAAAATTGTGCCGAATCGGACACCCTAAATCCGAGTCGGATTCCGACTCCTGTATCCGTGTCCAAGTAACATTGATGGTGGTACCATCTAAAAACTAATTAAAGTAGAAGGTTAGATAAGTACTCCCTCTTGATTTTTTATAAGGCGCCTACGCATTTCGAGATTCAAAATCTATAAACTTCGACCAACAATTAGACTAACAGCATATAGATTATGCGGCATAAAGTTGGTACGGTTGAATTCGTATTTGAAAGCACTTTCTTATGATTATGATTTTGTAGCTAGAAACAAAGAATTGTATAGGAAATTAACGATCAACGTTCGACTTGGAGACCGCACCAAGTCAAACCACACCTTATAAAAATCATCGGAAGGAGTAATTTACTGTGTTCATGCAAATAGAAAAAAAAAATCAAAATCAACTGTTTTCTTCACCGTGATGTCAGGAGATAATCTCTCGATGGCAAGTCTTTCTATTAACTACATTGCTTAATTTTTGAATCGTCATGGCATGCATCCAAATCTACCTAATAACTAGGCAAGGCATTATATACATATATTGTCTAATTAGCAGTGCACGGCTTCATGAATTTGACGCCGCTGATCGATTGCGTAATTGTGATTACACTAAGACGTTGCATCCAACTAATGCATACAAGAAACTTGAGCTCTTGTGCAGACTAGACTAATTACTATTAACCCAGGCGGCCAGGCCAGCATGCACATTCGTCATAGTTTGAACTTTTAGAGGAGGGGAAAAGGAGGAGGTGGGTTGAGCAGGGTAAGATGCATGGCGGAGGTGATTTGTGGGAGAGCCGCAGCCGGCAGATGATGATGAGAAGAAAGAACGTTAATTACGCTCCTAAACTACCCTTTCATTGATCTATGATCGGTGTACTTTTGAGTGGAGGTACTAGGGGTACCTCCCAAGCACCATAGAACATCTCGCAAAGTATATATCAATGGTGGTCAAAGAAGCAAAGGCAGCTTTCGAAATAACTTGCAGTATTTCGTGGAATAGATAAGCTAAACTAGTTTCAGTATTGATGGGAAATAGATCATTCACATCGGTGTGTTGCTAGTTATCAGTCTAGTGTTACGTGGACACGGACATGGGAGTCGGAATCCGACTCGGATTCGGGTGTCTGATTCGGTAAAAAATTTTGGACACGGGAAATGCTACTCGAATCTGACACGGGTGTTGGAATCTGACTCGAATTCGAGGTGTCTGATTTGGTAATTTTTTTTTGGACACAGGTGTCCGAGTAACACTATATATCAGAAACAGGCAGTCTTTATATCTCTCCTGGCAATACATCAAGGGCCGTTTCTAATCACTATGGTTTGTGTGAATGGTGGCAGTTAGTGAAGCTCGACGACAAGGACATAGTGGAGATGGTATTCTTCCCCGTCATCAACGAGGCCTGCCGTGTCCTGGGGGAGGGCATCGCTGTCAAGGCTTCCGATCTCGACATTGCCTCGATCTTTGGCATGGGTTTCCCACCATACAGGTTCTTTTTCTGAACCATTTGTACGCCTCAATTTGCCGAACTCTCCGACTGGTAATGATGAACTATTAAACCAATTGCACATCTAGGGGTGGCATCATGTCCTGGGCGGATTCCATCGGTGCGAAGCGCATCCATGCGAAGCTATCGGAGTGGGAGGCAAAGCACGGTCAGTTCTTCAGGCCTTGCTCCTACCTGTCAGAGAGAGTAGCAGCAGGTGTTCCTCTGGTGAGAACAGTGGCTGGGCTCATTCCATCTTCATTCTTCAGAGTTCAGACATCCCAATCCAATTTTGCGTGTGTTTTCTGATTATTTTGTTTTGGAAATAAATTTCATTTGCAGAGCGTGCTGACGAACCTGGCTCAGGCCCGGTTGTAGATTTGATCATACTTCTATCCTGTGTTCTTATCAGAGATTGATGCAGAACAGTAATAACACAGCTTCAGACTTCGGAGGCTGCAGAAAGATGGAAGGGAAGAGAGTCAGGAGGCTGAAATAACAGCGCAGTCTGTAAAATTCCCAGGGTTGTCGATGTCCAGATCGTCGCATGGACTCATACGAAATGTTAACGTTTAGAGTAAATTTCAGAAAACCACATGTATTATGTTCATTGTTACACAAGACCCTGGGTTTCTTGGTTAGTGTCACTTAATTTTAGGTTTTATGATCATAACGTGTAGGATCGATATACACTAAACTAGCAATTAGAGAGAGGTGAATGATTGTGCGAAAGCTAAAATTAAATATTTGATCTACTAAAAATTCACTCCAATTCGGACTCAAATAATTGCATCGTATTCACAAAACATAGTAGATGCGTTTGTAAAGCTCGATTTTCTGGAGATCTAACCGTTGGATTGACCTGCAATTTGAAATGTAGAAAACAGATTCCAATACAAATCTAGCAAAAAAAGAATCAGCTCGATCGGATCTATGGATCAAAAGTTATGAACCCCGAAAGCATGCTGTGACAGGTTTTGACGAGAATTGATTAAACCCTAATTTCGTGATTAATCAAAATCTACAAAAGATTAACCAACACAACTTTGAGAAACACTAGGTTGATTCCCTAGGAAGGTTTTGAATGGATTAAATCAAAATTAAACTCGTTCAATCAAGAGAGACAATGAATCAATCTATAAAACCCAAAACAGGCTTGCAAACGAAATCAGAAACTGATTTTTACTGCAAATCACGCATGAACAGTATTCGCGAGTACAGTAGAAAGTAAGGTAGCTCGCAAAGTACTGTAGCGACAAGGAATACTGTAGCATCGGGACTTTTCTTTTGGATTTTTATTTCTTCTAGTCAGTTTGATTGCAGTACTCCTAACAAAAGAGTACAAACTTTAATGCTCAGCTCTCTCACATAAATAGAAGACATCTCTCTTCTATTTATAATGAGCAACAGTTCGCATGTATATCCACCTGACCCAATACGTGCAAACTGCCCCAAACGATTACAATTGCACGCATACGGCCCACCTGTCGCATTCACGTGAATAACCAGCATCTATGTGCACCGTTCTCTAGCCCGAACGTCCCGCGTGACATCCTTGACCATTAGGACCTCAGTTCTCTTTGAACCTAATCCCGAACCTCAGTTCCTCCATAAACCTAGTTCCGGTCCCGTCATCGATCACGTTCGGCCTCAAGCAACACCTGCACATGAATAAACACGAAAACCGTGTACGAGCACAAGTCCACAACTTGACTCAAGATCAGTCCATGCAACCACTCACATGAGCGTATTGCATCAAGCAAAACAATTACCATGCTATCACTAACATATCAAATAATCATTCGAAACAGCACATGCAAAAGTACTATACATGCCATATGCACAACCACTTTGCATTGCCAATTTTACCACTAAGCTAATTTTTC
This sequence comes from Otatea glauca, assembly GCA_036346275.1. Lineage (NCBI taxonomy): Eukaryota > Viridiplantae > Streptophyta > Magnoliopsida > Poales > Poaceae > Otatea > Otatea glauca. Next base: position 27,704,775 of record CM070720.1, read on the forward strand.
GGCACATGATTTCATGTAAGGATTTAGAAAACTCCACCTTTAGGAAATTACACGCGAGCTGACAATTGGGGCCCACCTGCAGTGCCACGTTGGCTCCATCTCACATCCAACGGGCCTGCCGATCTGCTGTAGCATACACGCAGGAATTGGTCGTTACTGTTAAGGAACCTCGCTATCGAATAGTCCGGGGTTCCCGAACAGATCTGAATTGGAGAACAGAAACAAGAGAGACACGGGTTTAGGGAGAGCGACGGCGAATTCTTTATTAAATTTCTGAATGCTTGTACATAGGGGGGACCCCCTCCTCCTTTTATAGCGCTCACCTAGGGTTTCGGCTAAGGGGCCAACGTAGGCTTTCCATGGGCCACGAGGGTTTCCCAACACTCCCCCTTGGGCCCTTTGCCCCGAGATGCATATGCCTCATTAAAACTCCAGAAAAACCCAGTGGGAAAAATACTTAGACTCTCTTAAGATGGTATTTGTTGTGCCACTATCAACAATGCATATCTCTTTCATTTGGGCGCTACACGATTTCTAGATAAAAGAAATATAATTCTAATCAGATAGAGGCAAAAACAATCCAAATATTACTTTCAAAATTGAAGAATACTGGAATAAAGAATAAATTGCGTATTTATTCATGAAAGAAGTATGCTCTTCTAGAGCTTACAATTCATTATTCAAAGAAAATTGCTAACAACCATAATCTAAAAAAAATGCGATTCATGCATTAGCGGGCTTTGGACTTTCTCTTGGCCTGAAACTTCTCTTTTTCACCCTGCTCGCCCTTCTTTCTATGAATGGGCTTTCTCACCTTATAGCTATTGGCATTAACTTCTGTGCCAGTGCTCCTTCCAGGTGGCTGTGAGACATAGTTCTTGCGTAGAACATCGTCTCGCGATTCCGCAATTTGCATTACATCAATCAGTTCGCTATACTCCTTGTATGCGTCCCGACGATAAACTGCGTGCACTCGGATAGCATTTAGGTGGAAGGTAGAGAGTTTTCTCAATCTTCTCCTCATCGGTGATCTTCTTGCCACATAGGGAGAGATTAGTACAAATTCTGTGCAAGGCTTTGATCGTTCTTGCTCGACGGTAGGTTTCGCGTCCTGCGAGGACCCTAGACCAATCGCAGCACGGAGCTTCTTGCCCCCAAGAACGATCTTCACGTCCGATGCCCAAGTGAGGTAGTTCTGACCATGCGAGGCCAGTTCTTCAAACTCACGATTCATGATTCATGATGCATGATTTCAAAATTCCGACATTAGATTACTACGTGTAATCTAATAGAAAATAGTTGCAATAAGCATGAAGTACAGAAAATAAACTTTCATGCATTGCAGTATACAAAATAAAGCAAAGAATTCAAAACTCATAAAGAATATTAAAAAAAATGCAGAAAATAATACTGGAAAAATAAAACCAGAGACAAAATATTTTTCTGGATTTTTCTAGCAATTTTCCAAAAATTTATGCAAATTTTTTTTCTCTTTTTTCTTTTCTTTCTTCTTCTTTTCTTTCTTTTCTTTTCTTTTCTTTTTTCTTGGCCGAACAGCCCTTTATTGGGCCGCCTTTCCTTCGGCCCATCAAGCTCGTGCGGCTAGGGTTCCCACCCCTAGCCGCCGCCAGCTTCTTCCGCACAACGTGCGACTTCGAGCGCAACACGCGGAGCGCAAAGACGCGAGCTGGGCGGGCGTAGTACGGCGCGGGCGGCGCGCGACGGCAATGGCCGGCTTCGGCGCGCCTGGCGGGCGCGGCGAGCTCGGCGGTGATCGGAGCTGCGCTCGCGTCGTGGTGCCGCAGAGGAACCGAGGCGGCGGGTCGTGGTGGCGGTACCAAGCGGTAGAAGCGGCAAGCGGCATCACCGTCGCGCGACGCCACCGAGGAAAACCGAGGCGCAAGCCGGCGAGGCCGACGGCCGCGGCCGGCGTCGAGGCACGACGGCGACGCAGCGTCGCGGTGGCGGCGGCCGGGCGCAGTGATGGCGCTGCGGGAGCTTCATGCGCGCGCCGACCGAGGCGGCGACTCTTGGCGGCGCGTCGGTGAAGCCGAGGAGGCGGCCGCCGGCGCAGCCTCGGCGTACACGCGCGCAACGCCAGGCGCAACGCGGCGCTTCGAGCCGGCGACGCTGCAGCGGCGCGGTGCGCGCACGAAGTCGAGGCGGCGCGGCGACGGCGGCCGCAACTGGCCGGAGCTGCGATGCGCGGCGGGCGGCGGCGGCGCGCGCGACGGCGGGCGCCGTGCGCGGCATCGGCCGAGCCGACAGCCAGCGATGCTGGGCGGCGCGCGCGGAGGCCGAGACAGTGCGCCGGAGGCCGAGGCTCTTGGATGGCTGCGAGCCGATGCAACGACGCGACGGCGGCGGAGCCGGCGCGGCCGCAAGCCGAAGCGGCCGAGGAGGTGGCGGGCCGTCGCCATGGCGGCGGCCGTGCCGCTTCTCGGCGACGGCGAGCCGGCCGTCGTCGTGTGGGCAATGTCGGTGGCGGCGGCGGCGGCGGTGCAACGGCGACGTCGGGCGGCCGAGCCGGCGAGTCGAGTGGCGCTGCGACGGTCAGAGTAGCGATGGCGGCGTCTACGTGACGGCCGACGATGGGCGATGCTTCAAGCGGCGATATCGAGGCTTCTGTGATTTTTCTTCTTCTTTTGTATGAATAGCAAAACTGTAGATGCATGTCGTTGTAGCTTCTTGCCACGCGACGAAACATAAAACAGATGCGTAGGGTAGATGCATGCATAGGATCAACAGCGATTAGATTCAATCACCGATTCTCACCTCTTCTCACCTTTTCAATTCTGAACTCCGGTAGAGCTTTGTGCTGATAACGTGTTAAGGAACCTCGCTATCGAATAGTCCGGGGTTCCCGAACAGATCTGAATTGGAGAACAGAAACAAGAGAGACACGGGTTTAGGGAGAGCAACGGCGAATTCTTTATTAAATTTCTGAATGCTTGTACATAGGGGGGACCCCTCTCCTCCTTTTATAGCGCTCACCTAGGGTTTCGGCTAAGGGGCCAACGTAGGCTTTCCATGGGCCACGAGGGTTTCCCAACAGTTACAACTTACAAAGGCATCGCTCGATTCGACCCCCTCACCGCTGCCGCCTAATTCCAGTGGCCCATCCTTGATGCCAAGGGCAAGCACTTGCAGGCATACAGATAAGGAAGGGAAGATAAGTACAGAGAAACAGGACTGTCTGAAATCGGAAGAAGTACTCATTCTTCAATTTAGTAATAACACCGGGCCCGCACGTTGCTGTGGGCGAAAGAAATTATTGAGAATAGGGATAGCAATCGGGTGGATACCTCCGGGTACGATTGGTGCCCATCCGAATCCGAAACCGTGCCGACCGTCCGAACCTACTAGACTTCTTAGGCATAGATCTGTACTCATACCTGAATCCGAATGGGTACCCGAACCCGTGCATTCCACACACACTAGAAGATAATGGGTATCCAAACCCGGATGGGTACCCGAACACGTGCTTTTTTTAAGATTTGCAGTAGCTTAGAGGAAGAGAACGACATAATGATTAATGAATCCAGACTATACACTATAGTGCCAATGTAATGCATTCAAACTATATATGTAACGGCACTGTCAATCAAGCAGCAGAAAAGTCTGATTTTGTTGGCAAGGTTATTTGCCTGCCATTTGGCCGTTGTCTTAAGAATCCATCCATGCAGGACGTAGAGCATCCTTGACTTCAGAATGATTGCCTGGAGCATCTAGCTCATCTCCTAAACTGAGTTCCCAGAATAGCCAGATGGGGATGCACATATCAAGTTTAGCAGAGAGTCGCCACAGCCACCCAATTCAATGGAAGGGCAACTTATGCTGCCATCCTCATGGGCCGACTCTTGCTGAAACAATCTTTGTGCAAATTTTTCTTCAGGGGTGCTGCCCGACATATTTCCTTCACGTATCTTCTGACAGCAACTTAAGCAAAGCTTAAAAGGGCATCTTGGGCAGCTTCTCAGGAATTGGTGCACGGAGAGCTTACAATTATTACTGCTTACAAATAGTATTTAATAAAATCACTGATCAACCGAGAAATTGCAATAGAAAAACAGTGCAATAAACAAGTATATTAAAAAGTAGCATAACCGGTCTAAAAGTCACACTGGATGAGATACGTAAGAGTTTCCATCCAAGCAATAGTGATATACTAGGACATAAGTAAGCTATTAGGAGTTGTAAAATTATGTATATGTGAAACCCAATTACATGACTGGGATTTCATGATGAACGAAAGACTTTATCGATCGAGTTTGATTTATTCATCTTTTCGTAAAAGCAAAGGCAAAGACAAACAGATAGATAGCCATCAAAAGCACTTATATGGCATTTTCTGATCAAACGAATACTCAAAAGCACTACGGACTCTGTATCTAAGGATGTGTTTAGTTGTTTGCACCATCCTAGTCTGTTCTGTATGAGCCATCCAGACTAGCCTTCGCCTGTATGAGTGGATGCAAGTTGAGTTGTTTGGTTGCTTGTTTATGCATCTCAAGGGCCTGTATTAGAGAGAAGCCCAATTTCTGTGTTTCCTCCATCCTGCATGAGTGGGTACAATTGCATCTACCTGCTCTGGATGAATAGGAAACTAAACACGTGTTTAACAGATACAGTTGCATCCACTAATACGATTCAGGCACCATGTAGGCAACCAAACACACCCTAACTGAACTAAGCTAGCATGCATCGTCTCTGTTGCTTGTTTGAGGCAAAACCTTGTTGATGTACAGTATAGGATGCATGTTTCCTTAATCCTCTGCTGGCAAATTAAATAAGCAAGTCTAGAATTCAGCAATTAATATGCTTCTTATGTAAGTAGTATGGTGCTAGCAGAAAAAACTTGAAAAATTTGGGATTGGTCAATGGAAAAACACAAACATTCGGTTCCAATTTTGAGCACAATATTTCAACCGGGAACACAGGGAAAAAGCAGTGTTGGGCTTGTGGCCTTCCAAAGCTTTCCGTTGGGTTCAGCTGTTGCATCTTGCGACCCAAGTAGTGCAGGTTGTGCAGCTCCTGCCTCCTATATACCTTCGCTCTTACTGATTGATGGAGGTGCCGAGCGGTCTGTTGGAGGAGAGGAGCGACCAACTATGACTAGCCGGGCTCAGGAAGCCGCGCAGAAGGCCGTGCAGGAGACCAGCCGCGTAGGAGACTGGACGCAGGAGGCCGCGAAGGAGACCGGACGTGCAGGAGGCTGTGCAGGAGACCGTCCACGTAGGAGACTGGCCACATAGGAGGCCGCGTAGGAGGGCGATCGGCTGGGCGCAAGAGGCTAGAAGCGTAGGAGGCTGGGAGCAGTTAGGGTTAGGGAATCGAATGGGGGAAAAGAGCCCGATGCTGATCTGAATCGAATGGGTATCCGGGGGGAAAAGGAGCTCTGGCCGTGCTGCGCACAGGACAGGGTCACGGGGCGGGCTGACGGAGAAAGTGAAAGTTACTTTGTATCTCTAAAAATTGGGGCTCGCATGTCATGGGATACCTATTGAGTAACCATGGGTACAAATTGATATCCATACCCATCCTATGACCTTATCGGGTACTTGAACCCGAAAACCCACGGGTCTCAAGTGCTACTCATGCCCGCCTTTATCGGGTCGGGTACCCGAACCCATGGGTAAAACTTCCATCCCTAGTTGAGAATGGCAGAGATTTTAACAGAGAGCGGGTTTTTTCGGTAATACCTCCTAAAAGAGGGGGGGGGGGGGAAGCGATGATCTTTTTTGGAAAATATTTCTTCGGTTTTTTTAAACATTCCTTTAAAAGGTTACGAAAATTACAGGAATCTTTTTTTTGTACGACAGCTCAGGCACGCTCTGTGTTAAAAAAATAAAACTGAAACCATTTTCCGAAAATTTTATGGTAGCTTAAGCATGTTCTTAGGAGCCTTCTCACAAATTTTGAAGAATTTGCAAATTTAGTAGCTCAACTAAATCAGTAAAATTGCTCTAAATGTATTATCACCATAGTCAATTTTTTCAAAAAACCCGCAAAAGTTCAATCATGCTCCGATTTTTTTTATGGTAGATTAGGCACGCTCTCAGGACCCTTCTAACAAATTCTTATGTCCTGGTAATTTTAACAGAGAGAAAATATTTTAAAAAATGAAAATAAAAAGAGAATTAATTTTCTTTAAAAAAATATAGGAATCCTTTTTTTGAAAAAATTGCTTTCGTCGAGACTTGACCTCATTGTAATTTTTTTAAAATATTTAAAATTCCTTTTAAAAAGTCTTAAGGAAACAGAAACTATTTGTAAAAAAAATGAAAAATAATTATCTTCTAATTTTTTTAAAAAGTAAAAACACTGTAGCTAGTCTGGAAAAAACTACAGCTGTGCTACCGTGGAGGCTACAGTAGTTGCCCCTCCCGAATTCGAAGCCAAGACCGGCTGCTAGCAAAGGAAGGCTTTAACCAACTTAGCACCAAAGCTGGTGTGATTTATGTACTTGCCATCTTTGTAGTTTCATTAGCAAAATCACTGTAGAAACTACAGTGCAAAAAGTGCGTGGCGGACAGGCGGGTGGGCAGCCGTACCTCCTCACGATTAGTAGTATACTAGTTAAGTGCCTGTGCGTTGCTACGAAAATTCTCAAACACAACCTTTTTAAGAAAAGTTTTTCAAAACAACAGCCAAGTTGGTTGATGAGAAAGACATATATGAAGCGAACTTGTTAGCTATTTAAGAGTGTTTCAAATTATCAGTTAATCATTCATGCTAGTACAATTTTAAAAAGCCTCAACATGATAGTACAACGGCAACTTTAAATAATTTGGTCTTTTCCCTTTTTTTATCCTCCCCTTTTGTCTTGAGTGCAGTCTTCTGCACCTTATAACTTTAAACTTTGTTTTCTATACTTATAATTTAATCACAGCTTTAGCTGTCTTGAAAAAAAGAGAGAATGAGCCATGGCCATGGCCTCCTTCTATATCGTTTCTTGTGTCCCCTTGAATCTTTTGTATTGCTTCTTTCTCTCTTTCTCTTGTGTGTATGAGTTTTCCTCTTCCTCTTCTCTGTCTCTTCCTGCGTCTCTTCGTATGTCCTCTATGATGGAGATGAAGATGGCCTTTTATAGGTGGAGGAGAGGGCAGCCAAGCGTGTGAGTGCTCAGTCTCTATAATACGGTGCCTTGTGATCTTCGGGATTGGCACGTGATTTGATTATGCAATTCTTGCCTTTTAATCTCTGCATTTCCATCCGAATGAGATACAATGAAATAGGATTTTCATGTTATGGGATATGATGAGTATATCATTCCATCCAAGCAGGATATGATAAGGAAACTCTTTCATTTATAAGAGATATGAATAAAATCCTTCCATTTTAAGGAGATGTGATCAGTAATATTTTCATAAAATAGAGGGAATCCGGATCGAGTGTGGGGCGGACTAAGCGAACAGAAGGAAAGGCTGAGCGAGAAGGTAAGGATGAGCGAACAAAAAGAAAGGGGGGTGGGGACGGGCTGAGCGAATAGAAGGAAAGAGAGGGTATGAAGAACGGACCGCTGCCACCAAGTCGTAATTAGAAGTAGTAGAGATATAGATGCTGGAACTTTAGTGCTAGTACTTCCTTGCAGCAGCCAAGATGAGCAATTTCTTATTTGCTAGTGCATCGTAAGGGCGTATACAATGGTACGATGTTAGCCATCTATAAGCTTTGTCACTTAAGATTTTTTTTGCTAATATGAGGAAGAAAGAAAGAAGGAGAGAGAGTGTAGCTGTCTCTTCATGAAGAAATGATCATACAAACATCATAAAACATCAATATATGAATTATTGTCCATAACAAACACCTTTTCATATTATAATTAAAAGATTGTGGGATATCATAGAGACAACATTGAAATGTTATCTATTGTAAAAATTGTTTTTAATTTTGTCTTTAGATGACATGGAGAGGTATATAGACAGTAACTGTCTCTACTATTGTACATGCTCTAAATAGAATGGTGTCTGCAGTGGCGGATCCAGAACGAAATAGATGGGGGCTCACGGGTTAAGTCAGTGGTCAGCGAAGAACTAGTACTAAACTGGGTAAGTTGATCCAGTTAAAATCCTATGAATTACATCGCACTAAATGCAAAGATTGACAAGCAACGAGTTGCATGCTTTTAGATCCCACATGTACGCCTCCTTTCTTGAGCTGCCACCATGATTTTTTTATTCAAGTAGCTAGCTTTATAAATATACTATAGATATTACTTATGTTTATACGCATTTCATCAAACAAATTAAGGACGTGCTATTTAAGAATTTTAAGATAGCTAACAAAGAAAGTAACTTAGCACACTTGAATATAAAATTACAACAAAACAATATCAAACCGGAGGATAAAAACCATATCAAATCACAATACAACAAGAAAGCAGTTATTCAACATGAGTGTGGGTGACCGAGTGTCTGAGTGATGGCGAGGGCACGGCTGGATGGGGCAGGGGAGGCGAGGAGGCAATTTTGGTAGCGACGGCGAGGGTACTGTGCGAGAGGCATCCTGGCAATGGCGAGGGAACGGGAGGCTTTTCCCAGGCGGCGGCATCAAAGCGGAGTGGGCGACAGCTCTCGGGCGAGGACGGCCGAGCAGTGGCGAGGAAGAAGCAAAAGGGGTTGCACAACGGTTGGGTGGCTTCATGCAGACACAAAATTACGAGAGAGATATGGATGGTCTAATTTCTACAGTAATATATTTATAAACAATTTGCGGTTCCAGAGCTCGGCGGAGGCTGGCTGGTAGGTGGGGCCAAGGCCGGTTCGAGCGGTTGGCTTGGTAGAAGTTTGTATGGAACATAACAGGTCCTTTCCATCTCAACCGTTCATGTTAGATCTAACGGATTAGATCCTCTAGAAGAGAACGGATGTCCGCTCTCAAATCTTAATTAGAAGTAGTAGAGATGAACAGCAAGGCGCGACCATGGTTACCTCCGCTGCCTACGGCCGATGTCACCATGATGTGCATGCATCAAATCAGACTGAGATCAATGTTTGCAGCAGATCATGTTTGTTGGATATTGATTCTGCATGTTTATGGAATTAGTAGTTTTAGGCATACTTGATATTAGATTGATTTTTGATGTCCTAACAAAGAGGCCAATCAGGGTGTTCGATCGCATCAAGCAAAATATATCAATCTAGAAAGTTTTGATCTTGGATTGAAACAAGTGGAAGGTGATAAAATAAGATCAAGAACCTGCCGGGCCGGCGGCCGGCCTGAAGCCGCACCATGCACCGTGCTCCCGAAGCTGCGCCGTGCACTGTATAGCCGCCCCGCGACGGCCGCACGCCAGCCGAGCCGCACCGGCCGCCGTTGCGCCCTGTTGGTGCCCCACCCGCGACGAGGCCCTTCGGTGCCGCGCCGCGCTGCTGGCCTCCGTGCCCACCGCCGACGCAGCCGCTGCCAGGCCCCGTACCTGTGGCCTCCGCTGCAGCCGATGTTGGTTTCTTGCACAAAAGGCCCGGCGCCGCCCTGCAGGAGCGCCATGCGACAGCTCGACGTTGCCGTTGCCGGCCTCCTAGCGCCTGCCGTGCGGCCCGTCCACTGCGCCTGGAGGTCTCCCGCGCTGCCGCGCCCCGCAGGCGCCATGCCGTGCAGCAGACCTCCCATGCCGCCGCCCGCCCCATCGGCCGCAACGAGCCTGCAGCCCTCCTCACGCTGGCTGCCCCCACGGTCGCCGACGTGCCTTGCATCGGTCGCCCCGACAGTCGCCAACGAGCCTGCGGCACTCCTCGCGCTGTCCCCGAAGCCCTGCCTGCACCCTCCGCGCCCACGCGCCCTCCTTAGATCCGACTAGAGATGGCCAAGTGGGCGGGATAAACAGGCTTGGTCTGAGGCACACTACTGTGCGCATGGCCAAGCACGGCACGGTATGGAACTAATCGTGCCATGTTGGTATGGCCTGTGAGCCCATTTAACCTGTTAAGTTCGAAAAATAGCCGTTTTATGGTCGTTGGAGACTTAAAAATTTCAAAAAATCCTGATTCCCCCCAATAAATAGGTGGCTGCCCCACCTCATTTCCATACCAGCAATCTTATATTCTCTTATATTCATTCTCTTGTGGAAATTCTTTTGCTCTTAGTGGTAATTTGGCAAAATTCAAAATAATTTTGTCAAAAATCCAAAAATCCGAAATTCAACTTCCGGCTTCTATCAAAAAATCAAAGTAATAATTGTGATTTAATATTTCATTTTGTTAGTATTTTAAATCATATTTTAGTACTAATAGCATAATTATTTCTTGTAGCTTTCTTTATGGAGCACGGGGATTTTTCGTCTTTCACAGCTTCTGATTTCGGAATTTCACCCGAAGAGCCTCTTGCATCCTATGAAGCTCAAGAAGCTGTAGCAACTGTACCATTCTCATGCTCTACAAGTGCTATTGTGTCGGCAAGCACCGGAGAAAAAAGATCAAGACGCAGTACATTGGGAGTCTGAAAAGATTTCGAGTAGATTTTTGAGATATCAGACGATGTTCAGAGCAGGTATGCTATTTGTAGATATTGTAAGCACAAACTAATTGCGAAATCTTCAGGTGCAACGGGGCACTTGAAGAGGCATGCTAAGAGCTGTAAAAGAAAAACGGGGTGGTTTTGAGACAGATGCAGCTACAGTACAACCCCGATGGTACGGTACTTAACTGAGACTACAATCCCGAGGTAGCTCGTGAATCTCTTTGTCGTTTAATCGCTTCTCAAGATCTTCCTTTAAACTTTGATGAGTCAATTGTATTTGAAAACTATATTAGGACCGCTCATAATCCTAGTTTTTCTGCAGTTTCTAGACAGACAACAACTAGAGATTTGATTAAATACTATAATAATTATCGTAATAAGCTAAAAGAGCAATTTAGTACCTGTGCTTTTTCTGTATCTTTGACATCTGACATATGGAGTGGTAGAGTTAAAGAAGATTATCTTAGTGTAGTTGCTCATTATGTAAATAATGATTGGCAACTAGAGAAGAAAATTATAGGATTCAAATTAATTGATGTAGAGAAGAGAATTATAGGATTCAAATTAATTGATGTAATACACACTGGTGAAAATATTGTTGATTGTATTGTAAAAGTTGTGGAATATTTTGGCCTTAGTGATAAGATTTTTGCAATAATATTAGGTAATACTTAAGCAAATAGTTCTGCCATGAACATTTTTACTCCGCTTTTCAATTCGTATGCTAAATTTTTCTTATTATATGAACGTTGTGCTTGTCATATTATTAATCTTATAGTTAAATCTGGTTTGAAGGGGTTAGATTAGTATCTTGAACCTTTTCGTACTGCAATATCTTTCTTAAATAATTCTAATTCACAAGTAGCAGCATATAAGACTTATTGTGTTGCAATGAATGTTCGTCCGCGTAAATTTGGTTTGGATATACCTGTTAGATGGAACTCTACTTATTTGATGCTTAATTCTCTCATACCCTATGAGAGCACATTTTCTATTTTTATTAACACGCACTATCGTAGACAGGATGGTAAACCGCTACTCATAGAGCAACATTGGTATGTTGCTAAATACTTGCTGTCATTTTTAGAACTTTTTTTGATTCCACTGTTGCTTTATCTGGAGTTTATTACTCAACCTCTCCTTTAATTGTGCATCATATTTTAGAAATTGCTACCCACTTAAGGAGCCATGAAAATAATAATATCTTATGTGAATCTGTTTATGATATGAAAACTAAAATTTCAAAATATTGGCAAGAAATTCCTATGTTATATGCATTTGCATTTATTTTAGATCCTAAAGCTAAAGTTCGAGGATTTTCTAATGTTCTCTCACTTCTAAGTGATGCGGTTAGTACCGATTATTCTAGTTATTTTTTAAATGTCCATGCTAACTTATCTCAAGTCTATGCTAAGTATGATCAGAAGTTTTCTGAAGTTCGCATGCAGCGACCTCCACCAGCACCCACAACAGGTAAGAAGAAAACTGCGTAGGGAAAGATATGGGGTGCAGGTGGCTCTTTCTTAAGGAGTTCGACTACAGCAACATCAAGTGTGGACACAACACGTGGTGGAGAGCTAGTTGCTTATCTCAACTGCGACACTGTCAACTACCAAGAGCAGTAAGAGGAGGATTTCAACATTTTGCAATGGTGGCACAAGCACAAGTTAACATATCCGGTGCTTTCCATATTAGCACGGGATGTGTTAACAGTTCATGTCTCCACAATTTCTTTGGTGTCTGCTTTTAGTCTATCTGGAAGAATAATCGAGGAGAGAAGAACAAATCTGATAAGTAAGATGGTGGAAATACTTCTCACTATGAAAGATTGGAAACAAGCTGATCGACGAGCTCAACATACTGTAGAAAATGTTGAGCTAGCGGAGACGTTTGAAAATCTTTATCTAGATAATCAGGAAGAATAATTGTAATCTTCACTTTTTTCCTGTATCACTGAGCTATAGGCTGCACTCTTTTTTCTTTGCCAAGGTTTTCTCGTGTTGAGTTTTTACTTGTCAGAGTTTTTAACGAGGCTGCCAATAATCAATAAAGCTGATTATTTAATTCTAATTATTGATCTCATTTTAGAATTTATTTTGTATTTTAGCTTTTTCTTAATTTACATATTTTTTTAAAAAAATCTACATCCTACAAGTTTTTCTAATTATTCTAATTTTCCCATTTTTTCTGAATTTTTTCATATTTTTCTATATTTTTTCTAACTGTTTTCTGATTTTTTTTAATTGTTTGGCACTAACGGCCCGACCCTGCCTGTTTCATCCCATCGGACCCGTGCCGACACGGCACTACCCGTGAGGCCAACGAGCCATGCTTGGGTCGCCTCCTCGGCATGTGGGCCGCCACGGCATGATCCGTTTATTAGTCTGGCTGAAACGGGTCGTGTCGTCTGTTAATCGGGCTAGGCCGTGCCGGGCCGGGCTGCCCATTTGGGCATCTCTAGATCCGACCGACACTGGTAGTAGGACAAGAGGGCAATGGCGGCTAGGGTTATTAAGGCTACCATGGGCCGTTGGCCATTAGGCTTTGGCCGGCCAGAGAAGAAAAATCAGGATAGGATATTTTACAATTTAAGCCCTGGAGTTCTCTGTAATTTTGAAAATGGTCAAATAAATTCTAAAAATTAATAGTACATCTTAGAAACTGATTTCTAGGTATATGGACTTCTGTAAATTGTTGAACCTTAGGCTTAGCACACATTGGAAGGTCCGTATCTCTAGATTTATTCTTCATGGCATTATTCCATATTTATATGTGCTAAAATTTATTTTTTCTGTTATATGATAATTCTAAAATTGCTTAATAATTAGCTAAAAATTATGAAAAATGCTAGAAAAATTATGAAATTTTTTATATAATTATCTATTGAATAGATATAGACCAATTTTACTGACTCAAGAGTGAGCATGCAATATATTGATTTTACCAGTAGTAAAATCCAATCTTGCTTCCATATAGGACATGTCGAACATCACAAAGAGGAAATTTACTGAGCTTGTCATGAATGGCAATAATTACCTCACCTGGGCAATGGATACCAAGATTAACCTAACAGCTTGATCTCTTGGAGGTGCTATTTTCCAGCCTGAAGCTGGTACCTCTGCTCTTCGCGAAGCCTCTAAGTGTGCAGCCATACACTTCCCGAGGCACCATCTCTATGCGGACCTGAATGCCAAATATTTGATGAAGGACCCGCTGGCACTATAGAAATCCCTAAAGGAATGATATAATCAGCAAAGATCCATTCTATTGCCAGAAGCACAACGCGAATGGACCCTCCTACACTTTCATGATTTTAAGTCTATAACAGCATACAACTCTGCCATGCATAAGCTTGCTACTAAACTGACATTCTGTAACCAAAAAGTTACTTTGATCATGTTCCAGAGCAAGACCCAAGATCAATTTTCAGAGCAAGACTAGAACCTATTCCAAGGCAAGTTGTGCTTTGATCATGTTGAACCCATGTTTATAAAATCGCTATATTGATTTACTTTAATGCATGCTATTTCATATATACAATTGTTTCAAATTAAATTGGGATCTAGTTAATCCACCAATTGATCTATACCCTACCTTGTCATTTGTATACCATGATCTATTGTCACCCTAGATTGATTCATTATAGTTGGTTAATACTAAAATCAACATGGGATGGTTAGACCGTGTTAGCTGCTTAGCCATGCCACGTCATCACATGTACTTGAATCATCAATGTTTAATCTTGACTAATGGAATATGAAACAATGATATGAACTTGTATGTCATGTGAGATCACACAATGAGATTGAGTTGTAGTGGCGAGTCATGTCACGCAACGATATTGAATTGTTGATGGCACATGGTGCTTGGTAATCAACTAGGGTGGTACTCACTTAGATTGGGGCAAGTGACAAGGGACGAGTATGCCAAGGTGAGCCCGATGGGCAGAGGGTATGTGGAAGTTTTGTTTCGATCATCCTAATTACTTAACCTTGCAAGCCTTTGACCTGAGTCAATCATGCAACCACATGTCTGGTATGGGACAGTCTAGCTGATTAATTTGCAATATCTTAGTTTGGTACTATCAATGGCGGTGTGAGTTCCCGAGTTATGGAGTAATTTACATGGTGCAAGAGGGGGGCCCTGGATGTGATTTTCAGACCCACCAGTGTTGAAACCTTAGCGGGTAGTATCAGGTTAAGTAGTGCATTGTAAAGGCTTTGTTATAATCACTCGCCATTGTGGTGTATGGTTGTATCATGTGGGTAAAGTGCATAACCTCTGCAGAGTGTAAATCTATTCGGATAGCCGTGCTCGCGGTATTGAGCAATGCTCGGGAATTACAGTTAATGGTTAGTTTAATTAAATGAAAACTTGGTTGGGATGGCGGAATTGCCATATGGAAGGTTGGAACTTGACTTAGGATTGAAAACTTGGTTTATTTGAGAAATGTTGAATCTATCTATTACTGTTATTTGTTTTACAGTCTTTACAATCTATTTATTGTATTTATTCATAAATGCTGCTTATTGCAAAAGAGCCATAATAGCCTTTTCCTTTGAAATAAGCCTTGCATATAGTTACATAGAATTGCATTATGTGCACAACTTGTTGAGTGCTTTATATACTCACCATTGCCCCACAATAACAATCAACAGTTGACGAGTCTACACCTTTGTTGGAGGAGGAGTTCCAGGAGGACACGAGTCGTTAGGGTCTGAGCCTTGTCAGTTGCCTGTGGTGAACTGATGAGTCATCTGCATCTTCTACTTTTCGCTGCTTAATTCTTAGTTTATATTTCAAGTCTAGCCCTACGTGGCTTAATAATGTAAGTTGGTCATAAGATCATACACTTAGCTATATCAATAAATGGAGTATTATTATTATTATCGTTGAGTATGATGTGATATGTACCAATGTTAAGCTATGTGCACTAGCGTTAATCCTGGGACTAGTGCGGTAAACACAGTGGGTCCGAATCAGTGGATTCGGGTCCTTACAGACCTTTACATGCAATCCACTGAAAAAGTCAAAAATACCCAGGGAAATAATGTTGAGACACACTTCACCATTCAACTTGTTGTTGACATAGGTGTTGTGAAGTGTGATGATATGGTTTATGATCCTACTGAGCTCGAGGAGTCCCAGAAGGACACCCACGATTCATACGGAGACATGAATTAGTCTCTTAAATATTCCTTCACTTTGCTAGTTGATGTCATACTTTCCTAATGAGTCTTCTTAAGAGTCTTCCCTATCAGTTTAGTCTTAGTTCCTGAATGAACATTGGTCTATGCGCTTGTTGAGCGATTATCATTTAAATAAATTGTTATTTCCCAAGATATTTGATTAATTTAGTGTGCTATATTTGTTCTATATTTTGCAATATGTTCCTACTCAATTGCTTGATTGTTAAATCATACTTCTAATATAGAACAAAGTATAATCCAATTGCGGAGGAGAAAATCTTGTCTTGTAGACAGTTGCACCACAAATTCAATTATTAGGGAAACTAAATATTTTCAGACTCTGATTAAGAAAACTGGAAATATTATGACCATTGCTGGAAGCGATGCTCTCACAGTTGGCACTATAATAGCTATCATAGTCCTCCCTATGGGTACTCGTATAATAATAGAGAATGCCCTATTATACCCTGAGTCTAGTCGTATTCTACTAAGTTCTAAAGACATTCGTTTGAATGGATTTCGTATGAAGACAGAACATGAGGATGATACATAATACCTACTCATGACTAAGTTTGATGGGTACAATAAAATATGTAGTTGAAAAACTCCATTCCTTCTCCCCAGGTTATATTATACATATATAAAACCTGAAGTTTGTGTTGCGGTGAAAACAATGCTTAAAAACCCATAAATATTTAAGATCTAGCATGATCGATTGGGTCATCCTGAGTTGAACAAGATGAGAAAAATCATCAATAATTCTGCTGGCCGTAGCATAAAACTACTGACTTCCCTAGACCTAAAGATTTCTTATGCCCTGTTTATGCTAAATGGAAGCTCATAATTAGACCGTCTCATCTAAAAGTTAGGAAAGAATCACTGAATTTCCTGGAGAGAATTCAAGGTGATATCTCTGGACTTATTCATCCCCTGTCACACCCCTTCAGATATTTTATGGTATTGATATATGCTTCTACTAGATGGTCCTATGTATGTCTCTTATCTACTAGAAACCATGATTTTGCTAAATTAATTATCCAAATTATTAAATTAGAATCTCCTATCTAGAA
This sequence comes from Otatea glauca, assembly GCA_036346275.1. NCBI lineage: Eukaryota > Viridiplantae > Streptophyta > Magnoliopsida > Poales > Poaceae > Otatea > Otatea glauca. The sequence goes on from CM070720.1 coordinate 27,721,495, forward strand.
GAACGGATCAAGTCTATTCGAATGTACAATGCTGACGAGTTTACCTCAAAAGCATTTAATGATTATGGCTCTAGCAATTAAGGTAGAGCATTATGTACCTTATGTCCACATTCAAAATAGCCTTGCAAAGTCATTAATTAAGATAATAAAACTTACCGCTAGGCCACTATTACAGAATTGTAGGTTACTCACCAGCTGTTGGGGCCACGCAGTGTTATACACTCATGTATTAATTCAACTTAGACCAATTGTATACTATAAAATTTTCCCTTTGCAGATAGTACGTGGGAAAGAAGCAAGTATTTCCCATCTGTGAAATTTTGATGTGTTGTATACGTGCCAATCCCACCATTGTAAGGTCGAGGATGCCGACTAGAGGAGGGTGAATAGACGGTTTAAAAAATTTCTTCTCTAAGTATCAATCGCCTAAGTCAAAACCTAAATAATGTGCGGAAGCGTAATTATAAGGTTTTGACAATTAAAGCCTAAATCAACTAGGCTCACTATATGCACTAACTATCTATGTCTCTAACAATAATTTACAATCCTAAAGACAAGCAATCAATCAATTTAATTATATGAATATAAATTGCTTGAATATAAATAAATAATAGAATGTAAACCACAAAGAGACACAATACTTTTTACTGTGATGTTCGGAGACTTGCCGGTCTCCCTAGTCTACGTTAAGGTAAGCCCAAACGAATTAGATCGGCTCCACGAATTGAGCACCCACCTCGAATCCACTAGTGGTAGCTCTTTCCCCCTCCGTGTAGACGATCTTCGACCTTCACAACTTTGCCGGGCCTTCTCACAATCTCCTTGAGAAGGTTACAGCGCATGACGCCTCCAACGCCGTCTAGGTGTTAGCAAACACCAAGAGAATAGGTCAAGCCTCCTAGCTTGAATCGCACTAAGTGCAACACATGCACAATGGTGATCACTGAGTGCAACACATGCACAAAACTCTCCTCTAAGTGCAACACATGCACAAAGAGCTCTCAATCCACATCTAATTTGCAACATATGCAAATTAGACTCACTCTTAGCTCAAGAAGCAAATGTGAGGGTGCAACACATGCACAACTCACCCCAAATGCTCAACAAAGCCAGTAGCCCCAAATGCCAGCCCCAAGGCTCCTTTTTATAGCCTCCCCAAAGAAAACTAGCCGTTTGGGGGTATTTCGTGCAAAACTCAGCAAATCTGGTACTACCGCCCATGTAGGGCCGGTAGTACCGGCCTCCAGGCCAACGGCTAGAAAACTAGCTGTTACACAAGAAACCCGGTACTACCGATGTCGGGACCCGATTCTGTAAATCCGGACCCTCTGTGTATTCTGTGCCAGTCCAGGATCACGCTAGCACACACAGTCATACAGGGTTGCACATCACAGACATTCACGAAGGTATAAGAATAAATAGTGCAAACATGTATATAAACCGAGTTGTACGACCTTATGGTCTCCTTACAGATAAGTCAGCCACACAGGGCTTACATTATTCAAAGTAAAGAAATAGCAGCGGAACATAAATAAAAGGGTCGTGGAAGCCTTCATCTTGCCACAGGCAACCGACTGGGCTTGCCCCCTAGTTGCTCGCATCCTCGATGTACTCTTCCTCCCATGCTGGTGTAGACTCCTCCACTGATGTTGGGTTTGATAAGCAAGGTGGGGTGAGTACACAAGGCACTCAACAAGTAATGCACAGAATGCAGCGCTATTACTATATGCAAAGCTTATTCCAAAGGGTTGGCTTAAATGGTTCTTTTGCATCAAGCAGCAATTTTAAACAATATCTTAATTAGATTAAAGCAGTGGAACAGTTATAAGTAATACTAATTTCTTCAAATAGTTTTCCTTCAAGATTCTCGACACACCTCTAATAGTTCATTTTAACACCGCACACACCACCCCTTCCATGTTTTGTTTATGAAAATCTACCCTTGATCTGTAATCCCGAGCAATGCTCAATACCGTGAGCACGGCTATTCGAATAGTTTTGACACTCTGCAGAGGTTGTACACTTTACCCACAAGATACAACCGCCACCACACGGTGATTGTCCGCAACAAAGCTTTTCAGAACTTCTACCTTAACTAAAGAACCTCTCGGTATTGCCTTCACTATCACTTCCTCACACAGAGCCAAGTATAGGACCGCCAATCACCGTTGGATGGGCACCAAGCCGTAGCACGTACGCTCCCCATACAGATACACCCCGTGTCTTGTCACCCCGAGGTATCGGAGGAAAGATATCGAACCCTAGTCAACTAGGTCTGTCCCCATATCGGACATGTGGTTGTACGGGTGACTCGGATCAAAGGCTTGCAAGGTGAAGTCCTTAATCGACCAAGGCAAGACTTCCAACACTCAACCGTGGCACACACCCCAATGTGGCACAGACTCACATCACTCATCAACCCACCGCCACACAGCCCACGAGCACATAGCCTCTTGCCACTTGCCCTGGCCTAAATCATTTCCCACCCAGTTGATTATTGTGCAACACATGCCCGCAATAACTCAACATCGATGACGGAACCACACAGTCACTGCACTCAATCTCATCATGTGGCATCATCACACCACTTTTCAAAATACATTCAATATGTCTTTAATCAGATTGTAGCATTTTTCCGAAAGATCACTTATGATTCGTTGCAAGGCTAAGCATCTACTCACGGTCTAGCCTCCCGTGTTGGCACAATATTAGCATCCAACTAATATAATCAAACTTAGGGTGACAATGATTTAAGGCATACAATTAATAATTCAAGGTGGCATAACAAAATGGGTTGATTAACTACATTATCCCAATTTAAATTACACTCATTTTATATAAATAAGCATGCATAATTTCAAAGCATAAATTACATTTTAAAAGCTGGTATCAAAATGATCAAAGCATCACTTGCCTTCAAAGAGTTGCTGGTCTTGTTCCGAAGCTTGGTCTTGAGCGACGAAATCTTCCTCGAAACTTTCCTAAAAATTTGCGTCTCACGCATACAAACAAAATATGCAATAAATAACAAATACAGAAGACTAAATGACCTCAAAAATTCAAATAAAATTCACCATTAAATAGCTCACAATTTTAAGAATTTTTAGAAATTTGAATCACTCAAATCCGAGTTAAGATGCAAAAGTTATAGTCATATGAAGTTTGAATAAAATCTGAAAATACAGAAATTTAGAAAATCCGATTTTTCTGAATTATTTTTATACTGGAAATTCGCTTTTATGACATCAGCACCGCGTCATGATGACGTCAGCACAGAAATGAAATTCGATCGAAATATTTTTATATATATAAAAAAATATTATGACGTCATCGCTGACGTCAACACGACATGTGGCACGCCCAGAGGCTGCCACGTCGCTCTGGTCTATGGACTGGGTTCACGGCTCGGCTCTGGTCTACCGTGGACTCGGTTCACTGAACAGTGCAGCAACGCGGCAAGGTCCGAGCCGTTCGTTGAATCAACGGCCAGATCAACTCACGCGCACCGCAGTGCCCCGAGATGCGTGCGACACGCGTCGCAAGATCCGGTGATCGACACGCATCCAACGCGGCGACGCCTCGGCTCCACGCCTCCGCGCGTCGCACATCCAACGGCGCTCGCCAGATCCAACGGCCAAGACCGCGCCGTCATCGCGCGACGTCTCGGTTCATGCGACGACACGCGGCGCAATCGTGACGGTGCACCCGAAATCGACGGCTGGATCTGGTCTCGGCCCCGGTCAAAATGCCCACGCGTCAGCACGCGATTTGGCGAGGGTACGGTGCCATCTCCGCCGCGCGTTCAAATCGAGCGGCGCGGATCCTTAGGGCAAAACCAGATCCAATCTCTACCGTTTAGATCTAATCTAACGGCCCACGGTACCCGAGCGGTTTACTGTTCAAGGCGCGACGTGGCTCAATCCTACGCGTCCAAAAAAGATCCAAGGGTTCGCATTAAATCTAGCCGCAGAATCTAGATCTAATCCCTACCGTACACATCAAGATCTAACGGTCACGATTCAATCTAAACATCTACAGAGATGGAGGCTACGTGGACTCACCAGAACCGAACGATGCAAATCGGACGGTCGGCGCGGTTCGACGAGGTTGGCGGCGGCGAAGAAGCGAAGGTTGCCGGAGCTGGGGAAGACGACCTCGGCGACGGCGATGCGGGGCTTCTCCGGCGAGAAGAAGTGGCTCGTTCGACGCGGCTTGGCGGAAGGGTTACTCCAGTGACCTTGGCGACGGCGGAGAGAAACCGACAGCGAAGCAAACGGCGAAAAACAGCGGCGGCACAAAGAAGCAACTACGGCGAGCTCGTACGGGCGCTAGAGGGGGTCTCGGTGTGCGTGCTAGGAGTCAAAAGACGCGGAGCGAAGGCCTCTGCACGACGCCTTCAACAGGGACTTAAGGGCTGCCTCGGCGTGGCGCGAACGGCCGGCGAAGTCACGGCCATCAACGCCACGCTCTCCGATGATCTCGCGGGACGGCGGCGTGGCGCGATCTGTGCGTTCGTCGCGGCGATGATCCAAGGCTCACGCGCGACGGGCGACGTGGCACACACAGCAGCGCGATCCGGACGGACGGCTTGGGCTAAGCGGCGCTAGGGTTTCAAGAGGCGGCTGCGTGGGCGGAGTCACGAGTGGGCGAGCACACGATCTTGGGCCGCCAATGATTTCGCCCATACAACGCTCGGGATTTTTAAATCCTTTTCGAATAAAAATAATGCGAGAAATTAGTTTTGGCCAAAGAAAGTAGTAAAAATATCTGAAAAATTCCAGAAAAATTTTGGAAAATACTTTGAGATGTGTGGGACTCCATTAAAATATTTTCAATAAAACTTTTCAAAAACTTTTCCTTTATTTAATTGGTTTTCAAGAAAGGCTATATTTGAATAATTCCAAATAAATTTCAATAATTTCCAAAATTTCTCAAAAATAAAAAAAATACTTCAAATTTTAAATTAGAGCAAAAATTAGGGTGTTACAAACCTCCCCCCCTTAACAGAATCGCGTCCCCGAGATTCAGGGTTGTCTACCGAAATAGGTTAGGAAACTCCTTCTTCAGATCTTCTTCGCGTTCCCACGTGGCTTCACTTTCCGAGTGGTTGCTCCACTGAACTCTGCAGAAACGTGTTGACTTGTTCCTTGTCTCTCTGTCCATTACGTCCAGAATCTTCATCGGATGTTCTTTGTAAGTCAGATCTTCTTGCAGCTCAATTGCCTCCAAAAGTGTTTGCTCTTCCGGTACTCGAAGACACTTCTTCAGTTGTGATACATGAAATACATCATGCACTCCTGCCAAAGACTGTGGTAACTCCAATTGATAAGCAACTTCACCTCTGCGGCTCAAGATCTTGAATGGTCCGACATATCTGGGTGCGAGCTTTCCTTTTGCATGGAACCTTCTGACTCCTTTGAGAGGTGTGACTCTAAGGTACACAAAATCTTCGGGTTCAAAGCTCAGTTCCCTGCGACGGTTGTCAGCATAACTCTTTTGCCTTGATTGTGCAATCTTCAATCTTTCCCGATCGAGCGATCGTTCTTCCGCTTCTCAAGAATGTCCGGTCCAAAAATATGTCGTTCACTTTGTCTCATTCCAATTCAATGGTGTTCGACAGACCGACCATACAAAGCTTCAAATGGAGACATCGTAACTCGCTGATAATCGTTGTTATAACTAAACTCAAAGATAAGGCAAACACTTGTCCCATGAGGTTGAATATGCTAAGGCACATGCCCTCAACATGTCCTCCAATATCGATTGACTCTCTCGCTTGCCCATCCGCTGCGGATGGTATGTCAGATTGAAGTTCAAACGAGTTCCCATCGCTTCATGTAGCTTACCCCAAAATGCGGAGGTAAATTGGGTACCTCATGCGATACTATCTTCTTGATACTCCGTGCAAGCGCAGCGATCCGTGCCATATAAAGTTACGCTAACCGGTCTCCTAATAAGTGGTCTTCTACCGGTATGAAATGTGCCACTTTGGTTAAGCGATCCACTATGACCCATACTAATCATATCCACTTTGCGTTCTAGGCATTCGGTTATGAAATCCATACCAATTTCTTCCCATTTCCATTCAGGTATCTTTAAGGGTTGTAATAGCCCTGCTGGCCTTTGGTGCATAGCTTTGACTCTTTGGCATATGTCACATAATGCAACGTATTCGGCGACTTCCCGTTTCATGCTTGGCCACCAAAATCTTTCCTTTAAATCTTGATACATTTTCGCACTTCCTGGATGAATTGAGTACTTGGAATCATGAGCCTCCTCCAGAATGAACTGCTTCAACTCCTTTTTGTTCGGCACACAAATGCGCTCTTTAAACCACATAGTACCTTGTTCATCCAGTTTGAAATCTTTTGCTTTGCCTTCATCCATTTTGCCCTTAATTCTTTTGATCTTATCATCATCTTTCTGCCCTTCCTTGATCTGATCTTCCAGGGTAGGTCTTACTTCCAAGGTTGCTAGGAATCCTTCTGGTACTATTTCCAGTTCTAATTTCTGGAATTCCTTACACAATTCTGCCTGACTTGTTTCCATCAGCATATTTACACTGTGGTTCTTTCTGCTCAAGGCGTCCGCCACCACGTTGGCTTTACCAGGGTGGTAGTGAATTCCCATATTATAATCCTTGATTAACTCTAACCATCTCCTTTGCCTCATATTTAGGTCAGCTTGCGTGAAGATATACTTAAGACTTTTATGATCTCAGATACACTTCACATCTATTTCCGATGAGATGATGACGCCATATTTTTAGTGCATGCACCACGGCAGCTAATTCCAAATCATGGGTCGGATAGTTCTCCTCGTGTGGTCTCAATTGCCTCGATGCATAGGCGATTACCTTCCTATTTTGCATCAACACACATCCCAATCCCTGACGCGATGCATCACAAAAGATGTCGAAGCCTTGATGGACATCAGGTAAAACTAGTACAGGTGCCGATGTTAATCTCCTCTTCAACTCCTGAAAACTCTTCTCACACTCAGGCATCCATAAGAATTTCTTTTCCTTTTTCAACAATTGCGTAAGAGGTCTCGCAATCGTAGAGAATCCTTCGATGAATCGACGGTAATACCCCGCCATTCCAAGAAAACTACGGATTTGGGTTACCGACTTGGGTTGCTCCCAATGCAGAACCGTCTCCACTTTCTTTGGATCTACCGCAACTCCTGCTGCAGTCATTATGTGTCCAAGAAATTCAACCTTATTCTTCCAGAAATCACATTTGCTAAATTTCGCAAACAACTGTTGCTCTCTCAACTTTTCAAGGACTAGCCTCAAATTCTCGGCGTGCTCTTCGCTCGTCTTGGAATAGATAAGGATATCATCTGTGAATACGACGACGAACTTGTCCAAGTATTCCATAAACACCTTATTCATTAAGTTCATGAAATATCTTTGGTGCATTTGTCAAACCAAAGGACATCATCAGAAACTCGTAGTGCCCATATCTTGACGAAAATGCGCCTTTGAATATCCTCGATCGGATCTTCAATTGATGGTATCCTCGATCGGAGATCAATTTTGAGAAGACTCCTGCTCCTCTCAATCGTCAAACAAATCATCGATCCTAGGTAGAGGATACTTATTCTTTATCGTCACATCATTGAGTGCACGATAGTCTATACACATCCTAAAACTCCCGTCCTTCTTCTTGACGAATAGGGCAGTGCTCCCCATGGCGATGAACTAGGTCTTATAAATCCTTTTCCAGCAGTTCTTCAATTTGCTTCTTCATTTCCACCAATTCCTCTGTGGACATCCTGTAAGGTCTCTTAGCTATGGGAGCTGTCCACGAACCACTCTATTACGAACTCGATATCTCTATCCGGTGGCATTCTGTAAATCTTCCGGAAAACATCCGGATATTCATTGACTATGGGCACTTCTTCTAAGTCGATCTTCATCTTTGTTGACCATCAATTGTCCCTCCCGACCGATTTTGCTTCAAACTCAATCTTCTTTCCATCCGGCTCTCGACCGATATGACTCTTTTTCTACATCAAAGATCGCCTTGTGTTTGGTTAACTAATCCATTCCTGTGATAACATCCAAGGTTTGGGTATTAAGGATGATTAAGTTCGCTAGGAACTCCACTCCATTAATTATTAGTCTTACCCCAGAACATCCTACTTTAGATCGGAGTTCTGATCCAGGGGATTGGACTATGAGCACACATTTAAGATTCACTATTTCCATATCATTTTGAACAGCAAAATCTCGGGAAATAAAAGAATGCGAAGCTCCGGAATCAAATAAAACAGTGTAGATGGTACTGAGTTTACTAGGAACTTACCCAGTACAACGTCCGTGGCGTTCTGGACTTCATCCGTCGTAATGTGGTTGACTCGGCCTCGTGCGGTTCCTTGGGATGGAGTTGTCTGCTTTGTTGATGCCCATGTTCATGATTGGCGCGGAGTCCTTGCCGGTGTGTTCCCGTGTTAAAGCGGACCGGGTGACACCTCCCTTCTTAGGGCAATTGTTGGCAAAATGCCCCATTTCATTGCAATGATAGCAACGTCTTCCCACTGCCTGAGAGGTTCCTCCATCATGCTACACCTGGCCGAGTCTGAACATTCTGACCCACTAGGCGATTTGTCAGCAGTGGTGCCCTATCATTGCCTCTGGGCTGGTACCGAATGAACTGTTGGGGTGCCGTCCTCTGCCTCTGCTGACCATGACGACCTCCTTGTTGCGCCATTCTGCGCTTCTGTTGTCATCCAACTCTCGCGCTTGTCCTCTAAGATAAGAGCTTTGTTAACTAGCTCTTGGAAGTCGGGAATGTGTGGGTGATCACCCCACTGCACCTCGCATTCAATCCCTTCATGAAGCGGGATTATGCGGCCTTATCCGTAGCCACGCCCTCAGTGCGTAGCGTGCGGTTGGGTGAATTTGTTCGTAATCGCCACCGATCGCCCCCGCTGAGGCTCCGAATTCCTCCTTTTGAGATCCATGATACCCTCGGGTACATGGTATCGGCGGAAAGTCGAGGTGAATTCCTCCCATGTGATACTCTGTGGGTCCTCATGAGTCGCGGAAGTTTTCCCACCATTCTGCGGCGGTCCTTCGAGTTGATGAGAGGCATAGAGTACCCTCTCATGTCCTACACACTGGGTAATGTGCGGCTTCCTTTCGATTGTCCTTAGCCAATCGTCCGCCTCCGATGGATTAGCGTTGCACGAGAAGGTAGGTGGACGGGTTCTCATAAACTCCGACAACCTTGAGTAGGGGTGTGGTCCATGGTTACCCCGGCTTGAACATTCGCAGCAGCTTGGTTGGATATCTGCGCATGGTTTGAACCATCGTGTTCATAAGTTGAGTCCGGCGATCAAGAAGGCTCCTGTGTTACGCATATCGACTGCGGCGGTTGAGGAATCGGCTCTTTATTCGGTTATCCGCTGGTTAGCTCCACTTCCTGGCTCCAACATTTCCACGTGTCCTCACCATCATTTGCAAGCTTCCAAGGTTAAGAAAAGAAGAAAGCATAGACAAGTAGAAGAATTTATGTGGGAAACAGTGTAACTTAAATTATTTAGCCACTTTATTGATATAATATAAAGCGGTATGGTTGCTCACAAGTGTCTAAGGGCAATGCAACGATACTGAGACACTCACAACTAGAACAAGTAAGCAAACATAGGAACCCATGACGACTCACACCTAATGGTGACTCTGAAGAAAAAGACGCAACTCAACCTTCGAGTCTCGACACTATACTCTACTAGACTCGATCACTCATCGAGCCAACTCGGCTGCGGCTCCCCCGAAGCATACACCGTGGGTGCTCCGCATCGGGCAACCGGTCTCGTGACCTCATCGCACTGGTGCAAAAGACCCCATCGACTCCGCTGGTCCCGGGGCTGTCTGCTCCTGCACTGGTGCCTCCTGCTCTGGCTCCTCCAGATCTAGATCGTGTAACTCCAGGTCTGGCTCAGGCTCAGGTCCGTACAAAGCCATCTCCAACTCCTGGATCTTCTGCATGGAATGAGCTAAGCCCTCCCGCAGCTGGATCCTCGCCTCTGTGACCTCGGCGCGGGTCCTCTACAACTCCCGGACTGTCTCGTCCAAGGCGTCCTCCTGGGCGATGACGTACCTCGCCAGGTGGGTGATAGTGGTGTCCTCCTCTGCAAGCTCCATCCTCTCCAAACGATTGTCTCGACGTGGATGGTGACGAAAGACGGTGCCCTCCAACTCTGCGGAGTAAGTGCGGGCAATCGCGCATCGCTGTGTCGTGCCATCTCACGGATTCCGGCCTCAAAAGAAGACCTCGACCGTGATGTAGATAGGACGGCTCGCCGCGTCTCTCTCCCGAGCATACATCGAGATCTTGACATCCCGAGCGACGTCAAGTCCCGCCTGCACCACCAAGTCCTCGACATGATGGTCTCAAAACCTCCGAGCAACTGCATCATACGCCATAACTCCGCGGCGTATCCTCCGGTGCGCTCTCCATAGGTATGGATCATCCTCATCTGCCAAAACAAACCTTGTTTAAATTAAACAGAGAATAATAAAAATTCAGCATAGGTATGAAACAAGAGAGAAGAGATAAGTCAAGATTTCATTGATATTCTTGCTCAAGTTGATTAGGTCTTTAGAAAATAGTTTTACCCTCCTAGGCACAACCAAACTAGGGTCAAGTCCTACAGTCAGCCTGCTCTGATACCACCTCTGTCGGGACCCGATTCTGTAAATCCGGACCCTCTGTGTATTCTGTGCCAGTCTAGGATCACGCTAGCACACACAGTCATACAGGGTTGCACATCACAGACATTCACGAAGGTATAAGAATAAATAGTGCAAACATGTATATAAACCGAGTTATACGACCTTATGGTCTCCTTATAGATAAGTCAGCCACACAGGGCTTACATTATTCAAAGTAAAGAAATAGCAGCGGAACATAAATAAAAGGGTCGTGGAAGCCTTCATCTTGCCACAGGCAACCGACTGGGCTTGCCCCCTAGTTGCTCGCATCCTCGATGTACTCTTCCTCCCATGCTGGTGTAGACTCCTCCACTGATGTTGGGTTTGATAAGCAAGGTGGGGTGAGTACACAAGGCACTCAACAAGTAATGCACAGAATGCAGCGCTATTACTATATGCAAAGCTTATTCCAAAGGGTTGGCTTAAATGGTTCTTTTGCATCAAGCAGCAATTTTAAACAATATCTTAATTAGATTAAAGCGATGGAACAGATTATAAGTAATACTAATTTCTTCAAATAGTTTTCCTTGAAGATTCTCGACACCTGACCCTAACAGTTCATTTTAACACCGCACACACCACCCTTCCATGTTTTGTTTATGAAAATCTACCCTTGATTGTAATCCCGAGCAATGCTCAATACCGTGAGCACGGCTATTCAATAGTTTTGACACTCTGCAGAGGTTGTACACTTTACCCACAAGATCTGACCGCTCACCACACGGTGATTGTCCGCAACAAAGCTTTTCAGAACTTCTACCTTAACCAAAGAACCTCTCCAGATTGCCTTCACTATCACTTCCCTCACAGAGCCAAGTATAGGACCGGCCAATCACCGTTGGATGGGCACCAAGCCGTAGCACGTGCGCTCCCCATACAGATACACCCCGTGTCTTGTCACCCCGAGGTATCAGAGGAAAGATATCGGAACCCTAGTCAACTAGGTCTGTCCCATATCAGACATGTGGTTGTACGGGTGACTCAGATCAAAGGCTTGCAAGGTGAAGTCCTTAACTGACCAAGGCAAGACTTCCAACACTCAACAGTGGCACACAGCCCAATGTGGCACACAGACTCACATCACTCATCAACCCACTGCCACACAGGCCCACGTGCACACAGCCTCTTGCCACTTGCCCCAGTCTAAATCATTTCCCACCCAGTTGATTATTGTGCAACACATGCCAGCAATAACTCAACATCGGTACAGAACCACACAGGTCACTGTACCTCAATCTCATCATGTGGCATCATCACACCACTTTTCAAAATACATTCAATATGTCTTTAATCAGTATTGTAGCATTTTTCCGAAAGATCACTCATGATTCGTTGCAAGGCTAAGCATCTACTCACGGTCTAGCCTCCCGTGTTGGCACAATATTAGCATCCAACTAATATAATCAAACTTAGGGTGACAATGATTTAAGGCATACAATTAATAATTCAAGGTGGCATAACAAAATGGGTTGATTAACTACATTATCCCAATTTAAATTACACTCATTTTATATAAATAAGCATGCATAATTTCAAAGCATAAATTACATTTTAAAAGCTGGTATCAAAATGATCAAAGCATCACTTGCCTTCAAAGAGTTGCTGGTCTTGTTCCGAAGCTTGGTCTTGAGCGACGAAATCTTCCTCGAAACTTTCCGGCAAATTTGCGTCTACGCGTACAAACAAAATATGCAATAAATAACAAATACAGAAGACTAAATGACCTCAAAAATTCAAATAAAATTCACCATTAAATAGCTCACAATTTTAAGAATTTTTAGAAATTTGAATCACTCAAATCCGAGTTAAGATGCAAAAGTTATAGTCATATGAAGTTTGAATAAAATCTGAAAATACAGAAATTTAGAAAATCCGATTTTTCTGAATTATTTTTATACTGGAAATTCGCTTTTATGACATCAGCACCGCGTCATGATGACGTCAGCACAGAAATGAAATTCGATCGAAATATTTTTATATATATAAAAAAAAATATTATGACGTCATCGCTGACGTCAGCACGACATGTGGCACGCCCAGAGGCTGCCACGTCGCTCTGGTCTATGGACTGGGTTCACGGCTCGGCTCTGGTCTACCGTGGACTCGGTTCACCTGAACAGTGCAGCAACGCGGCAAGGTCCGAGCCGTTCGTTGAATCAACGGCCAGATCAACTCACGCGCACCGCAGTGCCCCGAGATGCGTGCGACACGCGTCGCGCATCCAGCGGTCAGCCACGCATCCAACGCGGCGACGCCTCGGCTCCACGCCTCCACGCGTCGCACATCCAACGGCGCTCCAGATCCAACGGCGACCGCGCGCCGTCATCTGCGACGTCTCGGTTCATGCGACGACACGCGACGCAATCGCGACGGTGCACCGAAATCGACGGTGGATCGGTCTCGCCCGGTCAAACGCCCACGCGTCGGCCGCGATTTGGCGAGGGTGCGGTGCCATCTCCGCCGCGCTTCAAATCGAGCGCGCGGATCCTTAGGGCAAAACCAGATCCAATCTCTACCGTTTAGATCTAATCTAACGGCCTACGGTACCGAGCGGTTTCTCGCTTCAAGGCACGACGTGGCTCAATCCTACGCGTCCAACAAAGATCCAAGGGTTCGCATTAAATCTAGCCGCAGAATCTAGATCTAATCCCTACCGTACACATCAAGATCTAACGGTCACGATTCGATCTAAACATCTCTGAGAGATGGAGGCTACGTGGACTCACGAACCGAACGATGCAAATCGGACGGTCGGCGCGATTCGACGAGGTTGGCGGCGGCGAAGCGAAGGTTGCGGAGCTGGGAAGACGACCTCGGCGGCGGCGATGCGGGCTTCTCCGGCGAGAAGAAGTGGCTCGTTCGACGCGGCTTGGCGGAAGGTTACTCCAGTGACCTTGGCGACGGCGGAGAAACCGTGGCAAAGCAAGCGGCGAAAAACAATGGCGGCACAAAAGAAGCAACTTCTGGCGAGCTCGTGACGGGCGCTAGAGGGGTCTCGGCGTGCGTGCTAGGAGTCAAAGACGCGGGCGAAGGCCTCGCACGACGCCTTCAGCGGGACTTAAGGGCTGCCTCGGCGTGCGCGAAACGGCGGCGGAAGTCATGGCCATCAACGCCACGTCTCTCCGATGATCTCGCGGGGGGCGACGGCGTGGCGCGATCTCGTGCGTTCGTGCGGTGATGATCCGAAGGCTCACGCGCCGCGGCGACGTGGCACACGCCACGAGCGCGCGATCCGGATCGGACGGCTTGGCTAAGCGGCGCTAGGGTTTCGGCGAAGCGGCTGCGTGGGCGAGTCACGAGCTGGGCGAGCACGATCTTGGGCGCCAATGATTTTGGCCTGACAACGCTCGGGATTTTTAAATCCTTTTCGAATAAAAATAATTCGGGAAATTAGTTTTGGCCAAAGAAAGTAGTAAAAATATCTGAAAAATTCCAGAAAAAATTCTGGAAAATACTTTGAGATGTCTGGGACTCCATTAAAATATTTTCAATAAAACTTTGCAAAAACTTTTCCTTTATTTAATTGGTTTTCAAGAAAGGCTATATTTGAATAATTCCAAATAAATTTCAATAATTTCCAAAATTTCTCAAAAATAAAAAAATACTTCAAATTTTAAATTAGAGCAAAAATTAGGGTGTTACAACCGACCAAGTAGGAGTGGTAGAACCACTCTAGCGGCACTACTGCTCACACCTTCGGTAGCACCGGCCACAAACTCCGAGCAAAAACACATTCTCTAGAATAAAGCTAACGACAACTAGGTCTTGGTACTACCGACCTCCAGTAGTATCGCTTAAACCTTCGGTAGCACCGGCCTCAAAGGGGCGGTAGTACTGACCCAGCGGTACTACCGGCCTCAACACGTTGGTAGTGCCGGATTTCCAGAAAACAAATAGATTTCACACAGAAATATTTTCTTTTTAAATCAAGATCTAATAAAGATTGATTTTTTGAGCTATGTGATGATCAACACATGATCAAGTCAAGTTGCAAAACACATTTGCAAACCCTATTCACATGCTCCAAAGAATCGCATTAAACTCCAACTTATTTGCAAAACACATTTGCAAATAACCCAAGAACCTATGAGATCAATCCTCTCAACCATGTGATGATCAACACATGATCAAGTCAATTTGCAAACCCTATTCATATGCTCTAGGATCGAAACCCATAACCTCCAGCTCATTTGCAAAACACATTTTGCAAATAACAAATCAACCCACTTAAAGGCAAATCTCGAGTCATGTGATGATCAACTCATGCTCAAGTCAATTTGCAAACTCATTTGCAAACCCTATTCACATGCTCCAAGCTAAGACTCAATAAAACCAATATTTTGTAAAAACTCATTTTACGAACACAAAGCATAAACCTTTCTTAGCCTTATGATGATCAACACATGATCATGCCACAAGCTAAGACTCCGATGCATGAGCTCTCTATTTGCAATACATGCAAATATCTAGCTCCATGCAAATAACAACCATTAAAATCAAGTTGCATGAGCTCTCTCTTTTTGCAACACATGCAAAACTTAGCTCCATGCAAAAACAACTTAAATCAATTTGCATGAGCTATCTCCTTTTTGCAACACATGCAAATCCATAGCTTCATGCAAAATCCAAATCAATTAAGATTCAATAAGAAGCAAGCATGAGCTCCCTTATTTGCAACACATGCAAATACTTAGCTCATGCAAAATCCAAATAAGAGAGTGAGCTAGAGTGAAACGGATTAAGTTTATCAATATATGATGAAACTCAAGCTAAATGACTCAACCCCTCTTAATAGTACATCACTAAACTAGAAACCCGATCTCTCAACTAAACACCGAGACCGGTAAAAGACTAGGGACACATCCTTAGCCTATCTACTTATACATTTGCCGCGCGCAACTACTTGGAGCTTTTATGATGTTTAATTATCTTCTCTCTAAGTTGGGTTCTTTCTTCTTGTTCATCAATTCATGGTGAACTTCCATTTTTTTCTCTTCACTTCGGGATCTCTTAAAGCTCATCAACACATGATGACTTCTTCTTTCTGATTCTTTATTATCGTTGGACTCAATCTACTTCACAACTCATGAAAGATTGTTAGTCCAACAAACATGGTTGTCTCAATCATCAACTGCACTCCATTAACACGTAATGGATGCCCCAAGATCGATTGAGCACAACCCAAATCAATTTAAATGATTAATTGTGTCTTGAGTACTTTGATGCAACTAATGCTTTATTATACTCAAGAACTTTCTGTTTGTCCTTAATCAATCGAAGGAACACCACTCAACACATGATGAAACGTTCTTTGATGATTAAAAGATAAGCGAATCTCAATTTAAATAAAAATATGAGTATATATAACTACATAAGTTTCATATACTCGATTTGATGGAAAGTAATGATCCAATATATTGGAGTGATGGAAAGGGATCAATACTCTTGAGGCCATCAACTATAGAATAAACTCCATTAAATATATGCATATAAATAATTTAACTTGGAATCAATAGCACATAATCAATATTAGATAGCATTTGAGTTTATCCTATATTTGCAAAAGTATATTACAACTATATAAGTTATATATACTCAAAGGGTAGTTTCAAAGTCTTGATCATTTATATTATTTGTCAAGAAGATATGGATCTATACAATTGAAACATCAAGTTAAAGAACGAACTTCCCCTAGATGTATGCATTCATGTAATATGGATTTACAAATATAATGCACATTTTGAGGTTTAAACTAATAGAAGAGTTCATCCTTTAACTTGAATCCAAAGTATGAGATAGGATAATAAAATAAATACGAGTGCATACCTTGAGTTTTTATTTTTCATCTAAATTTGAGACTAATAAGAATAAAGCTCGATAATCATGTTAGTATCATGATCATTAGATTGTCATTAAATAATAATTAAGCATTAATCTAAAACCAATGGAGCTTAACCTTACAATCTCCCCCTTTTTGGTGATTGATGATAAATCCTATATTAATTCCACATTTGGATGAAAAACAATGCATAAGGGGGTTTTGAAGATCAAAATTGAATAACATAATAAATTTTTTAAATTTTGTATCTCCCCCTTTGGCATTAAAATAAAACTCTCCCTTTTTGGCAAATAGAACAATTAAACACAAAGGAGGGAATCTTCACAAACTTCTCCCATAAAATTCTTTCCCTTTAACTAATAAGCTCTCCATCAAATTCTCCCTTGTTAAATCATCATTCCAAATGAGGGAATTAAGCACTCACACATTCTCCCCCTTTTGGCATTAAACATCAAAAATGGAAAACCAATCCAAAAGGAGGTCTTTTGAATATCAAAGATACCACTTGGAAGATCGAGTGCCAAATGAAAGAGTATAGAGCTTGAAAAGGGAAGTATTAGAATTTAGGTCATAAAAGAATTTGAAATAAAATCATATGACCTTTCCATGGAATTTTGGTTTTAAAGATTTTAATTATTTTAAATGAAAACCAATATTTTTGCAAGCTTTTGAAATATGGCTTAAAAGAGTAAACCACTTGAAAAGAGATATATTTAGAGTTAAGCACGAAAAAGATTATTTGAAATACATTCAAATAATACTCCTCATTTTATTAGGCTTTTCAACATTACATCATGACTCATTTTATTAAAGTCCATAATTTGCCTAATAGGGCTCAAACGAGGAATCCATTAAAAAATGATTCAAATTTTCAATAAAACCATTTGAATGAAAGATTTTCAAGATTTTAAAAAATGAAATCGATACCACTTGAGAAATAAAGATACCAATTAAAAAATGATCTCAAGAGGCTTGATTGAAAAACCACTTGAAAGATAAGTATTGACAAATAAAATTTTGAAACCAAAACTCAACATGATAACTATTTGTTTTTGCTATAGATTCTTCAAAAGCTGATATGAATTGTGGCTGTAGAGAAACTGATTCTGGATTTTTGGATTGCATTTGGTAGGTAATTACATAGAACTTTCAGTGGCATTCTTATATTTGTATTCCTCATAATCCACAGAAGCACATATGAAATAGATTGTAGATTCTAATGTATATGGGTGGGCAGGATTATGAGAATCGATTCCTAGAATCAAATTGTTTGTTTTTGTTTCAGCTTTTGGGGCCAGAATCCAGAATCCATAGTGTTGGCGTCAAAAACTTGATGTAGGGTTTCTGACAACAGCACACCAGACGAACACCTGGTTCAGAGCGTGCCAGTCGATTTGACCGTAATCGACAAGGTAAAATATAAAATTCACTCAAAGCCGACCGTTAAGATCAATCGGCTTAAACTCAATCAGCTTGAAGCCGATCAAGATCAAAGTATCAGAATAGATCTAATTAGCCGATTAAGGCTAATCAGAGGATAAAATTCTCTCAAAGCCGATCGTAACGATCAATCAGCTTAAACTAAATCAGCTTGAAGCCGATCAAGATCAAGGTAACGGGATAAATCTAATTAGCCGATTAAGACTAATCGAGGATAAAGGCGGTCGATTACAAGAAGGCGATGCGCAACAAAATCGAATAAATCAAACACGGCGTAATTTGAAGAAGATCAACAATCGGCGATGCGCAACTTTATTGATCAAGATCGAATTACAAAGACTAAATTACAAGAACTACTCCTAGTCGACGGAAAAGTAGATGAAAAGTAGACGCGAATTGGTTGGTTGGCTCTGGGCAGCTTTTCTGATCACCTCTCGACCTCTTTTATACCCATTGGCCGATAGAGTCCTGGTACAACACGTAGGAATAGAATCCGTATCGGTCTCTATTTGGATGGTGCTTTCTTTAACAACCTGTTTCGTTTCCAAATATCTTGATACGTTATCCCAATCATATCTTGTTGATCTTGGACTGCTGATTTTGACCTTATCTGCCAAATTTTGGTGCAAACACATAGCAAAAACAAACAATTCCTAAGTATCTTTATAATTCTCCGCTTGATCCAAGGTGTTTTATTTAAGATTAATAACAATCAAAAGTTAACAATTAATTGGTTGGGGTGCACCAGGTCCCGATAGCGCAACTTCCAGGCGACATGCAAGGGCCTCAGTGGCCAGCCACTGTAATGAATTTAATATCAAAGTGGAAGCTTTGACCTCAGATATTAAACTAATAAAACATATACTACATTTGATCTTAGGCGTATATATATAAAAATACCACGTGAATGAGAGGGGATGTTCTTTTACTATGCAAAACTCATGGAAACCATATTTTAAAAGTTTTAAATAATTTCAAGAATAATACCGCATGTAGGGGAGGGGATGTTCTTTTACTATGCAAAACTCATGAAAACCATATTTTAGAAGTTTTCAATAATTCCAAGAAAACTACCACATGTAGGAGAGGGGATGTTCTTTTACCATGCAAAATTTCAGGACCAAACTCAATCTCATTTGTAAGATATAAAATAGAAAAATTCTTAGTAAGCAATGATTTGTCATTATTCATGTAGGATTTGTCTTCTACACTTCTAGAAAATGATTTTGAGTTTGATCCTAAAATTTTGCATGGTTAAAAGAACACCATCTCCGGAACATGTAGTATTTTTTTAGATTTTTTAAAACTTGAAAGACACGGTTTTTATTATTTGCATTATTTAGGTGGTTTTCACAATATGTACACCCATGGTCAAAAGGGGTATATGGGCTGAGAAAGGTATGCTTCGGGACAGAGCACGGGATGGCAATCAGACGCGGTGGGCATGAGTAATGCTTGCTCAAACTTCCCCTTTGGCATGACCGCAAAGACCGACAGCCGAAGAACCTCTCCTATACCTGCACACATGGGTACCCGATATGCCGCCCACCACCACTCAATCAGCACGTCACCATAGCACAAAACCAATGAACACAACAGACAAGAAAAATTGTTCAAATTCAACAATTCAACAAATACATGTGACAATTCAAGATCAACAATTACGACATAGAACCATAGTTCACAATAAAATAGATTTAGTTTTGACAAGAGTGGAACACAAGAGAAAAGTTCAAATTCAACAAATGAATGAAGACAAGAACACAAGCACCAAGGACATTGAACAAGGTGCAGCAGCCGCCTGCCGGTTTGCTAATAAGAGTTGACAATTAAACAGCTCATCGGGTTGACTACTACTTCCGGGAGTTGCCATTTGAGAATCATGTAAAACTCACAAACCTGAGAGTGTTCAACAAAAATCACAAGGAATAAAGCGCATTTGGGAGGGAGTAAAAGAAAAAATGAACCTGGTTGCGGGTGAAATGGCCAGATAATGATGAAAGGAGTTGGGCGGGGCGGTGAGCTAATGACCGCAAGGGAGGAGGGACCGAGGGATTCGGCTGAATCGGTGACCTCAAGGGTGAAGGAGGCACCGAGGGAGTTGGGGGAGTCAACCCCATCGGCGTGAGAGGATGGCAGCTGGTGGAGAGGATGGCAGCTAGTGGGGAGAATGGGAGATACAAATACGGGAGATAGACAAGAGGAAGAGGCTACGCATTTGGAGTGGAGTGGGGGAAGGCCACCAGGCTAGAGGGGTGGTCTTGCACTAAGACTAGAGTTTTCTCCGGAGAACCCCCTCCTATCAAAGAAAAGTGCGAAGTAAACGAGCGAAGCAGGCACCAATAGAGCTCACCAACAGAGGATTACCCTTGTCTCCATGTCCGTGGCAAAGAAAGCCCCCTCGCTCGACCGACTCCCCCACCATGACCTAGCAATGTGGTATTATTCGAACGAAGCGGAGTCCTTGGCAAGTGGCAAGCTAAGAAAGAGATCTAATGTAGCTGTAGATCGACTGCAACTTTAGCAGTTACAGATCGATCGTTGGGTCAAACAACAATGGTTCATATTTTTAGTAGTACTGTAGCTGAGCACTACCGAACGATCTAGATTGTTAGTTGTTTGGATGATCTGCTCAGCCATGGCCCTTATCTGCTCTTGCTCGAAGGATACTCATGAGTCATGCCCGCTTAAGGTCCTGTTTGGTAGAGCTCTAGATTCTGGTTTTACCTCAGATCTGAATCTTGTAGGCTAAAATAAATAGAATTAAGTTTATATTTTTAGTCTAAAATTAAATAAAATGACCTACCTAAACACTCTTAATATACCCACAGATCCAGCTTCGCGGATCTGTGGAGCTACAAATACCCAGCTCCATTAGATCCATGAATCTGGTGAAGCTGGAGTCGTACCAAACACGCCCTAAGTCATACTCATAGCAACTCTATCCGGCAATCTGGGGCTCTGGGCTGAGTTTTCTGTTGGCCTAATAGGAAGCGAAGCTACCATCATCCCATGTGCTTCGACGGCCCAGTAACACGGCTAGGATTTCGCGATCCCCGTCTCTCTCTCTCTCTCTCTCTCATGGCTGAGCCGCCGCCGCCGCCGCCGCCGCCCGCGCAGCAGCAGATGCCCGCGGGGGCCGTATGCGACGACATGATGGCGTGCGTGGCGGCGCTGGAGGCCGCGCTGCTGCCCTGCCTCCCCGCGCGCGAGCTGCAGGCCGTAGACCGCTCCCTCCAGTCCTCCCACCATAGTACGTGGAACCGACCCATAATCCCCTGTCCTCTCCCCACCGCCGACCTCCGCTCCGCATGGTTTTGTCGCCGGCCAAGATTCGTCCTGTTTGGTTGGTCTCCGGCGCTTCGCGCGCAAGGTGTTCGTTGTTTTGCTTACAAGATAGGGGTGGTGCTCATCGTTCGTTCTTGCGGAAGCTCGCGCCTTGCCTGCGCATGAGCACTTTAAAGTGCTGAGATTACTGGAAATTGCATCTCTGTAGTTTAACTTGTGTTAATGGTGCCAAATTTGAGACGATGACTGTGTTTTTTGCTGTCGGTTCCATGTCGAGCAGTTGATGTTGAGAGGCACGCGAGGGATTTCGTGGAG
The DNA here is from genome assembly GCA_036346275.1 of Otatea glauca. Taxonomy (NCBI): domain Eukaryota; kingdom Viridiplantae; phylum Streptophyta; class Magnoliopsida; order Poales; family Poaceae; genus Otatea; species Otatea glauca. Next base: position 27,743,100 of record CM070720.1, read on the forward strand.
GCTTCCAAGAAGCTCCAGTCTTACTTCATCAGCCTGCAGCGCGAGGACCAGCCATCCACAGAAGAAATGCTTCGGAAGGTACATTCAACAGCAACTTGATCTGGAAATCACCTCATCTTTGTCCAACACTCCAACTGCAAGTGGAGTACATGCGTACATTGGTTTTGCTAGATGCTGTGGGTTAGGACTTAGGTGTGTGGGCAATGGTGATTTTGTGCTTGGGTTGGGGTGGTGTTCTGGGCTATAGGGAGCAACCTATAGCTGTTGTGGGATCGTTGCCAGGCCGATGGACTGGAGCAGCATACTATCGTAGCAGCATCGTAACGGAGGTCACTAGTGTTCACTGAGAGCTGAGGGATAGCCAGGGAGAGGGTAGTGGAAAAGAAGGTGAAGAATTTTGGGAAAGAAAGGGTTTGGTTTTTTTTTTATTGCTAGTGAACTAGTAATCCTGAGTCTTGACATGAGTTGATCGACCCTAAATCAACCCCTTATTGTTACTGCTAGTTTTTCGGAATAGCTAATTAAGTATCACCTTTCAGGATGCGGCTCCTCTGACTTAGCAGAGGCAAGTCACAGCGTGCCGTTCCTCTAACATGCACCCTCCATCTACATCCAAAGCTCGTTGTCTGTCATCCCCACTTCTCAGATCTTGACCGCTACCTATTTGCTATCAACCAATGTACCAGACTCCTATCGTCTTCCTCCATTAGAAGGGGAGAACACCAGGAGAACTTGACGCTTGGAGGTACAATAGGAGCATATCTTCTACGCTTCCCTTACTGGTAGAAGCTAGGAAATATTCATATATGCAAAAACCCTGAACAAATTTAGAAATGCTTTCACTCGTTAGTGCCGCATTATACTCCTGCCGTTCTTTTTTACGTGACCTTTTTGACTTTTGATGGTCAATAAGATGCGGCTTTGACCCTTACTTTTTTATAACTTTATTAAGATGTACTAGAAAAATTATAATACAATGAAAGTATTTTTACAACACGGAAGAGCTATTCTGCACCCTAGCGTAGAATAGCTTATTCTACGTGTCGGCCAGATGAGTGCGCCCAACCCACCCCACATGTGCCCACTTTGTGTGGAGACCTATCCAACTAGTGACCAACCAACTAACAAATATGGTTCCCTTGTCTCTACTAGAATCTTTTTTCCCCTGATTTAGCCATAGCTTTTTATTGGTAGCTCCGATTCATGAACTGTTTTCACCGGTAGCTTACTGATGACTAGAGGAACATAATGATATGTCTCGCCAGTAAACACTAGATGAATGAGAGTTTACACCAATTTACTGAACGCACTGTTAAATTTACTGTCACACCTCGCCGTGGCACATGATGGCTATGTGATAGCGGGAACACAAAATGGACCAAATTTACTGCCAAATACATTCTAATTTATTGGACGCACTATTAGATTTTACTGACGCACCTCGCTATAGCACATGATGGCCGTGTAATAGCGACAATACAAAATAGACCAAATTTACTATCAAATGCATTCCAATTTACTGGACACATTGTTAGATTTTAACGCCACACTTTGCCATGGCACATGATGGCCGTGTAATAGCGACAATACAATATAGACCAAATTTACTGCAAAATGCATTCCAATTTACTGGACGCGTTGTTAAATTTTACTGTCGCACCTAGCCGTGGTGTATGATGTCCATGTGATAGGCAGTAAAAAATGGATTCTACATTTACGTCCAAATACATTCCAATTTATTGTCAGTCTGAGCACGGAGGAGCAAGTGGAGAGAGAAAGATGTGTTGATTGCAAACTTTGAACGACAATATCTCCTAAACCATTTATCCTATTTAGAATCCGGTTGAAGTGTTTTGCTCGAAAAAATGTGCTAAACAAAAAGAGATAAATGATGAATATATTTTAACGTTGTAAAAAATAAGTACTACATACAAAGTTCGAATTTATTGTACCTAAGTCAGAAAATTACTACATCGTTTGAGCACGAAAATGGTTGATGGTTGAAAGAGTGGAAGGTGGTGGGTTTTCTTTTACCAGTTTTTGACAAAGCTGAGATGTGGGTTTTGACCGATGAAAGGCGGTGGAGCTTAGAATAACCTATTCTACGCTTAGGTGCAGAATAGTATATATATTATGACAAATCTAATCATATAATTTCATATAGCCAATCTAGATAGTTCTAAACCGGTACAGATTCTAGGACGTCAAATAAAAAAGAACGGAGGGAGTAAAAGAACTTCAATTCTGCAATCAAGAGTCAAGACACATCTCTTTTGATCAGTACATGTAATATATTGATTTGTAAATAGAAAGTTTCAACCAGTGTGTTAGTTCTGCATTGTTTTGTTGATTTTCTTTCTCCAAACTGGAATTCACAATGTAGAGCCTTGTATATAGTTGCTGGAGAATTGCCATGGCTTCTAGTTCCTTGGCTAACAACGCTACTGCATCATACGAACCAACTGCGGCCTTGACCAATGACTCTGCATTTCTGCAAATGATAAAGAGTTTGATGGAGAGGTGAAATGAAGGTCTTCTATTTGGTTGTTGGTGCTCAGTCCAAGAGGCAACTCAAGGAGTTGGTATAGATAGATGGTGGATATTGGGGGGAAGGAACACTCTCACTTTCCTCTATGAAGTCAGACAATCCGCGTCCCACCTTTCACTATAATCAACATTTAGTGGTATAGGTTGCATTATAAAAACTGCTTTCATTCTAGTCCAACCTCACTTCTGCACTAGAAATGGGTAGAAATTGAAGAATATCAAGGAATGCTTTTGTTCTGCTCTAACCTCACCTTTGGAACAATTGGAAACTTTTCATGCACTTGTTTCTTCTGTAAAATTTCTTGGAAGCAATTGAGAGAAATCATATATTCATATGTGCAAGTCACAAAGCTTAATTACTTGTGTTAATATGTTTACTTTGCAGGAGATTACTGTAATGGAGGTAGAACTCAAGACCAAGTCTGAGCTTATTGCCAAGCATAAGAAACTCATCCAAGGGTGGCAGAAAGAGCTGAAGGACCAGCTGGGCAAGCACATCACTGAACTCGAAAGAGTGTGACTCGTCAGTCTATTTTTCGATTTTCCTTTGTAGGAAAACATGAACTCTAGGTGACCGAATGTTAGGGTTATGCCTTGGAAATTTGTGTACATCAAGCAGACAACCCACCGCAACAAGCTTTTACTTAGGGCATCTCCAAGAGCTTACCTATACCCGTTTCTTATCTGAGAAAATGAGGAACGGCTAGTACAGTATCGCAAAAATTTGCTCCAACAGATTACGCATCTTCTTCCCTATCTTTAGGGATAGGAGAGAGAATCCTGAAATCTCAGGATTCTCTCTCCCTTCCCTATCCCGGCGGAGGGAGCAACGGCCACTTGGTCCCGCGCCCGTGAGGACCCCCGCTCGCGCCCTGGGGGAGGCTTCGCCCTGTGCTTCGTCCCGTGCTCCGTTCGCTACTCCGTCCCGCGCCGTCGAGGAAGCTCGGCACCGGCCCGCTGCTCGGTCTGCACAACCTTGGTTATCTTCCCACATGGCCAGAGCCGCCTCCGTATTAGTAATGCCCAACAAACAACCATGGTTGTGAGGTCGATGAGTACGATGTCACTGCTCTCCAGAACCCTCCTCCGCACCACCTCCACCACAAGAGTCCTCGAACCATCCGCAAGAACCACGCCTCGAACCGCCCGAGTCGAATCAAGAACTGCGTCGTCGGCCACCACCACCACTACCACGGGAGATCCGGGCCAAGATCCGGCGGCGGTGGCGTCCATGGACTCCCTGATCAAGGTGGTGTCCCACCTCGGCGGCGGGGCTGCTCACCAAGACGCCTGCGTAGAACCGAACCAGCATCATCTACAAGTTCGCCACCGACCACATCCTCCGGGAGCAATACCGGGACCCCTGGAACGAGGTGCGCTTCGGCAAGCTGCTCGAAGACCTCGACGCACTCGCCGGCACCATCGCTGTCAAGGTACTACAGTGTCCAATTGTTCGATCTATCTTGTGTTTGTGTGGATTGCAATCCGGGATGGTGATGCAGTTACGCTCCCTGTATGTGTCAATCCTTTACCTGCATCAGTCAAAAACTTGAGAATATTGCCTGGATACTATGCAATGTCTTTGCAACGGTGATAGTGGCTTTCTGAGTGTGGTTGGGTCCAGAGATATGATATTGTGTATGTTGCGGTTGTGGTGATAAAATCTTTTAGGGCCCCAAAGAAATTATGGGCTTATTCTTCGTAACAATATAGCTGGTTCACTGTCATAGCCACAATTAATTGACTGAACAACAGAACCGGCACTATCTATATACTACCTCAGTAAGTAGAAGCCAAAATTTTGGGAATCTGTTGTTTCTTGGTGCTCATTGAAATATTGGGGTTTGATCGATACAATTCTTCTCATAAAGCTTGCAAACGGTTTAGGTTCTAACAACTGAGATGTATGATCCCTCCTAATGTAGTCTTTGGTGCCAGAAAAACATCCCGTTGTCACAAAGCCCACTTCATGAAGTGGAGGTAAAGCACTAGCAGTCCAACAAATAAGACAGGTCTGGTGTAACTGTGTGTGGATTAGTGATCTGAATTTTCTCGATTTGTGTACAGGGCACCTAGATCCAGGCCACCATGTTCAATTAGGTTGCGAAGAAGTTTTATCCGATATTTGAGCCAGGGAAGGTCTACTACATCTGCAAAGGATCGCTTAGAATTGCCAATAAGCAGTTCAAGATAGTCCAGAATGACTATGAGATGACCCTGAATGATAATGCTGTTGTTGAAGAGGCTGAGGGGGAAACTTTTATTCCACAGGTGCAATACAACTTCATCAAAATTGATGAAAGTTCACAGGGATGTTAAAGTAGCAAACATATTACTTGATGAAAGTTTTTAAGCAGTTGTTGGGGATTTTGGATTGGCAAAACTTATTGACCGATAAGAATCACGTGTTACTACTGCAGTTCGGGGCACTATTGGTCATATTGCTCCAGAGTATCTCTCGACAGGGCAGTCTTCAGAAAAGACCGATGTGTATGGGTTTGGTATTCTACTGTTGGAACTGATTACTGGACCTAAAACCTTGAGCAATGGGCATGGCCAATTTCAGAAGGGGATGGTTCTAGATTGGGTAATTTTTTTGGTGCATCTTTATACACTATTGAGTATTCTCTGTATTAAACACCCAAAACTGTTTCTCCCATTCCTTCGTAATTGTAGTCAAGTGGTCCTCCATCCCGCTCATCTTCAACTATCATGTTATGCATGATGACACATGCTGTCATGATATCTCTTAGCGTTTGTTGATCCCAGAAACGTGCTGGACCTTAAACAATTGCAAAACGAGCTTGCAGAACTCCAAAGGCTTGTTCCACATCCTTCCTAGCTGCCTCTTGAGCTTGGGCAAAATATTTCTTCTTATTCCCTTGGGGAGCTGGTATTGTCTTCACAAATGTTGCCCATACAGGATATATCCCATCTGCAAGATAGTACTCCATTGTGTAATTGTGACCATTGATAGTATAACTCACTTTCGGCGCTTGTCCTTCTGCTAGCTTTGCGAAGAGAGGGGAACGGTGAAGAACATTAATATCATTGTGAGATCCTGGTAAACCAAAAAAGGCATGCCAAATCCATAGATCTTGTGAAGCAACGGCTTCTAGAATTATTGTTGCCTTGTGTGCATGCCCAGTATACAATCCTTGCCATGCTGTAGGGCAATGTTTCCACCTCCAGTGCATGCAATCTATGCTTCCAAGCATTCTAGGAAAACCTCTTTCCTCACCGATTGCAAGTAATCTAGCAGTATCATTCTCATTTGGAGATCTCAAATACTTATCTCCAAAGAGGACAATGATAGCTCGCACAAACCTTTTAAGACTCTCTATGGCAGTACTTTCTGCAATCCGTAGACAATCATCAATAGCATCTGTTGGTACTCCATAAGCTATCATCCGGAATGCTGCAGTTACCTTCTGTAAAGAAGATAACCCGAGAATTTCAGCACAATTCCTTTTTTGAACAAAATAATCATCATGGGCTTCTATAGCATGCAATATGCGAAGAAATAGATGACGACTCATTCTAAACCTGCGCCGAAAAGAAGAATGAGTCATAGACAAGATGATCAACAAAAAATGCAAAGAATTAAAATATTTCTCATCGTAAACCTGCGGCGAAAGAAGGTTGGGCCGTACACCGGAGGATCAGCGAAATAGTCTCGGTACAGCCTAGCATGCCCTTCCTCTCTATTGCGATGTACGTATTGATGGCCAAAAATAGAACCTCCATGGCGTCGAGCATTCACACTCTCATCTTGCTCCTGTGCTAGGTATGCTACTGTAATAAGAGATTCATCGTCGTCATCCGACGATGAGTCTTCTGAGAGGAAATGCTGAACTAGGTTCTGACGACTCATTGAGATATGCTAGACAGTGAACATTCAGAAATGGGCAAGGTTTGAAAGTGCAAATGGCTATGTATATATAGCCTAAAAATATAGCCGTTACAAAATAACCGTTATAATATAGACGTTGCAATATAGCCGTTACGTTCACCGTTAGAATAAATTTTAAATTTTAAATTCCCGCAATTAAAAATAGCCGATCAAATTTTTCCTGGAAAAAAAACATGGCTCATATGACGGTTATGAAATATCATTATAATATAGGAGAGAGAAAATAGAGAGTGAGATATAGGGAATGCTGTTGGAGAGGGAAGAGATATAGGGAAAGAATTTTTTTAGGGAATTCTGTATATGGGGATATAGGGATCCAGATTTAGGGAATGCTGTTGGAGATGGCCTTAGGATCTAACTAGTCATGTGAACAGACAATTGCTCTTTAATGTTGGGCCCGTTAAAGTGCTCCTATCAATGTCCGATTCTTGTAGCTCGTTTATGATTAATGCAGCGGTATCTTGAATTCTTGTGTGCTCCTCAATTTGTTGTGTTCGTGTGAATCATGTTGATCCTGTGAGCTGTTTGAACAAATACGATGATAAAATTGAACGACATAAGAGAAGATTAGCATGGCCCTTTGCAAGAATGAGAACTCCAAATTGTGTGTATTCTTGAAAAAAGGAAATAACGAAGATGTTTGACGATGTGGAGTTCAGGCCAAAATTGTCTTTTACCAGTTTAAGAAACTCCTCTACTTGCCTCGGTCCTTTTGGATTGCCTTCATTCAGTATGAGAATTTTGAAGTGCAAGAAAGTCGCCAGAATGGATGACCATCAATAGATCACAAGGCTTTGTTATGCTCACAAGATGATTCATATTTCAGAACACTGAGGTCGGTACAACGATGTAGATTGGTTAAGTTACCAAGACTCATGGAAACAATGTGATCATGACCATACAGGACTAACTGGAATATAATACATGACTGAAAAAATAGTTCCCATTTCACCTCAGTTCCAGAAACACGCATTAACGCAACTGTGCAGTAAATCTAACAGGAATATCCAGGCTGTAGACTACCTAAAACATGAAAAATCTGCCAATTGTGCAAAGGTTGGTCTACAACATTCATTCGCCAAGTCAATACAACTCAAAAGCTCTCTACTTCTTCGCATACGTGATAAGCATTTGGTTATCTGTTGAAATTTCGAAGCCCTGAAGATGGTTCATGGCTGCAGTGGCCTGCCCATCGTCTCCATACTCCACAAAAGCAATTCCGGGCTTTGTTTCGACCATCCTCACTTCCTTGAATCCTGGGAGCTGGCAGAAGAGCATCTGCAGCATCATAGGGCTCGTCTCGTGTGGGAGATTCTGGACAAAGAGGATGTTGTTTGGTACAATAATCTCTGGCATCATGACCTTCTGTCCCCCAGCAAAAGGTAGCTGAGAGAGCTGTACAAAAAATAAGACACATAAATTGAGGGCATCATCTCAAGCAAGTAATGAGCTGACGGAAAAAATGCACCACAAAATAATAACACAATTAAACATGACAGCATGCTCATTGTACCAATGGTAGTGGGTATTATATCTTATACTGTTACGTGACAACTACTCCCAGCTTTTAGTTGTGGCTACATGTTCCCACCTAAATCTCAAGTTATTTCTCACCGCTAATTCTTAGCATTTTGAATGGCAAATCATCATAACATAATTCTGCAAGGAGAATCATCGACTCATGCACACACATGCAAACTTTGTTCCCTGTATAGAATGAACTAAGATGAGTGGAGCTTGGCGTCCATGCTCAAATATATGCAAAAGCAGGGTAGAGCACAGAACATGGGCCAAATTCAATACACATATATGACAGCTCACTGAAGCACCAAGGGCCTACTTAGTCAAATATCTTGTATGCCCAACATTTTATGTAGCAAATGCAAAACAGTGAAGAAGAAACACGATTCTAATAAACTCCACAGTACTTACCGGAGGAGCACCATAAACACCAGGGTAAGCATTCACACCTAAGCCAACTTGACTAACATCATGGTGCTGCTCACGTTTCTGCTTCTTTTCAGCTGCATTATTCAAGAACAGGCAAATTAACAAGGCTTGCTCTCAAAGACAAAAAAGCAAGTAAATCTGCCATAAGCCCATAAGTATAACTATCATGAAAAAGTTCCTCCCAGTGAGTAGTAATTCTGTCGACAAAGAGCTAAAGTGTGCAATGCTACATCTGGTGCATTGAACAGATATGATCTCAGGTTTGAGAGACAGCCTGCCTCGTTGATCCGAATACTTCATATCTAACAAATATTCACAGAATAAAGCAGGATGAGACAAGGGCACTTGTCAAAATTCATTAAGGAATGAAATAGTTCTTAAGACAATTTTGAAATTCTATAAATAGGTGAATGCATCTATTGATCAGGGGTAGCAAAATTGCATGAATAGTTACCAGGAATACTGACCAACAGCTTCAGCATTGAATCAGGGACCACAAAAAACGTTGATGCTATGACTATTTCAACATTTACATGCCAGTATCATGTCTAACTACAGTACAGGTACAAAGAGAACATGAGAGTGACACTGATAACTCCTCAAGCCTATTTATTAGTCTGCTAAACACCAATCCATGAAAGAGAGACCACCTTCAGTACATCTTTCAATTGTTCTTTACGAAATACACCAACAGTATACAGTGTTAACATGTGTGTGATAACCCGAGGGGTTATCAGTTTAATCAAAGAATTAATTAAACTTTAAAAGCAATTAGGCAAGATAATAAATTGTAAGGATCAGAGAGTGCCGTCAGTCCCGCAGTGAAAGGTATCGCTCATCGAGGTACCCGACCTGTCCGGGACCCAGGTGGCCCCTCTCGCTAGTTTTCGGGTTCATCATTCGGCGTTTTTAGACTTACCTGGTGCGATATGCGGGTATCGTTAGCAAAATGCATAGAGGATGACCGTAATGCCATTAAGAGCAATAGAAGCCAGTAAAGACCCAAGGGCAGGATGGTCATTAGCCAGTGCTGCCAGGGCATAAAGCCAGCCGAGAGCCAACCAGAACCCAGCCAAGCCTTTGCTGTCTCCCAAGCCCCAGCACACAAATCGAGCATCACAAGCGGCACAGCCGAAAGCCCCAAGCAGCAGCCAGTGCTGGTGTTCATCCAGAACACCAAGCACACCTCAAGAGCAAGCCAGCCGAAGCAAGGCGAGGAGAAGGGAGATCCTCCAGAAGAAGAAGTGGAGGGAAGGTCGTCCAGAAGAAGAAGGCCGGAGGAAGATCACCCAGAAGAGGCGGCGACCAATTCCAGAAGTGAAGGGAAGGTTGTCCAGAAGCAAGAAGACCGGCTTCTCCTTCACCACCTCCAACCCATCAGCTAGCCTCATCCCCATCCGAACCCAGGTGCGCTGCTAACCCTAGAATAGTGGTAGCTACAGTGTAGGGTAGCATGTCCAGGGAGTAGATCAGGTAGCAGGCAACCAATGGGGTAGTGTAGGGGGTAGATCGGGTCATCCCCGTAGGGTTCTCAGTAGGTTGGGAGCTAACCCTAGGGGTAGTGTAGTATCTGTTCTTTTCATGTTTAGATCAAGCCTCCCAACGTTCATCATTGAACCCCAAACATCCAAAAGCATCAAGCATCAATCTTTCAAAGCAAAAATTGCAAGAAAATAAAATGTGGGTAGAAACCCTAGAACCAGTGCCAGTGGAGGAAGAAGAAGAGTGAGTGCTGCAAGCTCTTGCAAGGGAGCGAGCCGCGCCAGAGCGAGATCGCCTCGGCCGGTCGATCTTGGCCGGAGGAGAGGAGGTGTAGAGGAGGAAGCCGTCGAGGAGAAGAAGAGAGGAGGTGAGGGAGTATCGCGCGGGAGAGAACAGAGGCTTGGCCAAATCGCCAAGCCGGCGAAGGAAAGAGCGAAGGCCAGGTGACCAGGCCGAGTGGCCTTCGGCCAGAGAAGAGAGAGCAAAGGAAAGAAAAAGGAAGAAAGAAAGAAATTGAGAAGTAGAAAATAATCCGTGCCGCGAGCCACGTCGGTTTTTGGAATCGATTTGCGGATCGCGTAAAAATCACCAACTGATATTATCTAGTCAGCATCAATTAAAATCTGAACGGCAGATCATTAATCAGTTGGGCACCAAAATAAATAATCAAATCATGAGTGGCCTAGTTATAGTGTTCTGTTGTTTCAGGTCTCAACCTGAACCGTCCCGCCAATCAGAACCCACCTTCGAGCGAGGTCGGACCGACAGATTTTATTCCAGGCAAGATTCTTTGAACATCCTTTCTAAATGTTTTCGATGCTTTTTATATACCTAATTATGTCATCACTGCATGAAAAACTTAATTTCAAAATGGGATTGTGAATTGGAGTTGGATGGATGAGATGTTGTGGTATGTGGATGGAAATGGGTTGTGATGTGGAATTGGTCTGGTGAATTTGGAAATTGGTAATGTGATGTTGGAATTGGGAAATGTGGTTTGGAAATGGTGGTGTGTGTTAAGGTGTCCATGAATGGAGTCGTGGATGTGTAATAGAATTATGTTGGTGGGTGGGAAGCACATGGGAAAGGGTGGGGGGTAACCACGTCGATGGTGCTTTCTACATAAGTTATAATATAAGGATGAACACCTACACTCGGGCAATGAGCCGTAACTTGAGTACCAACCATAGCGAGATAAATCGCTGTCAGAAAAGGTTGTCCTATGAACGTATTATGATCTCCACATTGGGTAAGTTTTTATAGCCTGACTGGGGAATGCCGAATACCCAGATCAAGGTGTATGAGATGTTGTGAATGAATGATAAGGGCGCTATATTTGAAGCCAGTGGAGTACAGCCGGGAGGTACCGGTGTACAACTGCATTTTATTGCGAGCGGCGGGAAGCATATCCCCCTCGTACGAGTGGCGGGAGGTAATCCCCCTCGGGTGCAGGGTTGGAGATCTAATACTGGATTAGTGATAAACGTTCTGGAGCCTCTGTGGTGGAGGCCGTTATGGGTAAAGTGGTACGAACCTGCGCAGGGTCTAAAATCTTGAATTCAAGCCTGTCTCCTGGATTGGAGGCTACGGAAGCTAGTCTGTCTCATATACGAGTGCTAGTAGTTGAATTTCAAAGAATTAAAACTTCCAACCTTTAAAGAAAACCTAAAACTTAATTTTTATAAAACCTACTTGGGTGGAAGGAGAGAAAATCATCATGATGCATTTGATATATATATATATATAATGCTTGCTGAGTACGTTGTACTCACTCTTGTATTTCCCCCTTTTCTAGAAGAAGATCCTGATGGATCCGAATATGTGGAAGAGGATGAAGCCTACTCCCAGGATCAGTTTCAGGGTTATCAAGAAGATGGCTCGGAGGGCTATTACTATCCGGACTACTACCAGGAGTACTAGGAGTCTTTATATGCCTTATTATGCTTCTAGAAGGTATTTAGTGTGTGCAGCAGAGATGTGCGCTCTTTTCTTCAGATAAGGAAGTCTTTGTAATATTATGTACAGGACATATAGCCCTGCGTGGCTGGAAATGAATATATTGTCATTCAGTCTCTAATTATTGTTCTGCTGCAACATTCTGAACACGGCATAGTAGCCGGTAAAGCATCGGATTTTCCGATATTTTGCCGGTGGCTGTGCAAGATTCGCATAATTATCTTAGGGTAATGGCAGTGTTACTGTCGCTACCCTGGGCTAATTATGTGGGTCGCCGCAATGTGACAGACTAACTAATCATAAATCCTAATGCCTCCAAGTAAAAGGAAGTGGTATCTATGCAGATATGAATACATCAGTATGGAACAGATGATATCTAAGAAGACATGAATACATCTGCTAAACAATGAATGAAAGAGAAGAGACATGTTAACAAGCATGGCAGCATCTTACATTTCTCATCGTTCCTTTTCCTTCTTTCTCGAGGTACATAGGTGCCATCGGCTCTTGCTACAATATCCGACTTTGTCTTGGCATATTGAATTCTCTGAAGTCAACAACCAAGATTCCATGAGTAAAGCAAAACAATAGCATAGTTTTCTTGGAGCCAAAATGCAACAGAAATAAGCAGATAAAGCAACAGTTGTGATTCACATTGAGCTGACCGGTTTGATCAACTCGGGTATAGTTTTGGACCTTTTGGCTAGCTTAGACTTAAAGTCATACACAGAGTCGCGGACTTAATGTGCATATACCATATAAACCAAACAAGCTAGCTTACTAGAAAGGTCATAATAGTTGTTTTGGTAAACACATCTTACAATCTTTACAAGCAATGTCAATAAGCCTAAAATGCAAGTTTATCAGACCAGTCACAACAGTATGCAACAAAGGGCAAAGATACACATTTTTTTTTCTCAACATGAAATTCATAAATCGAATAAGCTTTCCCTAACTGCTGCTCACAGCTCCAAACTCACCATAGGTTTGTCATAGAAGGGAAAATCCTGCATCCTCTTTAGAGCCTCAGTTGCCGATGCAACATCTTCGAACACAACCCATGCTTGGCCTTTATGCTTCAAAGTCTTAAAAGCAAGCACGTCAAGAATCTTCCCAAACTGGGAGAAGACGGCATTGAGGGACTTCTTAAGTTCTGTAAGGATTTTAGCAGATTATGTTAAGCTGTATCATGAAGTTCAATTGAATATATGTAAAATAAAGGATAAAAATAAACAAGATTGAGCAGAAAACAGCAGCAGAAGAGAACAAACGCAATACTTCAAATTTGGAGATAAACTAGATCTGCAAAATGCACAATTGCTGATTTTTTGAGCAATCAGCATATTGGCCATGCAAAAGAAGATATATCATGAAATGGCAATGCAATTCCCAGTGCTACAGTGTTCCCTAGTCCCAATACAAGTTGCATAAGGCAGACCGAAATCTTCCCTATACAAGAATGGCAATGCATCCCATGTGTTACCAAAAGGTAATAATGACTTAAATCTTCCCCAATAGCAACACCTAATGGTAAGACAAAGTCACAAAACAAGATCACTATATTTCTTTGTTCCTCATTGCATTTTGGCGTAACGCTTACAGTCCGTCATCGATCTACATGCAGAAGACTCAAGACTGCAAGAGGTGTAACTCGCCTTTAGGACAAGGGCAATCGCATCTTCACCATTGAAATTATGAGACATGGGTCAGTATGAAACTACCTACGTTCCAAATTATGGCAAAAACCACAGCTCACTACATCAAACAACAGAACAAGAAAATTGCTGTGCCTAGAGCTTCATAAGGCTAAAGAGTTATCATCACTCATCAGATTAAGCACACCACCACTTCCCTTAACAAAGTACAAGGTAAACAACTAATCTGTACTTCCCAAGGCAGCACAGCAGCAGCAATCACTCTTTTTCCACTCAGATATCTGCAGCACCCATCCATGATTGGTTCCCATCACAAACCAGCCAGGCACAACACGCACACATTCTTTAAATAACACCAAGACGCACCAATGCCACGAAGCCGAGGTGTTTGACGATAAGCCAGGACAAGGGTCACTACGCCTAGAGTTTCTAGGGTCTTAGCTACCCGCATCTCCATATAAAAAACCACCAAGATTTCCACCGCGGCGCCTAGAGAAATGCCACAAAGCTGCAATTTTTCTACCCCCGGAACAACAGTGAACCAAAAATTGCAGATAAAATCCACCCTAGGGTTCAGAGAAGGATGCGCAAGGGAAGGGAGGGACCTTCGAGTTTGATCTTCTCGTTGAGGTTGTTGATGTAGATGGTGACGTTCGGCAGGATGCCATTCGCCTCCCCGCCGCCGCCAACCGCCGCCTCGCTGCTCATCTTCCCTCTCCTCTCCTGGCGCGGCGCTCGAGCTCGAGAGCTCTCTCTCTTGGTTCGTTCGTTTCCTCTCTCTTCTCTGCTCCTTTGCCGGGTTGGGCTTTCTTGTTGGTTTCAAATTTGGGCCTTGGACGGGCCGTGTTAGGTTGGGGCTCTCTATTGAATAATACTCCCAGCGTTAATTCATTTCTACGGATTGAGCTTTAAATGTTAATATTTTCTAATATATTTTACATAACTGGAAAATCTCTACTACTTCTAATTACGACTTGATGGCAGCGGTCCGTTCTCCATACCCTCTCTTTCTTTCTATTCGCTCAGCCCGCCCCCACCCCCCTTTTCTTTCTGCTCGCTCAGCCTTTCCTTCTCGCTTAGTCTTTCCTTCTGTTCACTCAGCCTTTCCTTCTGTTCGCTCAGCCCGCCCTCCACCTGATCCGGATTCTCTCTATTTTATGGAAATATTACTGATCACAAATCCTTAAAATGGAAGGATTTTATTCATCTCTTATAAATAAAAGAGTTTCCTCATCATATCCCACTTGGATGGAATGACATACTCACCATATCCCATAACATGAAAATCCTATTTCATTTTATCTCATTCGGATGGAAATGCAGAGATTAAAAGGCAAGAATTGTATAATCAAATCACGTGCCAATCCCGGAGATCACAAGGCACCGTATCATAGAGGCTGAGCACTCACACGCCTGGCTGCCCTCTCCTTCACCTATAAAAGGTCACCTTCATCTCTATCATAGAGGACAAATGAAGAGACGTAGGAAGAGACAGAGGATAGGAAGGCTCATACACACACAGAAGAAAGAGAGAAAGAAGCAATACAAAAGATTCAAGGGGGCGCAAGAAACGATATGGAAGGAGGCTATGGCCATGGCTCATTCTCTCTTTTTTTAAGATAGCTAAAGCTGTGATTAAATTATGAGGATAGAAAACAAAGTTTAAAGTTATAAGGTGCAGAAGATTGCACTCGAGACAAAAGGGTAGGAGAAAAAAAAAAGAAAAAAGATCAAATTCTTTAAAGTTGCCGTTGTACTATCTTGTTGAGGCTTTTTAAAATTATACTAGCATGTTTTTCTCATCAACCAACTTGGCTATTGCTTTGAAAAACTTTCTTAATAAGGTTGTGTTTGAGAGTTTTCGTAGCAACGCACGGACACTTAACTAGTTACGATCATATTAGGGTACTTGCAAATACAAATCCAACTGCTCAAATCTTTCTTTAGATGTGATTCTATGCATCTCCTCTTAATATAAGTTGCACAAATTTTGAGGTGAAGAGTTAATTAATCACTATCTATCATTCATGCATACTTTAATATTTATGCAACTTAAAAAAAAAAGATGCGTAGAAGCACCTCTCGTTTTTTTTCCACAAATCTTATATATAGTTGGACAATTTTGTTTAATAAAAAATCACAAAACTTGAACCTCTAGATATATGGGCGCCCAATAAAAATCAACCTAGGGATTAATAATCTTTATACTTTTTCGGGAAAAAAATTCCTTATAGAAATATGAGTTGTGTCTAGAAACCAACTATAGTATATAATAATTGACCAGAATTCAAATCTCTCTCAAAAAAAAAACCTCAAACATTACGAATTTCTTCGAGTGAATAATACTCCTGCCACCAGTTGTCTGTTGTTTGGATTTGATCCCATGATCTATACGAGGTTATGTTTATATGGTCCGTGTTAGTTTGCCTCTGTTAAGAATAGTAACCATAATCTTTCCCCCTTATACAAACCAAATGAAATGAAGAAAGAATAGTGCATAGGAAGTTAGAAACCACGTCTTTTCAGACCTTTCCTCACAAACTACAGAGTGTAGTGCAAAGAAAATACATTGATAAAAACATCAACTCACAAACATCAGGCAAAAAATACATCACAAAAAATAACTAACAAAATTACAAAAACCAAAACTACCCACATCCCCAGGAAGCCACACCGCCAGTCAGATGCTGTGCAAGCAGGAAGAACAATCAGCACAGATGGTGCTGCTGAATCCGACATAACGCTGTACAGAAGAACGATCACAGAGCCAATCGACCTTTACAAATGTTCAGTAATTGGAATCAAGCTGCCACTCCATAAGCTAAGAAAGGGTGGTTAAGCTTAAGTAAGAGGTTTGGCTGGTGGATGCATAGTGCCATGCCCTGGTGGATCCAAACAATAGATCACCCCCTTCGAGCTGACGATAATAATATCGAAGAAATTGGATGCTCATCAAACGTTTTCCCCTCTTGCTGGCTGTTAAGTCAGAAAAGTTAGGCAATCAGTTGTCTTGTCTTCAACTCATACGTTTGACAAAAAAATCCAGTTCGTTTCAAGTCTAAAGAAGCATCATAAAATGTTCCATTTGGTGCCATGATAGTTTATTCAGGATAAGTTATCCAATGTAGAACCTATTGTTCTTTGCATCTTGGGTGGTTCACATGTAGCTATTCGATGGTCACAGGTTAACTGATTAAGAAAGATAATGTCGGAAGGGATAGTGTATACCAACTCAACAAATGTAATAAGTAACCCTGAGCTAACTAGAATGAAATGAGCTGTTATCTTTAGATATTACTGCACAAGTAATTCTTGATCTACTGGGTGTATGTGGGGATAGCTCAACAGCGACTTAGTTATACCTTTCGTTCCCCAACCAAACAAAGCTATTGAAGATACAGAATTTCTCAAAAAAAAAATATATAGAAGACTAGGCTTTCACAAACCTGATGAGCTCGGCATATAAGATCAGGATCATTCTTCTCCAAAAAATCTACAAGCTTATCTGCACCAAACGTACATGAAACACCTCTGTCACTCTCCCCCACCCTTCACCATCAGGGCTAGGATCATACCAAAGCAAATCACACAGCAGAATATAATCAGGAATCTCAGCTGGCCTCTCAATATCCTTTACTTGGTCCAGATTATTCAATTCAGGTGAGAGGCCACCATGCATGCACAGTATCTTGCCATCAATGAGTGCTGCAATAGGCAGGCAGTTGAAGCAATCAGAGAATATCTTCCACAGTCGAACATTGAATCTCCTCTTACATTCATCATAGAAACCATAAACTCTGTTGATTTTTGCATCTTCATGGTTCCCCCTTAACAGTAAAATCTTGTCAGGGTACCTGATTTTGTATGCCAGCAGCAAGCATATAGTTTGCAAGCTCTGCTTGCCTCTATCCACGTATTCTCCGAGGAATACATAAGTTGAAGTTGGAGGATAACCTCCCAAATCAGACAACCTAAGAAGGTCAACAAACTGACCATGGATATCACCTGCAAGACATCCATAACGCCAAAATTTTGGTCAGATGTATAAAGGAAATTATAGTGTTAATATAAGGGGACGGCAATGGTACATACAACTGTTAGTTACAATTTTGTTAAAAAAAACTTTCCTCCCCTGATATTTTTCGTACGCCCCACCACTCCCACTTGTAGGATGATCAGTGGATGGTGAGAAAAATGTATGTAAAGTGCATAAATTATGTACACATGTTCCATAGTCACTCTCTAAATATAATAGAAATAGCTATGCATTTTTGCACCCACAGAATTCTATATCACAGAGACGAGATCAACTCGCTCTCATCACTCTCACAAAGCCCCTTAGCAGATACTCCCTCCAGTCACAAATAGTTATCATTTTGGATATATGTGCAGTCAAACTTTTAAAACTTTGGCTGTCAATATCTTTTTAAATATTTAAATTGGATATATGAAAATCATATGTAGAGATTTGTCTCGAAATGTACTTTTATAATATTATAATTTTATTGGGTTTTATAAATATATTATAATAGAAATTAGTGGTCAAAGATGTGCTTTGTAGACGTGTCGATGTCCAAAACGACAACTACTTGTGACAGGGGTACTATGTAAAATGATGGAACTAAGCAGATTGTACATGACTGGTTGATGATGATATTTGCTAGATTTGTACATTATTGGCAAAAAAAAATTGTACAAGGAATTATTTACGGACTAAAATAGCATCCCGACCAGATCCGACGTAGAACAAAGAACAGCACTACGGGTCACAAATCACAGATTTTAAGGAACAACACGGACGATGAAATTTTGGCCTGGTCATTCATTGCATCCCCATCTGACCAGTGACCAACAATCCTACCTTAGCTCACTAACCCAGCCCATTCAGTCGTAATTCCATCACCGATTTCCATGCCCTCAAGCGGCAAACAAATGGTGCCAACAGCCAAAATGCGAGCCTACACTACACCTAAGAACAAATGCGTATACAATGCCGACCAAGCTCCAATTTCCAAACCAGGCATTGATCGATACCACGATGCTAAAAAGAGAACATCTTTCCATGTAAAATCATACTTTTTATCCATAAATTTTACCAAAGGGCACTAATCCTGGACCGCGGAAAAAACTGAAATGTATCAAATCTCGTTATTTTTGGAAGTGAACCAAATCCTATCATGATTCACAAATTATCCACATCACCAAACGGAAATAGCATTTCAGTCTCCTCGAAACCTAAAACATCCAGAAGGAATTATCTTTCCCACACCCATAATCGAAGCAACTGAACCACGACGCTGGCCAAGAAACAGAGAAATTTGTCACAGACATATAGATGTTGCGAACGAAAAGCCATATTGCGCGCGGACAAGTCAAGAAGAAGAAGGTTGAAGTCGGCAACAATGTGAGCGGATGGAACAAATTCGGTAATGGAAACGGGAGGGTTGAGATTACCAAGTAGAACCTTTAAAGGGTGATCGGGCGATAGAGATACTTAGCAATATTTTACTGTAGCTATACAGGGGTTGTCATTTCTTAAGTTGACAGCGGTAATGAGTGGAGTTTACAGGCGGTAATGTTCACAGTGAATCGAAGGTGGGGGTGAGAGAGGATATAAATCTTGTAACGACAGTTTGGTGGATTATGAATGAAAATGAAATAGAAGTTGACTGTTCTTCCTCAAACTCTTTTCCCTTCTCTTCCTTCTCCTGTGTTTGGTGACGAACTCACGCTCTGACGAGAAGATCGGTAGCAACGGGATGTCACAACTTGGTATCAGAGCTATGTACGATCGGGAGAGTGCTCGGCTAGGCTGTAAAAAAAATTTCAGACAAGGGTTAGGGAACTTGAAGTGTGATTTGATCTGCTTCAATCGATCCCTGTAAAATCCCCACGTCGATCAACCACGGCTCCACAGAAACCTTCGGTGCAAACCCGTTTCGTCCTAGGAGTGATGGGCGAGATGGCCGGATGATCGAAGGAGAAGTTGGCGTTGATCAAAGAGAGTTTGGACCTTCTGTTTACGCTGGTGGAGGCGCTCGACATCACCCAGCAACAACTGACAATCGGACCGAACTAACAACCATGGCGGTCGAGCAGAGTGCGAAGGATCAGCACCTTCTCGCAGCCCAGATGGAAGCCACTGCACAAGCGGTAGCGCGATTGGAGACTGGGAAGGTATTGGAGGAGAATTGGAAAAAAGGAGAGACAACACCAGTGGAATACGGGGAAGGCATTGTTCACTCCAGCAGCACCAAAACGATGGGTTCGGCCTGAAGAGGAGTCTCAAACACAGTCTGGGCATGCACCCATCAAGTGTTTGACAGGAGGAGCGCAAAAGATGGAAGGGGGATTAAAACGACCACTAAGAGAACCAGGGGGAACTATGAGGAACTCATTGCCTAAGATGAGTTTTCCAAAGTTTGAAGGGGAGAACCCACGGATCTGGCGAGAAAAGTGTACTGATTACTATTGGATTTTTAACATTCCGGAAGCACTTTGGTTGTCGGCGGCTACGATGCATCTAGAGGGAAATGCCGCACTGTGGTGGCAAGTATACAAGGTTCGAAACGATGTGTACAATTAGGGACAGTTCATCCATGTGGTGGAACTGAAATTCGGGGCATTTGATCATCGAAAGCTGCTGGCCGAACTAGTGGAAACTCAGCAAATGGTCACGGTGGCAGAATACAAGACACACGTCGATGAACTGATGTTCAATATCTCGATGCACAACCCATACTACGATCATGAGTTGGTTGAAATCTGAATTAAGGAGAATGGTTCAAGGACAAGTTCCTGAAATGGTTGACCACACGGCTCTCTTGGCTCAGGTGCAACAAGATGTGGTCGAAAGAGGAAAAGGATGGAAGGTTAGGGCTGGGATTAGTAGAGAAGGAGGGGTGCAAGGCAAAACTGAAAACAACCAAAGTGGTGCCAAGATAGGGCAGGGAGATTTATGGAAGGCATGACAGCTAAGGGATTACCGATGCACCAATGGGTTATGTTACCAGTGTGGAGAAAAGTATGAACCAAATCACCACTTACATTACAAAAAGAAATACCCAGCCTAATTACAGGCAATAACGGTAGAAGATCATGAAGAGAGACTGTTGGATGAAATATTTGATTTGTTGGAGGTGAATGAAATACAACCAGAAGAAACATATAATCTATCCATAAATGCTATATCCGGAGTCGAAGATGTGGAGACAATCAAGTTTTTGGCTTTGGTAAGAAACCAAGTAATGTTGTTACTTCTGGACTCTGGAAGCTCACATAGCTTTGTCAATGTGGGATTCTTGCACAGAATTGGGTGAATTCCTCAGGAAATAAAGCCACTGGAGATTAGAGTAGCTAATGGAGAAAAGTTGTACTGCAATAGTTGGATGCTCAGGATGGAATGGTGGATACAAGGCCACACTTTCCAAACTGACCTGAGAGTTTTAGAACTGGGGGCCTATGATGCCATTCTAGGAATAGATTGGCTACAAGCTCATAGCCCCATAACATGTAATTGGAGAGATAAGGAGGTGGAGTTCATCCATAAAGGAAAGAATATCAGATTACAGGGCATCAAGAGCAGAAAAGAGGCTGAACTTAAATCCATATCTACGGAACAGTTAGGCAAATGGAGCAGAGGGAACTGCATTTGAGCAATGGCCGTGTTAGAACAAGAAGAAACTGGGGTTCAAAATCAACCAACCACAGAAGTGGAAGCCGTGATCAAGCAGTTTGAGGATGTATTTGTGAAACCGAGGGAATTACCACCCCGAAGAGAGTATGATCACTTCATTCCATTGATTCCAAAAGCCATGCCCATGAACTCTCGGCCATACAGATATTCACCTCTTCACAAGGATGAAATCGAGAAACAGGTGGCCGAGATGTTGTCAGCAAGGATTATTACTCAAAGTATGAGCCCCTTTGCTTCTCCTGTGCTGTTGGTACAAAAGAAGGACGATACTTGGAGATTCTGCGTAGACTAACGTCATCTGAACGACCTAACTATAAAGAATAAATTTCCAATGCCTATGATCGACAAACTGTTGGATGAATTAGCAGGTACTCAATATTTTTCCAAATTGGATTTAAGAGCTGGATATCACCAGATCCAGATGAAGGAGGAAGATGAGTATAAAACAACCTTTAAGACTCACCAAGGACATTATCAGTTCAAAGTAATGCCATTTGGGCTAACCAACGCACAGGCAACGTATCAATGTGTGATGAATGCAATCTTGGTCCCTTATTTGAGGAAATTTGTTTTGGTATTCATCGACGATATCTTGATTTACAGTTCAGACTTTAACACTCACTTAGATCATCTCGCAGTAGTTCTTCAGACTCTGAGAACTCATCGGCTATTCATTAAGAAAACCAAATGTACTTTCGCCCAGAAACATATTGAATACCTAGGTCACATCATTTCAGATAAAGGGGTGGCCACCGATCCACAAAAGACCAAGGTGATGCTTGAGTGGCCAAAACCGAGCACAGTGACTGAACTAAGGGGATTCCTCGGGTTGACCGGCTACTACCGCAAATTTGTTAGAAACTATGGAATTATCGCAAAACCTCTAACCAATCTGTTGAGAAAAATATCATTTGAGTGGAATACACAGGTTGACGAAGCTTTTATTCAGTTGAAACAAGCAATGTCTTCAGTACCGGTGTTGAAGCTGCCTGACTTTGAGAAGAATTTTGAGTTAGAAACATATGCTTGTGAAAAAGGTGTGGCAGCAGTGCTCATGCAACAGGGACATCCTATCGATTATTTTAGCAAGGCTTTGAGCGCAGCACACCAGGGGCTATCCATTTATGAGAAGGAGTTTTTGGCGTTGATGCTAGCAGTGGAACGGTGGCGTCCTTATCTGCAACGCAAAGAATTTGTTATCAGGATAGACCATAAGAGCCTGTGCTACTTGGAAGAGCAATAGTTACATTCATGCAATGGAAGGCTATGACACGGTTGATGGGGTTACAATTTCAGATTGTATATAAAAGGGGTAAGGAAAACGTGGTTGCCGATGCATTATCGCGAGCTGGACAATACATGGCGCTGCAATCCATTACTGAGGTGAGACTGCTGTGGGTGCAAGAAGTGATCAATTCGTATGTTACAGACTATGCAGCGCAACAACGACTAGCCCAGCTAGCAATTCATAGTCCTGATGAGGAGGGGTTTGAGATCTATCAGGGTTTAATTCGATAGAAGGGAAAGATATGGATCAGGGAGAATTTGTCCTTACAAACCAAGTTAATTGCAGTCTTTCACGCTAGCTCATTTGGGGGACATTCAGGAGTCCAAGCCACCTACCAAAGACTAAATAAATTATTTAGTTGGGTAGGTATGAAACAAAGGGTAGAGGAGTTTGTGAGATAGTGCCAAGTTTGTCAACAAGCCAAAGAAGAAAAGACAAGACCAACCGGCTTATTGCAGCCCTTACCAATTCCTGAAAAGGCGTGGCAAGACATCACGATGGACTTCGTGGAAGGGCTACCATTTTCAGAAGGCTGTGATGTAATAATGGTAATAGTTGATTGGTTCTCAAAATACGCTCATTTTCTTGCTCTTCGTCACCCATACACTACTCAATTGGTAGCCAAACTGTTTTTGGAGCAAGTGGTGAAGTTGCATGGAGTTCCCAGGACCATTACTTCAGATCGCGACAAGGTATTCACCGGTCTCTTCTGGAAAGAATTGTTCAAAACGATGGGCACTAGATTACAGCTGAGTACTACGTATCACCCTCAAACTGACGGGCAAAGCAAGAGGGTTAACCAATGCTTGGAAATGTATTTGAGGTTTGCGGTGCAGGACTCTCCTAAGAAATGGAAAGCATGGTTAGCATTAGTAGAATTCTGGTATAATACTAATTACCACACGGCACTGGGATCGTTTCCTTTCAAAGTTTTGTATGGTAATGAGCCCAACTATGGTATTCTACCGAGAAGGTTTGGTAGTGAATCAGGGGAAGTTGCTGGAATGTTGCAGGATAGAGAACAATATACAGAGATGATCAAATAGCATTTGGCGAGAGCTCAGAATCGCATGAAAATGCAAGCGGATAGGAATTGGAACGAACGGCAGTTTGAGGTTGGTGAGAAAGTGCTACTGAAGCTCTAGCTTTACGCGCAGAATTCTCTGATGAACAGGCCATATCCAAAATTGTCGTATAAGTTCTTTGGACCAAATTTAGTGATAGAAAAGATTAGTCAAGTGGTGTATCGCCTGGATTTGCCGTCTGATAGTCAGATACATCCGGTGTTTCATGTATCACAGCTGAAACCATTTAGTGCAGATTATTCTCTTGTCTTTGTAGATTTGCCCAAAATAGCTGAGTTAGACATGAATTCGACAACGCCTGAGCAGATACTAGAAAGAAGGTTGGTAAAAAAGGGCAATTCAGCAGTGGTTCAAGGTTTGATCAAATGGACAGGAATTCCGACCGAAGTGACAACCTGGGAGAATTTGGATGTGCTGCGCAGTCGATTTCCGATGGCACTTGCTTGGGGTCAAGCAATGTTTGGAGGGGGGAAAGTGTCATAGACATAGCAGATGTTGCGAACGAAGAGCCATATTACGCGCGGACAAGTTAGGAAGAAGAAGGTTAAAGTCAGCAACAATGTGAGCGGATGGAACAAATTCGGTAATGGGAATGGGAGGGTTGAGATTACCAAGTAGAACCTTTAAAGGGTGATTGGGCGGTAGAGATACTTAGCAGTATTTTACTATAGCTATAAAGGGGATTTCATTTCTTAAGTTGACAACGGTAATGAGTGGAGTTTACAGGCGGTAATGTTCGCAGTGAATGGAAGGTGGGAGTGAGAGAGGATATAAACCTTGTAACGACAGATTGGTGGATTATGAATGAAAATGAAATAGAAGTTGTCTGTTCTTTCTCAAACTCTTTTCCCTTCTCTTCCTTCTCCTGTGTTTGGCGACGAACTCACGCTCCGATGGGAAGATCGATAGCAACGAGACGTCACAAAATTGAGCTTCCGATTGAAGAAAAAATCACAACTACGTGCAATTGCAGAAGTAAACAATAGATATTAATATTTTTATAATTATAATTACTACAGATCTTGACAGGCGCGTGGATGTGGAGGAGGTTGGGCTGGGAGAGGAGCACCCGCTTCGCCTCGACGCTGAGCTGCCGGATCTCCGCCTCCGACATCTGCACCTGCCGTCGGGCACGGCCGTCCTCAACCAGCCACCGCACCACCTTGTCCACCACCGCGCCCTCCATCGCCCACATCTATGCCCCGCGTCATCAGCATCTTCTTCTTTCGCCGCCCTCTCCGGCAACGACGAGCGACGGGGGAGAGGAGAGGAGAGGAGAAAGAGGTGGAAATGGAGGTGTCGGGGATTGTTTGTGACTACGACGACAAACCAAATAAATCGCTGAAGCGTTCAAAAGAGCATGAACACATATCAGCCGTTGATATGAGGATGGACGGCCATTGATAAACGGATGGGATCTTTTTTGAATTTTCTTAAATAATATTTTTTAAAAATATATTTGTAGAAATGATATGCCAAAACCAAAATTAACAAGAATAACTACGTGTTGCCGTCTCAAATGACGACAGATTCTTTGTCGCTATTTGAAATGGCGATAGATAACTGTCACCAATGACCGGCATCTCTGTCGCCATTTCAAATGGCAACAGAGGCACGATAAAAAGCATCCCGAATGCCTAGATCTACCGAGCACTTGGTTGGGAGTTTAGTCGGTGAAAAAGAAAGGCAAGGGGAGAGGAAAAGAGAAGAAAAAAGAGGAGGAAGAAGGGGAGGAGGAAGAAAAGATCGTTGGCAACTTTACAGGTATAATTTTTGCTCCTTTCAATTACATTTTGTAAACATGAATTAGCAACCAGATTAATTAGGTGTGTAAGTAATTAGCTATTTAGAGTAGCAATAGTTGTGTAGATATGTAGGAATTTTTAGATTTGTAGTAGTATTTGTATGGCTTAGGATGGATTGGATTATACATGAAAAATTGCGGAAAGTATGTAGGGTAATATGTAGTTGAAAAAATAAATTTATGTTTGTTTGCAGCACTTGTTTCATATAGTGTAGAGTAGCTCATCGTGGTACATAAGCGTAGCGGTGTAGGTAGGTTTAGAATTCATGAGGTGTAGTAAGTATGGTTGACATGATGGCATTACGTTGTGCACGTAATAACAATTTTATGAAATACTCGATAGGTATGGATAAATGAGTGCAATTTAAAATACACTATAGAGAAGGAGTTCCGCACATGGGAGCACAAAGGTTGGAACTAGGATATTTTTCAAGTGTGGTGACTAGCTTGTCATGTGCAGGCGAGCGTCCATGGGCACAGTTACTAGATAGTTGTATCACATGTTCTCGTTAGACCGTGAGTTAGATGATCATAAGTTGCACAGGGTAGGCTGTCGGACACGGCAGTAGACGTACTGGGAGTTAGTGGAATTGAAGGGGTATAAGTTCAAGCTCCATTCATTTTGTTTTGCTGATTAATGGTTAATGACAAATCTAATTGTGAGACTAACTACTTGTTGACTTTAACTTTTATTAGTCTCATTTGGATGAAAGGATGAAATAATCAAAGGTATGCATCCAATCTAATGTTATTATATCGTGTTGCATTCCTTAAATTCAAAATATAGGGTAAACTCCATAAAAGATTTAATTTGGATATGTGCATATTGTTTCCAATAGAGATACTATTCTATAGCGGCGTGTAGATAGCCTATTCTATGCGCCAGTCCGTTTCTAAGTCTGAGCGAGCCCGCGCGTGACATTAATTATCCCAAGTGAACTCCACTCAACCAACTAATATGGCTATGGGTCAAGAACATAAATGTGTTTCCTAAAAGCCCATGTATTTGTAGGTTAAACCGTAATTACAAAAATATTTCAATCGTAATTTTATGTATATCATGAGTGCATATCACTTGAGGGAGAGTAAGCGTCCGGAAGACGTGGACTATTTAATACGTGGATCAGTTTCAAAAAATAATGGTTTTATTTCTCTCTCCTAGGATTATCATTTGGTTGTATGGTACTGCTAGTATTTCTGTATAAAAATTACTAGCTGATGGTATTACGAATGGAATTTCGGTACATTACAGAACACATAACTATATTTTACTATCTAGCGAATTACATTTTACTGGTTGTTGCGTGAGTACATATTATTGTTCGTACTTGGGAGAGTTAAGCGTGGGTAGATAAGTAGCATTTATTACCGGCGATTACGAGTTTCAAAAAATACTTGTATTTGGTGTTCTGCTTGTATTTATTTTTCACAATTTTACTAGCTACCATATACGTTTTAGTGCTTTGACAATGTAGATACGAAATGTATTTTTTGGTGATTTACGATTTATCGATTTTCGTTTTACTATCGTTCAAACTATAAGGTATTCGTTGTTAATTTCAAACGATATTTTCAATTTATACAACTACATTTTACTGTCTTCTTTTTCTTGCCATGTCTATCATTGCATCTTCTTAATAACGGTCAAGCACAATTCTAACTACCCATTACACATCCGTTTACTATCATTATTGTAACATTTTACTTTTAGACCGCTATTAGAATACATCTGTTACTATCATTCTCAGCCGTTCATGGTTTCAACTACGTTTCAGAATAGATACGTTTCAGAAAACTAAGTTTTACTATCGTGCAAACAATTTTTTTTATGAAAATAGCCAACGATTTTTTCATTAATAATACTACGTTTTACTATCTACATTTCATGCTACATCAATCATTGCATCTGCTGAACAACGCTCAAATAGAATTGTAACTACCAATTACACGTACATTTACTATCATCGGTGTAACATTTTACTTTTAGAAAGCTATTAGAATACATCTGCTACTTTCATTGTCAGTCATTCGTGGTTTACATCGGTCAGTATAGATATGTTTCAGAAAACTATGTTTCACTATCTGTCAAATAATTTTTTTGATGTAAATATCCAGCGATTATTTTGATTAATAATACTACGTTTTATTATCTATGTTTTCCTGCTATGCCAATCATTGTGTTTGCTGAACAACGCTCAAACAGATCTGCAACTACCAATTACACGTACGTTTACTATCATCAGTGTAACATTTTACTTTCAGGAATTGTAATTACCAATTACATAAATGTTTACTACCATCATTGTAACATTTTACTTTTATACTGCCAATAGAAGTAAATTATGTACATTTTTTAATATCGATCTCACTAGTTCCAACAAACAAAAATAAAATCTTGTTCTTGAAAACCACATGTACATGTTTTCAAAAATTCCCAAAAATTACCATAAGTAGGGTAGATGAGATTCTACAACCTTATAAAATTTGAAGACCAAAATCAATTTCAGTTGACAGAGATGAAAAAAAACAAATTTGGCTCAATAGTGATTTTGCATTGTTTAGCGCTTTGTCAATTCCATATCTTTCAAATGCCAATGAGTTTGGTTTTAAAATTTTACAGAGTTATAGAAGCTCACCTCCCCTACGTATGGTAATTTTTTGAGAATTTTTGAAAACTGGTACATGTGATGGCATGAAGCTTTAGAAAACTGGTACGGCGTGGTAATTTTTTGAAAATTTTTGTAAGCTTGTGAGAAGGCCCGGTGTGTTGTGAAGGTTGGAACTCATCTACCCTGAGAAGGAAAGAGCTGCCACCAATGGATTTGAGGTGCTTGGCTTAATTCGTGGAGCCATTCCAATTCGTTTGGGTTTACCTCAACATGTATTAGGGAAGACTGGCAAGTCTCTGAACACCACGGTAAAAATATCGTGTGTTAATTTTGGTTTGCTTCCTATTGCTTATTTACATTCTTGTAATTTACATTCCTAGAATTAAATTACTTGCTTGCTACCCTAGGATTGCAAGCCTTGATCTAGATTTAGGTTGTTACTACACATAATTGAGACTAGTTGATCTAGGCTTTAATTAGATAAAACCGTTTTGATTTACGCTTCTGCATATAAACTCGGTTTTTGCCAAAGAGAATTTAAAAAAAATCTCCTATTCACCTGTCGGGACCTGAATGTGCAAATCCAGACCCTCTGTGTATATCGCACTAGTCCAGGATCACGCTAGAGCACATAGGCTCAACATAGATGAGTATCACAATCATACATAGCGAAAACATAAATTAAGACATCATATAATAAATATTAAACTACTGACTAACCTTACGGTCGAACTTACATGAATATGCCTCACAAGGCTAAACTGGGATTAACAAATTAAACTGCAGCGGAATGAAATCGTAGATAAACCCCTCAGTATAGCACAGGCAACTGACAAGGCTCGCACCCTAAACATTCGTCTCTCCTGGTACTCCTCCTCTAAAGTAGATGTAGATTTCTTAATCGGTGATGTTGGTGGTGGCAAGGGTGAATACTTAAAGCACTCAACAAGTTGTGAACTGAATACAATTCCAACATAACTATATGCAAGGCTTATTCCAATGGAATGGCTAACATGGTTATTCTACAGTAAGTAGCATTTGTAAATGAATATAGTAAGAAATTGAAAAGACAGTAAAATAAATAACAATAAATAATAACTTTTAGCATTTCCAAGTAAATACGGCATCTAGCCCTAGGTCACATTTCGACTTTCCATCAGCATCTAGCCTTCCCATCCAACTTTTCTTTTTACAAAATCTAATCCTTGACTGTAATTCCCGAGCATTGCTCAATACTGCGAGCACCGTTATCTGAATAGATTTACACTCTGCAGAGATTATGCACTTTACCCACATGAAATGAACATCACTGTATGCAAACGTTACTAACACACTTTCTTTGGTGTGTCACCGAGATATCATGACAAAGCCTTTACAATACTCTATCTTAACCCAGTACTACTCGCTGAGGTTTCAACACTAAAGGGACTAGTTACCACAACAGGACCCCCCTTACACCATCTGTGTTCATAAAAAGGCGAATCTCACACCACCACTGGTACTACCAAAGCTAAGATATTGCAAATTAATCAGTTAAGTCTGTCCCATTCCAGACATATGGTTGCCTATTTGACTCAGGTCAAAAGCTTGCAAAGTTAAGTCCTTAAGATGACTAGGATAAGACTTCCACATACCCTCTGCCTTGCTGGCCCTCTTGGCACACTGCCCCATGCCACCAACCCCAATCTAAATGATTACCACCCCAGTTGATTACCAAGCACCACGTGCTATCAACAAGTCAACATCGTTGCGTGACATCCCTCGTCACTACAACTCAATATCATCGTATGACAACACCTGACTAACCAATTCATAATCATGTTCCATATTCCATTAGTCAAGATTAAACTTTTGATTTTCCAAAGACATGAGATGTACGTGGCGTGGCTAAGCATACTAACACGGTCTAACCAACCCATGTCAATTTTAATACTAACCAACTAGTAATGAACCAATCTAGAGTGACAATAGATCATGCCATACAAATGACAATGTATGGTATAGTTCAAGTGGACAGATTAACTAGATCCCAATTTAATTTGAAATAGTTATATACTTAAAATATCATGCATAAAGTAAAACAACATAACAATTTTATAAACTGTGTTCAACATGATCAAAGCACAATTTGCCTTAGAAAAGCTCTTGTTCTTGCTATGGAACCTGCTCTTGAGTCAACGAATCTTCCTCGGATGCTCTAAGTACTTCGATGTCTACGCGTAACGAGAGAGAATGCCAAATAAATACCAAATAGAAAGCAAACAAACTCTAAAAATCAAATAAAACACACCATTAAATATATCTCAATTTTACAATTTTTTAGAAATTTGAATCGCCTCAATCGGAGCTTGTATGAGGGAGAGCTGGCTCTTGGAAGATTCAAAAATACTAAAAATCAGAAAATTGGAAAATCAAATAATAAACCGAATTATTTTTAAACTGAAAACCCCGATTATTGCATCATCATGACGTCAGAACCAAAAAATATTTCGACTAAATTATTTTCCACTAAAATATTCGAATTATGACGTCAACGACACCTCCAACCAATCACCGCGCAGCATGTCACACCGGCTCATGGACTGAGTCCACATGACCGTGCTAGCTCACGGTGAACCCGACGCACGGTGCCTCGACTGCTGCGCATGACACGCGGCGCGACATGATTGGCCGCAGCACACGGCACGATGTAACCCGCACCAATTAGATCGAACGGCTACAGATTACGCGAAACGTGGCATCATCTCGGTCAATTGATCCAGATCCAACGGCCCATGTTACTGGTGAGGTTTCAATTCAGCGCAAACGTGTGGCGCAATCCTGAGCGTCCACTACAGATTGAACGGGTGACAAAGCATCAAACACGGCGATGGCGGCACGGCGGCGAAGCTTACCGGAGATGGAGACGAAGACGAGCCCGACGGCGTATAAGCACTCCTCCAGCGATGTTATCACCCTGGTTCGACGCAGCGCAACGTGAGCAATCCAAAAATAAGTTCGGTTCCGGCGATGAAGTCTTGACGGTGCCGAGCCCAACGAAAAAATCACCACAGCTTCCACTTGTAACTCCGGCGAGCTCCAAAACACGAACGACGGCGACTCTCTCGAAACCAAACCACTGGATGGATGCGTAAGGACATGGTGGTCTCGAAACTGGTGCAGCTCCTCTATCCACGTGGCAAGATGTTCGGTCCGATGCAACGCGACGTGTTTCAATCCGAGACACAAGAGTAAACCAATGGCCAAGATTAGTTAATGTCCTGAACCGACACGTTAAGATCTCAACCGCCCGATCCTAATATAACAGCATATAAACTATAGGGTTTCTGAAACCTCATCTTTAAATCTCAGCTGTCCAATTCTGAATCAACGGTGATGGCGATTGCTTCTAGAAACCGGGCTGAACCGAGCCGACTCGCTGCGCACAAGCTGCACAGTAATGGGTCGAAGCCCATTACTATTCCAAGGATTTTCCGAGTTTTCCAATTAAAATAATTCTAATAATTGAACTAATTAGTTTGAGGCATTAAAAATACCATAAAAATCCAAAAAAATTCTCATAAATACTTTGTGACATTTTGAACTCAAATAAAATATTTTTAGCTAAACATTATTTTAATTTTATCTATAATTAATTAGTTTTCACAAAATGCCAATATACTTAATTTATAATAAATTCAAATAAAATCCAATAAATTTAGGAAAAAACATAAAATGCACAAATAACACAATAAATTAATAAAAAACAAAAATTGGGATGTTACATCACCCCCTCTAGTCGGCCTCCTCGATCTTACAAGGGGCCAAAGTCGCGGATCTCATATGTAAGATTGACGAATAAGCGAGGATGGCCATTAGTGTTGTTGACGCAAGTATTTCAAAAAGTAGATACCGACCATGTGAGGCATAAGGAGGCTTTTGGTGATGAATCGGATGAAATTTGGGAGAGTAGCCGCAGTGTAGAATGCTTAATGAGGCAGGATATTAGTTCGGGTTAGGAGAGAGTGTAAGATGAGAAAGTTGATGTTCGAATACTGGAGGTGCAAGAACCAATGGGTGTGGCAGACGAGGGAGAACCCTAATATTTGTATGTCATACTATGTACCCTAATATTTGTATGTATGTTTTCTCTCTCGTCGTTTTCTACGTCATGCTATGTCATTTTCTTCCGTATGCGTCATGTACTCCCTGCCTTTACTACAAAATGCTATGCGATCCTTCGTTCCGTTTCTACCAACATTAAACGTCACTTCTCCTATTTTTTCCTTATTACGACATGTGCGCCATGTCATTTCATGTTATTATGTCTACAACAAATTCCACCATCAAGTGACAAAACTACTCCGAATTTTTCCAACCTTTTTTCGGAACCTTGGCTATGTCATTCTCTATTGCATCCTATGTAATTCCTCACCCGGCTGATTATTTTCTTATTTTTATTCCAGCGTAGTATACGGACAACAAAACTGTGATGTCCATCAATGCTAACAAATCCTACATCCTATCAATGTTTTCTTACTAATTTCTATTTAAAAAAATTGGCGACAGGAGGGTATTTCTGTAAATTTTTGGTGCTGCATATTATTTTAGCAATTTTTTAAAAATATATTACTTAAAAAAATTCATCTCCTCTTGTTTTTGTTGCTGCTCTTCTTTTGCCCTTTTTTTGCAATTTGCTAAGTAGAAGTGTAAAACTATGCGAAAGATCACACAAGTAGGAAAATAATATCAATATGTTGCTCACATATACCCCCAAGTGTCACCTGTCATCCTCACATTGGATATTGTTTTCCAATTTATACATTTTTATAGTGGTACTGAGCAAATTTCCTCTTCTTTTTTGGTTTGTTTGTTGTTTGTGTTCAATGGTAGACGGTTTGGGACAAAATTATGGCAACACGGACCACACTTGCCTATACTTTAGCTAGGATTTCTATATTTTAATGTATATTCTCAATTTGATAAATATTTGCTTTTACGTCGCGTAATTTGCCACTTGAGCTATCAGTGCATATATACTTAACGCGGAGGTTTGTATAACTCCTATGGCTAACTCCCTTGCAACCAGGCTTTTAAGTGATTTTAACACATGTACTTCTGGATACGGTGCAACTGAAGTGGATCAGATGTTCAAGAGAATGGTGAATTAGAATTCTTTTAGGGTGTGTTTGGTTGCTTATACCAAGTGGTATATGTATGGGATAGTTCAAGAAAAATATTATCCATGTGTTTGGTTGGTTGAATGGAACCATCCCATCCTGGACGGTGTGATACAAATTTGATAAATATTCCCTATAGATGCTGAACCATTCCATTCACCCAAAACAATAGAACCAAATAGTACAGGATCATCCCATCCCATTCAATCTCATCCCACCAACCAAACACACCAGGAAAAATTAGTGACAAACGCTTAACTAAAAATTTGAACTTTACTAGCCCAACATATAGTCTAGGGTTTTTATGTAAGTTTTGCAACCTAATTCAACCCTACATAATTATAGGAATCCAGGAATAGAAATACGACAAAGCAAATGTGAAAACATAAAAGATACAAGAGGCACAACCGATTTTTTACCGTTGTCTCGAAGATTCGGCGATCTCCGCTACTTATCATTATGTAATACTCTCGCAAGAGTTTAGCTCTGACTTGAAACTGCGTAAGGAATCAAGTCGTCCACTTGTGGAAATCCTTCTCCACTCCAAATGGATGGACTCCGAACCATCACAAGACTCTCGGTGCCATCTACAAACGCTTCCAAGGAAGGTTATCGAGCCAAAAGCCTCCAAGTCATCTATGATTCATCGGCCTTCCAAATTAATAAGTCCAAAATGCTCACTTGAACCTCACAAGATCAAGCAATTAGAAGTGATGCACAAACTAAGCATGTTTACTCTCTCAAACACTCAAAGGATATTCAATCCAAGCTTGAAAGTATCCTCAAGTTCCTCGCTAGGATGAACATTGAGATGGAGTCGTCTACCTCTACACAAGAACCCACATAGGGTCGATATATAACTCTACTCATAAATTAACCGGTAAAAATAGATTTTACAAAATCTACTTTTGAGTCGGATTATCTGGCTTAAATCCTTCCGACAGTAAAAAATATAGTCGTTATGCACATTCGAATTGTCTAGTCTAATCAGATCATCTGACCCAGTGGTGGACCCAGGATAAAAATTTAGGGAGTGCTAAACTCCAATCGTCTTGGCTGGCTTGAAGCTTCCATGGTACGGTGACGCCCCACGGTGGGTAGGGGGTACCCATTGTTTCATCAGGGGTAGGTTATGCTCTAGCCCCCCTGCTCAGTCCGCCACTGATCTGACCCACCCAGATCATCCAACTGAAGGACCTAGTTGGCCTAGAGGGGGGGTGAATAGGCAACTTTTACAAGTTTTAACTTCTTAAAAACAGTTCACTATTCTTTATAAGAGAATAGCACAGAACAGTATATATATTACAGAAGTAAAAATAGACAATGATAACAGCGAAAGCAATAAAGAGAAATAAAGCACAAATGAGACAGATGTATCCCGTGGTTCAGAGCCGCACTCCTAATCCACGTTGAAGCACTTCTTCCGAAGTATTGCTTCTCCAAAGCTAGTCGCAGTAGCTCTGGTGATCACTCAGGTAACTCTTTCACTACTCCAGTGAGGTGAGTTTCGAACCTCTCACAATCACAGTGGCCTTCCACAATCACCTTTGGACAGGTTGCACTGTTCACTTCCTCCAATCTGTCTAGGATCACTAAGATCCAAGAGTAATAAACTTTGCACAAGTTCTGTCTCTTGGTTCACTTCGCAAATCACACAGCTAGACTTCGGCTTGGAGCTAAAACACTTAGAGATGTTGAGAATCTTGGTTTGGAAGTGAAGCACAGACTCCTTTTGAGAATAAGAGCTATTTTCAATGCTAAAATGTAAAGGAGTTCATTCTATGTCATGGTAGATGACTCAGAAAATACTTATATAGCCATTTGGAATGAATATAGTCGTTACACCTACTATTGTAGCCGTTGGACGTGTCAGATGTCAGAGAGGTCAAAAAAAGACGTTTACAACGGACTAAGCAACAGTACCTAGCGATACTGGACATGTGTATGATGGACCAATTTAGGACATTTACGGTGGACCAAAAAATTTGGTCCGTTGTACATGGGCTTTTTATAGAGTTTGGTCCGGTATAGGAGTGAGAGAGATGCATGTACGTCAGACTAAAAATTTGGTCCATCATACATAAGAATTTCAAAGATCAGTAGTCAAGGAACTTTTTCAACAACCAAAAGGTTTATCCAAGCAATTTCGCTTTAGCAACGAACTAAAATTTTAACCAAGAATATTTGGTTCGTTAACAAAGCAAAAACCTTTGAGAGAGAAAGAACATCCATCTAAGGTTTTAATAAATAGAACTTCAAGGTTTGGTCCGGCAAGAAAAAACTTATACTGAATGAGTGCCGGACCAAAAACTTTGGTCCGCTAGAGATGGAAAACTGAGAAGATTTTGATCTGTCACAGAAGAGTGACTTTTACATTATGCCGGACCAAATAATTTGGTCCGTCATGCATAGACAATCACTTGGTTGACAGATGGTTTTAAAGGAGTTTTCACCAAGGACTAAAGAATATGAAAACAAGAGGTTTGGTCCGATGAGCAGATATTTTGATAGGAGTTTTGACACAGAGGATTTTTAATGCTGGACCAAGGAATCTTTTGACTTAAAAAGAATATACTGTGTATGCAACAGACTTAACAAGTGGATAGCAGAAATTTAGTCCATTGTATACTAAGAAATTTGATTCAAAGGTCAATAACTGAGTGTCTTTTACTCCGTGAAATCTAGTTTTGTCTTTGCCTTATGAACCAATCCACTAGCTTGTGCAAAGTCCCCCTTTAGACAGCCAAACTGAATAAAAACCTAGCTATTTTGTCTTGAATCGTCTCCCAAGTCATAAACTAGTAATAGAACACCTTAATCTTGTTAGTCCAACTTGCTTCACCTTTGATTTCAGTACATGTTCTTCAAAGCTTTAAGCATTATTAACTTAGTCATCAATACCAAAACTATAATAAAACAGGATAATACAGATTGAGGGGGCCTAGATGCTATCACCAACCATGTGCAAAGTCTTGAGACCATCATCTCTATCAAATTGACCCGACCAATGATCCAACCCACTCAAATATCTGAGTCACATTGAAATCTTCAGGGCATGTCTTCTGTGAAATTGATCCTACCGATGATCCAACCCACTCATATCATCCGAATCCAATTGGAATTTCCAGAACATATTCTCTGTTGAATTGATCCAACTGGTATCCAACCTACCTAGATCACTCGACTCCTATTAAAATTTCCAAAATAGGTCATCTGTAGAATTATTCCGACTACTGGTATGACCCAACCAAATCATATGACTCCAACTAACATTTTCTAAACAAGTTTTGAAATTTCACACCAAATCTAATGTTATCCCCATTTGATTTCTTGGTTTCCTCTCACTAAATATGAGTTAGAGAGATCTAGTGTACATCACAACTAGCTACACAATCTGACAAAGCTCAAACTACTAAACTTGAACCCGCTCTAAAATAAAACCAAACCTATTATTAAAATGATCCAAACTCGACTCATCGGTTCATATGCAATATCAAGGTCTTTAATATTCATGATTTATTGCTAATTATACCTTTGAGGATTTATAAATACCAAAAACTCCCAACATACTAACGTTAAGCACTAACTCATCTTAAAACCTTGAAACATGATTAATCTTGACAGATAAACATCATTAATCACCAAAATACGTAAACACTGAAATTACTTGCAACAACTTAGCATAATAGTACCTTTGACCTTGTTGCACTTCAACACGTCTTACGGAATTGCTGATGAGTTTGTCACTAGCACAAAGCGAATTAGGGAAAGATTTGTATATGGTCTAAATGCCCATGTTGAGATATACTATCAGGGTACCAAATGTTTTTCATATATATACTCCTGTTGGTGGGAAAAGGTAAAAGATCAGATAAACTTCTACTTGCCAAGTAATTTCAGACATGGCCCTAGTTATACAGTTTATCCATGCGTGCAGCACAGTTTTGCCCTGTGTTGCACCTTTGTTGTCAAGTTGAAAGATGGATGGAACAAATTCAGTCGAGTCTTGACAGATAAATAAAATGTTGAATCGAGAAAATAACACTCAGGCTTGCAATTCTGATGCACAAAGCCAGATACGAAGGCATTCTTTATAATAAACCGCTTCTCACAAGGCAAAAACTCGCATGATAAAAGTATAAATTCTGCTGTGCACACTTCGCAGATCAGTCACAAATCATTCATACATCATACCTGTCCTAATGGGCATATGAGGAGAACATTTTCAAGTCCTTGACCATACACACCCTTTTCTTTTCAATGCAAATAATATCAGTAAAGAATACAACAATAATGTCTCTATGTTGATAAAGTACAGGGATCATCTCCCCACTCAGAAAATCAACCCATCCATATCTGCAAACAACAGTTACATATCTCCTCATACAAAGAAAACGGCAAAGGCAAGCCTCTGCCAAAAAAACAAAGCCCAAGCAGCCCCCCTGTGAAAAGGACTATTAGCAAACTGGTGATCAAATCTGACAACCGAGTCCAAAATGACGTCAACAAGGCGACTCGCCCTGTCCTAAGGCACTCCAATGTCTTCTTTTAGCTCCTTGCTTAGGTTCAACAATACAGAAGCCCGCGGGAGAAAAACCTCTCTCATGAACTGCAGTCGAGCTCCTGTCAATACACTGACCAGGCAAAAGGCCAGTCACTGAGTGATTACCAACTATCTGGATGATTTCTTACGGCTAAGGATCTCCTGCTCTTTAAGGCGATGCTGAAACCGTGCCAGGCGTGCTTGGAGGCTGACCAAGCCTGCAGCCTTGCGTGACAGAAGAAAGCTCAGTTGTGTTACATAGTTGTCAATAAGGCTACCTGGTTGGTCAACTTCTGCCAAAAGGTTCATCTCCTGAGATAAAAAGTGCACTTGGTTTAGCAGCACGGTATAAATTTAGGAATTGTAAACTACCAGTATTTTCATCCAGCAGACATTTTTCAAGTTCAAACATAAGTACAAAGTTGGAAGTGTACTTAGTAAAACTTATATATCATTTATTAAACCTATTCATTTATATTTGCATGTACAAGCGCCGCATGTGTTTACAACATCCAAGTAATCTGAATATCTGATATGATATCCTAAATCACTAATTGTGTCAGAAGGAAGTGCCAATACTGAATTGAATGAGATGGAAAGTTTGATGTACTTAAAAGAAAGTATTTGCACCAATTTGATGACTACATTCATTTGCAGATTAAATAGATAGCTTAGACAGTCAGACTTGATAGCAGTTATTGCCTATAGCCTACAGGGCTTCAAAAAACGTTAGGCCTCTCGGGTCGTGATGCAGCTTACATAGTTACATGGTTGCTGAGATTATTGAAAGCTAATCTAGTATGCAGTGCAATATCGATTATTGAA
Organism: Otatea glauca; assembly: GCA_036346275.1. NCBI lineage: Eukaryota > Viridiplantae > Streptophyta > Magnoliopsida > Poales > Poaceae > Otatea > Otatea glauca. The sequence goes on from CM070720.1 coordinate 27,781,612, forward strand.
AGCTAATCTAGTATCTAGTGCAATATCCCACTACCTTTGGTTCATTCATAAGTGGTTTTGGAATGGCCATCACAAGTTTCAACAGGAGACTTCTCCAGGTTAGTGCTAAGGAAACTAGTTCCCTGTCTAGAATCATTGGAGTTGTATGTGTACAAGATATGGTACCATTTCTACCCTAGAAGCACATTAATATTGTTATGCTTACATCATAAAACCGTGGAACCTCGGTAGTCAGTAGTATGGCACAAGATGATTTAACACGCATAGAAGTCGATCTAAAGAGCATGAGTTACGGATATTATTCAGTAGATGAACTATAACTTACTTCCCGCACGATCTCCATAGTATTCTCAATTTCCTTCCTGTGAGCTGCTATGAGTGCCTCCTCTTCCTAACATACAAAAGAAGGTTTTACACAACAGCTCCATTCAGGATCAAATGATCACAATGGCGCCAATAAATTATTGTTTACCTCAAGAATTGCATCTATTTCCACATCATCACAAGAACTTTCCTTTTCAGATTGCCTTGATGAAGTCTGAGAAGCTGAAGCAGATGTTGGTCGTTGCTGCTGTTGCAACTGCTTTGCCTTATATCCAGCCCGACTTATCTCAGGTCCGCTATCCTTTTTCGTGTAGTTGCTCTGCCTTTCAGATTTTTCTTCCCTATAAGCCTTTCTCCGAGGAGGTGATACTTTTGTAACTTTTTCCTCTTCTTGTGTATTCACTGAATTCTGAACTAACGGTGCTTTACTGTTGTAACCAGTTCGGGCAGAATTTAAATCAACCCTCTCCCTATCATTCAAACCAGATGCACCATTTTCTTCTTTTCCTCTATTAGAATAACTTGGAATCATACTAAAGGAATTCCTGTCAGGCTCCAAAGAAGAGTTGGAAGTAAAATTTTCAGCACCCTTCCTAGAAGTATCAACAGGTCTCTTCTCTTGAACCTGGCTGAGGACTTCTTCAGCTTCAATAGATAAAGGATAAGATGGAGCAGATGAAGACTCCCTACTGGAAGATATGGTTGGCCCAGTGGACTGCTCTTTTCTTGTGTTGCCACCCTTTGAAAGACTTTTAACCCTAATAATTGATCAGCAACTTAACTGAGTTAATAGCCAGAAGTATTTTGAAATGATTTGAGTCTCATATATGAATTGGATATTATAAAGTACATTTTGCATTATTACCTATCAGCATATCTCAAGGTATTTAATGTGTGTTCACATGAACCTGCATTCGGAGAAATGCAAGAAATCATCACCGTCCTGGAGTTACCAACAAAAGAGTCACGAAGAACCTCTGTAAGTTTGCTTCCTCTAAAAGGAATGTGTATCTGATCATTGTCAAGGGCCCGAATGCATTCCTTCAGAGCAAGCAGGCTCTTATTTATCTCTGCTCCTTCAATTCTGATATGAGAATAACAGCATATGGTCATAACTTGCATCAGGTCAATGGTTAGAAAATATAAGGGGCAAACAAATCTACAGAGACGAAAGTAACACCTTGTCTGCCTATCATTGTCTGTTGTATCAGCACCACGCTCGCTTCCAGCAAGATCAATAAACGATATTTTCCCCACGGCCTTTGTATTTTTAGATTCATTTGCATCTCGATCTCTTTGTCTCCTGGTATCAGTTACTATAATATGTTTCTTCACAGCCAGTTGCAGAATAGCATGTGACCTTGATGATTCTTCATTGGCCCCTGTTGTCCCTGTGCTCCTTGCTGCATTTCCTCTCTCAATATATTCCTTGACAATCTGGACATCAGAAACCTCGAATTCCTGTAGACCAACAATGCAAACTTGTTTCTTGCCATCTTCCCTCATCAGTAGTTGTCTACAAAAGAAAAGGTGAGAAATTTCAGTTTTATATAAAATAACTAGAAAATATTATCCCAATCCCCAAAATCTAAGTCTAGGCCTAGATATCCACAAAGCAGCAGGAAATCCTAACTGATAAATGGCCCAAACTTCAAAACAAATGTGACTCAGAAGTACAATTCTCAGACCAAAAGGTGTAGTGGTACTATTTCAACAAATTACTTTCATTAATTGATGAATAAACATAGGATACATCAAATGGAACTTAAAGAGTGTTTAGTTAAACCTCCAATGATGGCATTTTATGCAAGAAAACATCATGCGATATTTTGACTTAGCATCCCTTAATATGGATTTGTCATCAAAATAAATTATGGCTGAAGGTGGACAAAAGGACTAGCAGGTTTCGATGACTTGAATACAGCACATGCTTATAGACTCCCAAGACATATATGGTCACACCTGCATGCGCGAAACAAGTAGGTAGATAGGCACAAGTACGCGCATGCACCCCTCGCCAAACTCGGAAAAGAAATAGAACAACCGGAGGCATGGGCATTAGTATGTGTGAAGTTGATAATAGAATAAGAAAATGCAACAACCAACCTTCTGTCAGATAGAAGATCAAAGAGCTTCCCGCCGTATATCTCAAAGTAGCTAAGCCACAACTTAAAATTTTGATTCCGATAGATAGGTTGATGCAAAAGGCGAACCATGTCTTGTGCAGCTCTAAGAGGCAAAGGTTGCATTGTATATGTCTTGCCACTACCTGCTCATGAATCAGGATGGTTAAAAATATCAAAAGGGGAGCTAGTAAACAATCTAGAAGTGTAAACTTGAAAAAAAAATGAACTATTTTTTCAATTTACCAAATCATATCTCCTACAATACAAAAGTGAACAAAGGGAAAGTAGTAGAGGATGAAAACTACTTCCCAGAGTGATTTATAAGGACTGAAGTTTGGGACATCTAGAGTTCAAGACTATAATTATTTGCATAAGGCTTGTGCACTTTTGCACAAGCATATTGAGCATTTGGCAAATGATTGAACAATTTGTAGAAACAGTCCAGAATCAACCTTACAACGATTTCACGGTGTTTGGAAAACAAACAACACTTTGCACGCTATTGAAGCAGTGTAGAGAAATTACAGAAACCATAATTCACTTGTGCTTAAAACAACCAATATGTATGTCTAACTTGCTGTAACAATATTGTTGGCTAACCTGTTTGGCCATAAGCAAAACATGTTGCTTTCGTTCTCCGGAATATTATAGGTATAATGGGCTCCACTGTCTCGCGGTACACCTGTCCACGTAATCCCAAAAGGTAAAATAATGAATTTATTGAGAATGTACAGAAAAAAAATGAATTTATTGAGGATGTGCAGCATTCGCTGTGATGGAGAAAAGCCATTGCCCATAGAGTAGGAAAAATGATTCTACGGTTCTCCAAAACTACGTAACCTTGAAGCTGGTAGTCCTAAATTTAGCACCAGCTCATTGCCATCCCAAAGTTGGATAGATGAAGGAAATGCATTACTGCAGAACACCACAGTAGTCAACCATGCTCTGAACTAATTTGTTCAAGATTTAACCAAGCAGAGCTAGTGGCCAGATGCCAAGTACGTGGGCATGCTAACAAGTGAGCAGAAGCATGACTAGTAATGGTGGGCCAAGGCACACAAATAATGATGATGGGCGAGAGCAGGCTATTGTACAGCCATTGGCTGGTCAGCAAGTGACTTAGCATGCAGAGCTTTGCACGGATGAAGAAGCCTACTTGGGAATGAAGCTGTGGCATCTGCTGAGGTGGAGAACAGGTAAAGGGGGCTAACAGCCTAACACACTGCTTCAACAACAATGCTGCCGAGAGGGCACATGGGAGAGCAATTCAGAGGGTAGCAAGGCATGGGGAATATAGTCATGTTGGCTGCTTCAACAATCGAACATGGGGAGTCTCTCAAATAGAGATTTTGGCCATTTCTTTCATCTTCTCACAGCAAAAAAAATCAAACTTATAGTCATGAACATCAAGGCAGGAAAGAGTCATGGCATTTTCCTGATCTATCCCAAGTTCGGGGTGGAACAAGGGCCAGGGCAGTCATAGGATTCGCCCACCTTGTCACCAATTTCTAGTTCCGTTCCCAACTTCACAGCAACAAGAAGCCGAAACTAGATTTGAACCATTTGTTCCCATAACATGTAGTTTTAGAGTGCCACAGAACCAACTTTTTATAATACCCATGGAGTATGATTTGAACAAGAGAAATAGCAATACCTCATCATTAGTAACACACTCATCCAGGACAGCATCAAAGCAGAATTCATGCTTCTCCACATAAGCAGTCAAGTCCACCTTCCAGTGGAAACAAGAAGTTAACATACGTAACAGGTAGAACTGGGAAAAAATCCCAAGGAGCATTTCAATTCTTCAGGTGTAAGAGTCATGTTAATTTATACCCATTCCATCAAGGTATTAAACACTATTTTTGCAAAAACATACCTACACAGCAAATAAACAAGAACCAGCAACATTTCAGTTAACCACGATACTTTATAACAATAGCCCCTTCTGAATAATTATTTCGAATACCCTAGGTTGGGAATATGGGCTCAATTTCATTTTATCAGGAATGTGGAGCAGTAATGTATGTCCAACATGTGAGCAACTTCTAAGTTATAGCAAGCACAAGGAAATATTCAAGTTACCATTACAACAGAACTTATAACAAAAAAATGAGCCAAACTCTTCCTGTCCATTACAAAGAACAAACAGGTCCTATTATCACAAACGTATGCTTACATCACTGGAAAGCAGTATGTCTCCATAGTATCTATAGCACAGTGTGCATAAAAAAGAGCTGGTACTATTTTTAGATTCTAATACAAAGGTGAATATGATGGTCAGCAAATGAGTAAAATATGTCAAAATACATCAGCATGGTAGTCATCACATATATTATCAAAGAGTGAATGGATCATCTCTGTTCCTATGTTGGCCATCTAATGCATCGTAGAGACATCCAAAAGTAGAATAAACTGATGTCCATAACCATGTAAATTGTAAAACAACAAAAAGCTACATAAAAATTATTGTTTCAAAAACCAATAATACAGGCACAACAAAATTCCATGAAGATGAGCCATAGATACCTTTAGTTTAGGTTCATGAACTGACAAAAATGATGAATCATGCACGGTTATGATGTCATCTTCCTTTCGAGATATCTCTTTTCTGTTCAGAGGTCTCTTTCTTACCTGAATATGTGGTAAGACTAAGTCAGGTCTATTTGTTAAGTGTTAACAAGTTGTCACGAACATACTTCAAGAGATTAACATACCACAACTTTAATCTTTGCTACATTATTTTCTCTAGCGGTGCTGTCTTTTTCATTGGTCATTGCACCATAGTTATCTACTGGGCCTTGCTGGCTGCCTGATATCACATCATCCTCATCATCATCAATTTCCTTTGGCATAAAGGGTGAAGGCTCAAAAGGTTCTGAAACTACATCCTGCCAAAAGGAAAAACAGTAAGTTTGGAATGGACTGCATGACACACTTCACACCCAGGAATCAATATGAACCACCATTATCACATCAATTTTAAATGAGAAGAAAATACAAAATTGTTTTGCATATATAGTTTCGAGGCATACCTCAGAAAGAAGCTCAGTGTCATCCATAGCATGAAGATCCAGAAGACCAGATCCAAGTTCACCTCTAAGTTCAGGTGAATAAAACCCCTCTAGGGAATTGTCACCACCAAAGCTCTGAGCCGTTGGCGTGTAGGGCTCAGAGATTGATGCAGGTGCGGACTCTCCGTTAAAATTCAAGCTTCTCAGCAGCATATAAAGCCTCTGTTTCTCTTCAATCGATTGTGGTCCGTAGCCCTATCAAATAATAAATCGTAAGCTATGCAGTCGCACATGTTAACAGCATATATGCATTGATGAAGACCCTATCACTAGGAAAGACAAGAAACTTGAAGTACTTCAATCACACATGAATTCACTTCCTAGTTTAACTGACACCCATTTGCATTACAACAAATCAGGTTTCCTTCAAGTTTAGCTGGGATTCCTAGATACCTAAAACGCCATCAACAATCTTAAGTCCAAGAAGGCCAAACAAATCCTAGTGGGACAGCACAAAAATGCCATCTACAATCTGAATTCAAGACATAAAAGGGGACCTGCCATTTCTCATACAACCAACATGAACGCATCAATCCAAAAATTGTCTATGAATTATTTTTTTTCATATTATTTTCCCAAAAGAAGTCCATATGACACCCCGAACTTTGGTCGAAAGTCCATCAAGCACCCTGAACTATGAAACAAAACATTTGACACCCCGAACTTTGCAGTCCGGTTCAAATAACACCCTAACCCGGTTTCATATAGTGGTATTGCCCGTGTGGCGCAATGAGTGGGAGGTTTTGCCATGTAGAATGACACGCCGACCTAGTTAGGTCAATGGCAGGAGGGGCCCATAGAGGCTTCTTACCAGCCGAGCTCCCAGCCATGGAAGCCCTCCCTCTCTGTTTCGATTTGGGGGAGAAGCCTTTGTGGGCTCCACTTGTCATTCACCTAAACTTGCTCGGTGTGTCATCCTACGTGGCAAAAGCGTCCACTCATTACACCACATGGGCAATACCACTATGCGAAACCGGGTTATGGTGTTATTCTATGTATCACCGATACGCGATACCGGTACGGCGATACGTAATTTTTCAAAAATATGAATCCGGCGATACGGCGAGTATATATGTATTAAAAGTTAAAAAAATGTAAATTGACCAATAATTAGGCGATTTGTGGCACCGGGAGAAGGATGTTGCACGAGAGTTCGCGCTGCACGACGAGAAGGGGGCTTTTCCTTTGTTTGGGCTTTGTGTTATGGGTTTGGAGGTATCAGGGAGGATCGCGAAGTATCGGAGAAGGATCAGGACTTTTTTAAAGTTTTTATACTGAATTTCACCGATCCTTGTCGATCCAAGATCGAGGAGGATCGCGGAGGATCTGGGTATCCGATAAGTATCCGATACCGGTACGGCACCTTCGTGAAGGATCAGTGATTCATAGGTGTTATTTGAACCAGATTGCAAAATTCTAGGGGGGTCAAATGTCTTGTTACATAGTTTGGGGTGCCAGACGGACTTTCAAGCAAAGTTTGGGATGTTATATGGACTTTTTCCTATTTTTCCAACAGGAGCATGAACTTCAAAGGCATTCGATAAGACATGCAAGTCAACATGCCATTTAAACCGGAAAGAACAAAGACTCAAATCATCCAATTCGACCATGCACACCTCCACAACAAATTTGCTAAACTTCAAGCATTGCAAATCAACGGAATGATGAAAACGAAATAAACCGTTCTTCCTATCCAACGCAATATAGATGCTAGCTCCCAATTTGACTATGCATGTATGACGCCAGTTTGTCCATAAATCAATGCACATTCCGCACCTGCTTCCTAACCGTCCGTGAAGCAGCTGGATCATGATGAGCACCATTCTCAATGTATGTCTTTCTAACCCTAACATTTGCGTGCATATTCTTACGATGCTGATTGGGCAATGCAACGAAAGATAACACAAGCCATTGCATCCCAACCAATTCTACGCCAAACCAAGCAAATCCGACCAATTCAGCACAAACAGCGAATCGCAAGATTCCATCGCTTCATTTCTACAAGCGATCCGGAACATACAACACTAGAACGCACCAAAGACAACGTCTTTGCGATCCGGCATTCCATGAACTAAACTAGATCGAGCATTTCGCCTTAGGAAACCTCACCTGCATGAGCAGGCTCGGCAGCATGCCTCCCCCGCCGACGCCGCCACCGAGGCCCCCCACGCCGACGCCGCGCTGGTCGCCGGCGGCTGCGGCTGCGGCCGCGGAGGAGGCCGCGAGGTGCTGCAGCCCCGCGGACTGCAGCCACCGCGCCATGACGGCGTCGCCCGAGTCCCCATCGCCCCCACCTGCGTGGAGGCTCCGGCGCCCCGGGGACCGGCGGCTGCGCGGCGGTGGCGGCGGCCCCGGCGCCGCCGCCGGCGAGGCGCTGCGACCTCCGCTGGGGCGCCAACTTGGCGGGATCGGATCACGCGAGTCTCGAAGCGGCGGCGGCGGCGAGGGATCCGGCGGGGTCCGATCCCAGATCTACGGGGGATCGGGAAATGCGGGCGGCGGGTTTGAGGGCGAATTGGGGGAAGAGGAGGAGAGCTGGCTGCCTGGGTTCTCTTTTTTATTTCTTTTTCCTCTCTTCTTCTTTTTTTTCGAGGAGAGAGAAAGGTGGCTCTAAAATGGAGTTTTTTGCGGTTTAAAATGTAGATTTTGTTTCCCAATTTGCAAGCAAAAGAGGTAGACTTTTGGGAAGGAATTGGGAATTCACGCCTCGCAAAGAGCCATCGACAGGAAAGGAGGATCAAGGTACGCATGGGCCGAACGATGGCTATCCAACGGCTCTGACGCGTGCAAACCGGCTTGTCCGCGATTTCGGAATTTTTGGAGGGTTTTTTGCAAAAAAAAACATCCAACATGGAGGTTCTAGCTGCGCTTCAATCCTTGGCGCTTTACGACATGTAACATATTTGTTTTCTCTACTACTTCTAATTAGGAGTTAGTGGCAGTGGTCTGTTCTGCTCTAGAGTATTTGATTCGTTGGATCTGATATGAACGTCTGAGATAGAAGATAATTTAATCATATCTTAGATGAAAAGATTTTATCATATTTTTTTAATAGAAATATTATTTTAGCATATCTCTATTCACATGTTTTTACTATGGAAGGATGTTATTCAGATATTTTATAAATGAAAGGATTTTCTCATCATGTCCTGCATGGATAGAAAGATATACTCACTATATCCTATAATGCGGGGACTCTATCTCATCATATTTGGAAATGCATAGCTTTAAAAGAAAGAATCACGCAACAAAATCACGTGCCAATCATGAAGATGTTGGGGAGACCTGACTTCCATCCGCATGCGTACTCTACCTTCTGCTTTCATCTACTCCCTATTAGAGGGCACCCACTCTCATCTCCAGGAGGACAGACCGGTCGGTGGTAGAGACACACGCAGGAAGAGAAGAAAAAGGCTGTGTGCAAGAAGTAAGAAGATTTCCTGCAAGAGGAAGACAATAACGTTCTCCTCCTTTAATGGTAAGGATTGATGTCTCTCTACTAATTCTAATTAAGAGTTGGCAGCGATCGTCCGTTCTGCTTCAGAGTACTTGATTCGTTGGATCTAACATGAACGGTTGATATGGAAGAGAATTTAACCCGATAGTCAAATCTCTTCGGAGGAACAAACTTTTCCTACTATTAAAACATAACTAAAGTTAGTGTTCTTTGTAAATAAATTTTTTATCGTAAATTGAGTTTTCGTAGTAACGCACGGGCAAGTGACTAGTAATTTTTTTTAATTTGTGTTTGACAATGATGTTTGACTGTTTGTGCATTTGGGAAAGAGATGGCCGGTTATTCTTTTTCCATGGTGTTGTGTCCTTAGTGCTTTGGTAGTTACGACGATCAGTGTGGTGATGATAATATATTTTATTTAGTAACCGCGATTCGAGAGTAGATACTTAGTGGAAAGGTACAAATATTATAAAAACATTTTTTTAACTGGATCATGTTTTAGCTACCTGTAAAGACAACAAGAACTGTATAGTTAAATATACAGTGGTATGTCCTTTACTTAAGCTAGATGGTAAAAGTTCCACGTTGTCACTTACGCCACACAGTCTAGCAAATAATCACCGTCACAACTCACAATTAAAAAGAAATTCTCCAATCATTTTGAAGAAATGCATATAGATACCATATATGTACGTCGAAACTTTGGTTGTCTCAAACTACCAGAAGCTGATGGTCCAAATAATCAATATTTTATATTGCAAAAAATATTGTACGTCCAAAGTTTTCGTACTTTTTAGCCATTAGTCGTTTGATAATCCATAAGTTCACTAAATTTGAGGTGAATTCGTCCTAATGTAGTTTTTTCTTTTTACAAATACCACAATGTAGTTTAATCCACCATTAACATGCTATAGTCCTTCATTGGGAAAAAAAAAGTGCTACATTTGGTGTAGAATCATGTAAGGGGCATGGCTTTCCAATCACATTCACCTCTTCACTTTCTACTGCCATAAAAACTCACTACTCTAATTTAACATGGACTAGACCGACTATATCCTCATTTTAACGTCCTAATCAAATGCACCTAAGAACTGACCTCTAATTTCTGCATGTCAAATATACAAGCGTACATGAAGAACGGTAATCTCAAAATCTAATCCCAGTGCTATAGCTTATCATGGCTGATAATTATCAGCCGGGCTCGCTAGCTGCCACGTATGAACCAACCAATCCGATTTGTTCAATCATCCATCAACCATTCGGCCTTCCTAGCTGACAGCTTGGCCCCCCATAGCAGTTTACTAGGACGCAGGCCGGTGTGCCACTAGGGGAAAGAGTTCCTCTGCAGTCTAATTGGGGACTCCTCAGTCCTTAGCATCGTCCAATCAAGGTAACGAACTCCTGAGTCCTTAGTATCGTCCAATCAAGGTAACGAACGATCCGAATCGTCCGACAACAATTTGCTACAGTAAAAATCGACACAGTTTTTTATTGCATTATGAGCTGAATCGTCACTTCTTGAGCCAACGGTCTACATATAACTGCTTAAGATATAATCTCAACTGAGACCGCATTGGATCTTTTTCTGCCGCTTAGGGGCAAGCTTCAGCCACCGTCACAGCTCACTGAGGATAGCTACCTTGCACCAAATCCCTCCACTCGTCGATGGCGTGGCCGCTTTAACTCGGCCGCAGAGGATCCCTTGGGGCACACATCTTCCCCAACCCCCGCCGCGACCAACCCTTCAACGGAAAGCATCGGTGGCGCATCCTCCGCGGCTAGCGAACTCTGTGGTATAAAACAGCATTCTTCTGAGGCAAAGAACAAGCTCATTAATAACCCACCATGGGGTAGCCTGTGACTTGTTGCGATTGCGACCAGTGGTAGTGTCGGCGAATTCCAGCGCCGCAGTAGCTGCTGGCTATGATATGGAGTCCAAAACAGGGTTAGAAAATCTCGGCGAGATTTCGCGAGATCTCATTTTCCGGAGCTAGACGAAATTTAAACTCTCGGTTGAATTCAAAAATTCAAAAAAAATTGATTTGCTACAGTAATCTCGTTTTCTCGGCGAGATCTCGCCCTTACCGGCCGGTATCTCGCCATTTTTGAACGAAAGTTGATGCTTGACCACCGGATTTGACCGAAAATTGATCAATAACCCTTAAGTAAATCAACTTCTATGAAAATTTGTTGAAAAACTAAAAGTTTGAGATATTTTTTAAAAATTTTAGAAACACTATCAGATTTTTATAAAATTGTACGTGCTTTATCCTGATATGAAAAATTTATGGTACAATACTAATAAGAGTAGTATCATACAAAAAAAATTTAAAAATAATTTAACCTCATTTTTTATCTTTAAAAAATCAAAAACAGAATGAACATAATTGGGACAGTAACATTGTCAGAATTTTATAAATTTTCTCAAGTGTGATCATGATCCATAATTTTTATGAGAGTTTAATAATTGACTCAGTACCATTATATAAAATTTTTAAAAAATTTAAAATTCTTTTGTTTGCTAATCAAATCTATGTATGCATTGAACTTCATTTGTTATATTTCAAAAATCAAAAACAGAAAGAACATAAATGGTACACTGCACTTGTAAGAATTTTATAAATTCACTAGAGTGTGATCATGATTCTAAATTTTTATGAGATATTAATAATTTCCTTAGAACCCTTATGCAAAATTTTCAAAAAAAATAAACATTTTTTTATTGCTAAAGCAATCTATGTATTGATCATTAGGCTTTTTTGAGGAATTAGCACTCTTAGAATTTTTGGAATTTATTGAAGCTTGATCATCAGATAAAAATTTTATAGAAACATTGACGATAAATCATGACCATCTACAAAAAATTTCAAAGTGTTCTAACATGGTTTGTACTATTTTTCATTTGGTTGAAGTTTGCTAGTAAAGCTTTTATCAGCACAGTAGCATTGTCCGAATTTTTAAAAATTCATGATGTTTGATCATCATCTGAAAATTTTATGGGAACATTATTTATGCATCATAACCGTGCAAAAAAACTTTCAAAATTTTATAACATGGTTTGTTTCTTTTTTCAATCGGGTCAAACTTGTCGGTCAGTGTTTTATCAGGACAGTAGCAATGTTTAAATTTTTAAAAATTACTTAGATCTTATAATTATCTGAAATTTTTATGGGAAAATAACTAATGTGTCAGGAACCTACAGAAAAAAATTATATTATTTTGAACTCCGTTTGATCCCGTTTTATCGCTGCCCAAATTAACCGAGATCTCGGCTAATCCCGCCGAGATCTCGGTAATTTGGGCGAGATCTCGGTAATCTCAGTTTTAAAAAAACCGGAATCCAAATTCAAATTTTATATTTTGGCCGGAATTTATTTGAAATATCGAGACCTCACCAAGATTTCGTTCTCCGGTCACGAACGGTATTTAGACCGGTATTGAGATTTCAAACCTTGGTCCAGAACCATTCAATGCATACCCAAGACTCCAAGAGGGATGGAAGAGAAGTTCATGCACAGGGTTTACATTATACCTTGAAAATCATCTACCAATTTTCGTCGATAATCGATCAAAATCGTCAAAATCGAAGGGTTTCGAAATCAAACTTTTTGGAAAAAACAAATCGATTTCACCGATAATCGGTCAATTTTTCTCAATAATCGACGACCAATTGAACTCTTTTGGCGGTGCCGATTTTTTGAGCGATTTTCATCGAAATCACTCCATTTTCACCAGTTTTCGATCGATTTACGAAGCATAAATTTTTTCAATTTTTTTAAAAATTTGAATTGGACCGGTTTCAAATGTCGAGCCGGCTCGATATGGTCGATTAGCGTGATATTTAAGCTGATAATCGCGATATTGTTAACCCTAAATGCATGCATCACCCTTGGAAGCATCCAAACTCTGACGAAGGGTTTCAGAAAAAAATATCAATTCACTTTTGGTTTTGTGGGGTAATTTCAACATTGATCTCCCTGTTTTCAGTGCATGGTCATCGTGTAGCTAAGAAACATATATATCAGGGGGAATCTGTAATAACAACACCAGTTAGTCCGTCTAAAGGTACCACCATTTTCAATAGCACTATGTAGCAAAAATGAGGTCGTTTCATGGATGTAAGAAAGAAGATGCCATCCGTAATTAAGAATCAGAGAGTGCTAGTGTGTTTGGTTGCTTGTACCAAGTGATACATGTATGAAATGGTTCAAAAAAAGTGATCTATGTGTTTGGTTGTTTAAATGGATCAATCCTATCTTGGATGATGGGATACAAAATTGAGGAATATTCTCTATAGATATTGAACCATTTCATTCACCCAAAACAATAGAACTAAATGGTATAGGATCATCCAATCCCATTCAACCTCACTCTACCAACCAAACACACCCTTAATAGTCATCATCGTCTTCACAGGTGGCGGAACCAGCAACAACGGGCCCACAGAGGCGATAGGTTGGGAGTAGGAGGAATTTGTGGAAGCGCGAGTTGCACCATCGATTGAATTTGTGGTACAACCCTCTTGCCTAGAACAACATTGCAATCGATTATTTGTTCTGCAAATGGATTGATCACCAAATTTCCCTAATGCATGCAGATCGGGATTCGATTTGCACTAGAAGGGATTGAATTTTTGAGCCATCAAACGCCTCTCTGGATCTTGGATATCAACCGATTGGGAGCACCGGTGGATAAAGGGATAAAAATGGATCATACGGACGGATAATGGTTCTGCCATATTTATTTTTATTTTTTTTTCTCGAATATAGTTACAAATATGGATAATCCGGATATGAATACGAATACGAATAATGTCGAATATAGATACGAAGCAAATACGAATCGAAACAAATACGGTCACGAATATTTATCGAAACATGAAAACCCTTTAAATTGTGCACACAATTTTTTTAAAAAAAAAGTAACTAGTTTATTTGCTTCAAACATTTACGAAGAACATGTAATGACCCAAGATTTGTATTCTTTGTTGGATTATGTTTAAAATAATAAATTATATATTTATGTATTTTTAGCTACTTATTTAAAATATTTTCCTATTAAAGACAATAGTTTTTGAATTTTAAATAAAATTTAGAAGCTGATAAAATCTTTAAAATAATTTTTTAAAATGTTATATTACGTCAGGAACTTCCCAAATTTTTTTTAATTTTAATAATAAAAATTTGATTTGTGGATTTATTAAATTAGAAAACGATTTTAAAATTCAGAAACTTTTTTGGGGCCAAAAGAGTAGCCTTGGCCCAGCCCACGTGCATATCTAGATAATCTGGCCCATAAATATGTAGATTATCCTTATATATCTGTATCCGACGGATAGTGAGCTACTGAATCCGTATCCATATCCGATAGAAAAAATTTGTATCCATTTTCGATTCGGTACTATCCGACAAATATCTGATCTGACAGAATCTGTATTCAAAATAAAATAACCCATAAGTGTATCTGTGCAAATGAGATCGTCAACAAAATTAGTAACACATATAATTAAAGTAATCCACAAAGACTGATCATCATTCTTATTCATTCATAATAAAGTCATACAATTATTTACATTGCAATGTATATGAATATTTAATTACATCAAAAATAAAGATTACATGAATTTTCAAATCTCCTAAAAACTAAGCTTCTACTGATCTTTGGCCTTAATCCCTAAAAGAAGTTAGTCATTCATGCATATATAATCGAAAAGCAAATAAATTAAAACTTAACAGGTTATATGGAGCGGCCATCAAACCTGTATGAGTTGGTAATGTTCATCGAGATACTAGACTATCCGAGGCCAGTCCGCACCTCTCGCTAAATTGGATTTCATCATCTGGCATATACAAACCTTTTTCATCAGGTACCTCTAGCCATTGCCCAAATAGTACCAAAATATCACTCAGTAAGAAGGTAAATTCAGTATAGCAAAGAGATAAAACCATCTCTATAAAGAGGGGAGAGGGTAAAGCCTCCCTCAAGCAATCCATCCCTAAAGCCACCAAGCCCCAAACCCCCCATAACCTCAGGAGCATGCACCCGAAGCCACCAAAGCCCCGAGCAACCAAGCCACTCGAATCACCAGAGCCAGAAGCAAGTTGAGCAACTGAGCTCATCCCCAAGATCAAGACTAGAAGCATCCCAAGGAGCAACCAAGCGCCTCCCCAAGCCCAAGGGTAAGAAGCAAGACAAGCACCAGGCCAGAAACCAAGCACCAGGAGGCCAAGCTCCAACCTTCCATCATCTAGGGAGCAAGATCACAGCACCACACTGCAATCCATCTTTAGCACAACCTATGCCTTAATACTCCATTCATCAGGTATGTCATCACCTACATTCCATTATCAACATTAGAGACTAGGCATTGACATAGGGGATCAAAATCAAATACTAGAAAATAGAGCAGGTTAGGTTTCAATTGAGGTTTCAATTGAGGACTGCTCTAGAGGCAGCGGCGCGCGTGCCTGATGATTCCCTCACACTCTCCGGAGTGTGGGAAACCATCGGGTGTTGTCACGGCACCACCATTCCATAGCAATAACCCATTATCATCATAAACTAGTAAAGTACTAAATCTGTAAACATGCTAAGGTAGGAGAAAATGTAGACAAGCATCGAGCCAATAGGCCATCACCATGCAGGTAGGAAGAGTTAGAGGCGGCGTCGGTGTGGGTCGAGGGAGCAGGGTGCAGAGGCGGCACCAAGGTGGGCTGGAGGAATCGGCGGGCTGGGGGAGCAGGGCGTAGAGGCGTTGGCGCAGGCTAGAGGAGGCTGGCCCGGGGCAGGGACTGAGCGGATGCGGCACAGCAAAGACCAGTGACAATGTTGCTTATGTTGATGTATAAATGGAATGTTGAAAATTACTTAGCTTGATTATTTTGTTTTCAAGCCATGCCAGGCTGCCACATCTTCTGGTATGCACCCCTTGAGCATGAAGCAGAACTAAGCATTATGTTTGATGGTGCAAGCTGTACAAATGAGTCTGCAGTGATACCAGGAGTTGATGGGGCAGGGCAGCCCATGTGGACTTTCAAGATGGAGGTAAAGATGCTGATTATGGTGCAGAGGGAGAGAGCAGTGGTACACATGGAGTCTCATCCAATGTAGACAAGTGCACCAAAGAGAAAAGGTCTGCTCAAAGCTCACCTAAGGGAAAGAAGGTGAAGAGGACTTTTAGAGATATCCAGATGAAGCGCATTGTCGACTTATGGGAGAGGTCTGAAACTGGTAAAAATTATGTCAATTCTGCAAGTACTACAGTGGTTGATCCTGTTAGGCAAGAGATAGCTGAAATGCTTGATTCAGTTATTCAAGCTGGGGCTGAAGAAGGCAGTGATAAGCACTATTATGCGACACAATTTCTTGTCAAAAAGGAATACCATGATGTGTTTGTCACTTTCAGGACACCAGTTGGGAGATTTGCATGGCTTAGGAGAGCATGGGAGGACAGGAAGAAACGTTAGATAATTATGTGTTGTTTGAACCTTTTATTAATGTGTTGTGTTGTGCTATTTGAACCTTTTATTAGTGTAATGTGTTGTGCTATTTGAACCTATTCATGTGTTATGTACCTATACTATTTGAACCTATTAATGTATTGTGTATTGGAACTATTTGAACCTTTCATTTGTTATGTATCTATTAATGTATTGTGTATTAGATCTATGCTTAGTTATGCAACATATTGTCTTATGTTGTTGGAATCTTTCTTGTTGTGATTATGTTGGCAGATGAGCTCTTCAAGTTTAATTGATTCAAGTGATGATTCATATGATGAGGAGGTTGTCACTAATGGTGAAAGTCAACAAGGAGGAGATGATATGAAGAAGAGATTGATTGCACTTATTGCTTTGGACTATGTGGATTATCACGGTGAATCAACTACCAAGAAGCCAACGAGAGTCCCTACCATGACTGGAATTCAATGGGTTAAGGAGCAACTACATGACTTGGATAAGTATTACAATATGTTCAGAATGAGAATGTCAGTCTTTCTGAAGTTACATGAAACACTGGATAACAATTACGGTCTCAAATCATCTAAAGAAATTTGTTCTAAAGAAGCATTAGCTATGTTTCTGTGGACTTGTGGAGCATCCCAATCTAATAGCCAAGTACAAAATCGCTTTGGCCATTTTGGAGACACTGTTAGTAGGAAGTTCGTGTTACAATCTGTAAATCGATTAGCTGCTGACATCATCAAACCTAAAGATCCTCAGTTCACTATAGCCCATTCTAGGCTCAAAGATGCTAGATTTTGGCCTCACTTCAGGAATTGTATTGGTGCTATAGATGGGACACATATACTTGTGATTGTGCCATTAAGTGAACATCTAAGTACATTGGGAGACATGGATATCCTACATAAAATGTCAAGGTTGTTTGTGACTTCGATATGAGATTCACTTTTGTTGTGGTTGGTTGGCCTGGGTCTGTTCATGACACTCGCGTATTCTTGGACACTATTATATTCACCTTCAAGGAAAAATTTCCGCATCCTCTAGAAGGTAACTGATTCTCTTAAGTAATCTTGTGCTCAATCCATATATTAAATGCTAACTCAAATTTATTTTAGGGAAATACTATCTTGTGGATTTAAGATAAACCATTCGGAAGGGTTATCTACCACCATACAAGGGCCAGAGATACCATACACATGAATTCCAACAAGGTCATCGACCAATTGGATTGAAAGAGGTGTTCAACCATGCGCACTCATCCCTACGAAATGTGATTGAACGTGCATTTAGAGTTCTCAAGATGAAATGGCATATTCTCTTGAACGTGCCTAACTACCCAATAGAGAACCAAGCAAAAATCATTATGGCTATGATGGCTCTACATAACTTCATTATAGACAATTCTTTACGTGATGCTCATTTTGATAATCCAGAAATAGATGAAGCCTATGTTGATGGAGATATGTCAAATGAAGATATTGAGAAAGATGGTGATGAAACCACAGAGGGTGATGATGTATGGCATCATTGCGTAACGCTATAGCTGCAGCTTTGATTTGAAAGTAGTGTTATATGATATGTTTGTTGAACCTAGCCATATCAGTGCTTGTGTGAATCTTTTTAGTGCACAGTGTGGATCTTTTGTTAACTAATGCGTCAATGTTAGTACCGAAACAAGTCCTCATTTGCATCATTACAAATACATTCGAAATTATCCCATCACTATTTTATATCATTAACAAAAAAAATCATTCAAAATTGTCCAACAGTAATAAAACAGTGATATGTACACTAAATCAGCAACAAAACAATCCTTCATTCCTTTCAGGGCATTCTAGTCATTTCTCATTCAGCACAGACAATCAACCCCATAAACAATCAGGACTGCCGAACGACCAGATTCTCCAGCCAGTGGATTCTTCAGGTAGCTTTTCTCTAGACAGCTGGCTAGAATTCAGAATCTGCACAATCAGAATCTATCTCTCCAGCCACGGATTCTTCAGGCAGCTTTTCTCTAGACAGCTGGCTAGAATTCAGAATCTGCACAATCAGAATCTATCCCGAAGGAGGCCTAAGAATAGCTAGATGCGCTTAAATTATAGTTTTCAGTCCCACGATATAAGTCTCATATGCATAGGAAACACTAAATTTAAAAAAATATTATTGAACCATACATATCAGTATTAAATTGTATATTTGAACTACCTATTCATTTTTAAAGAGGGATATATAGTGAAAATATTTTAATAATTACACATTTGATCTCTGTAATATACTGCAGCATAGGACAACGCTTTCTAAAAATTAAACTTATATTGCGGAATGAGAGAGTACATACATTAATATTAATCGTTCTTTACTTTGCTTGCATGGATGCCCATGGATCCAAATTCCAATCCCACCTGCTGAAATGAAATCTACAGAGAAATAAAGAAAAACCGAAATTTCGAAAAGTCGATACCACAAGTCCACAACTGATGGACACACACCAGCTACAGTTTTGAGCTAAATTGTAACGTTGGTTCAGGGGCGGATAAAGGGGCTGTTGGTTGCACCATGGCATCTCTAAAATTTGAAAAACATTACAAGATCATCCTATTAATAGGTCAAATTTATTGATTGAATCGGTTTCGATTATAGTGATTTGGGATTTTTAAGACTTTAAAACTATTTGTATTGTACTTTTAGTAAATTTTAAATATATATATTAAATTTATAATACAACAAAATTATTATATAAAACTATAGAGTACATATAAAGGGTGCACTTTTATCAAAATTGTCTTGAACCGCCGTTGCGTGGGTTAATACACAAAACTCACACGAGACGTGTGCCTAAGAAGGTACGTATGGCGTGACGTGAGTCAAGAAAAAAAACGGAGGCTCACGCACTCCCTTCCCGCCCGGTCAAGTCTGTGGGGCGCCCACGTAGATGGAAGCAACCTACAGTCACAGACGCGCGGGATCCACCAGATCTGGGCCCACAAGCCGTAGAGCGTTCGTAGTAGTTTTTTTGGTGCCGACAAGACACGCCGCCGTTTCCTTCCCCGTTACGCGGCCCATTGTTCGTTGTTGCTCTTCTGCGAACGCTTTTTTCCATCCGTTGGATCACGATCGGACGGATCCAGGTAGCTCCTGTTCGCGCTCCACGCTCGTCAGTCGTCTCTCAGACCACGCAAGGAGACAGAAAATCACAAGACAGGGTGAGAGAGCCTTTCGTTTTTTTTAGCGTTTTGACTCCTCACAGAGTCACAGACTCACAGTGGCGATTCGCTTTTGCGCGTAGACCCCTGCTTCTCTGATAATAGCTTTGTAACGTAAGAGAAATTTTTACTGTTGTAGCGTCCGAAAATGTTTTTTTTACGTATTTAGCCTCGTATCCAACGGATTTGCGAAAATAGCCTCAGATCTGATTTATTCTCGCGGACGGTTGCGCGGAAAAAATTTTTAATTTTTTTTCATTCAATGACTCGATCGCGATTTTTTTATTATTATTTTTATTATTTTTATTGTTTTTTCTGGGGGTGGCGAGTTCAATGGCCCAAACCATTGGAACTCATGGTACAGGGCAGGGCAACAGTGGCGAGGCAGGCCAAAGCGGCGAAGCGGCGCGCGGGCAGCGGCGGCGGCGCAGCGAGGCGGCGGCGCGGCAAAGTGGCGCGCGCGCAGGCGTGCGCGCGAAGCGCGAGGCGCGCGCAGCGGCGCGCGGCCTTCCTTGGCGCGAGGCGAGCGGTCTGCGGCCGTAGCGTGGGCGAGGCGGCGGTTACAGCCATGGAGCTGGCCGGCGGCCGGGCCGTCAGCACGTGGCGGTCGCAGCGACAGCGTTGGAGATTGGAGAAAAGGTAGCACGCGCGAAAAGAGTTTTATTTGGTGATGTCTTGTCTCATCGGTCGTCGAAAGTAGAGGCGAACGAAGCGGCTATAAATCTTTGCGATGGTGCATGCGAGCTCAAGCGAGTGAGCGAAGTGTGAGTTATATTTTTGCTTAACGAGGCGTAAGAGCGGAGCAGAGGAAAACCGAGAGAAAAACGAGGTGGAAAGGGATAATCAGTATTTGAGAGTAATTTATGCCATATGTATTTTTCTAGAAATGTGGTTAGAGTTTATATTTCGATGATTTGACGAGGTTAATTATTTGATGTATTCTTTGGGAGGTGAGTTCGCACATCCATGCGGAGAGCTTGACAAGTTTGATTTGAAGATTCTCATACCGTCGCAATCATCATCTCTGCTTTAGTCGAGTTAGTGTAAATATTAGTACATTCGACCACGATACTTGTACATGAAGAATAGAAATAATAATGGTCAATGTATTAGGAGTATGAGATTTAATGACACCCTTAGGACACGAATAGAACCGTGAGTTTGTGAATAATATTTTGTACTTGCTTGTGTTGTTAGTGCAATTAAAAGTAGTGCGGTACAATTGCTAGCAAGACACACAATAATAGTAGTAGTTGTTAGCAAAGCGAAATTTGTGAAGTATCCAAAAAGCGTAGAATAACAACATCATTATTAGTAAAAAATAGTACCATTTAGCACTTAAAAATATGGCCACTGGTAACATCCGTTTAACATAAAATATCGTATTATTTTTGTAGTATTTGTATGGCATGAATGGATCATTAGTTCGATGAAACGAGATTTGTGAAGTATGTAAGAATCGGTAGAATAACAAAGACCGTTGTTAGTTAGAAAATTAGTACCATTTAGCTTGAAAATATGGCAAGATCGGTAACATCCGTGTAATGTAAAATGTCGTGTTATTTTTATAATATTGTGAAACAAATGGTGCGCGTGAATGTAAAATCTTGTTGGAGGATTTAATTTGGTAGGCGCAGAATAAGTCGGACGATTAGTAAAATCGGGACTAAATAGTGAGATATTCGGTCTGATGATTTGTATGGCATGAATGGATATTAGTTCGATTAACGAGATTTGTGAAGTATGTAAGAATCGGTAGAATAACAAAGACCGTTGTCGGTTAGAAAATTAGTACCATTTAGCATCAAAATATGGCGACATCGGTAACATCCGTGTAATGTAAAATGTCGTGTTATTTTTATAATATTGTGAAACAAATGGTACGCGTGAATGTAAAATCTTGTTGGAGGATTTAATTTGATAGCGCAGAATAAGTCGGACGATTAGTAAAATCGGGGACTAAATAGTGAGATATTCAAAAGATTTGTATGGCATGAATGGATTTGTTAGTTCGATTAACGAGATTTGTGAAGTATGTAAGAATCGGTAGAATAACAAAGACCGTTGTCGCTTAGAAAATTAGTACCATTTAGCATCGAAAATATGGCAAGATCGGTAACATCCGTGTAATGTAAAATGTCGTGTTATTTTTATAATATTGTGGAACAAGTGGTGCGCGTGAATGTAAAATACTTTTGGAGGATTTAATTTGGTAGGCGCAGAATAAGTCGGACGAATAGTAGAATCGGGACTAAATAGTGTAATATTCAAGTCAATATTTGTATGGCATGAATGGATTGTTAGTTCGATTAACGAGATTTGTGAAGTATGTAGGTAGAATAACAAGATCGTTGTCGGTAAAAAATTAGTACCATTTAGCACCGAAAATATGGCAAGATCGGTAACATCAGTGTAATGTAAAGTGTCGTGTTATTTTTATAATATTGTGGAACAAGTGGTACGCGTGAATGTAAAATACTTTTGGAGGATTTAATTTGGTAGGCGCAGAATAAGTCGGACGAATAGTAGAATCGGGGACTAAATAGTGTAATATTCAGTGCAGTATTTGTATGGCATGAATGGACTGTTAGTTCGGTGTAACGAGATTTGTGAAGTATGTAGGTAGAATAACAAAGACCGTTGTCGGTTAAAAATTAGTACCATTTAGCATGAAAATATGGCAAGATCGGTAACATCCGTGTAATGTAAAGTGTCAGCGTGTTATTTTTATAATATTGTGGAACAAGTTTACCATAGCTTGCGTCTTTCGCTATGGTAGGTACTAAATGGCAGAAATTATAGATTTGTCCGTGTTTTATGGTGACGGCGTTGTTCGAGAGGGTCCGTGGGGGCGGACCTTTGAATCGCGAAAGGAAGATGATCCGGGCTCCAGTGCAGCGGAGATGAGTCCGCCGACCTCCGTGCTTGCGTGAGGCGCGTTCGATCGGAGATTTCGAAAGAAGCTTGTCATCGGCGGTGCATCTCGAGTCGGCGAAGGTTCCGGCAACTTCGTGTGTGACCTATGCAAGATCGTGGGAAGCACGGTGTGGGTGGAATACATGCAAATTGTAATGAACCCTAGGCGTTGATACACCGTCGGCCGATGGTGTATGTCCGCTCTGGACGGAGGCCAACCCTCTAGTCCGTTGGCGGCGGCTGCGTTGAAGCATCCTCTGGGCCATCGATGAGAATGTCGGTGCGGATGCCTTTGGCGAATGAAGACATCGGACGGTGGTGGTCCGCTCGCGTTGATTGCCACGAGCACCTAGAAGGCATGTCGGACGAAGCAGCGTCCGATGAAGACGATGATGTCAACACCGATAGCGGCGGAGAGGGCGATGCGCTCAAGTCGGTGGCATTGTGTCCATCGATGTGGAGTATGTGTCTTCACGGTTGGACGATCCGCAATGACTTCTCTCGTCTTTGCCGGATGAAGCCGCACCGAGTGGGCCTTCAATCGGACACTATCTTTGGTAGGGCAACGCTTCCCTACGAAGAGTGCCGCCAACAAGCAATTGCTAGATATGCGGTAAACATCGATCGCGCGTCTGCGGGTGCTGGTCGAACCAGAGACCTACGTTGTGAAGTGCATGGATCTTTGAGTGTCCCGGCAAGATCCGTGCCCACAAATTCAAGGGTGAGAGTTTAGGCTTCAGGATAACAGTCCTGACGGACCACACTTGTGTGCTTGCCGAGCCACTGCAGAAGCACAGAAATGTCACGTCCTCATATGTAGCCACTGATTTCTCACTTGGTCACAATGGACGTGACCGTTTCACCGAAGATCTCGATGGCGGCGTAGTTAACATGGTGGGATATCCCGTTAGCTACGGCAAGGTGTGGCGAGCGAAGAAGAAAGTTATAGAGATGATGTATGGCACGTATGAAGAGGGTACAACCTTGCTCTCGCATGCTTCACCGATTCTTGAAACCAATCTCGGGACCTACATCAACAAGATGGATAGGCCGCACCGCGAGGGACCCAACTGCTTCATCCTCGACCGTGTGTTTTGGGCATTCGGCCTGCTATTGAGGGCTTCAAGTATTGTCGGCTGTGCTTAGCATGGATGGTACTTTCCTATCCGCAAGTGCAGGGCACCATATTGATGGCGGTCGCGGCGGACGCCAACGACCGGCTACTCGGTGGCCTATGCACTCGTGGAAAGCGAGAACACGAGAGTGGTTGTGGTTTCTAGTAAATGTGAAGGAAGTCGTTGTCCGAGACCGCCCGAACGTATGCCTCATCACCGATAGGCATGCCGGGTTAATGTCCGCCATCGGCACCATGCAAAGAGGACACGACCACCGTACCAATGGAATGACGTCGTCAATCGCTGGTGCATGAGGCATCTTGCCGCGAACACATGAAGGTTCCGCAACAAGGAAGTGATGAAGACATTCAAGAGGCTATGCATGCAAAACCGAGGCGGAAGTTCGAGGCCATATGGAGAGTGCTTGATGAGGAGACCGCAAAACATACGCCGCAATCCGCAGAGGGCGTGTCAACAACTTCTCTCGGTGGAGTGCGGTTGCGCTCCCGAACTAGAGAAGTGGTCCTCGCGCATGACACCGACGCGCGCGAGATACGGCATAATGACAACTAACATGTCCGAGGTTTATAACGGTGTCTGAAGGGTGTTCGGTCCCTCCCAATCGGTGCCATCGTGGAGAGACACAGAGCAGGACCGTTGGATACTTCGTGAGCAGGGGATGAATGCAAGGAGGCATCCGGGCGAGGAAGCGGTTCTCGAGCGAATGCATGCATACATTGAGAAGAAAATAGAAGGCTCGCTCCCACGACGTCCGCACCATGGACGCGAGTCGGCGGAAGTTTGAAGTGCGCCTACGGGAGAAGTTCGTCGATGGCCATTGCGAGAGGCTACCGTAAGCAAGTGTGCTGTCGTGATGTGGCGATATGCACATGCAACAAGCCACAATCGCCGCACAAGCCATGCTCGCATGTATATGCGGCGTGCACGTTCTCCGTCGATCTTACGTGTCGTACATCTCGAGTACTTGATGCCGATCATCTGTCGGGACATGGAGTTCGGAGTTCAACTCGTCGGCTTGGACATGCATTACGAGGAGCTATGGCACAGGCAAGTGACTTGGTGTCGAATGATTCTTTGAAGCGGAGCGGCGTGGGCGATGGCGATCCGCGGCGAATCCGTAATGACATGGGCGCAAGTCGTGGGGAGACGGAAGAGCCATACGGAAGTGTCGTATGTGCCGGACGATGGGGCATACAATGAAGAACTGCCTAATCGGGCGGCTCATCGACTAATCCGTAGTTCGTAGTACCGTATTACGTATGTCATGTTACCTAATGTTATGTTACGCATTGTTATATCTTGTAATGTTATTTTTATGTCCCTGTGTTCCTTATTTGTGTGCGGTTAGTACCTTCATGTAGTCTACATTATTTTGCTATGCAATATGACGTCTTGTGCTATCTATGTCTTGTTATGTGCTATCTGTCATAACATTATATTTGTTATAACATTATATTTGTTATTATGTCACGTGATATTATGTTACACGTATTAATTTTGGTTTTGATTTCTTCTTGCGGGACATGGCTGCCCACGCAGAACTTTGCTTGACCCATTCTACGATGCCAAGCATCGTGGCGGTCCGCTTACAGTGCCCACCACCGTCTTTCGTGCTTAGGGCCCCGAAGAAGCATCGCCTATGGACGAGCGATGCGTGCCCACCCTACGGAGTCGGGGCTCTGCCGCTAGCCGGATGATGGACATCGGGCAATCCTTCACTTCGACGCGGCTCTCTTCTCCGCGCTAGTGGATCGTTGGAGGCGAGACCCACACTTTCCACTTCCGCTGGGAGATGGCGGTCACCTGCGGGCGTTAGCTACATTACGGATTGCCTATCGGGGTAGGCCGATAGTTCCACCACCGAGGAGGTCGAAATGCGATTACGACATAGACATGTTTGGCCATGCGGTCCTGAGCGAGTTCAGGGGTTCCTTTGTCATGGCTACGTCGTTATATCCGATGCCCCAATGGAGCACCTCAGCACGTGGTGAGAGTCACCTTGTTGCGTACTGCTTTTCTGTTTGGTGGGTGTTGTTTCCTTCATCGCAGGAGATCTTTGTCCACCCGCCTACATCCACATCGCGGAGGCTTTGGCGACGCCACGCCGACGAGGTCCTCGATGCTTTTTCGATCGGTGCTTTGCGCCACCTCTGAGGATTGTGCGCGGCCTGTGTGAAGACAACGGGGGAGGAGCCCGTTCTGGCAGTATGCTACACCTTGCTGCAGTTATGGTCTTGGGAGCATTTTCCTGTTGGGCGCCCGTACTTCCGGGAGCCCATTCACCCGTATACTAATGATGTAGTCTTCTACGCTGGACACCCGATCGATGCTCCCTAGCAGGGCTTCGGTGGGCCGGTGCCTACTTGGGATGGGCAAGGGATGGACCTCGCAGAGTTTACTCGAGTTTCATAACCATTTCGAGACTCGCATGAGGACGAAATAATATGGCAGCCCTGGACTTACGAATTGTTGGCCAGTACGGCACCACATGGTTTGTCGCTTCAGTGCACGCAGGATGGCGCTTACTGGTTGACGACGTGCCACCTCGTGTTCTACTATATGGTGGAGGCGTACTGCCCAGCTCGAGTAATGCGTCGCTTGGGTGTACCAACAAATCCTTCCCCCAGTTGGCCCGTCTTTGACACGAAAAGTGCATATGTAAGTTTCGTTCGTAATTATTAAGCGTAATATGTAATTATGTTTTGTAACTTACGACTACCATTCCCGCAGCAATCTCGGAGGGCGGAGGAGCGATGAGTGGCGAGACACGCGATTACAATGGGCGGCGCATGGGACCATGACGCCACGGGCGGGTAGTTCGGGAGGGTCGACCATACGACCTCGAGTCTTACGTCGCCTACTTGGGTGGTGCGTGCCTCGTGCGAGCACGACTTACTACGAGACCTCCTGAAAGGCCCGATGAGGTTACCGACGTCGATAGGTTGGCCCTCGGCGAGCCTACACACCGCGCAGCACGGCAAGATGAAGCGGTACGACCATCCATTACATCTCAATTCACATTTCAATTACTAATCATGTATTTCCTGCAGTACGAGCGTGCGAGCCGTATCTTTGAGGAAAGTTCCAGTGCAATACGGGAGGAGGCCCACCGCTCGAAGTCTAGTCTAGTCGGGGTTCTACGATCCGATCATGGGCGAGTCTAAGGGCATCATGAGGCATTGACATGCGGTCGTCCACGATGGCGTTGCCATGCGGTGCGGTGAGCGAGGCACTCGACCTTTATCTCCCAGGCCGTCACGCAGCAGCATGGGCGGAAGACGCTCGAGCGTTGCACGTTCTTCTTCCGCGCAGCATGGCCTTCGAGATCTGCAGTACAAAACTTACATTTTGATGTCATACTTGAAGTACTCTCTCAAATGAACTGCTCGGTAATGAAATACCCTTTTCAAAGACGAGCGTAGAGATCAATCCCTCATGCCTTCGTCATCTAGGCCTAACAGAGACTTGCACGAGTCCTCGAGGACATTTTCCGCAAGATTTCGGATTGAGGCGGGCTTACAACCCCACGCCTTCCACGGCTTGGTGTAGGCACATCCTATACACAGCGCCACATGAGGTACAAGAACTTTGATTGGAGTTATTATCGCTAGTGAACATACCTTTCTCGAGGTAACGATAATTTCGTTCGTGCCCGTCCTTCGCGGATCCGCGCAGGATCAAACACTCGATCTTGCCGTCGGCAATTCTTGAGGTGCATACACCGATGACGTGGACACCCCGATCGATCGTAGCACCGGGTAGTACTTATTGTGGTGGATTTGCGCCAAGACGCTTATCGCAAAGACCCACCTCCGCATACTTGGTTGGCTCGAGGCGGTATGTACGTGCGGCTCGGTCGTTCCTCGCGACGCCGCCGTAACAATACGTGTCGCGGGTTTATCGGGACGAGTTCTCCCAAAGGCGAGCCATCTACCCGCAGGATCATCCGATAAGTGTTTAACGTAATTTTAATGCACTCGCTTTTCGCACTTTTACTAACAATGCATTTCTATGCGGTATCCCCGTGGGTGTCCGACATGTTGGGTGTATTCGGTACCACCCGGCAGCGATGCCCTCCGTGACGAAGAGACACACTATGACTTGCGGCCACGACGCACGAGCCCGACCGGTTCACGTTCGGAAGACCAACTCCGCCGTCCGCAAAGCGGCGACGGATCGAAATTGGCGCTACAAGGCAATGACCGGTTGTATTGATTTCTGCGGTGTGTATGTCTAATTGATGTATGCCTTGGCCTATTCTTTGTACTTTCGTACAAGAACGATTACAAATAACAATGTTAAATGCATAATGGTGCGATGTCAGAAATAGTATGATAACAACATTTATTAGTACAAAATTTAGTACACACAAAAGCGAGCACGATAAGTGTTACTTGTACCGTGGCGTATTATATGAAAACAAGTTTGGTGACCTTTAGCTCCCGTGCTCCAGCTTTTTCAGAACGATTAGATAACTCACGGGTGTGTAGCTTTGTCAGAGAGATTACACAAGTCATAGGTAGCAGCTTTGTCAGACTGAGTTGTCATTTCAATATGAGGCCCTAAGAACCTAACACGAAGAAAGATATTATATGAACATTACATAATCCGATTGTATGCACTGCCTCTATAAGTAGGCCTTCATACAAGCTCTGCTTGCACATATCCTAATCATCATCCCATTCCTTTCCTCCAAAGGCCATGTCTCAATCGGCGAGCTCAGGGAATCGGAGGGCCCGTGCGCTTGCCACTGCAAGGCAGGTTGATTG
Source organism: Otatea glauca (assembly GCA_036346275.1). Classification (NCBI taxonomy): domain Eukaryota; kingdom Viridiplantae; phylum Streptophyta; class Magnoliopsida; order Poales; family Poaceae; genus Otatea; species Otatea glauca. The sequence continues at coordinate 27,810,080 of CM070720.1, forward strand.
CCCTAATTGTCGTGTGAAAGCTAATGTGTTCTACTCCACCACTGAGGCAAATAACGACCGGGTCTTCTACAAGTGCCCTTTTTCTCCGTAAGTGAAAAGTTCATTTGCTTTCTTTTTCTCATTGGACTTGTGTAGTTCTTTGGAGATATCTCATTTCTTTGCAGGCGTAAAAGTATGTTTACCTCATCACGTAAGGTGGAGGATGCCAATATTTCCAATGGGCGGACACCATGGACACCACAGTACCATCGAGGATGCATCCTACTATGGAGGAGAGGATGGACCCTATACTCGAAAGCAGGTGAACATCTTGATGTTCAAGATGGACCGTATTTTAGATAATGTCAAATGGTTGGAGAAGATTGTGTGTGCGGCTATCCTTGTTGTCTTGGTAGCTATTCTTGCAGTAGTTTGTTTCCTATAGAGGAGACATAGTTGGTCATGGATGTCTTCGAAGAGGTTTCAAATATCATCTTTTGCTTTGTTAACTCGATGTGTAAGTCGATTAGCTACCATCGCTTTCGACTTTTCACCGGATGTCAATACATGTGGCATCTTTTCATGGTCATATAAGCCTTCGGGCATCCCGTGAAATACCGTGTCCAAATGGGAAATAGTCATAGAATAGCTCGAAGTATTCACGATATCTATACTAACGCAAAATCATTTTATTTCTTACGGCTTTGCATACAAATTTTGTAAAAACAAATACCCTACATGACCACAACCGGACATATTTCATAACACTTAAGCCTTTCCATGGCTCGTAAAACAACTCGTTCGAACACAAATTTTGGGGAATTGATCCGAAAGATACTTCACTACATGGACAACTAAATTATAGTAAAATATCAAAATTACAACTTATTTACCATGTAAAATCCGATAAGCGCAAACACCATGTATGATAATGTTACGGGGCTCTATTTTATGAAAACGACTTTCCAAGTCTTAAACTAAAATATCCGTAATGCAAGAATCGTCACATAACCACGTAGTAACAACAAATAACCGTCGAAATTATTGCCATGCATGAGCAGCGTTACTTCACACTAGGAAATGCAAGAATCATCACATAACCGTAGTAACGACCAATAGTGTACAAAATGTTGGATCCAACATGTACAAATTAGTGCCATGCATGAGCTACGAGCTTGTTGCTTTTGCATCTTGAATTGACAACTCCGTGCACTGCTTTTTCGGTCGATTAGACAACTCACGGGCGTGTAGCTTTGTTGGACCGAGTAGACTACTCACAAGTACCACTTTGTCGGCCGAGTAGACTAGGCATAGGCGGCATGCACATTACTCGACACCGCATGTATGGTCGCCTTTTCACCGACGTGACTTCACACTCCGTGGTTTTCTTTGTCCGTCCGAGCGTTTCAATCTTACCTTCCAACACTTAGTCCATACACCACTCCTTCGAGTCTACAAAAGGCCAAACCGCGAGGACACATACACAGCTCCCACTAAAACTTCGCCATGGTGGGTCCTCCAACACAGATTCTCGTGGACACGATATGAGCGACTTAGCCCTTCATTACGATGAAGGTTACGAAATGGGAAAAATGATCCGTTCAACGAGGACAACCTAAGTATAGTGGTGTCCAAATTGCAAGGGTGGCGTCAGACATTATCGAGGCGTGACATGACAACCTCGGCACGAACCTCGTGACCACCGACGACCTCAAGGCGCACTTGCAAGGGTGGCGTCGGAGGTATTCGGGTATCTGAACTAGCCGACCACACTTGCTCTTTAGGTTTCTCTACAAGACATTACAGGTCGCGATCTTTGGGCGACCAAGACGCAGAGCATATTAAGGTTAGTCAATTTATATTTGTTCACCATACTCATATTTTTAGTATTACCCACAAGTTCACTAATTCGTATGTGCTCGTCTTGTGTGTTAGTCATTCCTGAGGATCTGAGTTCTTGACACAAAGATATCCCGAATTCTTTGCAATGCAAATGCTCTTGGCGGGTGTGATGCAGGTTCAAGCGCAGAAGACGCATAAGAGAGTCTAACTTAAGGGTAGAGGTCGACCCAAGACTACTACGCATCAAGTTCAAGAGGACGTTCAACCACCACCAGAGGGGGGCTTCCTCCTAACTTTGCAAACGACGACAACGATGACGACGACGATTTCGTATCACCTAGACCTAGACGTTCAAGCACTATCACAACAGCCCGTTTAAGCACTACTACAACAGTCATTTAAGAACCAATGCAAGAGGACATTCCACCAACACTACGGAGGGCTACCTCACAACCATGCAAATGACGATGATGATGACGATTTCATGCCACGAGTCACGAACCTTGCGTCCACGAAGTCCTCCAAATCCCGACGATGATATTCCATCAAGCCCTCTAAGGTATCCATACCGAACCCGTCGACCACCAATATACGATTATCCTGTTTTTGACCGTCTATTCCGGCAACCATGGCCATAGAGTGTGTGGTTTTGTGACCTAGCCTTTCACCAGAGGCATATTTCTACGAAATATGTTGTATCCCAGTTCTATGAATTCTCTACGAAATATAAATCGTCACAATTTTTGTAACTTACTGCAACATGATCGTCAAATGTGATAATCTTCTCAAATTTTTATGAAAATATAGTTGATGTCTCAGAAACCTCCACAGGAAATTTCATAATGTATCAACGTGGTTAATTCCATTTTTTGTTCGCTTCAAACTTATCTTGGTGGGTGTTTTATCACGGCGATCGTAATGTTTGAATTTTTATAAATTCCACGTAGGTGATAATCTTCTCGATTTTTATGAAAATATAATTGATGTCTCAAAAACTCGCACAAAAATTTGAGATTTCATCAACATGGTACGTTTCATTTTTCGTTAAGCTTCAAATTTACTCGTTAGTGTTTCATCAAGACAGTTGTAATATTAGGAATTTTAAAAATTCCTCATATGTGATAATTGTCTCAAAAATTATAGAAATATTATTGATGTGTCACAAACCTCTACAAGAAATTTCATAATTTTTCAACGTAGTTACAATCCGATAAATATTTTTCACGTTCCCACGAGTGAAAAAATTATTTTTAAGCGGATTGACTCCACTTGACATAAGCGAAAAAATAAAAATAATTTCTACGACGCAATCGCATGAGGAAAAAAATTCCTCGTATTGGAACCGCTAAAAAACTGTTTATAGCTAGATTTGCAATTTCGAGGCGAGAGTATTTACTGAAAAAAATTGATGTATTACAGAGTCCCACTCATTGCATCGCATGCCCGCACCCGCCGCCTCGCCCCCACCCAAGCGCCACCCGCCCCGCCCGGGCGCGCCTGCCCCGCCCCCCGCACCGCGCGCCTGCCTCTTCCTTCAAGGCCGCCGAAACCAGCATGAGTTCCAGTGGTTTGGAACCATTGAACTCACCGCCCACCAAAAAAACAATAAAAAATAATAAAAATAATAAAAAAATCGCGGTGAGTCATTAAATGAAAAAAATTAAATTTTTTTCAGCGCAACCGATCCGCGAGAATAAATGCATCGAGGCTATTTTCGCAAATCCGTTGGATACGAGGCTAAATACGTAAAAAAAACAATTTCGGACGCTACAACAGTAAAAATTTCACGTAAGATTCTTACCCATGTAGAGGATATAAGAGTATAACGGTATCTTCGTGGAGAGACGATTATATAGATAATATAAAATACTATTACATTAATTATTGTTTATAACAAGCATTTTTATACTATAATTTAAAGATTGTAGAATCTTATAAAGACAACTTTAAGATGGAATCTACTATAAAAGTTGTTTTTAGATTTATCTTTAGATGATACAGAGAAGTATATAGACATCAGCCGTCTCTACTATTGCCCACCCTGCTAATCGCAACATGGCTCTTACTTGGATGCTACCCCACTACGTTTGCATTATTTTTAAAAGAGTAAATTTCACAAAACTATAGATTTTGTACAAATTATCAAAAAGATGCAGATTTTAGCTTTACTTTTATAAAACTATAGATTTTAGGATAATTTGTATCACAAAAATATAGGTTTTAGAATTAATCGTTTCTTGTAACGGGTCTGACAGTGTAGCCTCATATGACAGCCTTACGCACGAGTGAAACGAGAAATGAGGACACGTGAGACTGCCATGTGAGGCTATACTATCAGACTTGTTACAATAAATGGTCCATTCTAAAACTTGTAGTTTTGAGACACAAGTTATTTTAAAATTTATAGTTTTGTAAAATAAAAGCTAAAATCTATAGTTTTTAATAGTTTATATAAGAAACGCGTAGTTTTATAAAATTTACTCCTTTTAAAATTTAGTTTGGCCTAATGTACTATGTTTCACACGTTGTATTGTTAGTCCTTTTATATGGCACAAATGAGTTTGAATCTTTCTCTTGGTTCGCTCCGCCAAAGGACAAGCCAGCTACTGCGTTAGGTGGTTTGCAATCTCCTAAAGGTTGAATTAGGTAAAGGGAAGTCCAAGATTAGCGTTTCATCATGTCCGGTTTTCCTCTGCCTCGACCTCCATGCTGCGAACAACTGCTCATATATTTGTGATGGCTTTTAGAATACGAGGTTCTGTTTGAGACGAATTCAGTTTTGGCTTCTCTTTATTCTAAACGACTAGTTTTTTCGCAGTCAACAATAAAAAACAGGTAGTCTATTTGTACTAGAAGAAACTGAAAGCTGGTTCGAAGTAGCTTTTCATAGCTTCGATGAGTTAGTGTTCTAACTTTGCCATTAAAGTTAAAGAAAATTACCATATCCTATTAAGTATAAAATCCCAAACTACACCTCTCTCACCCTCATTCCTGAGTCACATCCCTCACACCTAAAAGTTATACTAGAAGTTAGATTATCAAACATCAAATCTCTTCAGACTAGCTTCAGTCATGCAGCACAGTCGAGAGTTATTTTCTAGTTCTTGGTGTTTAGTTGATGCGCCCAGAGACCCTTGCCCTCTAGGAAAATCGGAATCTGTCGACGATCGGGACCGTTGACCGCAGAAGAAGGGGGAAGGATCGTGCAAAGGGGGCGAGGCCCAGAGTTGCGTTCGTCCGGGAAGAAGCACGAGCAAACAGGGGACACGAAGTCTATACTGGTTCGAGCCCCCTAGGTCGGGTAATAGCTCTACTCCAGTTTTGCCCGCAAGCGAAAGAGAACTAAAGGCTCCGCTAGGGAGGAGTACAAGGGGAGCTCGTCTTCGGGATCGCCCGGGAGCGGTGATCCAGGAGAGCTCGATGAACAGGGGGTGTACAAGTCTTACTGTCGGTTCCTCTTGTCCTCTTTTTTCTCTCCCCTGCCAAAAGGGAGAGCCCTGCCTTCCTTTATACAGCCGGTAGGGGCAGGTTACATGGAGAATTGGGAGAGGGAAGGGTGGAGACTGTCCTAGGAACCCCAGTCCTCTGCCTTGATGACTGGTCGTCGTCTGTTTAGCCACGGGTTGGTAGACTTACCGAGCAGAGTAGTCTGCCGTTTTCTTGGGAAACATCGTACCTGCCCTCTGTGGACCTGTCAGATGCTGACGTTGCAATGCGTGGTCCTGGCTCCGCCTCGGGAGAGAGCGTACCCTCATACTGCGCGTGACTGGACGATGGGACCGAAACTCTGACTTTGGCAACCTTCGCACTGCCTAGGGAAGGAGCGACTTGCTCCCGTGTGGTCACTTCAAACGGTCGTGGTCACAGGACACGTGGCTAGTGGTCGGCGGAGGGCCCGATACTTGGCCTTTGGTGGGGATCTCCTCAGACTGGATGGAGGTCGGGGGAGTCCGACCCGCGAGTGAGGTCGGACGCCCTACTTGGTCGGGACGAGCTCGGAGCAGTCGGTTAGGTCGGGGGATAAGTGTCCTTCGTGGTCTCGCGAGGCCTTTGGTCGGAGACGGACTTGAAACAGTCTATTCATTACTTCTGACCGCCGAGGTTAGGGGAGGACCGCTTGAGGCCCCCCTCCCCCGGGGGGTAAGGACATGTGTCAAGGTGTTTGATCCCGACAGAATCCATAAAGAAAACAATGTCAGCCGTATAGGAGGCAACATTGAACTCTGGAGCGATTTCTTTGCGAAACGCTATGTAGCCCAAGCTCTTACGTAGATTAATGAAGAATACTCCTATTTTATAGAGAGCAGCTGCTTTAAAAAATATAGAGAAATTTTTTATTTAACATTAAAATTTGACCAGATCTCTAAAATGCAATCGCGAAACTGTTATTCCCTTCATTGCTATCGGATCTAAACTTTCATCTCGTTTTTGCCACCCCGTTAGTGACCGTTACTTGAGCGTTAACTTGTATGTGAAAAGACGATTCTGTCTACCTTATTCTTATTTCATTATAACTTAAATAACATGACAATTGGACTTGATTTCGCAAGGATAAACGGCAGTGACGGACAAAGTCTAATGGGCGAGAAGGAAGAGAAGAGGAGGATGAAGCACTTTGACCAAAAGGCAGGACTGTCATTTTTTTTTAAAAAACTAACAAGGCCAAGAGAGCAAATGATAGTTGACACACAGTAAAGTGACGGGAGTGATAAAAATGGGATGAAAGCTAAAATCCAATAGCAATGAAGGAAAGAACAGTTTCATAATGTTATTTTAGATATTTGATTAACTTTCAGTAACAAATAAGAAATTTTAAAAAAATATAATAGGTAGGAAGAACACTACAATTTCGGAATCACCCAATACGATGCACTATACCCACTATCGAACCTATATAAAAAAGACAACCATGAAGCCATTTAAGTGAATTAATGGAGAAGATTTCCCTTTTATGCGAAGTAGGAGTATCTATACCCCTTTATAATGCACCTAAGCAATTTTTCCTACGTCTACCCTAAATAATGCACCTCATTAGAGATGGCCCAATATTAGTGCACCCAGCAAAACGTCCCCAGAAACTTGCATTCATCAAAATGAACGTCTCAGATCTTTCCTCAATTTTACTCACCCACATCCGATGAACATTATTTAGTGTGTCTAATCATCCCTGTGGCCCACAACAGACCTCCCCTACCTACATATTTGGAAGGAGAGTGAATCAAACAAGGAAATAAATAAGGAGGATCCGCATGCAAGGAAACCAGACTTGAATTTTTTACTGGCCAAAATTGTACGTACTACATATTTGGAAGGAGGGTGAATCAAACAAGAAAATAAACAAGGAGGATCCGCATGCAAGGAAACAAGACTTGAATTTTTTATTGTCCTGGCATTGTGATCGTATTTTTTTCCGAATATGACCCTTCTCGAGACTTTTTTACGGATCTAGCCCCATAGAGCCTAATTTTAGCGCACGGAGAGCGTTGAATTTTTGTTTTTATTTTTTATCTAAGGAACCAACGGTCTGTGAGTGATGCTTAATTTTTTTCAATTTTTTCTCGCGGAACCAGCGGCCGGCGAGCACCGTTTAATTTTTATCTTTTTTTCCTTGCGGATCCAGCGGTCGGCGAATGCAGTTTATTTTTCCATATTTTTCCGAAATCATCCCTATAGCCCACAACAGACCTTCCCTCACCTCTAGCATCAACAAGGAAAAGGAAACAAACGTCTTGGAATCAAGGAAAATGAAACAAATGTCCTGGAAAAGGAAAGGACCATACATTGCGTGCTGGGAAAAGGAAACCGGGAGATGGGGCAGCGCAGCCAAGAGAACGCAGGTCTGCAATGGCTCCACGATCACCATCGGTGGCTTTGCCGACGCATGAGATTGTCGGTCAACGACCTCGCAAGGTCGTGACTCTAAAAATTATAATTTAATTTTTTGAAAATAATTTTATTAAGTACAAAATAATCGAAAGTTTTTTTGAGATTTTTTCTAGAATTTCTTAACCTAATGTGCTATCTTTTAAAAAATCCTTCTATATTTAAAAAAATGAAGCCAACTCACCTGTAGCTTCTTCTAGCTGCAGCCCAGACCAAAGAAGCTTCCTCTCTTCCATCCCTCCATTAAAGCAAGAAAGAAGCTCCAAAGCTCCATCAATCCCACACCAAATCTCCTTTTTCTATCTATGGTGTTAATTCCCCAAATTTCGTGCTCTATTGTCAAAATTTCCTCTCAATCTGATTTGATCTCAAATTATGATTTCCATAAATATGCTTGTTTCGGGCTATAAAAGCCGACGAGCTCTCCTCCACCCTATTGCATTGCGTAAATCCTCAAGTGCTCCCTCTTGTAAAGATCGTCGGATTTTGGACGTAACCCAAGCCATCACCGTCATCTTTCCCGGCGAAATTCACCGCAACCGTGACTCCTCCTCAGACGCCGCGGTCTGCGGCGATCTCGCCGCGCACTGATCTTGACCCACTACGACCGCCGGCCACCCCGGCCTTCCTCCTTGCGTCTTGTTGCCAAGCCAGAGACCTGTTGTCTCTCTGTGGAAGCTACAAAATAATAATTTAAAATCGAAAATTCTTTTTCTTTCTCTTTCTTGATTTAAAATCTTTGGGAGCCCGTTTTCGCCCATTCGACCTCCATTTAGTTCCGTTTTTCTTTCTAAATTCATTTAAAATTCTAAATTTCTCTTTTATTATTAAGTGTAGTATTCATACTTATCTTCTCATTTAATTGATAAGCGGGTGTACTGCCGTCGTAGCGTTAGCACAGGAACTATACTAGTAGCCTTAAGAAAATATAACGAGGTATGAAGAACACGACTAAGATTTCATGATCATATAATATGATGCACCTTGCATATTCATGGCCGTAATAATGACTTGTCTTTTTATCCTCAATCGCTTCTTTAACTGTACGACACCTTTTTCTTTATATCCACATGATTTACACGATAACACAATCTCTACTATTATCATCAAAGGGACAAATATATAAGCTGAAGACACAAAACACCTTTTATATTGAATAGGCCATAAATCTACGGCTAAACAATACAACTAGGCAGGCCCGCGCGTGATGCCGCGCCGTGTGGAAAAATTCGGTTCAATTTTTTTGCAAATCGATTTTGCGGAACTATGGGTTTTTTTTTGCAAGATAACCGGTAGAAGGACCTATTAGCGATTTCAAAATTTTTTAAATCTTTCGAGTTAAAAGAACCGGCGCTCGTGTTGATTTTGAGGAACTATAAGGACCTTTTTGCAAAATAACTGGCGGAAGGACCTGTTCGTGATTTCAAAATTTCTTTAAATCTTCCAGGTCGAAAGAATCGGCGCTCATGTCGAATTTACGGAACTATGGGGTCCTTTTTACAAAATAACCGACAGAAGGACTTGTTCGCGGTTTCATTTTTTTTAAATCTTCTGGGTCGAAAGAACCGGCACTCGTGTCGAATTTTGTAGAACTACGGGGACTTTATTGCAAAATAACCAGTGGAAGGACCTGTTCACGATTTCTAATTTTCCGTGGAATGACCTATCTGCGATTTCCGATTTTTCGGGGGCTTCTTCGGAAAAAAATGACGTGGCGGCTCTATTTGCGCTTGAAATCTTCCGCGTATAATAGAGTTATTATTCCATCAAAGCAGTGTAACAAACGTAAGGAGTAACGTGCCCCCAAATGTCCAAACAACTAGCACGGTAAAAAAAACTCGAGACTTACGGAGCTGCTCGAGCTTAGCTCGTTTTAGGTTTGATTCGAGCTTCAAACAATCTGAACTCGAGCTTAATCTCGAGCTCATGATCTTCATTGATTCGAGCTCAAATAACTCGTGAGCTTGATAAATTTACAAATTACTTATTCAATATCATTATACGTTAATTTTTACCGAGCTTATTCGAATCGAGCTTAAAAAGATTTTTTTATTATTAAAAAATAATATATATTAAATTATTTACCGTTATCAAGCTTACCCAAGCTTGGATCGAACCAAACTAGCTTGATTGAACCAAACTTAAGCTTAGTTCTAGACTTACCCTAACTCGAGACATGTCGGACTGTCTTAAACTCAAGCTAGTTTACGGTCTACAAACAGCCGAGTGAACCAATAGCTAAGTTTAAAGAAAGAAACAAATTGGAATACCCAACTCCATGAGGGCTTTCTCGCGAAACAGCCATTTTGTTCCACTCCTTTTCTTTCCTCCAGCGTATTTTTTTTTCTAATTTCTCGTGGAGGCGAGCAGACAGAGAAGAGAGAGAGAAGGGGAAAGAGAGGAGGCGTCCCTCGCGATTGGACAGGGCGTGAGGACCCGAGAGCGTGCGATCCCCGTGGCGCGGGGGCCGATTCCGGTGCCGGGACAGCCTCGCCCTCGCCGGGGCGGCCGTTTCGAGCTCTCTGTCGCTGCTGCTAGGCGCGGATTTGGTGGGATCCGGCCAAGAAACTGTTTGGTGAAGGGGAGGGGGGAGGAGAGGAGAACGGAGGGTATGGGGCCCGGGGCGGAGCCGAGGGAGGAGGCCGTCGAGGAGAAGGCGGCGGTATCATGCTCGATCTGCCTCGATGCGGTGGTCGCCGCCGGCGGGGAGAGGTCCACGGCTAGGCTGCAGTGCGGCCACGAGTTCCACCTCGGTAAGGGGCGATGGGTTGATCTATTGATGCGTTCTTGGTACGGAATTATACGGCTTTATTGGTCGGCTTGTATTGGAAGGTGCGATTTTGGGGTCGGGCCGGCGATTTCGATGTGTAGGAGCCGTAGACATGACCCGTTTTTTTTGTGGGAATTTGGCGGGATTGGGATAATTTCACGCTATGGTGCCGAAATTCTGACTACTATGGTGCCGAGATTCTGGGTGAAAGGCATAAAAGTTGGACTTTGGGGTGTTATAGTATAGAATTATCTGGTCAAGGTAGGCTTCATGAGCGAATTTTGCGTTATTTTGGTCAGTTTGATAGGAAGGTGCAATTTTGGGGGGATAGATTTGATGTCAGGACGATGATTTGAGGGCGTACACGAGGTAATCGTGTCGATTTGTATGACGTTTCTGCAGTTTCGGTGGAATGGGGGTGAATTTTGCTCCTTTCTCGTTTGGAAGTTGTGCCGTGTCGAGCTATTTTTTATGGGTAATTTTGTACTTTTGGGTTCGGTTTGTCTGGATTCGGCAAGAATTTGATGAATAATGTGTCATGTTCACTGGAATTTTTTGGTGGTATTGAGCTATTAGTTAATGAATTTTGGTGGAAGGTTGGACTTCGGAGGTTGAGTCAGTGTTGGCTAGAGGGATCTAGATTCTAGACATGTTCTGTGAAATGCGAAGATTTAAACTTGAGCTAAAGATGATACTCCAAATTTTGAGAGTTGTCAGTTTGGTGGTTTTATCAAGCAGTCTGTGTTGGCTGTTGATTTCAACTCGATACAGTAATGGATTTAGGGTTTCCCATCTTTTTTTATATTGGATTTGGAATTGGGTGCAGTTTGAAAAATCTTTAGTAAACGTTGAAGAAAGAGTTGCAATTAAGTATAGCATTCTAGGGTCGTCAATTTAGCTGTTGTGCGTTCTTCCAATATGTAGCTTTGCATTTTTTTACATCTGGTTGCCATAACGTTGTAGTGCAATCAGACCTAAGCTATTGGAAAGTATATAAGGTGAGATTAGACGCAGATTGAGACTGATTTTGTGCAAGGATTATGGTTATGGTGACATTGTGAGGTGCAAGTGTGCTTGTATGCTTTATGCATTACCACTTATTCTGCTATGGCATGATACTACAATATGCTTCCTAACCAATCTCAAAATCGTTGTTCTTAAATTATGTTTGTTTGCTAATCTTTGGTTTGTTTTAATGCTTAGTGTTAACGTTTTTCAGATTGCATTGGATCGGCATTTAATGCCAAAGGAGTTATGCAATGCCCCAACTGCCGCAAAATTGAGAAAGGGAATTGGCTCTATGCAAATGGTTCCCGACCCACACAGGATGTTAACATGGACGAGTGGGCTCATGAGGAAGACCTTTACGATGTTAGTTACTCTGATATGGTACGTGACCATGTCAACTTTATTCTTTAATCACTAATCATTGTTTGTGAGTATTAAGTTTTACCTCTTCGTTGACAGTATGCCTTGTTTGCCACATACTTTTCATGTGTTTCAAATGTTATCCTGTTGTGTTTAGCTGATGATCAATGGTTTCTTTGGCTTGTCTGCACTTACAAAGGATTGACACTTGACCTTGCTTAATTATTTGAACCTTTTCTTTTGGAGGCACTTATTTTTGTATGTGAGTATGTCTTCTTCGCCTTCTATTCCCATAGGATCAAGAGCTTTAATTAGTACATTATTTATTAGAAACATTTGGCTACCGAATGGGCCTCCGCCAAAATGCCAAATTCATTTAGCATTGATCTTCTAGGTTCTTGGCAACTTCTGTTAATTCCATTACGAGAGTTATCATGCTCTTATGAATCTGATCCAATATTGTCAAGACCATGTCTTCGTTGAGCACTAACAGAGCAATATTCTTGTCTCAAATTTGACCTTGTCTTAACACTCACAGAGCAATATTCTGTGAGCTACTGGAGGCCATGATACTCGCTCTGAAAGAACAACTTATGGAGAGAACTTTTACATTTGCTGATATATCATATATGTGCTTTGTGCAATTTTTTGGCTGTGTTTCAGTAGATACTGTCTATATTTTTCCTTGATTGAAGGCTATACTGTGGAGTACTTTTGAGATAAGTTACGTATTAGAGGCATGCTAGTTTGCTTTATGCATAAAACCTGTGTAGAGTGCTTTAGTCCTGAGTTACATCAAATGAATTTGTTGTTCTCCCTACGCCTAGCATTCTGCTGCACACATGAATAATCCTGAGTTCTACATTGTTCCAGCTTATTCAATTACCCTGCACGTCTATGCTTTATTATTGCATTTTTGAAACATTTATGCAGCCGATATATAAATCCGAGTTGAGTTCATCATTGTTGATTCTTCATTTGCTGTCATTATTTTAACTTACAGAGGTAGTTATTTCTGCTTGCATTTTCTGACAATTATATATTTGAATTGTGCAGCCATTTCGCTTTCATTGGTGTCCATTTGGTCGCTTACCACAAATTCCATCATTATTTGAGTATGTTCTGTACTTCAAATTGTGATATATATATATATATATATATATTTCAATTGCTCGTTAAAGCACACTTGTTGTTTAATTTTCATGCATCCAAGAATGGATGGGTGGGTAGTTTTAATATATTATAAATGTTGTGTTCTTTTCCAAACTGTCTCGTTTCAATAAATTTCTAGTGCAGGAATGGTAGCTCCAATCTCAGTATGATAACCCATGTCAAAATTTGTGGGTACTAAAAAAAGTTTCGGTTATTCATTCACTAGATATCGTATTTATTTATATTGGTCATATGTTACACATGTCTGTTTACATTTTGGAAATTAAAGAAGAAAGTGAGTAACCCTAGGATTCTGTATAGTCAATAATCTATTTAAGGGATGTAAGAAAATAAGATGAATGGCCTTTTCAATTAGTTCTTTGCAATGAAGTGCTGAACAATCTGCAATCCTGCATAGGCTTAGCCCTGTCATGCTGCATAAGGTTATTGACAATCTTCATAGTGGTTTCTTGTCATGACAGAGTATACATGAATCTTCTTCTGACATGCATAGTTCATATCTATCCTTTTAGTATTTGGAAAGGTGTGTTAGATGAATCCTAATAGGAGTAGGATTACTATTTGCTTTGGAGGAGAATTACGGAGGCTAGATAAACCTAGGGGGTGGTCATGGAGAACCCAAGCAATCAAGAAGCCACAAGCCAACTCATCCAAAGCAAGAGATGCACGAGAGGATTAGAGACTAGGTTATTCTTTAGTATTAGATTCTTGTATAGGGCAAGGATCCAAAGGTCCTAAAAGGTTCGAGATGTTGTGAGAAAGCAACAATCCCTTGTACTATTTTGAGATTGTGCTTAAAGAATTTGCGGGCGACTTCACCAAATCTTCTCTCGTCGTGTTTGCTTCAACGTCGTTATTTTGGTTCTCTACAAGATTCATCTGCTTCGTTCTTGAGATCATGCACGCTAGTGTTGTATATCACAAAACTCTGATTCGAACCGGGTGCTGCTGCGCATAAGAAGGGGTATTAGAGTGTTACAAGTGGTATAAGAGCCAAGACCGGATTAATCAGTTTTGTGAGAAGGTCGGTAAAGCGTCAGGTGGCACAAAATCAAGATCGATGTCATCGATGTGGAATCAAGTAGAGAAATTTGACGGTGGTGGAAATTTCAGCGTGCGGCAATGTGTGGTGAATGATGTCCTTGTCCAGTAAGAGTTAATCGCTGCTCTTGAAGGGGACAATCCGGAAAAGACGTTCGCTGATGACTGGAAGGTAATGGTGCGGAAGGCTGTCAGTACTATCCGTCTATGTCTTTCCGGTGAGGTAAAGTGCTTGGTGATCAAGGAGAATCCATCAAAGAAATGAAGGACTTAGAAAAATTGTATGTGGCGAAGCCACTGACTAACCGATGGGTGCTGAAGTGACAATTGTATAGATTGCACGTAGAGAAAGGTACACGATTCGTTAACCATCTTAATGTCTTCAATAAGCTTATCACGCAGTTGATTAGTGTGGATAAGAAAATTGAGGAGAACGATAAAGTTGTCATATTGGTATCATTTCTACCACTATTATGGGAGCAATTGGTGATGAATATTCTTCTTGGGAAAAGCACTCTCAACTTCAACGAGGCAATTGCATATCTATTGGAGGTAGAGTTCTTGAAAAAGCTATTGGAATCTTCATTCTCGGGTGATCAAGTATTGGCTACAATAGGTGTTGCAGGAAGAAGGGCAAGAGCAAGGGCACACGTGATAAGGTCATATGATAAAGGACTATTCGAGTTTGAAGCAAATGAAGGGTGATGCTCAGTGGCGGTAGCAAAAGATGATTCACATACTTGTCAATCAATCAGGTATTTCTCATGGATGGATGTTAGATTCAGGTTGTTGCTTTCCCATATGTTTGGCAAGGGAGATGTTTGGCGAAGGATCTCTATGGTCGACGCATGGAATTGTTCACTTGGCTGATTGCAAGGAGTATGCAATATCTAAGATGTGAACATTTACATTGGAGATGTATGATGGAGAACATCGTATATTGATGGGAGTGGTATGTTTGCGGCTTAAAGAAAAATCTATTATATATGAGGTCTCTTAAACTTGAAGCTTGTGAGATATCACTTCGAGGTAGAGTCATGCGAGTTACTTGCAAAGGGTAGGCGATCATGAAAAGTAACTGGAGCAATGGATACCGATTGATAGGCAAACCTAAAGGAAGGGCAATCAATGGGAGGTCTAATAAAAATCCCGATCAAGAGAAGGAAACCATGTCGTCAACGATAATTAATCAGATCTCAATTGCAGTTATGTGCGAAACTGCAAAGACAGTTGTAAAATCTAGTAGACGCAACGGTGAAGGTGCGAGCTGTTAGAAGAAGGAAGACGTGGCGGGACAAAGCACGAGATACCAACAAGTGGAGTTCGGAGGCGGTACAAACCTATGGCATGTAAGATTATAGGAACAGAAGGTGTGGTTAACTAAACTACACAAAGAAAAGTCTCAGGTGGAGGGTTCGAACATCCAAACTCAAACGCCAACACGCATATTGCGGTGATGTGCAAGAAACCCTGTGGTGGGGCACCTCCAAAGGTGAGAGGAAAAAGAAAAAAATGTGGAGCCGACTTGGAGTGAGTTCTTTGAGGAGCACAGCCTTTTAGGATTTAGAAAGGTGTGCTAGATGAATCCTAGAATATTTGCTTTGGAGGAGAACTAGGGAGGCTATATAAACCTAACGCAAGCATCCAAGAAACTACAAGGCAACTCATCCAAAGCAAGAGATGTACGAGAGGATTAGAGGCCTATGTTATTCTTTAGCACTAGGTTCTTGTATAGGGCAAGGATCTAGAGGTCCTAAAAGGTTTGAGAAGTTGTGGGAGAGCAGCAATCCATAGTACTATTTTGAGGTTGTGCTTAAAGAATTTGCAGTTGGTTTCACCAAATCTTTTCTCTCGTCATAGTTGCTTCAACGTTGTTATTTTGGTTCTCTCTACGAGATTCATCGGCTTCGTTTCTTGAAACTGTGCACGCTCGTGTTGTATCACAAACTCTGATCCGATCCGAGGGCTGCTGCGTATAAGAAGGGGTATCAGAGTTTAACATAAGTATAGTTGACAAGTCATACTGCCAGAGTGCTTTATACATGATTTTAGCCAAAGTACCGATCAAACTCATGAATGGTGAAATTAATGATGCAGGTATTCCTGTCATCATCTCCTAATATCAATTCCAGTTAGTCAATACATCACTTTTGTACAAACTATAAAGTACTCCCAGAAATCACCACCTCTTCTTCATCTTCATATTAAGAGTTTTCAGTTTATGGAAAAATTAGTGCTGTTGTTATGTTACTTAATATCTTCCCCTCTTCTGCCAGGGAAGGAGAATCATCGCCTCCAGTTACTTGTAAGTACTTATTTAAATGGGATCAATTTGCAAAATTTGAGTTATTTTGAGGTTCACACATGTTTGGATATTGGTCATGCAGTTCATGACTTCATGGGACAGCATGTGTTTACGGAGCATGTAGCTGTATCTGCTGCACAAGGGGCAACTCATCCATGCCCATATGTGGCATACTTGCATCCTCTTCCACCGCTGGCATCATCATCAAGCTCCCATGTGCCTGAGAGAACCATGGATGGTCCTGCGTATCATGATCACTGGAACCCCCTGGCTGGCCCATCAGATGGTAGGCCCTTGCAAACAGTGCAACCAACTGATTTCCATCATAACCATTGGGCGCATGTGCCCCATTCCTATGCTCAACCCAACAGCAATAATGGGGTGACCGAGCAGCCAGGTGTCCCTTTTGGAACAATGAGGGCTGCAAGGGTTGATGGTGATAGCCAACGTCGAGGATCTGTTGTTTCTCCATCGTACTTCAGTAATGGGTAAATTCTATTCTATTTCTGCTCTCACAACTCACTATTATGGCCTTGTTGTGAAAGACAAATTCCAAACTCTTGCATTGTACTTTTTCCAAACATGCATCATTTTAGTAAAATCATCTAAACATAACAATGAAAAGCTGTTGGTCACCAGCATATGTTACCCTAAAAGAATGTTCTAAATTTCCTGTAATCTAGTATATTTCATGAACATTGTTACCTCTTACCTTGTCTGCTTTATCCAAGTCTCCTGTGGTGGTTTGGTTATGCTGTGTTGGCTGGGTATGCCATAATGAAATGTGAGTCTGGTAGTCTGAAATCCATAACTGCACTAGTGTTGAGGCTACGATCGTTTACAAACAATGATAAATTCCTGAGAATTGCTTCAGAATTTAAATTATTTTGTTATAGCAGAAACTATTGCATGTTAACACAGCTTCTGGTGCATCAATGTCAATGTGTAGTTATGATGATCTTTTTTTTTTTTTGCAGATCTGTTTCTAGATCTAGAGCTCCTAATGTTCCTCCTCTGGTACCACAATTAATGAGGGCTCATGGCAGCATCAACGAACAGTACCAGCAGAATTCATCATCTAGTCTATTTGCTGGGGCTCATAGATCGGGAGGCATGCAACCTGCCCCACCACCTCTACCAGAGAACCTGACATTTTGCCTGTTCCCACCGGGCTCGTCTGGTCATAGTTCAGTGGAGACTGATGATGCGGGAGGAAGCCGATTCTACGCCTGGGAGCGTGATCGCTTTGCGCCATACCCATTAATTCCAGTGGACTGCGAGACAAGTTGGTGGAGTTCACAACAGTCTCACGGCACATCAGAACCGACACCCACGCCAAGGAGACTATTTGGACAATGGATTGGTGTCAGCAGGCCATCACCGGAAAATAGATCGCCGGAGGGCTCTTCGTATCGGCAAATGCACACTCCTCGGATGTAGCCCCTCATGGAGGGAACTTAATACTCACATTTGCAATCTGAGTTGCTTGTAAGAAAAGATGGAAAACCCATTGTATGAAATTAAGCCGGGTTGTACCGTAAACTTTCGGACAAATCTGAGAGGAAGAGAAAGGAACTAACCTGGAGAGAGAACATTTTGATTTGGTTTATGTGAATTCCATCTCGTACATATTTGAAATCAAGTTGGGATATTCGGAGTTCCCCTTGTGACATAATTTCTTGCCTTCTGTTGATGGATGAAGGCTAATGCGATTACAATTTGATTGCATGGTCTTTGCTTAATTCAGTTAGCACGCATTTATATTTTATCTGTGTAGAAATAGATACTCTTGAACTTATGCGATTTTACTATTCGGTAAAAATAGATAATCTACCTGGCATATAAAGTGAGAAGTAAACTTATTCCTTGGGGACATGTGTAATGCAATAAACATTTACGCAGGTTTTTAAAGAGAACCGGATGTCGAACATCTGTGTAGAGGGTCATCTTCTCTAATGCTGATATCTTCTAATGCAAGGACATTATAGTAGGTGTTTAGATGGTTATATCAGACGATAATATTATGTATTAACTAGAGGTTGTAATATGCATAAGCATCTGTTAAGCACCAGTACCTACTCAATCATAGATGCTACAGAACTAGCACCTTATCTGTCCTATCTGGTATGAAAAAAACCCTTGCATTGTACATGCTTTTGTAATGCCAAATAAGAACTACACGAAATTCAAGACTTTTACTCCATCCTTTTTAAATGACACATGAAACATGAATGCCATTAATTTAAGCATTTCAACATTTTTCTAGAACTTCCACGACGTTTGTTATCTTAGACGGTGTGCAGTCAAACCTTATCAATTTTTGATATCTAGAACGCACAAAAGTATTTAAATAGTCGTATAGCAGTGGTACCAGCGGAGCTATTGCAGAATATACTTTCACAGCATTACATCTTATATGGCTCGCAAGAGTGTATTTCTAAAAGTAGTGTCAAAATCCATACAGTAGACACAATCATTTGTCTTGGGACACAATAAGAAATTCCACGAGAACAAGATGAATTCAACATATTTTTTTTGAAAGGTATGAATTCCGGAGCTAGAAATGCACAATACTGTAGTTACTATAGAGGAAATTGCTAATTTAAGAGCACTCACCAAAGATTTGGTGAGGACGCTGTCTTCTTGTGACAAGTGGCAGCATCTCCGCCTTAACTCCGCCAAGCAATCTTCGGTACAAGTAGTTTTAACTGATATGAAATGGACAACTTTCGTCAGACGATCAACTATTACCTAAATAGAATCATAACCAGACTGAGTTATGGGCAAACCAGTGATAAAGTCCATACCAATTTCTTCCTATTTCTATTTAGGAATTTTGAGCAGCTGTAGCAATCCAGTTGGTCTTCGATTCTCTGTTTTTACCTTCTAGCATGCATCACACAGGGCAACGCATTCCTAACCATAGTTACCAGAAATGCAGTTCGTTTGAGTCGTGGTACGTGATTCAGGTTCGTGGTTTGCCATAGTGAATCCGGTAACTATGTCCCTAACCGCTCATCCAAATTCAATGTTCTTATACTCCATATAAACTTTAGACAATTATCTATACTTTTCATAATTTGTCCATGCTATGAAACAGATCTTAGATGCCCCAAAACTAACCCTAAACCAGACAATGCAATTTACCGAACCCCGACAACTGTGAATCACCTTTCTAGTTCTATCCAATTACTCCATCTAGGGCTAATATGACCACATGACTGCTCTACTACAGCGCCAACATGAGGAACTGAGAGCATCTAGGCCCCCTATTTTTGTCAGTTATGCTTATTATGTAGGTTTTGGTGTTGATGATCAAGAAGCATACTTAGTATAAGATGTCAACAGCTATATTTGAAGAACAAGGTTAAGGTGTTTATTCTTAATTTTGGCTTGGGAGTTGATTCAAGCCATATAGCTAGAATAACCGTACTATTAAGAGGGATTATACACAATTAATAATCTTGGTTCATATGCAAAAATCACTAAAATTACTTGGAGCATAGGACATTTCATATCTCTCATTCAAAAATCCAGATCTTTCCTCTCTTAGCCAAAAAGAGTTCTTTTTCGGACCAACTACATTTAGTTCGGCGCTGAAAAATCAAGTTTCAAGTTCTAACCGAGCACACTCCATGTACGCCGGACCGACTTTTTCAGTCTGGCGTTAAGAGCTCTCTTCTGATTTATTTCAACTGAGCGTACACCGTTCACGCCGGACCGATCTGAATTTAGACTTATATTCAGTTTGGTGTATGTTGTCTTTTCACTCCGGACCATCATTTCTAGTCCGACGTTAAGAATTTCTTTACTCAAATCCCTAACCAAGAACATGCCGTTTACGGCGGACCAAATTCTAAGTGTACGCCGGACCAACCTTTTCAGTCTGGCGCAAACATGTTTCTCTCTGGTAAAACTAGCTGTTTTCCCTTCCACACCGGACCAACTTTTTCAGTCCAGCGCAAACGTTGTTTTTGCTGGTATCCAAATAGAACAAAGCATGTGTACGCCGGACCAATATTGTTGGTCTGGCACAAACTTAATTTTACCAGTGTTAACCTTCTCTCTGTACATGTATACGACGAACCGATTTTGTTGGTCCGGCGCAAATGGGTTACACTAGGTACAATACTTCTCCGCACTTGTGTACCCCGGACTAACATTTTCAGTCCGGCGTCAGTTACTTCTTCACACGACGGATCAACCTTGATAAATTTCTATGTACTCCGGACTAACATTTTCAGTCCGGCGCGTGCATAAATTTCATCATATCAGTCCGTTTAAGGACCAAGTTGGCCTAGAGGGGGGTGGGGTGAATAGGCAACTTTAAAATTTTTTATTCTTATGAAAAACTTTTCTCAATAAAAATAGTAACATAAGCAATTAGTATAAATATCAGCACAACTCTGTTTAAGTAAGATTTGTATAGGGAAGAATTTTAATGAGAACTGAACAAATAAAGATAAACCAATAACAGGAAGACTCAAAGATTTTTTCACCGAGGTTCAGAGCTCAAACTCCTACGTCCCTGTTAGAGCACTTCTTCAGAAGTATTGCTCCACCAAACAGCCAATCTCAATGGCTTTTGGTTTTCCACTATCTTGACTCTTCCACCACTCCAGTGAGGTGAGTCTCAACCTTTCACAACAATGGTGGCCTTCCACAATCTCTGTTGGATAGGTCGTACCAACAACTTCCCCAACCGTCTAGGAACAGCTAGTTCCAAGAGTAATAGACTATCCACAAGCCCTGTCTCTTGGTTCAGTAGCTAGATGCAAACTAGACTTAACTTAGAGTAAGAACTCTAAATATTCAGAATGAATGTTTGTAGTTTTTGAGTTGAAGCTCAAACTCTTTGATGAAATGTGGGCTCAGGAATGCAAGAGATCAAAGAGTTGTAATCGATTTGAAAGATGTCAACGGTGTTCAGGATGTCAAGGATGTATATATGCAAAGCTCTATATCTGTTTTGTGTACCCAAGCACTCTATATATAGAGCCTGAACAGAAATAACTGTTGTATCTGCCATTTGCCCGTTGGGGATTGGTAAGATAGATGGGGTAGGTCAACTACTGCCCTTTTTATAAGAATTTTAAGATGTATGAGTCATAAGTTGAAATGTACACACGCGCCGGACTGAAAAAGTTAGTCCGAGGTACATAAGATCGGAGAAGTATTATTGTACTCAATGTGACCCATTTGCGCCAGACCGAAAATAATGGTCCATCGTAAACATATACTAGTTAAGGAAGTTTGTGCCGGACTAAAAATATTGGTCTGATGTACACATACTTTGTTTTATTTGGATATCAGCAAAACAATGTTTGTGCCAGACCAAAAAGTTGGTCCAGCGTACACATACCTTGTTCCATTTGAGTACTAGCAAACAACGTTTGCGCCGGACCGAAAAAGTTGGTCCGGCGTATATGGAAAATGGCTGATTTTATCTGAGTGAAGTATGTTTGCGCTGGACCAAAAAAGTTGGTCCGGCGTACACATAGAATTCTGGTCCGCATCAAACGTCATATTTCTGGTTAAGATTTGAGCAAAATAAGTCTTAACACAGACTAGGAATTTATTCAGAGTGAAAATATAATCATATGCCGGACTGAATTTAAGAAAGAATTCAGATTGGTCCGACGTGAACGGTTTACGCTCGGTTGAAAAGAATCAAAGAGGAGTTCTTAGCGCTGGACTGAAAAAGTCGGTCCGGTGTACATGGTGTGCGCTCGGTTAGGATTTGAACTTTGATTTCTTGAACGCCTGACAAGATGTTTGGTCTGAGAGAGAACTCTTTTTGGCTAAGAGAGGGAAGATCTGGTTTTTTGAGTGAGAAATATGAAATGTCCTATGCTCCAAGTAATCTTAGTAATTTTGCATATGAACCAAGATCATTTCTTATGTATAATCCCTCTTAATAGTACGGTGATTCTAGCTATATGGCTTGAATCAACTCCCAAGCCAAAACTAGAAACAAAACACCTTAGCCTTGATCTTCAAATGAGACTGTTGTCGGCTTTTACTTAGTATCCTTTTTTATCATCAACACCAAAACCTACATAATAAGCATAATTGACAAAAATAGGGAGCCTAGATGCTCTCAGTCCGGTATGACTCATACACCTTAAAATACTTATAAAAAGGGGCAGCCCGTGACTCCATATTTGCCCTATTTTCCCTAACACACCCAACGGACAAATGGCAGGAACAACGGCTCTTTTTAAAGCTCTATATATACAGTGCTTGAGTTGACTTAAATGTGTAGAGATTTTACACATACACATCTTTGACATTCTGAATATCGTTAACATCTCTCAAATCATTTACATCTCTTTGATCTTTAGCATTCCTGAGCTTTCATTCCATCAAATAGTTTGAGTTTCAACTCAGAAACCACAAACACTCATTCTGAACATTTAGAGTTCTTGCTCCAAGCTGAGTCTAGTTAGCATCTAGCTACTGAACCAAGAAGACAAGGCTTGTGGATAGTCTATTACTCTTGGAACTAGCTATTCCTAGACGGTTGGAGAAGTTGGTGGTGCGACCTATCCAAAAGGGATTGTGGAAGGCCACCATTGCTGTGAAAGGTTGAGACTCACCTCACCGGAGTGGTGGAAGAGTCAAGCTAGTGAAAAACCAAAAGTCATTGAGATTGGCTATTTGGTGGAGCAATACTTCTGAAGAACTGCTCTAACGGGGACGTAGGAGATTGGTCTCTGAACCTCAGTGAAAAATCCTTGAGTCATCCTGATATTGGTTTATCTTTGTGTGCTCATCTTATTGTCAGTTTTCATTCAAGTTCTTACTGCAACTAAGTTGTGCTGAATCCTTATTCTAATTATTTTCTGTTGCTAAGTTTTTATTGAGAAAAGTTTTTCTTAATACTTAAAAGTTTTTAGAGTTGCCTATTCACCCCTCCTCTAGGCCAACTTGATCATTTCAGGAACACCATCCTAGAGGTTATACCTGCGACCCGAAGATTCTGCAGAAACATTGAAGGTGGTGGTCCTCCATGATCCCTGCTTCTTCACGCTTCTCGAAACTACCGCACCATGTCCCCCCTAGATCCTCGACACTTCCTACACAGAGTTCCGCGAACGGATCTCAGAATTGACGCATGGTTTGGCGAGAAATGTGAAAAGACGAGGAGAGGGTCGCTAGGACACTTGGCCGACAGCGGCGGCGAACGATAGCACGCAGTGGCGTGGGGCGGCGGCTGGGCAGCAGGTGGTAGCACAGGTGCACGGTGGCATGGGCGATGCAGGCGGCAGCGGCAGGTGGCTGGAGGTGGCGGCGGCTAAGGTTTGGCCTGCCACCTCGTCCCCTTCCCCCGCGTTAAGGCTGACTCAGCCGGCCCGGGCCAATTGTTTTCCTTTTTTTGTTTTTTTAATATTACAAGTTTCTTTTTAGAAATAAGTAGCTTTTCTTTCCATTTACACATTTCTGTTAGTCAGTTATTTGCAAAGTATCAAGGCCGTGCACTTTCTTTTGTGATCCTCTGATCAAACGTTCTAGTTACTAGAATTGGCCTCACAAACGTAAAATCCAGTAATAAATTCATCAGCTCTGTATCAGCCCTTCCATATATCCTCGAGAATCTCACTTGTTAGCATCCTACAATAGAAGTTCCAAATAGAAATTCACCAACAGATCAGATTGAGCTCAAGAAATCAGAGGAAAAACAGAAGAGCACCTCTGCACAAAACCTCAGTGCAAAGCAATACAGATACTAGCCCTGATTGAATGGAAAATTCA
Organism: Otatea glauca; assembly: GCA_036346275.1. Classification (NCBI taxonomy): domain Eukaryota; kingdom Viridiplantae; phylum Streptophyta; class Magnoliopsida; order Poales; family Poaceae; genus Otatea; species Otatea glauca. The sequence goes on from CM070720.1 coordinate 27,834,196, forward strand.
CATATTGCTCACTTAGCATGAAGTGCTTGACCACTTCCTGCAGCCACGAAGATCCGAGCTCCTGCATCTGTCATCTTTTTTGCTCGATTACCCTTCTTGAGACAGCGAACATCTACCTGGTTTATCCCAGAGTATAGTGGAACGAGCAGTGATGCTTCAAAGAAGAGTGGTTCGGCATCCCGATACCTGCCGTTCCCACAGTGATCTGCTCCAAAATCATTTCTTCCTTGATCATCTAATTACTACCCAGGTGACTTTTTAAAGAAGAAAACCCAAAACAATCAAACAGCATAAGCCGGGCTACTATATATACCATTATTTCTTCTTTAGCAACACATACTATAGCTTCTGGATGCACTCCCTTTGCTTCCAGATAAGAGATGCATAGGCCATTTTTATAGCTGATGGAGCTGCAGCCAGTCTCGGCTGAATAAACGCCCAGTATCCTAGCCAGAGTGGCTAGTAAAGTTCTCAACCAACCCCTCAACCCTGTTTCCCTGTGTCATGTAAATCAATTATTCTTGAAAAAATTATGTTGGTTAATGCGTATCACTTTTTCAATTCTATTATATTGGGTACTCGAAGGAAATTCAGTTGATGGTAGCGGTTCACATTTGTACATTTCCCCCGGTTTTTACACATTTCTGTCCATTGAAGACTACTTTTGCTTTCAATGGCCTGAATGCTACGTACCAAGCAATTGATTTAAGTTGGGTGTCGAAAAATTGTATCCCACGCATTTGTGGTGAAATAATTCAGACAACAAGTTTAGGGGGGGGGGGGGGAGCTTCTAGGGCCAAAGGGGCCATGGTCCTTCTCCCTATGGAAACATTGGTAAAGAAGCACTTAATTTTACTATTTAGGGGGTGTTTGGATTAGGGGTATTTCATTGGAATATTTTAGGATCTAGTTCAAATTTAAACTAAATCCTAAAACCTCCCAAGAAATTACCACTCATCTAAACAAGATCTTAAATGCTAAATATAACACCGAAATATTCCTTTCTTCCTAAGTTATCTAAGTATATGAGGGCCAAAAGGGGCCATAACCCCCTCCCTACTGAAAATTACTAAAGAAGCGCTTTGTTTTACCACTCAAATGCTAAATAACACTAAAATATCCCTCTTCTTAAGTTATCTAAGCATATGATATATGTTTGATTGCCCCCTCCTTATATTTTCCTTTAAGCTCCGCCACTGAACGAGTTCTTCAGATTAGGAGCTTCGATGCACTGCCTTACCTTCTATACCACGTTTTTCCTTAGCGAGAGGAATATTATATTTCATTGAAGAACTGAGGGAGAAGAATGTAAGAAAAAAGTTCTTGTTTCCAAGGAATATCATGTTTCATCATCACATGTTGCCTATTGATTTAACCTCAAGTTTAGGTAAAGAGGTGTGTTCCATAAAGCATAAGCTAGATATTATCACACGCTAACAACAAAATGTCTTCACACGGTAATGCATGGTTGGTTAATTGGCTGCCATGCCATCTAGCAATCTGAACAACAACTGATTCGCAAGAAAGGTGAAACTAGAGGGCAAGGAGTAGGTTGAAACTTCAGGGTAGAACAGAACTAAACTGTGAAATACTAACCAATAGGTTGAAACTATTCTCTGGTGAGCCAATTCCAGGTTGTTCATTGCACTCTGCTTTCTAATTGAGAATGGGGATCAGAAGGTACCTGAGATAGTATGGATCAAAGATTCAATAGGAGGTACTTGTCGATTGCGACAGGTATAAACACGCTGTCAATTGATGTGTCAATGGCTGAGCAAGAACAAAGCTGGCTACCGTGTGGCCTTTTCGAGAGTGGTAGATTCACGCATTTGTAGTGCTTCAATTCCATGCTCCGTCCTCTGTAAACTAAATTGCACAAATCTTGATTGTCAATGTCTTTTTAAATATTTAAATCGGATACATGAAAATCATGTATTGATTTGTCTCGAAAAGTACTTTCATAATATTATAATTTTATTGGTTTTATAAATGTATTATATAGAAATTAGTGGTTAGAGTTGTATTTTGGAGACCGTGTTGATGTCCAAAACGACAACTATTTGTGACCGGAGAGAGTAGCATAGTAGTGAGTTATTGCAAATCATGTGTTTTCACTTCTAGGGAGAGAACTGAAGACAAGGATCTTAAGTAGCTATGAAATTTTTGTTGGTGCCACTGAAAAAGTGTGCAATTTCGCTTCTGCTACTACTATTTTTCTCATTTCATTTTTGCCACTAGTCTTTGCTCTTCTTCCTCCTTTTGCCATTTCCATCAGTTGACCTAACGGTAGTTGGATTCAGACATTTTTGCCCTCAGCTCACAGTATATGTATGGGCCGTTCGATTGGGCATTGTGAATCAAACGAAGCATAGCGTCATCCACTACTCGATAGGCGCCACTCCTCCTCCAGGTCTGGCGCTGCTACTCCCCCTCTACCCCCGCCGCTTCCTTCCCCTTCCTCTCTCTTCTCCCTACCACGCCTATCCTTCTCCTTCCTCCCCCGGTCCTGATTTTTCCATTTCGATCTCCAGATTTACCTCGAGTGTAGGCAAATAGAGGTCATGTCTTCGGCTTCAGCAAATGGAGGGGTGACAAGATGCTAGAAGCATTGTGGATGAAGTTATTGTGCCCTCGTTGCGGGGATCCTGCAAATGTGTTCATCTCCCATACGCTAAAGAATCCATTTCGAGTGTTCATGAAGTGTTCCAATATGTCGGTAAGTTTTTAGAAGTAAGATCTCTGATTTAGTAGTACATACTATTCCCTTGAGATATTGCCTGATTTCCGTGGGAACTACCATTCAATGTATACAATTATAACCTTCTTCTGCATACATAAGTGTTATGATGCAATTGTGTTGTCTTGTTTGCAAACTGGTGTAAGGCAGTCGTTGCATTTCTTCCATGTATGCTAGGGTGGATGAACTACTATCAACCAACTTTGGGTAATGTCTCTGCTTATCCTGGTTATGCCATGTAGGGCTATTCTTTCTCCCTCAGACCCCTAATAAAGTCAGTGTTTGCCCCAGTTGTTGTTTATATTTAACTTGGGATCACTGAAATTACTGCCCTTATAGATTACAGATCACAGGCAATGTCGTAGTCTGTCAATAGGGATCCCATGTCAATATGATATGTACATTGAACTACTTGGCCATGACTTTCACATTGCGTTGCATTATTTATGTTTGTAGGGCACATCATGCCGATATTGGTAGTGGGTTGATAAATCCAGCCCTACTGTTTGAAATGTTGCACTCCAAATTGCTGCATTGCAAGAAGATTTGCTAGGACATAGTGATGATGTCCTGAGGGCGGTTGCATTTCATCTAGTTATAAGCCAGAGTGCTGCACATCCCACTGGTTCTGATCAGGCATTGCCACATGACGACAACAGACTGACAAAGCTAGATGAAAGGATGAAAAGAGTAGAGAACTTCCTGAAGAAATTAGTTAATATAGCAATCTTTGCAATGTTGCTCCTTTTATATGATGTTCTAACGAAGTAGCACTGAGTTGTAACAAGATTGCAATGCACCTCTATGATTTATTAATGAGAACAAACATATTGAGAGAAGTTAATGTGGAAGGTTTGAGAAATAAAAATGCAAGTGACATACATTCCCGTTACTTAACATGTCCATACAATACTTGACATGTTTGAGAAATGAAAATGCAAGTGACATAGTTCCATACAATACAAAGACCAGTGACATAGTTCCATACAACACTGCACTAGGCAAGTCTTCTCCTACCATTATCCCAAAGGCTAGGCTTTCATATGGATCTGCATCAGTTTCAGCAGGGACTGATGGTGGCGGGGAATATGGTGGGCTTTCTTGTGGCTCTGCATCAGTCCCATGTGCTGGTGGTGGACAATTCTTTCTTATCGATCGCCCCCTTTTCTTTTTGCTTATAGCATTGCTTTTTGAGCTATAATTGAAAATATAAATTTATAAATGTTACCTTGCAGTACTTGGAACACTAGCTTTAGAAAACATAACAGGTTAGGTACTGTCACTGAGACACAGACCCTGACCTATTTCTTCCATGTCATGAAACATCAATACTTGTAGTAGGAACTTCATTGAACTTGATTGGGATATGTAGATGTATTACCTAGAGTTGGTTTTGCCTTGTGGGAATTTAGTCAGGCTTGTCTTCTCACTGTGTCCAAAGTAACTATAGAATTTGCACTTATTCCTTCTTTTCCTAGATCCCCTTTCATGAGATGCTCTAATCCTCCTTGACTTTGGCCTGCCTGCCAGTCTTTTGCCTATAGGGGGAGTGCAATTTGAAGCCTAACTGGACCTTTGGCCATTGACACTTGTCAGCATAGTTGGAATGGTACCCTCATAAGCATTAATGAACCTTTAAACTGAGTAGAAATCATGGACATATTCTTCTACATCTGTGCCTCTAAGAGATGTGATGATGCTAGGGCATGTGGGCAAGGCAAGCCACTCACTTGCCATTGCCTACATGTGGATGAATGCTCACCTAAATCAATTGTGTGCCACCAACCATTACTACCAACCTTGACTTCTGCTCTTTTGTTGCCAGCTCTGCAAACTTTATAGTTATGTAGGCCCCTTGAACTGTTATTGAGCATGGTGATCACGCTTGGTACAAATCTATGCCCAACAAATCTTCTTACAATTCTAGATCTTTTTTTTCAAATTTAATCATTATGAGTCATCTAATACCACCCAGGAGGTTTACAACATTACAAGACTTTAATTTGCTCTTGTTTACCCAGTATGAAGCCATCAATGCAACCTCTCAATGCTACAAAGCATCTGCTGAATCTTTGCTTTCCATCAATCTCCTGATGATCTACATGTATGATACTGCTTGGACATCTCCTCTACATCTCTGCCTTCAAGCTATATATCAACTCAAAACTGTCTTCCCACTTGCCATGTATCTTCTTAAGAGATATTTCCTTCCCTGCATAGACCCTCTAATAAGGGACTTTTACATGGTACGTATCCATTATCCTCTTCTGTAGCTCCTTACCACAAATGTTATCATCATCCCTGAGCCATTCCATGACCTTATCTGCTACCTATTTTCTTTTGGTAGGCTTCAACTTCTCATCTCTAGTTCTGCTAGGATAGTTATGAGCAAATATGATTTTTCTTCACCTACATGTGCAATACCAATGGACATGAGATAATACAATCACATAAGGGATAATAGGCATCACAAAAACTTATTCTAAATTAAGGACATACCTCAACAGTTATGCCATCATGCAACATAGAAGCATGGATCCTCTAGTTGCAACCTTTAGTAGCACAATAAATTCTTAGTCTTTTAGGGTCACTCTTATCAATTCTATAAGAAAATTCATTCTTAACAGCATACATGGCAACAAGTCTAAACTCATCAATAGAGGGAAACAAAGCTCCTACATCCATGGAAGGATTGTCCCTATCATAATGTATGTTAAGGAGCCCAGAATCCATCTCCAAGGCGTCCCCAATCTCCTCTTCAGCTTTTTCATTCTCTTCATCCCCTTCCTCTTATTCATTCCATTCATTCTCTTCATTCTCCTTATCCTCTTCATCCCATTTATTCTCCTCATCCTTTACAACTTGGGGACCAGTTTCTTTGCCTACTTCTCCACTTGACATAGAGTACATGTCCTCCTCGTCCACACCCACTTGATCCTCAAGTTCATAATCTTTTTAAGGACTAGATAAGTTCCTGCCCAAAGATTAGCTACCATGATTACTTCCTGATGGTTGGCTGCCAAGTGTCGATGTTCAAGACCTAAGGTCCCTTAATTGAACTTACGAAAATATAATTGTAGGCTCCCGGTGAACAAAATAAGGAGAATGGGAATTGCTTCTTTATTAGCCAAGCGGCTTCAACAGAGTATACTGATTACAAAGTAATTATGGATCAGAATGATCCTAGGTTGCAAATGTCAGATGCCAGATGCTCGATGTCTAAATCAGATGCTCGATCTCAGATGCCCTCAATAGCATGGATTGGCCCCCTATTTATCCTGATTGAAGAGGTGGCAGTTGTTCTCCAAAAGGGCGTCGTGTAACCGAGAGGTGTCTTCCCGCCAAATGGTGTCTTCTCGCCAAAGAGTGCCTTTTCCAGAGATAATTTACGAGTAGTTATGTATACCTGTCAGACAACTGTCCGTAATGAGACATGTGCGGGGATAACCACTTGTCCCTGACCAGTTCACTGGTCAGGGTGACTATTTCACTAGCCGGTGATGACCAGTATGAAGCAAAGTTTTGATCACCTTGACTGAACTGGTCGAAACCTTAACTGTTCGGATAAGGGTGGCTTCGTTCAATATATTATGGGTTTTATGTATTGCAGGCCCATTAACAGAGTATAGTCACGAATAATTTGAGGGGCCAAACAAATGATAGGCTTTTAATCCTCGTCACCAAGAGCAATTGATGGTTGGGTTAGATCCTCAACTGCTGGTGGCACGTGTATCTATTGTTTTGGAGATCCATGTGGGATTAGTTGTGAACTTGTAGCCTCAGCCTGATCATTACTACTCATAGACTCTACCACACAAAATCTCCTTCCACTCTCATACTTGGTAAACATGCCAACCACATCATCGCCATTCAAAACTTGCAAACACTTTCTTTTAGAGCTGTAATATTTCGTTACTGCTACTTCATGTATGCCCTAAGGATATTCATCCTTAAGAATTGAAAGAAACCCAATTAAGCTAGACTTACGCTTTACATCCAAATCAAATGACCACGTCGGCACATCGTGATACTTATTGCCCGCATAGGTTGCGTGACGTGCAACATACTTCACCTCCAGTGTATACCTTGTATCCATCCTAACCAATAAAACCAACGGCAAAAACCATCAGAACTTCAACAAACCATGGAAAATCAAGCACATTCGACAAGGGGACTACAATGACTTACCGTTCCTAGATGACCTCCACGCTGAATTAACTTACTACTCCTCAATCCAATGTTTTTGGTTCGTTGAGCTCCGATTAGGGATGGACTAACCCAGATTGCAGGATGGATTGGACGATTTGGGGGATTAGGGATTCGAGTGTGAGGATTCGGGGTGGGGATTAGGGATTTGGGTGTGTGGATTTTGGGGAGGTCGCTGGATGGACGTCGCCCGATTTAGGGTTTCGTGTTGGGGATTTGGGAGAGGTCGTGGTCACTCGATTGGGGACTGATTCGATGTGTGGGCGAAGTGATTGACATGAAACTGACCTTATGACCCCACAGTCCGATAGGGGTAAAATTGTCCATCTACGCCTGCTTCTGGCCCTTCCGCTAATCAACCTGATAGTCAATTGACAGAAATGGCAAAAGGAGGAAGAAAAGTAAAGACTAGTGGTAAAAATGAAATGAGGAAAAGAGTAGTGGCAGAAGCAAAATTGCGTATTTTTTCAGTGGCTCCAACAAAATTTTCCCTAAGTAGCCAAGTGCATGGAAATTAAAATATTTCTAGTTACCTACAGTTCACTAGTACTTCTCTCCATAGTAGATCTTAGTTTGTTCAGTGTATGCTAAAAAAATGGTCAATGCATGATGATTTCAACTCTTTTTCAGGTAATTGGGTGTTTAATTTGAAAAAAGAGAGTTTATCACGTGTTTGAAAATTAAAGTACGTATATAAGACTTTCACAAAGTTCAAGTGATCCACTAGAGTGAAGCTAATCTATATATCTACAAACAACTGGTGATATTTCTGGTATTTCCTTTGCTTTAGAAGTCCAAAAAACCTCACAACAATTCTTAAATTAGAAAAATGAAATTATACAAATTCTCTCATTGACCGAGAAAAAAAAGATCTGCACCACTTATGTCGGTGGAGCTAGTACAGATTAATCACATATAGATATTACAACTATTACGATCATATAACAAATACAACTATATTTTCAAAGATATTAGAGTTATATAATAAATACAACATGTTAAAATATCTAATTGTGCAATTGTGTGGGTAATTCTGGTAGTTAAATAAATAAAAAACATACTTGTTCATTTGTCCTATATGTCATTCTCCGAACTCTTGTCACGATCTATGTATTTAATGATATTTACCATACAACATTGCAAGTGATCCTTTCTCAAAGATACTCCAAAATAGTATGACATACATCCCTTCGTCCGCCTCTCGGTTCTCCACACTGACAAGTAGGGTTCACTTATTATAACTTCTGACAAGTTCGACTACTATATCCAGCCATCAGTGACGATAAAACTATATCCAACTTTAACAAAAACATCTTTATAAATATATATTTAGGTTGGCAAAGAGCTGCTTCATTTGGCTTCGATGCATAGCCTGAGTTCATAATCGCTTTTTTTATCACTACTTCGACCTAGGCTTTGTCAATTCCTCAAATTAGTGGACGAGTATTACTGAGCACAGGGATTAAGCTGTATTATTGACCTCATGGACACCTAAGATAATTTTATATTCTATATTCCAAAAACTACAAGAAAAAGAAGACTTTACATTGGAGATTACAGATGACTGCACAAATTTTCTTACATTGGAGGGGAAGACTTTTATACGAGTGTTTGATAATATTTATAAAACGGACTGGTTAGGAGCTACCAACGAATTTGTGGAACTATAGAATCCTTTTTGCAAAAAAATCGGTGGAGGATCTGTCCACGATTTTGAAATTCCTTAGGGCATTATAGAATCCTTTTTGCAAAAAAATCGGTGGAGGATCTGTCCACGATTTTGAAATTCCTTAGGGCATTTTCACGACTACCAGTGAGAGGTGGCACTCTCCCCAGCTGGGAAATCCTTGGGACATAAGTGATAAGATATGGCCGTGCACAAGCACTTTGCAATGTGCATCTTTTTTTGCCTCTCCTTGCAATATGACACCATTGTACCCAGGTCTTTTCTACTACTAACAGCTCTCATGAATTCCGATGTCAAACTTACATTCCACCTCACAATAAGTGTAACGCAGTGTTACTTGGACACAGATAAGGGAATCGGAATCCGACTTGGATTTAGGATGTCTGATTCGGTAAAATTTTCTGGACATGGAAAATGCCACTTGGAATCGGACACGGATGTCAGAATCCGACTCGGATTCGAGGCGCTCGATTCGGCAGAATTTTTTGGATACGGGTGTTCGAGTAACACTGATGTAACGTAAAACAGCTAATTAATTTGCAGAGAAGCTGTGCTTTCCGAAACCAGAGAGCAAATGTACTGCAGAAAATATTATCTCGGCCTTTATTCCTTTCACCACTCGATAGCAACATGTTCTTCTCAATAGTTTGCCATCTTCGCCTTGAAATGCGCATAGCTGTATCAGTCATTTTATAGCATGTAGGTGTAGCTAAGTTGACCTACTCTGTGCCTTCTACCGTACTGTTTCATCAATCTATCAACCAAGACATTAGAGTACGTTGCAACAGTTCTTTCTTTGCCTCAACTTAACTAACAGTACCAAATCGTTTGCAAAATTTTGTCAGTCAGTTATTAGCAAAGTGTTTGGGCCTTCCCTTCATTTCTTTTTGAGAATGCGCAAAAGATTTGCACATCTTTTCATTTGAAGGAAGAGTGAAACAACGTCCCAAAAGAGGGGAGATACAACAGCACTAGGCATTTCCTTCATATATATGATCTACTGATCAGCCGGCCTAGCAAATTGGAGTTCAAGAATCCTAGTTCAAAAAAAAAACAGATCTCAATCACAGAGAATACTTGTCTGACAGATTGGAGCATCACATACTGCAGACTCCAAAATACCGTAAGAGATCACCATTAATTTCATCACAGATAATACCTTAGCACCATTTCCAAAGAGCATGAACTTAACCCAGACACACCCTCACTTGTTTCCTCATCTCCAGTCACTTAAATTCTCTATTACAATTTACAACAATAAAGCATCTGCAGACTTGTTCACAGGTCCCAACAACTGCAGGTAGTTGTTATCGGCAGATCAGCTTGTCTGAGTCAGCCATTTCTTTTACGTGGCCCTTGCCCATAAACATTTCTTAATTTCTCAACTTAATTTGCTTGGACCTACATACAAAGAAATGTTTATGGGCAAGGGCCACGTAAAAGAAATGGCTGGCTCAGACAAGCTGATCTGCCGATATCAAAGTATCTTCATCATATCTTGTGCATCGCGGTCACCTCAAGTCTATGATGTTCTGTAGGCTGTAACCTTCCGCCACCTCTCATTCTGGTTCTGGTAGAGTTTAACCACTTCCTGCAGGGTCTCGTAGAGCAACACCAAAGCTTCTTTCTCCTCTGCATATCATAGCATAGACTATATTTTGAACTCTATAACTCGTTTTGAAACTTTCAAAATCTTCGAATTGGATCGTATTACATACATTCAAACGTGAAATCCCAAAGCCTCGCATTCCTGGATGTCTCTTGGCATCCATATGCATGTGTGGATCGAAGCGAAAGAATAAAGCTACTGTAGGCTAATTTCGACATTCCACCATGAACAAAAGCAAGGTAACATCCCTGTCAAAGCAAGAAAGATTTCTTTTTCAGAAGTTGCGGTTATTGAATCCATGGAGCTCTCTCTTGTTGCTATCATCTTGAGGTTAGTAAAAGTTCTTCCCATTTGTTCACCATCTTTGGTTCGCAAAGTAGATGTGTGTAAGTCATTTTATAGCCGGTAGATGTAGCCAATTTTCACTGCTCTAGGAGGACCTTGTCCGGAGTCAAAATCAGAATAAATCTTTCTACCTACTACTATGTAAAACAAATGAATAGATCGATCTCCTTAAGGATCGATGTTGCTATTACATGAAGTACAGTTGCCATTTTAACTTACTATTAATCAGTCAATCTGAATCGCAGTGCAAGTTGAGCCCTTAGCGCACCTTACATTCCAGAGTTCCACAGCTTGATCCCTGTTGAGTTGGGGTCAAAATTTGTTTTCTACTCTATCTCAAATATACTCCTACACAGAGTCAGTTATGTGCCACTATAAATATGTCTCTGTAGTCCATAGAAAAAGCAAGAGCTTCATTTTAATCATCTCCTCATATAGTGATATAATCTTTGTGCGCCTGTGGTTTTTTTTCAAAAGGGTTTTTCACGTAAACTCCCTGTCTCCCGTTCCTTGATCCTATATTTTTGCTATGCGTTTTGTAGCAATCTCTATCCCTTTGGCTTGCTCATTGTCAGAGAAGTGAAACCATTCAAGAACATAAAACTGATAGATTGAACCTATTCGGAAGAAAGGCATGAATTAACATCTCTTTGTTAAACCTATTGTTGGGCAGCAGCAGGGATTGATATTGCCCGTTGTTGTCAAACCACACTGGATTTTGAATTAGATGTGTTGAACTAGATGTGTTTAGCCATGCAACTAGATGTGTTGAACTGTCGACTCTACTCTCTTCACTTGTTAACCCTTAGCACTCGTTGTTTCTCGTTCTTTTCTTGCAGACTAGAGACTTATGTAGTCCATTGTAACTGGATACTACCCCTCAAAGAAGTCCTAATTTGAGAAATGAGACTTATGTAGTCCTAAGTCCTAACTGCATCCTGGTCAGGAAAAGAACAAAAGTGTCGAGAATTAGTATTGGAGATAAATAAGAGTCCGAGTTGTGTGACTGGGAGTTGTGTTAGAGGTAGGATTCAAGTTATAGTCAAATTAGAGATAGAGTCTGATTGTTATTAGTTGTAATCAACGCTACAAATAAATGCCTACTGTTTGCTCTGTATTGTTCTGTTCTCATCAAACCATCAAGCAAAGTATTATTTAGAAAATTACACTGCAACAATTTATTTGGTTGTTCCTTTTTAGCTGTCAATAGATGTTTGTGCCTTGCCGTATCCGATGTTCTGATCAGCAGGCCCAGGAAACTAGAGTTCTGGCCTAGCAAACGCAAAATCCAGTAATTAATTATCGGGCAGAGTTGGGAGTTCTTGAAACCAGAGTGAAAAATGCATATTTACTCCTGCTTGCAAAAATGAGATGAGCAAGCATTATATACTCATTAAAAGTATCTAGCTTTGAATACTCTAGGGGAAGTGTGTAATCTTTCTGCCTGCTACACTGTAAATTAGACTAGTTCACTTTACAAATTATGCTTCTGAAAAGTTGAACCGTATCTCTGAAGTTCGATCTCCTTATGGACTGAATGATTGTTATTGCCATACATGTAGTGCAAGTGTCATTTCTAGTCTACTTTTAATCATTCAATACATAGTTATGCTCTGATAGTTTATCCGATTTTACACACAAATGGACTTAGTTCATTTAACCACACAAAGACCTGTGAGCCAATGAGCATCATAGTACACGTTGAAGCCCTTGTGCATATTACAAAATGCATGGCAAAAATATAAGATCAAAAGAACGAGAGATAGGGATTTAATGTGAAAAACTCTTTGAGAAAAAACCATGGACGCATGATGATGGGACCCGGATTTACGAATCCGAAACCCTCTGTATATACCGCACTAGTCTAGGATCACGTTAGTACACACAGTGGTAATATAGATGAAATATCATACCAAATAACGAATTAGCTAAGAAAATAGCAAATTATTATTAAATAAAGCAACAAACCTTATGGTCAAAATTTACACCACCATACCTTAAGGGTTTAAGAAATAAATAAACTATTGCAGCGGAAATAAAATAACTTGGACCATTCGACATGACACATGCAATCGTCTAGGGAACGTATTCCTAGTTCACGTAGTCCTCGTAGTAATCCTCCTTATAGAACTCTGTATTTCCTAGTCTTCCTCAGCAACTGATCAACAAAGGCGTATAGCCGTGAATACAAAAGTACTTAGCAAGCCGTAGGGAAATGATGCAATATATTCATTCAAGGCTTGACAAAGAATGGCCATATGGTTCTTTTGCAGAAAGCAATAACTTGAATTTAAATACAATAAATAGATTTAAAGCGTATTTAAGAAAAGATAATAAATAATTGGTAAATCAATGATAGACAACATGAACAGATTGGTGAGGCTTCACCCAACACCATCTAAACCATCATCAAACCACTAAATTCATTAGCGTTAACTTTAGACAACAATATAACAGTGAACTCCCCGTTCACATCCCAACAATTTCACTTTCCAACATTTTATAAAACACTTTATACCTCATATGAAATTCTCGGGCATGTCCATGACTACAGACATGGCTATTTGAATAGTTTAAAACTCTGCAGAGGTTGTACTGCTTTACCTACAAGATATGATCATCTTCTTTTGCCTCCAGATTAACATACTTCCTTTGGTGTGTCGGCGAAGAGATCACGACAAAACCCTTACAATGTTTTGTCTAAACTCGGTACTGCTGTAAGATCTAGGATGCCGACTAGAGGGGGGGGGGGGTGAATAGGCGGCTTTTAAAAAATTTCTTCTAAGTGATTAATTAAAATCTCGCCTAAGTACCCTTATGTCAAAACCAAAATGATAATAGATGCGGAAGCAATAAATTAAGGTTTTAATAATTAAGCCTAAGTCAACTTGGCTCACTAAGTGCACTAGCTAATTATGTCTCTAACAAGAATACGCGATCCTAAAGACAATCAAGCAATTTAATTCTAAGAATATAAATTGCAACAGTATAAATAAGAATTGCAAGCAACCACAAAGAGACATATCGATATTTTACCGTTGTGTTCGGAGACTTGCCGGTCTCCCCTAATCCACGTTGAGGCTAGCCCAAATCACTTTGGATCGGCTCCACGAATTGAGCACCCGCCTTGATTCCACTAGTGGTAGCCCTTTCCCGCTCCGGGTAGGTGAGCTCCGACCTTCACAATTTTGTCGGGCCTTCTCACAATCCCCTTAAGAAGATCACCGCTCATGACGTCTCCACACGCCGTCTAGGTGTCGACAAACATCAAGAGTAACAAGTCAAGCCCTCTAACTTGAGCTCCACTAAGTACAACACATGTACAATAGTGATCACCGATTGCAACACATGCACAAGGCTTTCCTCAAGTGCCACACATGCACAAAAGGCTCTCAATCCCCTCCTAATTGCAACACATGCAATTAGTTCTCACTCTTAGCTCAAAAATCAAATATGAGTGTGTAACACATGCATAAACTCACCCAAATGCTCAACAAAACCAACAACCATCCAAATGCCAGCCCCTAAGGCTCCTTATATAGCATCCACAAGAAAAACTAGCCGTTGAGGGGCAAAATGGGCAAAAATGCCTAGGAGGCCCGATCATACCGCCCTAGGGAACGGCTAGAAAAAATTACCCATTACACAGAAAATTTGGTCACACCGCACCCTAGGCCGGTATGACCGCTCTACGGCCGGTATGACCGGAGGGGGTCCGGTCATACCAGGCTACATCCCCCCAAAAGACACTCCTCTGTAAAAACACACCGGGGTGTCCCCAGTCATATCGGAGGCCGGTATGACCAGAGTAGGTCCAGTCATACCGGACTTGGGGCGGTATGACCGGACTAGGGGCGGTCATACCGCTCCTACAGCCACTAAAACACCCATAACTTTTTACTCTGAACTCCGATTTGAGTGATCTTGAGCTCTATGCGAATATCACGAGGGCTACAATATCCACCCATTTTCATGATTTAAGAAACCATATATATTTTTAAATATCACAAAAACAAAACTGTAATGTAGTCATTCAAGTCTAAAATCTGATTTTTCGAAATCCCTCACATAGACTTGATCAAGGGCATGACTACAAGCTAGAAAGAGTCAATAAGATCAAATATTAAGCCATATGATGATCAATTCATGATCAAAACAATTTTGCAAAACACATTTGCAAATTCTAATCACATGCTCCAATATCAAATGTATGAACATCAATATTTTGCAAAACACATTTGCAAATATAAATCTTGCAAACAAGAGTAATCAAGATTATATCCTTGAGCCATGTGATGATCAACACATGATCAAACCAATTTGCAAACCCTATTCACATGCTCCAAGATGAGATTCAATTAAACCATATTTTGCAAGAACTCATTTTGCAAACACAAAGCATGAACATATCTTAGCCTTTGTGATGATCAACACATGATCAAGTCACAAGCTAAAGATTCCGATGCATAAGCTCTCTATTTGCAACACATGCAAATATCTAGCTCCATACAAACAACCACTTAAAACAACTTGCATAAGCTATCTCCCTTTTGCTACACATGCAAATCCATAGCTCTATGCAAAAACCAAATCAAGATTCAATAAGAAGCAAGCATGAGCTCGCTTATTTGAAACACATGCAAATACTTAGCTCATGCAAAAACCAAATAAGAGAGTAAGTTAGAGTGAACTGAATTGAATTCATCAACACATGATGAAGCTCAAGCTATAAGACTCGATCCCTCTTAATAGTACGGGAAACTATACTACAACCCGGTCTCCCATCCAAATACCGAGACCGGTAAAAGACTAGGAACACATCTTTAGCCCTAGCTAGTTATACATTTACCTCTAGCACATCCACTTGGAGCTTTTATGATTTCTATCATCTTCTCTCCAAGCCGGGTCCATTTTTCTTGTTCATCAACACATGATGAACCTTCTCTAGCTTCACTTCACTTCGGGATTCATCCTTGAAGCTCATCAACACATGATGACGCACTTGTCCCATTTATCCATCTCGACCTTGGACTTAATCTATTTCAAACTCATTGAAAGTATTAGTCCAAAATACCTGGTTGTCTCAATCATTAATGTACTCCATTAACACATAATGTATGCTCCCAAGATCCTTTGATCTTATCCTTTGATGATTGGCCACAACCCAAAGACAATTGATTGAAAGATTAATTGTGTCTTGAGTATACTAATACAACTAATGCTTCATATACTCAAGAACTTTCGATTGCCCTAGGATCAACAAAGTGAACCATCAACACATGATTAGTTCTTTGTTGATTGAATGGCAACCGAACACAATTTAAATTGAATTTAAATTGTCATGAGTATATATTAACTACAAGTTTCATATACTCATTTTGATGGAAAGTAATGATCCAAATATATTTGAGTGATGGAAAGGGAATCAATACTTTTGAGGCCATCAACTATAGAATAAACTCCATTAAATATGTGCGTATAAATAATTGAACTTTGGAATCAATATGCACATAATCAATCTTGGATAGCATTTGAGTTTATCCTATATTAACATGAGTATACTACACCTACACAACTTAAATATACTTAAGGGATTGTTTCAAAGTAATGATCATTGATATAGAAAGATGAATTGGATCAGTACCATTGAAACAACTAGGTAAAGTATGAACTTCCCCCTAAATGTGTGCATTCATGTATATATAGAATTGAAAACATTATGCACATCTTGAGGTCTAAATAATGGTAGAGTTCATCCTTTAACTTGAAACCAAAATATGCATTAAGATATCATAAAATGAATATGAGTGCATACCTTGGGTTTTCCATTTTTCAATGAGATGAGACTAATCAAAGATATACTCAATAAAAGAGTTAGTCTCACATTTAGATTTATCAATATGATCATGAAAATTATATCCAAGGAATGCAACAAGATATGATAATATGAACTCGAATGCATACCTTTGATATTTCCATCTTTTTCATCCAATATTGATAATATAATCATGTCCAACTAATAATGTCCCAACCTAGGGTTAACAATGGATACATAGCATTCCAATAATCAAGGTGATATAATGACAACTAGGTATATAGCTATTCCCACCAATTAATCATTGATACACAAATAGCTTGCAATGGTATGAAAAAATTACTTTTTGCAAAATATAGGTTCAACATAATCAAAGGTTACGACTTGTCTTGTTGATCTACTGTTGAGTCTTGATCTTTAAATTCCCCATTCGCTCCCTCCGGATTAGCGTCTACTAGAAAAGAAAGCAGCGAATACAAATAAATAATAAACAGAGACTCAAACAAACTCAAAATTGAAAATAAATAGCTTTGGAATGTAAATCTTGATTTTAAATTTTTTAGAAATTTGAATCACCTCAATCAGAGTTCATATGAGAGAGAACGGGCATCCAAAAGATTAAATTCAGAAAAATAGAAAAATTAGATTTTTTGGAATTATTTTTATGAAGAAAAATTGATTTATTGAGTCATACTGACATCGACCAGAATTTGGTGGATTGGGTCTACGGTGATGCTTTTGGCTCACGGCGCACCCGGCACACGGATGACGCAAGCGCTGACGTCGGCGACATGCGGCGCTGACATAGATGGCCATGTCGACCGACATGTCGGCTTAGGCTCTGACGTGAGAATGCGGTGGAATTCACTGGCGCTGGAGAAGAAGACGAAGCCAGTGGAGTTTTGGTGATAGATCGGGCGCAGTTTTGCGCTCGGCTACGGCGGAAAACAACCGAAGGCGGAGATCGACAGAGAAAGGAGCTCGGTTGCGGCGGTGCACTCCGACGAGCTCGCGAAAACGAACGACAGCGGCTCGGGCGAGATCAGATGGGGTGGCGGGTGTGGCAGAAGACGGCGCACGCAACGCAAGGTCTGCCTAGGGCTTTTATAGCCTCGGGATGCGGGTACGACCTGGACTCCGAAAGCGGCAGTGTGCGGAGCGTGGAGACCTGGCGGCTAGGGTTAGTGTTCGGCGGAGGCACGGGCGCACACGGGGAGCTGGGCTTGGTCGAGCTACGGAGCAGGTCGAGTTGCGGAGCAGACGAGTGGACCGAGGCTAAACGGGCCGACGAAGATTCAGCCTGAAAGGGTTGTTAAGAATAAAAATCATTTTTCGATTAAAGACATTACCATAAATTCAAATAGATATAAATAAATAGTAAAAATTCAAAAAAATCTCATAAATTATAAAAAAATTCTTTGGAGCACAAAGAACCAAAATATGATTGGAAATCTTTTGTTTGATGTATAGTTTAGTAAAATTAAATCTTTTACATAAAGAAAAATTCAATTTAAGCTTTAGTTAATTTGGGAAAAATGCAAATGGTTCATTTTAATTACTAAACATTCCAAAACTGAAATTTTGGGATGTTACACATGAAGATAAATATCACTATATAAGGAGATATTTATAATAAGGCTATCTTTTCTCTTCTCTCGTCTTGCTTGCCTTTTTTTGTTTTTGTCTTGCTCTATTCTATGGACTACAAGTATATATTTATAGTGAAACATAAAGGACTTAGTATATGAGTAGAACTCTGAATTAGAGTAAGAAGAAAGACTGGAACAATCTAATCCAAACACTTCTCATGAAGCCAAATTGGGGTCCAAACACACAGGTATCAACAAAGCAGATGAATAAATCTGGGTCTTCAATAATTTATAACTCTAGTAAAGTCTGAGTCTGTGCAAACTAACCTTATGATCCAAATGTTCAATCATCAAATGGCATAAGCTAAAACATCACATATGACGCTTAATAGATAGAGAATAACTCATATCATGGATATTTAATATGATCCACTCGGAACAATAAATTCGACAAATAATGCTCATTGAAAAAGCCACTTGTACGTGTAGCCATCACGTTCGTTAAACTACTGACATAAAATGTAATTAAATTTCATGACATGGTTAAAATTGCTCCTGTAAAATTATCCGGATGAAAGGAACTCTTGTATCATCAATGGGATATTAAACTGCAATAGACCCCTTATATTGAACTACGACAACTGGACAGTGTTGTAGTATCCACGCAAAAAATAAACTCCTTCTTGCACTTCAATACTTCATCTCAAATTGTTCTTTGCCATAGACTCGGCTGCCGCCAACTTGAGCCTAGCCACCGCTACCGATGGCATCGAGTTCTTTGTCCTGGACTCGACCGTCGGAGCTGCCAGTGTTGTGTTCTTGTCGTTGGATCCACCGGCTGCAGCCACCGGTTTCACCGCCTTGGGCTTGTAATCAGACGCAGCTACTGGCACGAGGTGTCCTTCATGTTGTCGGCGCTCCACTCATTCGCATCACGCGGCTCATCAGTCATCGACGGCGTGTCATCATGGTTGCGATGTGATTTGTTCGGATTTTTTCGATCCGACGAATCGACCATCAGCACTGTAGACCACACCTTCCATCGGGACTACTGATTGCGATGGCACGATGTCGGCACTATCGTGGTCGGATGAGTGCCACCTTTGATGATGTCGCCGTGCTAGTGCCAATGCCGCCTCGATGTTTCCTTTGATGTTACGTTGTGCGGATGCTATACCACACAATGCCACACTTGCTGGATGCCACTTCTCGATGGTCGCCTTTGATTGTCTTGATGACATCATGCGAATAGCCGCCCTTAGAAAATCTGCTCCCGTGGACATCGGCTAGGGTTTTCAACTCTGAGTTTTGATAACACTTGTTACAAAACTTACAGCAAAAATATAGTATAGGAATGAGAGACAGAGATTTAACCTAGAAAATCCTTTTGGAAAAAAACCATGAACGCACGAAGACAAATATCACTATACGAAAATATGTTTATGTTAGATTTAGGGTTTAAGTAAAACATGAACTAGCCTGAGACATGATCACCAAATCATAATGTGGAAATAAAACGTTAGATGAACTCACCCGGAGAAGACAAACTGGCAATTAGGATTCGGGTAGGTGTTCTTGGTGTCGGTGAAGAAGCACCGTGAACGTCACGGTGGTAGAGACGGTCTTCGGCAGCCTTGGCGCAAGTTCTTTGATCGGATAATTTTCGGGTAGAGGCAAAACTCAAGATTAGTTCTTAAGAAAAATGAGAGTCGGCCTCTCCCCCTTTTTATCTTGCGCTAGCTGACGGAACCAAAACCAAATCAGTTGGTGCGCTCCCGATCAATGCGCGAACGTGAGTTATGAGGTAGTTTTAGCCCTAAAAATTTCGGCCTTTTAGTTATGCCGAAGATCACAACCAACATTCTCCCACTTGATCGAAAGGCTAATATCATAAGTCCAAGCTTAACAGAACAGCACACCAAGATCAAGTATTACAGCGGTTAATATAAGCACCACTGCAACCCCAGTATCTATAGTGCATCATTCTATCTCGATAAGATAATTACTTATTCTTAATGGGAGTTGGTTTTATACTTATAATCCTTATTTCCATAATCAGAGGCTTTCCAATAAACCCATGCCGACAACATGCTCTCGAAAGAGACTGGGTGGTAAGCCTTTAGTAAGTGGATTCGCAAGCATAGACTTAGTACTTATATGCTTGACATCAATAGTCTGATCCTAGATTCTATCTTTCACAACATGATACTTAATTTCAATGTGTTTGGCAGCACCACTTGACTTGTTGTTACTATAATAGAATATTGCGGCTTTGTTATCGCAATACAACTTTAGTGGTCTAGAAATACTGTCAACCACCTTTAAGTCAGGGATAAAATTCTTTAGCCATACCGCCTGTCCTGTAACTTCATAACATACCACAAATTCAGCTTGCATCGTTGAAGATGCTGTAAGGGTTTGTTTGGAGCTTTTCCATGAAATGTCTCCTCCCGCGAGGGTGAAGATATAACCTGATGTCGACCTCTTACTAGCAATACACCCGGCAAAATCAGCATCTGAATAATCAATGACTTCAAGATTTTCAAACTTCTCATATGTGAGCATGTAATCTTTAGTACCTTGAAGGTAACGTAAGACTTTCTTTACAGCCTTCCAGTGGTCCAGTCCTGGATTCGACTGATATCTACCAAGCATCCCGGTAACTAACGCCAAATCAGGGCGAGTACAAACTTGAGCGTACATAATGCTTCCGACAGCTGAAGTATAAGGAATCGACTTCATCTGATCAGATTCTAATTTATTCCTTGGACATTTAAATAGTCCAAATCTATCAACAATAGGAGCAGGCGTGACAAAGCAATTTGGCATATTGTACCTCTTAAGCACTCTGTCAATGTATGCCTTTTGGGATAAGCCTAATATCCCTTTGGACCTATCTCAGTGAATCTCAATGCCCAAAACATAAGAGGCATCATCAAGATCCTTCATGTCGAAATTAGCGGAGAGAAATCTTTTGGTCTCATACAACATATCCTTATCGCTGCTAGCCAATAAGATATCATCCACATAAAGAACCAAAATAGTAAATTTGCCATCTTTAGACTTAAAATATATACAATTATCCACTTTATTTTCCTTAAATCCGAATTTCCTTATTATATTATCGAATTTAAGGTACCATTGTCTGGACGCCTGCTTCAGTCCATAGATTGATTTCTTGAGATGACATCCCATATGCTCCATGCCTTCTATGACAAAACCCTCGGGTTGTACCATGTAGACATCCTCTTGCAGATCGCCATTAAGGAATGCCATTTTGACATCCATTTGATGTAGCTCCAAATCATAATGGGCCACAAGTGCCATGACAATTCTTAGAGAGTCCTTTTTAGAGACGGGAGAGAAAGTGTCAACATAATCAATCCCTTCTCTTTAAGTAAACCCTTTAGCCACAAGCCTTGCCTTGAACCTTTCGACATTCCCCTTGGAGTCATGCTTAGTTTTGTAGACCCACTTATAGCCTACCTTTTTAACTCCTTCAGGGATTTTTACTAGATCCCAGACGTCATTCAGGCTCATAGATTTCATTTCATCTTTTATGGCGTCAAGCCATTAGGATGAATTCTTACTCATCATGGTCTCTTTAAATGAAATGGAGTCATCCACCTTCCCAATATCATGCACATCTACATTCATGTACACAACATAATCATTTGGGATGGTGGATCTTCTTTCCCGTTGTGACCTTCTTAAGGGTTCATTAGAGGTCACAGCCGGTTCCTGAGGTTCATTATCAGCCGCTGCTTCAATTCCTTCATTATTAGCCGCTGTATTAATTCCTGAGTCCTCAGTGTTAGTTTCTTCTTCAGGACTTTCAACTGGAGATGCATTAATTTGAGGTGCAGGAATAACAGCCTCTCAGATTATCGGTAGAGGTACATAAACCCAATTTTCCTCAAGATCTGTTTTCCTCCCCTCAGAACTCCAACTGATTTCATCATTCTCAAGAAAAACAGCGTGCCTGGTTTCTACAAATTTAGTAGTCCGATCAGGACAGTAAAAGCGGTACCCCTTTGACCTTTCTGGGTACCCAATGAAATGGTAACTTACTGTCTTAGTATCTAATTTCCCAATATGTGAGTTAAATAGTTTGGCTTCAGCTGCACAGCCCCACATGCGTAAATAATTTAAACTTGGTTTTCTCCCAGTCCATAATTCATAAGGCGTCGATGACACCGATTTACTGGGAACCCGGTTTAATATGTGTGCGGCTGTCTTTAAGGCCTCCATCCATAATTTAAGTGGTAAACTGGAGTGAGACAACATACTTCGTACCATATCTATAAGTGTATGGTTACGCCTTTCAGTCACTCCATTTTGTTGAGGTTCACCAGGCATGGAATATTGAGCTACTATGCCATTTTCTTCAAGGTACTTAGCGAAAGGGCCAGGAATTTGTCCATAAGGTGCTTGTTTTTCATAATACTCTTCTCCCCTGTCTGATCTCACTACTTTAATTTTTGAGTTATGCTGATTTTCAACCTCAACCTCAGCCTTAAATATCTTAAATTTATTTAGTGATTCAGACCGTTCCTTAATAGGGTAAATATAACCATACCGTGAAAAATCACCAGTAAAGGTTATAAAGGAATCATAACCATCTACTGACATAATAGGGAAGGGACCACAAATGTCGGTATGAATTATTTCTAAGGGACATGAGCTGCGAGTTGCTCCTTTCTTAATTTGTTTAACGTATTTTCCTTTAATACAATCAATACAAGCGTCAGAGTCAGAAAAATTCAACGGGTGGAGTATCTCTTCCTTAATGAGATTCTCCATTCTCCCCTTCGAAATATGGCCCAAGCGACAGTGCCATAGTTTCGACGAGGTCTCATTATCCATATTACGCTTGTGTTTAATAGGAGCATCACACACATTTAGCAATAAAGGAGACTATTGAATAGACAACATATAAAGCATGTCGTGCTTGGTAGCAAGACCAACATTATTACATTCAAATTGAATCAAACATTTATTGTCTCCAATAACACAATAATAACCATCATTGTCTAACAAGGAAACATAAATTAAATTCCTCCTCATAGAGGGGTGTAAGGACCAAGTTGGCCTAGAGGGGGGGGGGGTTGAATAGGCAACTTTAAAACTTTTTAATTATTACGAAAAACTTTGCTCAATAAAAAGCAGAAACGGAAGCAATTAGTATAAAAGTTCAGAACAACACTTGTTCAAGAAAACTTTGTAAGAAAGGGAATTTCGAATGAGAAACTATAAGAGAATAATGAGCAATAAAAACAAACACAGGAGAACACAATGATTTTCCACCGAGGTTCAGATATCACTCCTACATCCCCGTTAGAGCACTTCCTCAGAAGTATTGCTCCACCAAACAGCCAATCTCAATAGCTTTTGGTTTTCCACTATCTTGACTCTTTCACTACTCCAGTGAGGTGAGTCTCAACCTTTCACAGCAATGGTGGCCTTCCACAATCACTGTTGGATAGGTCGCACCAACAACTTCTCCAACCATCTAGGAACAACTAGTTCCAAGAGTAATAGACTATCCACAAGCCCTGTCTCTTGGTTCAGTAGCTAGATGCAAACTAGACTTAGCTTGGAGCAAGCACTCTAAATGTTTAGAATGAGTATTTGTGATTTTCTGAGTTGAAGCTCAAAACTCTTTGATGGAATGAAGCTCAGGAATTCTAAAGATCAAAGAGTTGTATATGATTTGAATGATGTCAAAGATGTTCAGGATATTAAAAGATGTGAATGTGCAAAGCTCTCTATACATGTTTGAGAACCCAGGCATGCTATATATAGACCCTGAACAGAGATAACCGTTACACCTGCCATTTGCCCGTTGGGGTTTGGTAGGTTAGATGGGGTAGGTCAACTGCTACCCTTTTGCAAGAATTTTAAGGTATATGAGTCATAAGTCAAAGTATACACATACGCCGGACCGAAAACTTTGGTCCGGGGTACATAGGATTGGAAAGAATTGTTGTGCTCAGAATGACCCATTTACGCCAGACCGAAAATATTGGTCCGTCGTACACATGCATTGCTTGATTTTGATATCAGCAAGACAATGCTTGCGCCGGACCGAAAAAGTTGGTCCGGCGTACACATGTTTTTGTTTCTTTTGAGTACCAGCAAATAACGTTTGCGCCGGACCAAAAAAATTGGTCCTGCGTACACATGATATGTTTCTTTTGAGTTCCAGCAAATAGAGTTTGCACTGGACCGAAAAAGCTGGTCCGGCGTACATAGGAAAATGGCTGGTTTTATCTGAGTGAAACATGTTCGCGCCGAACCGAAAAAGTTGGTCCGGCGTACACATAGAATTCTGGTCTGCGTCAGACTTTGTATTTCTTGTTTAAGATAAATTTTAACACAGACTTAGAATTTTATGTAGAGGAAATATAACTTATGCCGGACTAAATTAAAGAAAGAATTCAGATTGATCCGACGAAGACAGTTATACTTGGTTGAAAAGAATCAAAGAAGAATTCTTAACGCCGGACTGAAAAAGTCGGTCCGGCGTACATGGAGTACGCTTGGTGAAAATAATTCTCAGCGCCGGACCGAAAATATCGGTCCGGCGTACATGTTGTACGCTTGGTTAGAATTTCGAACTTAGGATCTTTGAGCGCCTGTGTAAAAAGAAGTTTGGTCCAGAGAGAATTGTTTTGGCTATCAAGATAAAGCTCTGGATTTTTGAGTGAGAAATATGGAAAGTCCTATGCTCCAAGTAATCTTAGTGATTTTGCATATGAACCAAGATCATTTCTTATGTATAATCCCTCTTAATAGTACGATGATTTTAACTATATGACTTGAATCAACTCCCAAGCCAAAACTAGAAAAACACCTTAGCCTTGATCATCAAATCTGACTATTTTCAGTTTACACTGAGTATCCTTTTTAGTTAGTCATCAACACCAAAACCTATATAATAAGCATAATTTGCACAAATAGGGAGCCTAGATGCTCTCAAGGGGACATAAAGGACATCTTTTAGGAGAAGGGTGAAACCGCTCCCCAAAACTAATGGAAGCATCCCAACAGCCTCAACTTCAGCCTCATGTCCATTGGCCACTCTAAGCCTTCGGTCCCCTTTTATGGTTCTTAACGAACTGAATACCTGCATCGAATTAATGACATGCACAGTGGCTCCAGAATCAATCCACCAAGAATAATGTAGAAAATCTGCATAAAGTGATTCATCAACAAAAGTAATTGTATCGTTACACTTCTTGGTGAGCCACTGACAGAAGCCGGCGCATTCCTTCTGCACATGTCCCTCTTTTTTACAGAAGCGACATGTGATGGCAGTAGGAGATTTCACCCCTTCAGGCGCGGATTTTCTTGTTTCCGCCTTAGGATTAGGGGAGAAATGCAGCTTCTTCTTGGCCTTATGGTCCCCATGAGAGTACTTCCTTTTGCCATTTCCATTATTGACCATAAAAGCCTGATCCCTTTCTTCAGTCTTAATTCTTTCCTCCTCCTGGACTAGTTGAGCAATGAGCTCGCTCATGGACCACTTCTCCTTCTGCGTGTTGTAATTAATCTTAAAGGGAGTGTACGCAGAAGGTAAGGATGTCATTATGAAGTGAACCAGAAAATTGTCAGAAATTGCCATGTCAAGTCCTTTAAGCTTAGCCACCATGTCATTCATTATCATGACGTGCTCCCTTATGCTGCAAGAGCTATCAAATTTAGTGGTGAGGATCTTCATAATAAGAGTACTTGTATAAGCCTTTCAGGAGCCCTTAAATTGCTCCTCAATAGCAGCCAAGTAGCTCTTAGCCTTATTAGATTCGGGGATTGCTCCCCTAATCCCCACCGAGATGGTGCTCTTCATAATCATAAGTGACATGCGATTGGACAGCTCCCATCGCTCACAGTTAATATCATAAGTTTTCTTTAATTCAGCATAATTTTCCTCAGTTGAGAAAGGAGCGATAGGAGCAGGGTGACATAAGGCATAATCAAGCTCAAGAACACCAAGGACGATCTCAAGCTTTTCCTTCCAGGCAGGAAAATTAGTTCCCGTCAATTGCTCAATACCGCTGATGTAATTGGCAATGTTAGAGGCATTGCCGCTGAGAAAATATAACACAATTCATATTAGAAAACATATCATTTTATGCATGAAATTAACCCTACGTTGGTCTGATTAATAACATGCTAATGATAGGAAAAAATTAAAGGTTCTAATTCGCATCACCGTTGGGCAGAAACGAAAAAGAACTAAATTATTTTATGGGTGACACATATTCATAAACAACGTTGGTCAGTATAAGATCATGGTAACATAATCCCAATTTAAACATTAACCAATTAATCTCTAATCAAAACTTCTCGTTGGTTCCATTTCAATTAGAGATAATGCTAAGAAATAATCATCACATGAAAATAATTGCCACATTAAATAATATGCCCAGAAAATTAATCATAATATGAATGCCCAGGAAATAAATATTAAGCAGTACTTATTACTGAAATTAAATGACTGAATTTAAATACCAAATAAAAGGGCTAAAACAAATAAAAATTGGCCCACAAAACCGCGGCCTAGCAGCGAAACCGCGGCCCACTAGCGCGCAGTGCGGCCTGCGTCAAAAACGGCCGCATGGCCCAGCTTTAGGCGCGAAACGCCGGCCCAAGCGAGGGAGGCGAGGCGGAGGCTCACAAGAACGCGAGGCGGCGCCACCGCGGGGAGGCAGGCGGCGCCGACGGATGCGATGAAGCCGAGCCAGAACAAAAAGGGGATGCGGGCGAGGGAAACCCTAACCCTAATCCAATCTCTGCTCGAAAAAACGCACGGCGACTGAGCGAGCGGAAGCCGAGCGGGTGAGGCGGCGGCGACGACATGAGCGATCGGGACTCCAGCGGTGCAGTGCAACGGGATGAATGCGAGCGGCGAGCTGATGCTACTCACGGCTCCGGCGAGAGGAGCCACATGCCCGACGCACGCGCAGGCAAAGCTTAAGGCCCGCGACTGCGAGCTGAAGCGCGGCGCTCGGAGCGGCCGACGGCGACAAAGGCATCGGCGTCGGCAACGACGACGACCCGATGAGGTATGCCCGAGACCCCCTCTTAGATCATTTAGGTTTTTGCTTGATTGGTTTCGGGAATTTTGGGAATAAACATGGGATTAGGGCTTCGGATGGGTTCAAATCTATTCTTATCCCCTCCTTCTAAAAGCTAATCTGAGCCAAAAGCACCTTTAACCGACAAGAACAAGATCCATACTGGGGCTTAAAAGGGATCAAGATTAGGCTAGGTTGCTCTGATACCAACTGTTAGATTTAGGGTTTAACTAAAATCAGGGTTCCATTTATCGTCGATTATCGCGCGATTATTGCGATTATCGACCTTACCGGTCCGGTTCGGTATCTAGTACCGGTTAAATTCAAAAAAAATTCAAAAATTCAAAAAAATTTATGTGATGTATATATCGCGATAATCGGTGAATATCGCTCGATTATCGATGAATATCGAGCGAAAATCGCTCACAATATCGACCGCTGAAGAACACAAGTTTGCAAAATCGATCCGGTCGATTTTCGATCGATTATCGGTGCATATCGAGCAATTATCGACGTATATCGAGCGATTATCGGTGAAGATCATTTTTTTAAAATTTTTCATCAAAAGTTTGATTTTGAAACCCTTCGATTCTCTACCGATTTTCGATCGATTTTCAAAAATCTCGATATTATCGATTATCGCGATATCGATAATGTGAACCCTGACTAAAACATGAACTAGCCTGAGACATGATCAGCAAATCATAATGCGGAAATAAAACGTTAGATGAACTCATCCGGAGAAGACAAACTGGCCATTAGGATTCGGGTAGGTGTTCTTGGTGTCGGTGAAGAAGCACCGTGAACGTCACGGTGGTGGAGACGGTCTTTGGCAGCCTTGGCGCAAGTTCTTTGATCGGATAATTTTCGGGTAGAGGCAAAACTCAAGATTAGTTCTTAAGAAAAATGAGCGTCGGCCTCTTCCCCTTTTTATCTTGCGCTAGCTGACGGGATCAAAACCAAATCAGTTGGTGCGCTCCCGATCAATGCGCGAATGTGAGTTATGAGGTAGTTTTAGCCCCAAAATTTTTGGCCTTTTAGTTATGCCGAAGATTACAACCAACAGTTTACAACGAGACTATTTTTTCTTTTCTTTTATCTTTCTTATCATTTTTTGATACTTATCATGCTCTATTATATGAATTATAAGTACATATTTTCAGTGAGGGGACGACTATTGTAAGCTCCAGTGCAACAACAGCGCCGTGCGCTCTCTCACGTAGGTACACGTGTTGCTCTCAGGTGGTCCGGCATTCCCTTTCCCGCGCATCGTGATTTCCCGTGGAGCGCTATTTTCTCTTTCCGGGAAAGGGACTTTTGGGGGGTAAAAAGGGCGGGAGTTAAACAAATCACTTTTAACTGGTATGAATACTGACTTTTAAGAATGAATTGAGCTACTTTTAACTGTATGAATACAGACTTGTAACAATGAATTGAGCTACTTTCAACTAACATGAACACTCGCTTTCAAAAATATATATAATTAGAAAAACTGATCTTTGTACAGTAAACACAATAAAGTATCCTTTTTTTCATTCATAACTAACATAATTTTATAAAGTACTAAACAGATCATATAATAAGGTACTTCAAACTGGGTAATATATGGATGAACGCTAACATCCTGAGCAAACAAAAAAGAAAAAGTAACATATTACACGAATGGTCTGTAAACAAAATCTAGTGTTGTTACTGATCCTTCCCAATAAAAGATAACAGGAGCTTCATCACATTCCTTCAATATTCTATATGGAAGAAAAAAAAAGATTAATCCACACAAACTTCAATTTGAATAGAGTAGTCATGTAAACAGGCGTATGGAATGAAAAAAAACACTATTTAGCGCTTACATGTCTTTTAAGAATTTTGTTAATAGATAGAGGCCTTTTCTCATTATATTCATGAGCAATCAAAAAGCATGTAAGATGCTCCCGCAATGCTTTTGCCTCTACCTGCATACACAATTTTACGCTTTTCTGTTACAATGGTAGAGGAGAAAAAAAATAACCCAGATGGCAAAATCGAAATTGTGAAGCAACATGCAAATGAGCACCATTTAAATGACGAAAAAGGAGACTGTGTTCTCTCTACAAACCATTACAGAGGGTAGATAGTGAAGTAAATGGTATGGGAAGATCTCTTTCCCCACTGTGGTGAATTAATTGGTCTAATTCCAGTTAGGGCAAGCTACATAAACTTGCCTTGAGATGGTGATGTATGCCTTGTTCCCTACATAAATGAGTAAATATAAAGAAAGAAATTAAGGGAGAAAATGAGGAGAGGAGGTAAGTTCTATCCTTCCCCTTATTTCCGTAATGGATGATTGCGATATATTTTAGTGAGAATAATTATCTTAAGTTTCCGACAGAGAGCCGTCGAATGTGTCTTTATTTTTTCTATTCTTTCATTTTCTTTCAAGTGTTTTTGTTCATGCACGATGGGTGATTTGCAGGATGCATTTTTATGAGGGAGATAGGCATGGGAAGTATGGGGACATCAAGTTATTCCATCATGATTTCAATAGGTCCTAAAGAAGAGTAACCTATACTGATGCGATGAGACCAAGCAGCTCCTCCTTGGATGGATGCCCTGAAAGTACTGACACTATAGGACATTTTATAGCAACGGCAAGACCAATCCAAGCTGAGTGAAAGTATTTCCATTCCAGTTACAAGTTTACAACCTGATCCTTGTTTTCTGTTTGTAGGAGACAAAACAAAACCTTTGTTAGCTTCTAACTACAAGGAAAATGATACTTGGCTAGCTATAGGGGTGTGATACAAGTAAAGTCCCAATGATCATTATGTAATACATCCTGTAAAATGGTAAAACAAAAAAGGGAAGACACCGTTCCATGGCAATCTCCATATAGCGTAGATGAATTGGAAGAACAGAAAATTGATATTTTGGAGATAAGGTTGGCCATCGTTAGTGAACTGTGAGGACACAATTGAAGACCCAGTGGAAGTTGATTGGTAAACAGAGTGCTGTTCTTTTTTTTCAGATTATAAGGTAGAAACACACATGCGAGTATTCCCCTAGCACATGCCTAGAATTGCGAAGACCGGGGCTAAATCTGAGATCTTAGGGGAGTGGCCAATTGGGCACACACTTCTCCATTGAGGCGCACTTGCATGTGCATAAAGGTGGCTACCAGGACTTGAGTCCTTATGGTAAAGTCGTACTCCAACTTCACCAAGAGGTGGTTCTTAATTGAGTGCCACTTGTTCACCAGAAACTTGTGTCTTACAATAAATTCCAATTTCTTACCTTTGACTAATTTAGCCTATCTGATTGACTAGATCACAACTGCTGCAGACATTTAACAATTCCAGGCCAACTCGTTGCAGGAACATAACTAGTGTTGTTTGATAAGAACATAGATGAGATGTGTCAAAGGAACTGTTCACTGTAATTGAATTGAAGCTTTGCTTATGAAATTGAGCACACCTGGAAATGCAGCCTATAGCATTCTATATGACTCCTGGAAATGCAGCCTATACCATCGCCAGTGCCAAGGTAAACACCAGTTCTAGTTGGTTGCTCCTAAAATTCCTTCTTTTTTTAAAAAATGGTAGGAGCCTCTACCTTGCAATGTAAGGAGAGAAATTCCTTGTGCAATTGGATTTTTCAGGATGGATATTTTATTCTGGTTCATAAAATGACCGAATTATAGAGACAGGTTGCTCACAGAACTTTGTTTTTTCTTCAATGCTTGCAGGTAGCTGTGCCATGGACTGGAGATGCTCTCACTTCAGACCAAATGATCTTCAATGCTTACAGGAAATCAGTAGGTAGCTGTGCCATGGACTCATGGACTGGACTTGCTCTCACTGCAGAAGCCATGTAGGAATTCCTCAAAAAGAAAGAGATGGATCCCTGGAGGAAAAGGTGTTTACTTGAGTAGTTTTACTGAGAAATTGGGAATCTGTATTAGAAGTGCACTAGCACTACTGCTGGTGTTAATTAATCAATAGTGAAAATGTGTATTTTGGCATCTACACCCGTCGAAGGGCTGGGCCACAGAAATTACCAACAATTGTCTGAAACCAAGGCCAAACGTTGCAAGAGGTGTGTTAGCCTGTTAGGCAATGGCGAAGGGTGCTAAGGAATGGAGCTGTAATATTGCAATGTTTCATATTGCTATTCTAAAGTGATTTGTAGTAGCATATAATACTTGTTGGGTCTAAATGTAGCATCTACTGGTAAACATTTTTGCACGAAACGAGGATAAATATGTAAGTGAGATGTTATTACTATTATGTGTGTTATTACTATTATGTGTGTGTGGATCTATTCTACAATTGGCTGCGTATTGAGTGAATTTTAGACCGGGATGTTACCGGTTATACGACCGAAATTTCATCTAGCACTCATCTTCAAGTCTTCCTTAGCTAGCAACAAAATCTTTGATGCAAGAACCAGGAGTCCTAGCTAGACCTAGATCTGTCTCTTTAACCATCAAGATTAATGCACTTTGAATCGAGTTTTGAGAAATAAAGACATCTAAATCCAAATGAGCCTAGTCATAAGTGGAACCATATGCAAATGAGTATCAAATAAACAGAAACAAAGAGAGATTGTCCTCATGTTGTTTCTAGACAAAACAGTACAAAATATGGCAAGTAAAAAAAAAAGGCTTCCCTTTTCTTACAGTGGTTACGGACCTGGCATGTGGTCTGCAACTCTTCATACAGTGAGGGTGACTATAAAAACCAGCCATAACTTGGCCAATGATGCATAACTTGTTTGCTTCAGAAATCTGAAGAGAGCACAGGGGGAGTAAATGGGAAGCAAAAAATTATGCAAGTTTTTTTATGTTTCTGTTTTTTTACTTAGTTACTGTGATGAATAAACATACATTTTTAATGAGAAAAAATAATATTATGTTTTGACAAAATGACATCTAAGGTATCTTAAATGTTTCTTGTTTACTTTCTTTTTCTCTGATTAGTGTTTTTGTTCGTGATTGTTGGTTAAAGTGTAGGATGCATCCTGAGTTCCAAGGGCAACGGGTGTGGGAGGTATTTGGATTGGAAGATGTTGCGATCAAAAGTTACAGAGTGCATCACCTAAAGGACCTCAATACGGTGGCTGTGTGTCACGGTTTGCACGACTCAGGCTAAGCAGGGAGACGAGCAGAGGCAGAGCGTGAACAACATGTGGGCCAAGTGAATGTGCGAGTCTGGGCGGTGGGCCCATGTAAGGAGGGTTTCTGCGCACGTATGGCAACCGTGTGAGGTGAACTAAATAGAATATTAATCTAAATCTTCCCTAAATTTTTGTCCACTCGGTATTTCTTCCTCAATCTTTGAATTTATCTCTAGTCCCAATCTAATTCCTCTAATCCCTAGCCCTATTTCTATCCAATCTCATCATAGTGGTGCAGAGCCAACAATCGGTATCAGAGCCTCCCACTTCACTCTCTGCCAAGTCGCTGACTACAAGCCATGGTTAACGTCTTCGACGAGCTCTGGACGGAGCTGAGGGCGTGCTGGGAGCTGTGCGAGAAGATGTTGGTCAAGAGGATGCAGCCACCCCAGCGTCAGCTGCTGCTGATGCCCTCGACATCGTCACCAATGGCCTCGGCACCTAAGGAACGATCCGTCCTATCTACATCCGTTGTCTCTATCATGATATCGTGTTTATGTAATCCTGAATGGTCAATAATGACTTGATACACAACACGAAGGAAGCAAGAATTTTGAGCAGAAGCCAGGAAGGAATAGTAGGTGACTTCCCAACCTTTTTCTGTCTGGTTTAGGAAATTCCAAATAGCTCTTTAAGTTGGTTTCCTTATTTTATTTAGTCCAAACTAGGGCCGTAAAAAAAGCACAAGGCTCATGAGTTACTCGAGCTCGGCTCGTTCTAGGCTCGATTCGAGCTCGGTTCGAGCTTCAAACGAGTTGAATTCGAGCTTAATTTCGAACTCGTGAGCTTTACCGAGCCGAGCCTGAATAGTTCGTGAGCCTGTTAAATTTACAAATTACTTTTTAAATATAATTATATATTAACTTTTATCGAGCTTACTTGAGCTTGAACATTTATTTTTTTATTTTTGAAAAATAGTGTACTCGAGCCGAGCTCGAGCTTACTCGAGTTTGGACCGAGCCAAGCTCGAGCCTCAGTCAAAGCTCGAACTCTAACTCGAGCTTGTTCGAGCTCGGCTCAAGTTTTTACCGAGCTTGAGCCTAACAAGTCAAACTCGCTCGAGCTTGGCTTGTTTACAAGCCTAGTCCAAACCATAGTTTGGTTCCTTCGTTTTTCTTTTTCCATGAGAAATCTAGTGCAAGTATTGGTCTACGACTTTTGGTGTTTTGGTTCGGCCATGCAAAAGGCCAAGGCCAAGGAATGAAATCTCAGATTTCGGTTGGAGATGGGATACAAAATTCCGGCTGGATAAAAAAATTAAAAAAATTCAAATTGCTACAGAAATTTCGCGCGATATTTCGCCGAATCTCGGGGTTTTGGACCTGATTTGGCCCAATAACCCTTGAGAAAGTCATCTTCCATGAAAATTTGTTGAAAAACCGAATTTTTGGGACGTTTTATAATTTCAGTAGAAATACTGTTAGATTTTTATAAAATTGTAAATGCCTGATCATGCTCCGAAAAATTTATGGTACTATATTAAGTAGTGTAGTATCATACATAAAAAATTTGAAAATAATTTCACTTCATTTGTTATATTTAAAAAATCAAAAACAGAATAAACATAACTGATAGTAATCTTGTAAGAATTTTATAAATGGTCATGTGTGTGATAATTGTGACAACCCCTATTTTTACATACATGCAAAAATGAAAATCTAATGTGTATTCCGTACTAGTCCCATGATCAGTAGCTAGTACACACATACACACCAATTGGAACCACAACCATACAACAAATATTATTAAGTGAAAACTATTATATAAAGAAAACTTTACAACTCAGAGATTACAGCAGCAAAAGAAGCAAAGTCTTGTAGTGTGCCCATCCAAACCCGCAGGTAACTGACAAGGCATAATCCCTAGAAAGATCACGATGAAGAAAATCCCGCAATCTGCGACGATAAGATACCTTCGAAGCTTCGCTAACTTATCCACCTAAAAACAACATATAAGTAAGGGTGAGTACTTTCGTACTCCGCAAGACTTTAGCAACACCTATAATATATGCAGGCCATTTCAAAGGAGACTACTACAGTTAATTTGCATAAAGCAGAATTGATATTGTAAAATCAAGTTATTTGTAAACGGAATTTTTAAGAGCAAGTTGACTTATATGAAATAAGTATAGCATAAGTAATACTCACAACCCTTCGTGAGCATCGAATAATCCAGAAATGGTCCAACAATGTCGACCCTTTAACATAAAGCATCAGCTGCTAAAATAAGCTCAGACCAAACCCATTTTAGAAAATAACAAAATATTTAACTAGTGCAAGTTCACCAAGTTTCCCATGACCGAGGGGACGGCTAATCAATTAGATTTACACTCTGCAGAGGTGTACAACTTTACCCACAAGTCATGACCTTTTCTTTTTGCCGCATGTTTCACGCACCTTTGGCGTGTGGCCAAAATGTTCATGACGAAAACCTTTACATTATCTAAGTTAACTTTGCACCAGCACCGGGACGATAAAACCCATGCTATGATGGAAGAACTCAGAGCATAGAAATATTGGAACTTCCCATAGATATGACGTACACCGTTATATTGGTAAGTGTTGTTCCCAACACCTCGGTGTGGGCACCCCGTAGAGCAAACCTCGAAAGGAGAGCCCGTACTACTTCAGCCTACCAATGTGCAAAGTTAAACTAGATAACTTAATTGGTTTAAGGTTGCCCCATCCCAACACTTGTGGTTGTACGAATTATCTTGGATCATACAACACTATATTCGATCCTTAATCCGATATGGGCGATACTCAACCCTACACTACGTGCAAATCCCTCTGCACATCCGGCTATTGCCAATAATCGCCCGCATCAAAACCATAGTTTTGATTTTGGATTTTTAATCATAATACCCATAACTAACAGCCTCATTTCCAATTCTATTTCTCAAGAAACAAATTTTGATCTGATCATCAACCTCAATGATTCTAAAGCATGGCTAAGCATGGATAAAATGTAATCGCATATACCCATGGTAACATTAAATGATGTCTAAGCTTAATCTATGGTTATCAAGGTTCACATATTCATACTTATCAAGGAAGTTTCATGAGACAACATGTGTAACTACTAGCACCACAAAATAGCGAATTTACGGAAAATAAACGCATGCATGAAACATTTTAATAAACACAATGCAAATTAAATACTGGGATCAAGATGGTCAAAGGGGGGGTGCTTGCCTTGCTTATTTATTGTCTAAGATGAAGACGAGGCCACGGCTGACGGAGGCAACGACGGAGGAAGGGACGTCGGATTCTACACGTCGATCAATCGGAAAAATAGCAAAAATCCAACTTTAATAAGGGCAAAAAGAAAACAGACATAAAATCAAATAAAGCTTCACTGAAGAAAACAGGAATGATTTAGGGTTTGGATTATATGATTACAAGATCTCATGATTTAGATAATTATACACTCATGCAGTTAATGGCTTTTATGATGAACAAAACAAGGTTTCATCTATAGGTTAACTATTCTTGGATTACGAATTCAAGAGGCTAAAATTATAAATTCTTGTATTTATGACTTCGAATTATAGATGCTAAAATTATTTGGATTAAAATAATTAAAACACTAGTCATAAGGTTATACAAATGGCACTTAGCCTTAAGTGATTTGCGTAAGAAGGGGGTTTTTGAAGAAGATAGATCTGTTAACCTAGGTTACTGGATTTATTCATGGTTTTTATGAAGGTTCTGGTGATACAAATATATTAGCTACAAACTTCTTCATTATTACAAAGCTCACTGGATTTATTCATGGTTTTTATGAAGGTTACTGGATTTATTCATATTATGAAGCTCATTAATCATAAAACTTAGGGTTATTTGGCTAATAGAATTTATATGTAAAACACGATGAAACAAGGTTATTTCTTCGGAAAAGGATAGAATATACTTTGAAGAACATTTCTAAGCTGATTTCATACATTTTAGTGTTTAGACGAGACATTATATTCATTGTTGAAAAAGCTTATATGATATTAGGATTACGATGACCATAATACTTAAGGGTATTCATCTAGCAGGATTTAGTTGAAAAGCAAGTTGTAAATAAACTATTTTTCTATATTATGGTAGACTAAAACCTAAATATCATTTCTAAACTGATCTTCATAATATTAGCATTTAGACGAGATGTTCTACGGACTTCTGAAAAGGCTCAAGCGATCATTAGGGCCTAACAAGGACTTAGTTCAAATTTACACTTACATAATATATTTTTACATAAACAGCAAGGGTATTGTTTTTCAAGGTTTTAGAATTTGGTTTCATCACATTTGAAGTTCATTTGTGAAAGTAATAACTCTTCGGACTATACAAGTATTAATACTTCAACTACTAAACATTTACTGTTTTCTATGGTAAACCTAAATATTATTATACATTTGGGATCCTTGTGATGCTAGGAGCATAACAAAACTGGTTTGGTGATTATTTGGATTTATTTGATCTATATTATAACTATTTGATTTTCTATGCATATATATATATACATTTTCACTACAAGAAACAGAGAAAAATTCGTGGACCTAAAAAAAACCCACGAATTTATTTATTTAAATTCGTTGGTTTCTATAAAACCCACGTTTTTAATTAAATTCGTGGGCCAAAATGAAACTCACGAATTTATTTATTTAAATTCGTGGGCTCAAATAACACCCACGATTTAATCATTTAAATTGTGGGCCATCAATTACCCACGAATTTAAACATTTAAATTCGTGGGCCAAAATTACCCACGATTTAAACTTTTAAATTGTGGGCGGTCATGCCCCACGAATTTAACAGAGGCAAAACCCTTCGACCCACTGACCTCGCCGCGCCCACGCCCACCGACGCTCTGTCTCCCGCCCACGCCACCCGCTGCCGCGCCCGCCCCATCGCTCGCGCCTGCGTGGCCCTACCTGTCCCTGCGCTGCTGGTCCGCTTCGCCATTGCCCTTCGCCGCGCCGCGCCCTGCTGCGCCGCCATCATCGCGCCGCCTTGCCGGTCGCCTGAGACGCTGCCGGCGGCCGCCGCGCCTGCGCCGCTTCCCGCCGCCGCTTCACCCGGCCACCACCAACTTGCCCCGCCCGCCGCTGCTTTCGCCGCCGCCCGCGCCACCCCCGCCCCTCCCGCCCATTGATATTTGTACTTTGTATATTGAACTCTTAAAATGCTTTATATTTGTACTTTGTATCCTTGTAGAATGCTTTATATTTGTACTTTGTATATTGAACTCTTAAAATGACTACCAAAACTCTTAATTGCTTCTTTGAACTATTTTCACTGCTTGTTATCTTTTGAATACTCAGTGATGCAATTAGGGTCTTTGGAAGTTGAATTAAATAATTTTAGTTGTAATCTTGGCCTTATGTTAATACTAGAGAGTATTACTTTGATGCTTCATTGAATATGAGATTGATGTTCATATGATTATTGCAGCATATCTTGACTAGCTCGTACGTGTAGTTCTTATATATAGTATCTATTCTTGTTTAGCTTGACCTGTCATATTGATATTCTCATATTGTATCTTGGTTGAATAGTACTATTGATATTCTCATATTGATATTCATGTGAATCAAAGATAATGTTACTTGTAGCACAACCTAAGTTAATCTTAAACTTGCGGGTTTCTAGGTCACGCCCTCCAAAGACGTACTAACGATTTACATCATAGAAGACATCTTCAACAATACGACGGTGGTGGTAGCGCCCACAACTCCAACAACCCCGAGGCATGAATTCCATTGTGAGCTCGATTGGTGTATAATTGTTGTACTTTATAACTTGTTGTGATGGATACGTTGTGATCGACTTATTGTGATGGACTTATTTTAATGGAATGTGGATTGTATCTATTGCGGTTGTAATGTGTTGTACGTCATTGCGTAGTTTACAAATTGCCGTTGGATGTGTGATTGGATTATCTAAGGATCTGCTAGAATGTCTCCTTTTGGTTTGAGAGATTGATATATATATATTATAACTGCAAATGTTTTTTGTCTGCTGAGTGGATGTCCTATTTACTAGAGAGGTCATGCCGAAATTTTGTACATTTCGGAGACTTAGTTTTAAGCCGGTTTTGAAGAGTTAAAAGGTAGGTTTCAGTATTTTAGTAGTGGTAATAGGTTTGGTGTCTCGTTTGTTAATTCTTCGTTCGCTTGAACTTCATTGTGGAGTTTGTCTTTTGTGTTAGTGTTTCTGATCAGATTTGAACAAAATAGATGATCCTTCTTATTTATTCTTCGCTTAGCAATTTTTAGTTTCAATTTTCTTTTTGCCTTTTCTTTTCTTTGTTATATGTACTGAGTGCGATGCATATATATATAAATATATATACATTTGGACATATATATATTTTGTAAAAATGACTGATAAATTCGTGAGCCATTCAAAACCCACGAATTTATCTTGCTGCTCCAGTTAAATTCGTGGGTTTAATAAACCCACGAATTTAACAGATTAAATTCGTGGGTTTAATAAACCCACGAATTTAACAGATTAAATTCGTGGGCTAGCCCACGAATTTAATCTGTTAAATTGTGGTTTATTAAACCTACAATTTAACTCAATTCCCAATTAAATTTGTGGGCTTGGCGAAACTCACGAATTTAACTTAAATTCGTGGGTACCCACGAATTTAATTGATTAATTTTGTCGAGTTAAATTCGTGAACTAAATTCGACGGTTTGCTCACGAATTTAAATTAAATTCGTGGGTTTTGGCCTAAATTCGTGGGTTTTTGGCCCACGAATTTTTCCCTGATTCTTGTAGTGTTTACACTTAGATTATTTTCTATTGTTAAAGATAGTTCAAATCAAGTTCACTTCTTAATTATTTTGGAAAATTCAGGTATTCTACTGTCACACTAGTATTTGAAAATCAATTTTACTTATTTCATATTTCTTTTATATAAATTATGTACATTTGAGCTTTTAGTGTATTGAATGAAATCTTTAATAGAAAGTAGTTCAAACATAAATGAAATTTAAATTTTTTTATATATTTGAACTTCTGGAAGCATAAGGATTTCACTAAAATTGGTTTCATTCAATTATAAGTTTGTTTGCAGAATTTTTGTGTAGAGCATATCTTTAGGCCTTTTATTCAAATTTGAATTTCAAATTCACCCAGTGATCATTTTCAAAATATTATTGCATATTATGGAATAAATCGATTTTATATGAATATAGAAATTCATTTCACTAATTTTGGAGTTATAATGCAAATTCTACAAGCATTTGAATTATTTCGGGTAATGAAATTCTAAAGAAATTAGAAAATACGTTTTCTCAGTACAGAAGGCGTATTTTACAGATTGAACTAAAGGACTATGCTCTGGCTGACAGAATGGGCCCACATCGTAGCGACCGTAGAACAAAGCAAGCTCTAGGGCTCGCCGGCGACGGCTCTACGGCGAAGATCCGGTGAAATCGATGGCACTATGGGCTTCAGTGCATCATCGCGCATCAGAGGGTGGAGTCGATCACCTCCGGGGGTGGTCGGAGCGGGCTGCCATCGGAGACTTGCGGCGGAGGAAGGGGCGGCTCGCCGAGGAAGAAAACGGGTAAGTTTCGGCTCAAATGGGTAACGGGTTAAGCATCAGTGAGGTCAGAGGGTTCCACTTTACCAATTTGTTGGGCCGGAGCTTGGCCGAGCAGCTCTGCCACCATGCGCCGGCCGCGAGGAAGAAAGGTGCCCGCGGCGATGATGAACTGAAAGATGATTACTGGAATTGAGGATGCACAAGGGTTTACAAGTGCACTAGAACGATTTAAACGCAATCAATTTTAAAGATGCTCACTGGATTGCTTGAATGGCTTTCTCCCCTCTTTTTCTGGTTTCCGACGAAAACGGCGAAGAGGGAAGCTACGGTTATAGCGCTGGGTTCAGGAAGTGTTCAAGAGAGTAGAGGGTTCATGGTGAAGCTACCCGGGTATTTATAGCCGGAAGAAGTCGGTTCTCCAGTGTTTGAACGCACGAGCTAAGGTTGCGGCGCTTCTGTAGCCAGGCGACGAGTTGGCGCATGACTTCAGCCAGCACAGAGGCGACGCAAGGCTGACGGTATGGCGCAGAAGAACCAAGGATGAGCCGTGGCAGTGATGGGGGGGTGGCACGGCGATGCACTGAATCGGCGGGGCAGGCGCGAGAGAGCTCGGTCGGCAGAGGGGAAAAGAGAGGGAGAAGGAAAAACGGCGACTGACAAATGGGACCGGGGCCACCAGTCAGCGAAAGAAGCCTTTTCCCATTGCTTCCAGCGAACGGCTGCAGCACAGCGACTGGGCCCACACGTCAGCGGTGGAAAATGAGCTAAAGAGATAAGGCTTCAGGACAGCGCCATGCTAGGCATTACAACGGCTATCAAATCAAGTTGAAAAATTGTAAAACTTTTTTAATGAGGTCTCCTGGTAGTTTATATTTTCCAGTAAAATATTTGGACCAAAATATCCTATAATGAATTAATTAAAATTCTAACACTGTGCACTGTCCAGAATTTCTATTTCGGTATTTGATTTATTTAAGGGTTAAAATTGTATTATTTATCTTTGAAACTTTTATGAAGAGTTATATTAAGGTCAAGGATATCTCTATAAAAATTTAAAGTCAAAATATTTGGTAATTATTTTATGAAAATTCTGACATTATAATTTTCAGATTTTTGAAGCCTTTGTTTTTGAATTTTTAGAATGTCTTAATGAAATGATAAATTCCTGTAATTTTTACCAGAGATAAATTATGCTCTGAGGGTGTTATGGTAATTTCTATGACTCCATATAAGTTTCGAATATTTTACTCAAATTCTGACTTACACTGTTTTTAGTCAAAAGAGATGTCACTCATTTTATTTATTTACTTTTCTGTTCATAAAATTTTTAATTGTTGACTTTACTGACTTACCAGCATGGTTAGGGTTCCATGGTAAATTTTCCAAAATTTTAATTTTACCTTTTTACCATTATCCATTCTTTAATTCTATTTGTTTGATTTTTCATTCAATATAAAAATCCAAGGAAAATCCAAATAAATTCCAATAATGCCAATAAAATTCAGAAATAATTATATTAAAATTCAAAAATATTCATTTTCATATTATTGTATTTTTCGGGATGTTACAATAATGATCCAAAATTTTTATTAGAGCTTAATAATTAACTCAAAATCCTTCTCTAAAATTTTCAAAAAGTTTAATTTTTTTTGGTTTGCTTAATCAAATCTATGGAATGAAAAACACATGGAACACAAAATGGTACAGTACCATTGTAAGAATTTTTATAAATTCATTAGAGTGTGATCATAACCCAAAAATTTTATGAGAGATTAATAATTTCCTCAGAACCCTTCTCTAAAATTTTCAAAAATTCTAACACTTATTTGGTTGCTCAATCAAATCTATCTATTTATCATCAGACTTTTATCAAGACAGTAGTACTGTCACAATTTTTTAAAATTTCTCAGGCTTGATCATCATATGAAATGTTTTTGGGAACATTAGTGATACTTCAGGACCATCAAAAAAATTTGAAAAATTTCTAATGTGATTTGAACCATTTTTCATTCGGTTGAAATTTGTCGGTCAGCATTCAGTAGCACTGTCCTAATTTTTAAAAGTTCCTCAGGCTTGATCTTCATCTGAAAAATTTATGGGAATATTATTGATGCATCAGAACAATCTAATTTTTTTTTCAAAATGTTATAACATGGTTTGCACCATTTTTCATTCAGTGGAAATTTTGTTGGTCAGCCTTTTATCAGGACAGTAGCATTGTTATAATTTTTAAAAATTCTTCAAGCTAGATAATCATCTGAATATTTTTATGGGAATATTAGTGATGTGTCAGGACCATCCACAAAATTTTTTAACATTGTTTCGACCATTTTTTCGCTCAGTTGAATTTTGCCAAGATTTCTGTATTTCTAGGAAAAATTTCGTTAACTTCGTTTCAAAAATTCCGGGTTTCAAATTTTGATCAGATTTCATCCAAAATTCTGAGATTTCGCTGAAATTTCGGATTTCGCCCACCTCCGAGATGTGAGCTGAAAACGAAATTTGAAACCCTGGCCATGGGTGCGCCCTTTCTAAGGAGACTACGTGATTTTATTCTGTCGAGTTTATCTCCAGAAACGCTGAGTTGGTGACATATTCTTCCTATTCAGTTGTTAGCAAACCGATCTATGGTTTTGTTCTTGGCCGGATTGAAGAACACGACTGCTGGTTTTTTTTGTCGAGGCTGATCCTGGTGATCTCTACTTGCGGTTCTCTGTTTTCAGATTGGTTCGTGAGTATATCTATCCTTCAATTGCATCTGTTGGACGACCAAGTTCTTCTTCTTGTAAACCAAGGAATCCATCTAGTTGATGCTGTTT
This sequence comes from Otatea glauca, assembly GCA_036346275.1. Lineage (NCBI taxonomy): Eukaryota > Viridiplantae > Streptophyta > Magnoliopsida > Poales > Poaceae > Otatea > Otatea glauca. Next base: position 27,876,782 of record CM070720.1, read on the forward strand.
TACTGAATTACCGAAATTGAGAAGAAGAGCTTTGTACTGCTGTTCTGTTCGGCTGCATTGGTGATTGTTGCTAAGCCAAGTACTACCACCTACCATTGGTGATGGCCAGAAGACTCAAGGATGAAGAGACTTGTTGTTCAGCAGGGTAGCATGGCTGAACCAACCAAAAAATTTTACATGATGCTTGGCCAAAACCGTTTCTTTCGCGTGTTTTTCAAAGCGTGATGTAGATAATTAAATTGATAAGGGCTAACCTATAATTTTTAATGTCTAATTTACCTCCCTTTTTTTCGGACGGAACACCTCTTTACATGAACATTTTTCAAAAGGAACTCTTTTGCCTAAACTTAGCTGAAACCAGTAGACGTGATATATGAATGAAATATGCTTGTCATTGTAAAAAAAATATTCTGTTTGTCTTCTCCTTCAATTCTACAATCAAAGATAGAAGTATTCTCCCTTTGTTTCAAAAAAAAAAAATCTTATAGTATGTCATGCCGAATCAACGCTCTTAATCTGAAGAACTTGTCTGAGATCTTTCAGCAGAGATGGGACGGAATGTTTCAACATACTACCCAACTAAAATCAATTGTTTGGTAGCCTTGAGGTCATTGCCTGCATATGTCTTTGATCTTGCATACTACGTAAAATCTTAAAATAATTTAACCCAATTCCCATCAACAGTGCCCTAGGAGAACATTAGATGTGTGCTAAGCATTAACCAACATATATATATATATATATTTTACAATAATTGATTTACATGACACAAGGAAGTAGATAGATAACTTTACTCATCTTCACTCTTGTTGGATCCTGGCCCTTTTTTCAGTTAAGACTTCAGTTAAGACCGGCTATGTCCAGAAGCTATAAAACTAGCATATGCATCTCATGTCTGGAAGCAGAGGAGAGCACCTAGCAGCTATAATGTTGCTAAAGAACATTTCATGATATAAATGGTAGTTTGGCTTATGCTTTTCTATAGTTTTTGATTTTCTTCTTTGAAAAACCTAGCTAGTGATTAAATGAACAAGAAAGAAAGAATCTTGGGGGCAGATCAGTGTGGGAATGGTAGGTATCGGGATGCCAAAGCACTCTTCGTTGAACCACACCTGCTCGTGATATTGCACTCTAGGATTAATCAGCAAACTCAGGGCAAAACCATCGAGCGTTTTAAGTCCACCTTAGTGATAGTTGACAACACGGAGTGCTTAGTGAAGAAGCAGATAGAGTAGCTAAGTCCAAGGCAAATGCAAGTAAAGAAGAGAGAACAAGTATGCAGCGACATGGACATTTCTATTCCTTATGCTTCCAACGGTGATGGCTAATGTTACAACCTCGCCATGCTAAAAGCTAATTTCCCTCTTTCCATCAATGTGCATGCAGATTTGGAGAATACAAAGATTACGAACGCGAATCGCACAAAATAGGTAGGGTCCTTGCGCAATTTTCAACATTGCATCCATTGTAATTGTAAGTTGGAACAGCAAGTTTTATATGTTTACAGACCACATGTTATTCTCTAAGCAAGAACAACATGGCCCAGCGAATCAAATGGATGGATTAGTACAGTAAAGTGCAGAGGGTAGATGGAAAACATCAACCCCCATTGACCCTAGTTAACATAGATCTTGCTCTTGTCTCCAGTTAACTCTGGCTTCACCCACTATCCAGCACCTATAAAATGGGCTACAAATGCCCCTCTTATCTGCAAGAAAAGAAAGAGCAACAACAAGTGCCAGTAGGGAAGTGGAGGGAGTACCTACATATTTGGTTGCATGAGTAACCATTTCTAGAATGTGTCAGTATAGGAATAGTAGGTAGCGGGAATCACAGTAATTGGTCTCACCAGAACTTCAGTAGTCTTGATTGCATGTATTACAGGTACAGTTTTTCTGTACAGGTACTATCCCCACATGTTTATTCCTCTTTACACGTTAAGACTCATCTAAACTTGCTCAGTTGAAATATTCACTGCCAAAATGAAGAACAGTTCAACACAAGGTACGCAAATGTCACAATTTGGAAAAAGTGCACCTTGAGATTGTTTGCAAATCATTATTCAACCACATTTGATTCTAGCACACAACGTATATTATGAGCGTTTGTGAAGTCAAAACTTGAGTTAGCTTTTGCAGGAGGTGATATTGAAGACCTAGACATGGATAGTGTGGCGTTCCTGGAGTGAAGCGCATCCCTCCTCCCTGGTTCTGGCTCCACTAGGTACAATTTCATGTTAAGTACTATGAATCCCATGTGTGTCATTGGCACCTTGATACCCCTCAAGCCCATGTGAAATAAAACTTTCTAGCCAACATTCTCTGCAATAGATTTAAGGTCTTACAATCTAAACATACAATAGAAAATGTTGAAAGATATAAAATAGTACTGTGTTTGAAACACGAATGCATTTTTTTTAGCAAAATGGCATACAGTTGAGAGACAGGGACACACATTGCCTTCTTGCTGATCCTGATCCTTCACTTAACTAGGACCCTCACTCTTCTTCACAACACTACCCTTTTCTCTTCCTAAAATTCAAATAGGATGTCCCTATATGCTATTTTATAGCTGGTGGATGTGGTCAGTTTGATTTATTAGAGTAGGAGTGTAGGACCACACCTTGACCAGGGTTAGATATTTATACACTCCAATGACATTTTACCTGTACTGCTTTCTTCTGCTATCTTTGTCTCATTCTTGCATCTCATATATATGCAACAAGCCATTCTTCCTTCAAAACAAAATGGATAAAAGAAAAGGAGGTATGTTCCTTACAGTCGTACAGCCAAATGAGATTGTTATAACTCCTTCCATAGGTTAAATCCAACATATTAAAACAGAAAAAAGGAAGAAAAAGATAAGATCAGAAGTGATAGGATTATTATCCCCCTGGCCATGAATGCTAGTTCTCCTTCCCTTATGTGAGGCCATAGTATTTGTAAAATGTCATATACCTAATAGCACATGAGACTTAATTCTATTTATCAAATGGTACAAAACATCCATCTGTATCAACTTAACTAGAAACTGCTTAATGGTCATTTGAAAGCAGCAGCATGAAGAAAATCGCATGTGGTATAAATGCAAAATATGAACATAAGCATGTAAACTCAAGTGTAATACCTTAGGAATACTCTTGTAGCAATTCCCAGTCTCCAATTTGAACAGATTACTGTCTCCCAGTTCCAGGCCGCCAGAGGAAAATTGATGGCACTAGGACTAATGAAAACCCACCAGCTAGGACAACTTTTTACACTGCTCAGTGAGATTCAAAATAGCTCTGACCAAAGAACACCATAAGAACTTGCCCATCATATGGTCCTTACGAAGGCATCACCCATATATCCTCCTTTAAAGAATCGATAGTCTGCAGTACATCAACCAATTCAGGGTGGGACTGGTCAGCCATTAGAAAGACATGGACTCCATCATGCAATTCAACCCAACTGCATCCAGGCTCTTTCTTCACGCAGTCTCTGTTCATGTTCTCCCTGATCATCCATGTCTCGTGCCAATCGCTCTCCAATGCATGTATACTTGATAGAGCAACCCAGTTGCTATGGTTCTCCGGATCAAGCTGGAGCAGACGGGATGCTGCAAGTTGACCCAGCTTAGCATTCCCATAGATGCGACATGAATTGAGTAGAGCACTCCAAGCAGCAACACTCGATTCGAATGGCATATTCTCAATAAATTCAAGAGCTTCTTCTAGGTTACCACTCCTGCATAGGAGATCCGCCATGCTTCCGTAGTGCTCAGGCTGCACCTTAACTGAGTTTTGACCATCAAACATCAACTTGAAGTAGTGCCAACCTTCTCTGATTAGTCCACCATGGCTACAAGCTGACAATACCGCAAGATATGCTACTCCATCTTGCTTTATGCCCAACTCAGCCATCCTATCAAACATGCAGACAGCATCTTGTACACGGCCAAACTTGCCATAAGCTGATATCATTGTAGTCCACAGAACAGCATCCCGTGATGGTGCCCCCTCATAGACAAGCTCTGCTGAATCGACACACCCGCACTTAGCATACATGTTCACCAAAGAATTCCTGACAACCACATCTGCCTCGAATCCACCACCAACAACTCGTGCATGCACCTGCATACCCTGCTTCAGCAACGCCAACTCCCCGCACGCATCCACAATTATGGCATACGAGAAGCCATCCGCACCAACTTGGCAAGAAACCATAGACACGAATAACCCCAGAGCCTCCTCAGCTTGCCCACTCCCCAGACACCCGGCCATCATCGAGTTCCATGCAACAATGTCCCTCACCAGCATCACCCTAAACACTCTCCTCGCATAGTCAACATTCCCGCATCTTCCATACATGTCAAGAACCCCGTTCTCCACAACCGAATCAACCGGGCCATGCAAATTGATCTTGAAAACCCTTGCATGGATTTCCTTGCCGAGAGAAAGGGCGCCCTGGCCAATGCCGGCACACGCGAGCAATCCACCAGATAGGGAGTACCCGTTTGGCACGACACCAGAGGCCACCATGCGCCGGAGCAGGGCGAGGGAGTCGCCGTACAGGCCCTGGTGGGCGTGGCCAGTGACGAAGGACGTCCAGGAGACCACGTCCCGGCGGGGCATCTCGTCGAACAGGTCCCGGGCGTAGCCGGAAAGCCCGCACCGGAGAGCGAGGTGGGCGAGGGAGGTGGCGAGGATGGCGGAGGCCGAGAGCCCGAGCTTGAGGAGGAGGGCGTGCAGGGGCCTGACGTGGGGCGCGGAGTGACGGGCGGCGGCGGCTTTCAGCGCGCCGGCGAGGGAGGTGGCGTCCCACTCCCACGCCGGGCTCTGCCACGAGGCGCACGAACGTGGCATGCCGGCAACGGCGAGCCAGCCGAGTGAGGGAAGAAGAGCTTCTTCCCCGGGACAGCGGGAGAGGGTGGCGGCCCGACTGTTCTCGCCGGCGGGGATCTCGAACCGGCGGATGAGATATTGAGATGTCCGCGCACGTGTGCGGTTGCGGGCAGATGGTTTTCGGCCGGTTTCCCGTACATAACCGAGAAAATGGGCCAGGAACCGGCTGGAATTTATTGCCATTTAAAGCCAGTTTTCACACCAATCCTTTGGTTATTCGTTAGTCGTTACCCTCGTCAGATCTCAGATGTCATGTTCGAAACAGTTGAAAAAAAAAGTCATATCCAAGACACAAAACAATTTGTAGCCAAAAAAAAAAGTTATGTCTAGAGTGAATGGTTTTAAAGTTGTAGATTGATTTTCGGACTTAGGTAATAGATTAAGGTTGAAAAATGAACTTTTTTCTTATAGAAACATTTTGTTGAGAAAATTGTTAGATTGTAGCGGATGTCATTCTACCATAGATATATACACTGGACTTATAGTAATTGGAATTCCAAATTACCTCCGATGCCTGTCCTCTCTGGACCTCAAAAAAGTGTACACAAACACCAGAGAGAAAGAGAAGTGAAAAAAAAACAGCAGAAAAGCTCTCGGTTAGGACGATTTCTTGTGAAAACCTTGAACTATTCGTTGTAGAAAGAGGGGAAATGAAGATATAGGACCTAGCTACCTCCTTGCTTTCCTTTGTTTCCTACCTGATTTTTCTCCCTCTCATTTCTTCCTTTACATTCAATTCAATCATTCATGTGGGGAACAAGACATGCATTGCCATGTTTTGGCAAGCATGTATATAGCCTGCTGCGTACTCGCCTAAAAAAAGATTATGTATAGACTGCAGTAGTTGTCGGAAAATATACTCTCTCCGTCGAAGTTTGTCCAAATTTATAAGACGTATTTTTCTTTACGCATAGACCAAAATAACATTGAAAATGACTAGATTACCTCTAATTATTATCACTAAACACTATATTTAATGTACATTAATTTTGCATTGGAATATAAAATAGATCATATATTTATAGACAAGATCTTTAAAAAATAAGACTTATAAATTTGGATGGATCGAATACTTTCTTTCACCAACCAGATTAAAAGGTACCATAGAAAAAGAAAAGGGTACAATAACATTAATTAATTTCTTCCATTTGAATTGATCGATATTGATATATCAATTAATAGCATGGTTTCCTTTTTTCACCATTAATTGGTACACGTTTTGGTCGTTGGTCCTCGTGTCGTCCTCTTTTTTCATTGAAGTGGATCGAGCGACATGCATATATAGATAAATTCAATTATTCTTTTTTTCATTTAAGGGAATTAAAATATTCTATTTTCTAGAAAATTCAATTTCTTTAGGGAAATTTAACTATTCTATTAGCTAAGTCAGGGTAACCAACCCGGATCCTCGATCCAAATCCGGGCCCATTTTGACAGCCTGCTTATTGTTCACGATGGCTTGGCCTGCTTGCGTAGTCGGGCCAACCTTTTTTTTTTCTTTTAGAGCGGGACCCAACCATACTAAGAGCAGGTTCAAAATCAAGTTTTGCTCCAAATCTCGTCCATGACTGCAGAACAAAATTTTGGTGAGATTTAGAAATTTTGGACAAATCTCAAACGAAATACAAAAACAAAAATTCAAATCCGGATTTTTTTTCTACCGAGAAAACCGAAATTTCGGCCGGTTTTGTCGAGATCTTGTCAAGATTTGCCGAGATCCCGGTAAAATTGCACCGAACGAAAAATAGATCAAACTATGTCAAATTTTTTTAAAATTTGTTTTGTAGATTCCTGACATATCAATGATGTTTTCATAAAAATTTTAGATAATTATCAGATATGAGAATTTTTTAAAAATTTAAACATTGCTACTGTCGTGATAAAACGCTGACCGACAAGTTTGAACCGAATGAAAAATGAAAAAAAATCAAGTTAGAAAATTTTAAAATTTTTTGTGCATGGTTATGATGAATCACTAATATTCTCATAAAATTTTCAGATAATGATAAAGCTTCATGAATTTTCAAAAATTCGGACAGTGCTACTATACTGATAAAAGCTTTACCAGCAAACTTTAACCAAATAAAAAATGGTACAAACTATGTTAGAAATTTTTTTGAAAAAATTTAGATGGTTTTTATTTATCATAAATGTTTCTATAAAATTTAATCTGATGTTCAAGCTTCAAGAAATTCCAAAAATTCTGAGAGTGCTACGTCCTCGTAAAAGTCTAATGATCAATACAAAGATTTGCTTTAGCAAACAAAAAATATTTAAATTTTTTGAAAATTTTGCATAAGGGTTATAAGGAAATTATTAAGATCTCAAAATTTTTTTGAATCATGATCACACTCCAGTGAATTTATAAAATTCTTACAAGTACAGTATACCATTTATGTTCTTTCTGTTTTTGATTTTTGAAATATAACAAATGAAGTTCAATACATACATAGATTTGATTGAGAAAACAAAATTTTTTTTTTTAAAAAAAATATATAATTGTACTGAGTCAATTATTAAGCTCTCATAAAAATTTTGGATCATGATCACACATGAGAAAATTTATAAAATTCTGACAATGTTACGTCCCAATTATGTTCATTCTGTTTTTGATTTCTTAAAAATAACAAACGAAGTTCAATTATTTTGAAATTTTTTATGTAAATCCTAAACTTCTTATGGTACCATAAAATTTTCAGACCAAGATAAATCACTTGAAATTTTATAAAAATCTGACAATGTTTCTGAAGTTTTTAAAAAATATCTAAAAAAATCAGTTTTTCAACAAATTGTCATAGAAGATGACTTTCTTAAGGGTTATTGATCAATTCCTGGTCAAATTCGGTGATCAAACATCAAATTCTGGTAAAAAATGGAGATCTCACCGAGATTTTATGAGATTACTGTAGCAATTTAAATTTTTTGAATTTTTTTAATTCGGCCGGCATTTTAAATCTCGTCCACATCCAGAAACCGAGATCTCACGAAATTTCGATGAGATTTTGAACCTTTACAAAGAGTCAAATACAAATCCTTAGAAAAAATCTCACAAGGTTCAATCAAAGCCATAATAAAATCACAGTGCAAAATCCACGTAAATGGAGTACAGTTTTCTTCTTCTCATCTCCTTGAGGTTGCTGATGGAATTAATTCATAATTAATTCAATAAAAGAAGTCAAAGAAGTATTGATTTGAGGGTATAGTCTTTAGTAGCTTAGTTAGGTGGAGTGGTACCAACTTATAAGGAGAGTTTCTTTATGGACTCTAGAATGTATTGGTGACAAGGTTAGAGGTATACATGATTAGTTATGTTAGACTATGTACACGCACACGCGCGTATGCGATCGAGACGTGCTAAGTGTACTTAATGTTTTTTCACATGTATCGACTATGACACATCACCTTACACCTCGACTGCTAATATGGCATCGTGCACTCGGGAGTGTACTTAATCTTTGCCACATGTACCGACTATGCCACATCACCTTTTACCTCGACTGCTGATGTGGCATTGTAGACTCAGGGAGACGTATGTTTTCGTGTTGTTAGTCTGTGTCGGGACCCGAATATGCAAATCCGGACCTTTTGTGTATATCGCACTAGTCTAGGATCACGCTAGTGCATACAGGCTCAACATAGGTGAATATCACAATCATACAAAGCGAAAACATAATAAAAGACTCCATATATTAAATATAATCGATATACGACTTTATGGTCAACTTACATGATTTTACCTCATAAGGCCAAACTGAGAATACCAAATTAAACCGCAGCGGAATGAAAAAGTAGATAACCCCTCAGTATACCACAGGTAACTGATAAGGCTCGCACCCTAAACATTCGTCTCCTCCTGGTACTCCTACTTCAGCACTATTTAGACTCGTCAACTGGGGATGTTGCGGTTGGCAATGGTGAGTACATAAAGCACTCAATAAGTTGTGCACAAAATACAATTCTATCATAACTATATGCAAGACTTATTTCAAAGGAATGGCTAAAATGGTTATTTTGTAGTAAATCAGTATTTATAAACGATTACAATAAGAGATTGAAAAGACAATAAAATAAATAACAGTAAAAAATAACTTTCAACATTTCTCAAATAAACATGGCATCCAGCCCTAAATCATATTTCAACTTTCCAACAACATCCAACTTCCATCTAAGTTTTCATTGTATAAAATCTAACCCTTCATTGTAATTCCCGAGCATTGCTCAATACAGTGAGCACATCTATTCGAATAGATTTTACGCACTGCAGAGGTTATGCGCTTTAACCACACAACATGAAAATCTCTTTGTGCAAACGTTACTAACACACTTCCTTTGGTGTGTCGCAGAGATATCATGACAAAGTCTTTACAATGCTCTAGCTTAACCCAGTACTACTCGCTAAGGTTTCGACACTGAAAGGACTGGTTACCACACTCAGAGGCCCCCTCTTGAGCCATGTGAGTTAATGAAAAGGCAAACCCCACACCACCACTGTTAGTACCAAAGCTAAGACATTGCAAATTAATCAGCTAGGTCCATTATAGGATCAAGGATAACCGACTAGAAAGGGGTGAATAAGAGGTTTCTAAAATTTTCGATTCTAAAAACTATTAATTAAAACACTAAGCAAAAATTACAATTTTTTCAATTTTGCAACTAAATTCTCTTAGAAAATATCAAGTACTCTAGCAATTCAAGTATGAACAAAATAGAAAGCTAAGCATAGATAATGTACTTAAAAGGCTAGAAGATTGAATAAAACATTAGAGGAGTAAATGCAAATCATAAGAGAGCAAGAGACAAGATTTTTGACTCGTGGTCTCGGAGACTTGCCGATCTCCCTTACTCCACGTTGAGGTAACTTGAACAACTTCAAGGCTGCTCCACCCGCTTGAGCCTTCCTCGATCACTAAGATAGTTCTTCCCCGCTCCGGGTAGGCGAACTCCGGCCTTCACAACTTGCCGGGGCTTCTCACAATCTTCATTGAGAAGCTCTCTGCGCACGATCGCCTCCAAGCCGTCTAGGAGGTGGCAACCTCCAAGAGTAATAAGCCTTGATGCTTGCTTGGGGTCAAATTTGAGTGTCTATGAAAGATAATGTGGAGGTCTATCCTTGTTGGTGATGAGTTATTGACTGTGTTTGAGATAGGTTTGCTTGAATATGAGTTTGATTTTGGATTTTTAAAATGAAGGAATTTAAGTTGTCTCTGCCAGAAGCGATACTACCGGCCATGTGGGCGTGGTAGTACCGGCCAAGCGGCAGTACCGGCCAGGGGTCCGGTAGTTATTTTCCAGAGAGAGGTGTTCGCTGGGGTTTTAGGCAAGCAACACTACCGACCATGTGGGAGCGGTAGTGCCAATTGAGCGGTACTACTGGCCCAAGAGGGCGGTAGTGCTGGCTTATCGAGCGAATGTTGAAATTGATTTTTGAATTTGTGTGAGGTTTATTGCATATCATTTTGGAAAATGCTATGTGATGTGTTTCCTTGTTTTTGATGGTTGCAGGTCGATGATGCTAGATCATGGTGAGGCGAAGGATGACCGGGACTAGGTGAGGAGCGTCGAAGGTCCAGACAGTCGGGGATCGCCGGAAGATGATGGGAGACAGAGTTATGGCAAGCCGTGAAGACAAAGAACAGTTGAGATGCTAGCTAGGCACTACATGGATCAATGAGGGCCAATGGATCTTGGTCTAGTTGATAGGTTAGCGGGTCTAGTTTGTGTGCTTTGAAAACCGTGCAAGAAAACCCATTATGCGTTGTGGGTTTTGGGTGAACCCTTGCATGGCTGGTTGAGTGGGTTAATCCTAACCCTTGATGAGTGCTCTAGGGTTTAGAAGCTCATCCAAGGGAGGTAGGTTGCCCAAAGGTAGCATAAATAGAGGGGTAGGGATAGCCCTCCCTCACTTGATGGTTTGAGTTGCTCCTTTGAGCTTTGCCCACATCAAGTGAGGCTTTGTAAACCTTCCATCCAGAAAATACAAAAATTTTCTTTACCTTATTATGAATTTAAATTGTGCATTTACATTATGTCTTTACTTTACGCAATTTAAATTCAGCATTTACTTTCCCGCATTTACATTCTCGCAATTTGGATTTGCCTCCCCTCCTTCTAAATGCTGTTATTCTAATATGTCTTGAGTGTGTTTATATGGTTTTACACTTCTCTTGCACCCTAGGATAGACTAAAGATCAAGTTTTCTATCAAGTTGTCATTCTGTCCAGAATTTGTTCTTCACGCAGCAGTCAGTCTTTGATTTTTAGAAAAATCTATAAAAATCCTTTTTGAGTGATTCTTATTAGAGAAAGTGAAAGTGTGTGACTTATATATCCATCTCTTGAAAAATTTGTGAGTCCACTGGTTCCACCGTTTGAGCGCTATGAAGTGAAAACCGAGCTTTAAACTTTCTGGTCGAAGTTCCTGACTATCTGTAATACTTGATTTTTCATATATATTATACAAAGCTTTTTAATGTTATTTTTGGTGTACTATTTCATGACTCAACTGCTCACAGGGAAAGAAATTCCCCAAAAATTTTAGAGCAAAATAAACTCACCAACCACCTGCTCCAAGTGAGGACAATTCCTGGAAAATCTGCTTTTACTTTTCTGAAAAGAGACTTTGTTGTTTTTAGCTTTATCTCTTTTAGAAAATAAGTATTTGAATTAATTTCTTTTTGTTTGGACACTTGACAACCAGGATTGTGATTAAAACATCCCTAACATGGTTCATGGTTCTCAACCATGTAAGCTAGGGGTACACATAGTTGTCTAGTTGTTCGGATTTTGGAGGGTGTGCGAATCTGAGAAGTACCAGTTTGAACGAAAAATCTTTGGGGTTTCAGATTTTATTGCGAGATTGTTTGGAGTACTTTGAGTGAGGGAAAATTTTATTTGGGAACATTCACCCCCCTCTGATCACCATTTCGATCCTTCGGTCTAAAGGCTCAAACTAAATGCAACACTCAGATTTTGCTCTTCACTCTCTCAAATGAAAATTGATTGCACTTTAGGAGAGAAAAAGAATTACTAGAGCTCAAATATCATCAATAAGGACCAAGTGAGCCTCTAGAGTGCAGGTGGGAGTGTATTTATAGCCTTCACCAAATTTTCTAGCCGTTGGAGCTCAAAATGCGCTGAAATTAGGATTTTTGGTGCTACCACCCATGTAGGACCGGTAGCACCGAGCTCCAACCCAACGGTTGGAACAGTGCGTTAAATGCACTACCAGAGACTGTTGTGCAGAGGGCCCGGTGCTACCGCCTAACTGGGTCCGGTAGCATCGGGCTCTTTTTATTTTTGCTCTACCAAAAAGGGCTTTTCTAGAATTTTTGCACTAGGCTGAGGGGCTGGTGCTACCGCTCGCCCGGTAGCACCGTGCTACCATGGGCGGTAGCACCGGACCACCCGACTACCCAAAAACAAGCCCTCTGGAATTTTAGCACCAGGCTGAGGGGCCGGTGCTACCCCTCGCCCGGTAGCACCGCCCTGCCTGGTCCCCCAAAAATACCCTTCTCGGGTTTTTACATACTACTTTGGGCCGGTGCTACCGCTTCCCCGGTAGCACCAGGCTACCATGGGTAGTAGCACCAGACCGTCCAAAATGCCTAAAAGCAAGCCCTCTGGAATTTTCACACCGGGCATTAAGGCCGGTGCTACCGCTTGCCCAGTAGCACCACCCTACCATGGGCGGTAGCACCGAACTTCCAGATGCTTCTTTTTAAAGTCTATAGAATTTTCAATTGGAATCTGAACTTGACACAATGCATGATCTTAAGCATGGAATTTGAGCTTTTAAACCCTAGATGATATCAAGATAATTGTCAAGACCCCTCTTAATAGTACAGCCCTAATTATAGCAATTCGATCTTTTCTCCAAACTTCGAGATTGGTAAAAGCTATGAAAAGGTCCTTAAATATTTATACCTTAGCTATTTTGTCTTGACACGTTGATCTTCTCGTCATCAATTTCATGCTTTCATAATCATCGAAACTTGGACCAACCTATTCTCAAAATGGTCAAATGGGAAATTTTAGTCCTTTAACCGTAATTATCATTAATTACGAAAACCAAATCGAATTGGGGGCCTAGATGCTTTCATCCGTCCCGTTCCAGACATGTGGTTGCATGTTTGACTCAAGTCAAAGACTTGCAAGGTTAAGTCCTTAGGATGACTAGGGCAAGACTTCCTCTTACCCTCTGCCCTTCCAGCCCACCTTGGCACACTAACCTTTGCCACTTGCCCCAATCTAAATGATTACCACTCTAGTTGATTACCAAACACCACGTGCTATCAACAAGTCAACATCATTGCGTGACATCCCTAGTCGCTACATCTCAACATCATTGTGTGACAACGCCTAACACACCAATTCATAATCATGTTCCATATTCCATTAGTCAAGATTAACTTTTGGTATCTCAAAAGACATGTGATGAACGCGTCATGGCTAAGTATACTAACACGGTCTAACCAACCCCAAGTTGATTATTATTGTTATTAACCAACTAATAATGAACCAATCTAGGGTGATAAATAATCATGGCATACAAATGACAAAGTAGGGTATAGTTCAATTTGACATATTATCTAGATCCTAATTTAATTTATAATAGTTATACACATAAAATAACATGCATAAAGTAAAACAATATAGCAATTTTATAAACTGGGTTTAACATGATCAAGCCACAACCTGCCTTAGAAAAGCACTTATTCTTGATCTGGATTCTGCTCTTGAGTCAACAAATCTTCCTTGGACACTCCGACGTCTACGCGAAACAAGAAAAAATACCAAATAAATATAAAAAAAGAGAGCAAATAAACTCCAAAAATCAAATAAAATTTACCATAAAATAGAACTCAATTTTACAATTTTTTTTGAAATTTGAATCGCCTCAATCAGAACTCGTATGAGGGAGAACGTGCTCTCGAAAGATTTAAAAATAAAGAAAATACCAAAAATCAGAATTAACCAAATCATTTTTATACCAAAATCTTATTTATTGCATCACGCTGATGTCAGCATGACGTCACCACTGACCCGAGCTAATCCTCGAATGACACATGTCCCTGGTCTATGGAGTGAGTCCATGGACCAGGTCCATGGTCCTAGGCTTGACTACACAGACCGGGTCTACGCCTTTTGTTGGCTGGCAGGTAGGCCCGCAATCTGCTGACGTGGCTACCATGCACGTTATTGACCGAGCGACCACCTCATCGCCACGCAAGCCACGAAGATGAGCTGGCGCGCACGATAGCCGCACATGTCGATCACGAGCCTCGCCACGTAACTCACCGATGAAAGTGGCCCTACGGTCATCGCCGACGGCCGTGACCGTGGCGCTACCACAAACTTGATGACACGCACAACATGACACGTTTACCTTCCCCCTGCTGTCCTGTAGCGCCGGCGACGAGCTTCTTTTTCCCGGCGGTGACGGCTTCACGATGATCTGCCGCTCCGACGGTTCTCCGGTTGAAAAAACGTGCGCACGAGACATATCCGACACTGGCGATCACAACGCACCCGTCCTAGAGCCCTAGGCTTCCCAGACGACGATGAAATCGACAAAATCCCGTGGCGGCGGCGCTCTGAGAAAAACACGAAATCAGCGAAACGGCTACCTTAACCTATACAATAGATCTAGGGCTCTGCTTACTGGTATCCCGGCAGTCACGTCGAGCTCCCTATATAGGCCAAAGAGTCCTAGCTTCGCATGGCGCAGCTCCGTGTCTGTGGCGGGGCTAAGGACGGCTCGGAATAGAGTCCATACTAGTCACGCGAGGACGATAACGGGGCACCGTCCACGTGTCGAGATTTGGCCAGCAACGACTCGCAACACAGCGCATCCAAGCCCTCATGATTTCATCCAACGGCCAAGACTCTCGGAGCCTATTACTAACCGATCAATCCTAGTCGTCCATCAACGATCCAACGGCTGATGACCCTTAGGGTTACACGGCTTTGAAAATGGCTGTTCAATGCACATCCAACGGATGTCATTTAACTTCTAGAAGGTGGATTACGCAGTGATTGGGCTGTTGGCACAGGACCAGGTCGGACCCAACACTGCTCAGTTGGTTTTAAATTACTTTTTCGATTTAATATAATTCCAAAAAATAGATTAATTCTGGTAAGGCAAATAAAATATCATAAAAATTCCATAAAAATTCTCATAAATACTTTAATACATTTGGAACTCAAATAAAAATATTTTCAGTAAAACTTTATTTCAACTTTATCATTAATTTAATAATTTACACCAAAGGGCAATATACATAATTTTAAACAAATTCAAATAAAAACCAGAAAAATCTAATAAATTTAGAAAAATCATAAAATGCACAAATAACACATTAAATTAATAAAAATAAAAAATTGGGTTGTCACAGTCCGTTCACCCACGATGCAAGATTCTGGGGGGCGTTTCCTAGAATCGTGGTAGTTCGATCTGTGTTATCGCGAGGTAGTTTTGATCTTACGTGCTTTCTTAAGGATTACGTCCCTGTACGTAAAGAAGTGCGCGACAGAAAACCAATCTTGTTCTCCTCCGGCGATCTCTGCTTCCTCTATGCTTGCTGCCACCCGAGTCGTTCCATCCCTTCATCTGTCGTGCAACGGGCGTGAGGGAAAATAGTGCCTTCGATCCAAGGCCGACCACTTGACGCCCTGCATGGGAGATCGTCGATCAGGTTCCTAGGAAGTGCTGCACCGCGAGACAGCTCATCTTCATCTTCGATCGTCGCATCATTTCTGCGCAGCTTTCTTTCTTACATAAAGCCCGCTGCAAGTATCTGGGACCTACTGGTTATTGGTTTAAGGAATATCTCTTTTTGATTAATTCTGATGAGAATGTTTGCTGCTAGTAATTTTGTTGTAGACGTAATTTTTAACATCATATTTTTATTGCATATATATGAAATTAAATTAATGGTATGTCATGTTAATTTTCCAACAGTTGCAGTTGCAGGTCAGACAGGAAACCCAAATTAAAGACGATTTTCTATTGGCCCTTACTACTCTTTGTTTTGCCTTTTAGGCTTAGCGCTTAGGGGTCCAAATTTCATACCTTTTACTACTCGGTGCTCTACTTTCTCCAATTCTACACCGTACCGATTCATGGAAATTTTTTCTTTAATATTTATTTTTAATCTTTTTTTCGAAACTAGTCATTAGGGTACGAAAATAGCAAAATGGGCTCCCGTCGCCTGTACATGGGGCAATCGCCCCATATACGGGCGATCGGTGCCTGATCGTGCCTGATTTTAACGGATCTTAACGGCCGTTGGCACATATCGCCCCACTCCTGGGCGATCGCCCAACTCCTGGGCGATGGGTTGGCTTAAAAGCCATTTGGCTGCCTCTGCCCGAGAGCAGCTCGAGAGAAGAAGAAGAAGAAGAAAAGAAAAGAAGAAGAAGAAGGAGGTGGAGGAGGAGAGAAGAAGAAGAGGGGAAGAGAAAAATCGATTCGTCGTTTTTTTGGAGGTAAATTTAGGTTTTTTCTAGGATTGTGTAGTATTTAGAATTTAAATGTAGCATTTATTATTTAGAAATTTTAGGATTGTCTAGTGTTTAAATTTTTTTAGGACTGTGTAGTATTTAGAAATTTAATGTAGCATTTAATATTTACAAATTTTTTGTAGTGTTTAGAAATTTTAGAATTGTGTAGTGTTTAGAAATTTTCGGATTGTGTAGTGTTTAGAAATTTAATGTCGTAGTTAATATTTAGAAATTTAATGTAGTATTTAGTTTTTAGAAATTTCAGGATTGTGTAGTATTTAGTATGTACAAATTTAATATAGTATTCAGTACCTAGAAATTGAATACAATGGAAATATTAGGCAATATTTAGCAATTTAATTTGGTAGTGTTAATGTAATGTGGTAGAAATTTAACATTAGGCCGTATGGTAGGCAAGTCGAATTACTTATTTATAGTCGAATGACTTATTTGTAGTCAATTTTTTTAGTACAATCAATACACGTTTTGTATATTGTATTTTAGAGTAATATATTTTTGTCGGACGTTGCAGCATGTCGGAGAAATTGTATTTGCAAATATTTTATGGAGATGGGGAGATAGCATAGGGGGCAGATGGGGGTGAATTTATCATCATTTTCAAGAGTCATACGGGGCATATGTAGGAATTTTTTTTTATTTAATATTTCTTTTTAATGTTTTTTTCAAATCTAGGCGTCCGGGCTGAGAAATTGCGATTTTGGACGCCCGTAACCCGTGTATGGGGAGATTGCCCCATACACGGGCGATAGGATGCCTCTCTCACGGCAGTTTAACGGCGGGCAGGAGGTGGGCCCTCCTGTCGCCCGAGAAAGGGGCGATCGCCCAAGACAGGGGCGACAGGTGTCATTTAAAGGCGCTCGCTCGGGCTCGGCTGAGGCAGGCAGCCGAGACAGAAGAAAAGGAAGAAGAGAAGAAGAGAAAGAAGAAGAAGAAGAAAGAAGAAGAAAAAGAAAAAAAGAAGAGAAAGAAGAAGAGGGGGGAAAAAGTCGGTTCGTCATTTCTGCGAAGGTATTTTTACAAATTTTTTTATGATTGTTTAGTTATGTAGAAGTTAAATGTACCATTTATTATTTAGAAATTTTAGGATTTTGTAGTGTTTAGAAAATTTTGTAGGACTGTGTGGTATTTAGAATTTTAATGTAGCATTTAATATTTAGAAAATTTAGGATTGTGTAGCGTTTAGAATTTTTCAAATAGTGTTGTTTAGAAATTTAATGTCGCAGTTCATATTTAGAACTTTAATGTAGTATTTAGTTTTTAGAAATTTCAGGATTGTATAGTATTTAGTACGTTACAAATTTAATGTAGTATTAGAAATTTATTGGAGTGTTTAGAAAATTTAGGATTGTGTAGCGTTTAGAATTTCTCGGATAGTGTTGTATAGAAATTTAATGTCGCAGTTCATATTTAGAACTTTAATGTACTATTTAGTTTTTAGAAATTTCAGGATTGTATAGTATTTAGTACGTTACAAATTTAATGTAGTATTAGAAATTTATTGGAGTGTTTAGAAAATTTAGGATTGTGTAGCGTTTAGAATTTCTCGGATAGTGTTGTTTAGAAATTTAATGTCACAGTTCATATTTAGAACTTTAATGTAGTATTTAGTTTTTAGAAATTTCA
This sequence comes from Otatea glauca, assembly GCA_036346275.1. Lineage (NCBI taxonomy): Eukaryota > Viridiplantae > Streptophyta > Magnoliopsida > Poales > Poaceae > Otatea > Otatea glauca. The sequence continues at coordinate 27,894,809 of CM070720.1, forward strand.
GGATTGTATAGTATATAGTACGTTACAAATTTATTGTAGTATTCAGTATATAGAAAGCGAATACAGTGAAAATAGTAGGCAATATTTACAAATTTAATTTGGTAGGGTTAATGTAATGTGACACAGATATAATGTTAGGCCATATGGTAGGCAAGTCGAATTACTTATTTATAGTCGTATTTTGTAGTACGATCAGTGTACGTTTTGTATATTGTATTTTAGAGTAATATTTTTCCCTCGGACGTTGCAGCATGTCGGAGAAATTGTATTTCCAAATATTTTATGGAGATGGGGAGATAGCATAGGGGGCGGATGGGGTGGATTTATCATCATTTTCAAGAGTCGTACGGGGCATATGCAGACCTAGCGATAGGACATACAGGGGTTTGTTGGAGTGGATGTCTCGGATGTTCAGTTTGGATCCTCAGACTGTTCGGTTGCGGGTCAGAGCAGTAGTAAGCCGTGCTCAAGACTGTTTTTACGGAGAGTTGATTCCTATTAACTCGACATTAACATGGAGGAGTTATGTTGGTTTTGCCGTAGACCGGGGTTGGCCGCTCATGTTGTTGGTACAGTGCTACCCGGTAGCTCCATCGGTGTCGCAAGTTCGTGATGTCGGGGTGGACATTACGGGGGAGGGGACGTCAAATGTAGAAGGATGCGAAGAGGAAGGTGGCGAGGAGCCCGAGACGAGGAGCACGAGACTGGCGGTGGCGAAGGGATCCGGGGGCGGAGAAAACATGAGTGGAGGCGCGGGGGTGGCGACGAGGGGAGGAGGTGGAGGACATAGTTCATCTGATGGAAGAGGAGGACCGTGCCGATGAGGAAGTCCCTGATGGTGAACAGTCCGACGAGGAGGACAATGCTCCTGAGGTGCCTATCCCTAGTGCGTGGAGCAATTACAGTTTCGAAGACCTAACAATAAATGAAGGTAACTTTGATGCATGGGAGTATCGTGAGAACGAGGTGACGGAGGGGGCCATATATAAAGACAAGAAGGCTGTGATGGATGCAGTGAAGTACTGGGCAATGTCTCTCCGGCAGCAATTCAGGGTAGTGAAGTCCAGCAAGAAGGAGTATGACGTGAAGTGAGTAGTTGATTCGTGCCCATGGCGGGTGCATGCCTACCAGGGGAAGTGGAAGGACTACTGGAAATGCTCCATAGTGATTGAGCATAACTGCGAGTTGGAAGAAGCGGAGCAGGGACACCGCAATCTGTCGTTCACTTGGGTGGCAAATGTGTTTTATGGTCAGATCATGGACAATCCCCACCTGCAGCCTCGATCTATTATCACAGCTGTGGAGGAGATGTTTCAGTACAAGATTAGCTACGGAAAGGCATAGAGAGCGAAAAGAACAGCTCTAGAAATACGGTTCGGGACGTACGAGGCTTCGTACGAGAATATTCCCCACTTGCTCAGGGCAATCACACGTAGGAACCCCGGTACATCCGTCGACCTTACGGAGTTTCCTGCGGGTGGTGTGTGCGTGGGTAAGTGGGTATTGCAGCGTGCATTCTTCGCCCTGGGCGCATGCATAAATGCGTTCGGCCTTTGCCGCCGGTCCTTTGCATGGGCGGCACATTCCTCACGGGAAGTACAAAGGCGATTCTAAGCTGCGATCACGGTGGGCGCCAACAACGAGTTCTACGGTTGCATTGGCATTCGTGGAGGGGGAAAACACAGAGAGCTGGTACTGGTTCCTTGAAAGAGTGAAGCTAGCAGTTGTTCTGGACAGGCCTGATGTTTGTGTCATCCATGACCGACATGCAGGGCTGCTAAGGGCAATCGTGGATATGCAATAAGGGTTCACCGTCGTGGGAGCAGCAAAGTGGCCAGACCTGAGGAGCAGGTGGTGCATGAGGCACATGGGTGCCAATTTTTTTTGTCAGTTCAGGAACAAGGAGCTTATGAACATGTTCAAGCGGCTGTGCAAACAAAACCAACGGAGGAAGTTCGACGCGCTTTGGAGGACGTTGGATGAACTAACGAAGAAGAAATCAATGAATCCTAGAGGTACCGCTATTTCATCAAGGAACCCGATGGTGTACCATGAGCAAAGAGAGGACCCCACAGCCTTGTGTGCGCTCCCGACAGACTCCTCAAACATCCGGTGTAGGCCGGGGACCAGCATAAAGAGTTTCACCGACTGGATACGACATGAGCCTTTGGAGAAATATTCCCTTCTGCATGACGAGGGCGGCTCGCGTTATGGAATCATTACAACGAACCTGACGGAGATTTACAACTGGGTAATGAAAGGCACCAGATGCCTTCCACTGGTGGGTATAGTTGAAGATGTCTTACTAGGGACACCGAGATATTTCATTGAGCGATACAAGACCTCCACAGTATGTATGTCGGACAATCGACTGTCGTACTCAACTGTTGTGTCTACTTACATGTCCAAGAAAACAAGAAAGGCGTAGACACATCGGGTGACACCAGAGAGTGGCGTGGAACGGAGATACCACGTGCACTGCGGTGACCGAGGTTGCAAGGGTGCCCACCGGGAGAGGACTTCCCATCTGTGCATACTCCGAGCAACTGAGTGCGAGTGCTCCTGCCAGAAACCACGCCTGCTGCACTTGCCGTGCTCGCACATCATTGCCGCAGCCGCTGAGACGCATCAATCATGTCGTCTGTTCATCTCCCCCTACTACTACAAGCAAAGTGTTATCAACACATGGCATCACGAGGTGTACGGATACCGAGTGGATGGATCGTTCACAACAGCCCCCACTCCGGACCATCGATGGGTACCGGACATCCGAATGTTGAAGCTGAAGGTTGGGCGTCGAAGGACACGGCGCATTCGAAACGATATGAATGAGTCCGAGGCGCGTCGCAACCGCGGATAATGTAATTTTCGATGTTGTTCCCATCTTGTAATTTTCAATGTACCGGTAAGTTGTAATTTTCGATGTTGTTCCAATCATGTAATTTTTAATGTACCAGTAAGTTGTTGTTCGCATCATGTAATTTTTCAATGTACCAGTTAATTGCTATGAGGATAATGTAATTTTCGGCGTTGTGTGCCTCGTCGAACATGTCTTCATCTTTAGTATGTTTGTAACATGAGATTGTTTTGAGCTCTCTGGACTTGCGTTGTATTGTTTGTTGAATATGGTACGTTTCGTTATTTCGCATTTCATTTTGTGTGCACATTTAATTACTGAAAAAAATTTTGTGTTTGCTTTGCAACAGGCGACGATGGTGCGACCTTGCCTTGAGCTGCTCGACGTGACCGTGGATGCGACCCACCGGTCTAGGTACTCTGCAGAGCAGAAACGAGAGCTAGGGACACTCTGACCTCATGTGCCCAACGAGCTGCTTCGCATTGACCCACGCTGGGTTCCACGATGAGCTGCCAATGCTTTCACTCTTTTACGTACATGTACTTACCTGTGAATGCAGTTCTAACGACGCAATGCACTACATGTAGGTTGCGAGCCGCTGGCTTACTTCCTCTCTGTAGGATGGTGGAGCAGGTGACTGCCCCGTTAGAGGGCAGGGAGGTCCCGCGGTTCGGGTACGATCGGTCCCTGTTGGCCGCACTCGTGGACCGGTGGAGACCGGAGACGCACACATTCCACCTTCCGTGCGGAGAGATGGCTCCGACGCTGCAGGACGTGTCGTACCTCCTAGGCCTCCCCTGTGCGGGTCCGGCAGTTGTGCCGCACGACGCCTCCTTCACGTGTCACGCGGAGTTGTCCGCGCGGTTCGCCGTGGTGCAGCGGCACCCCGTGCGCCCCTACCGCCCCTCGAGCGGGGTGGCGGCGCGGACCGGCGAAGGAGGCTGCCGATTCACGATGAGTACCTCTTTTCTTTGCGAATTAACAGAGAAGCGCTAAGTTGCTAATAATGTTTGTTACGAACGCTGCAGGCTCAGCTTCTCCACCCGCACGCAGAGGAGGAGGACGTGGCCCGCCATCTGGAGGCATACCTCCTGTTGTTGTTCAGTTGGGTGATGTTCCCGTCCTCCCACGGGAACACGGTGGACCGGCACCTCATCGAGTACGCCCAGCACATCGTCGACACTCCGGAGGATGAGGTAACACACTCAGTTCAAATCTCGTCTCAGCGGAGCACGTCTAACTTCCTCATTGTAAACAGATGATGCAGTGGTCGTGGGCCTCAGCTGTGCTTGCGGCGATGTCTGAGGTGCATGCGGCGCCGTCTCTGGCGGACGGGGCGACGATGTCGGGTTGCGTCCTACTCCTTGATTGTGGTCACAGGAGTGCTTATCCGTCGGCGAGCTGCTGTTGACACCGCACTGCACTTCGGGACCTTTACGGAGACGACCCGGTGGACTGGCCCACCATGGGCCACTACTGGGTCCGACGACAAGTATGCTCCCTCGTATCTTTTTTCTCACTTACGCACTTCAATAACCTCCGCCATTTCTTATTTCCTCGCGGTGGGCGTCGCGCACCGGCAGTGAGGAGGTCCTACCGAGTTCGTTCGAGTTCGACCGCGTCCACGACGAGGGCGTCGCGGTGGGCGCCATACACCGCGTCGGCGTCCACGCCCGAGCACCTTACGGGGTCTCCGTGCTTTGCACGCGAGATGAGGTCTTCTGGCTCACCCGTAAGGTTCTCGTCTTTGACCTGTGTGTCGAGGAGTACTCCCCGCACCGAGTGCTACAGCAGTTCGGCCTGTTCCAGTCCTTTCCCCTGCCGCCTCGTCACGTTGTCGCATGTGGCGCTCACAGGTACTTCTCCTGATCGTACTACTCCGCATCTCTGCAAAATGAATGTGGTGTGTACTTCCTATTTTTGCATTGCGGGATGACCGGATGGGTCTTTGCGATGGGCACTCGATTCGCGCACCGTATCTGACCATGGCGGTGCAGTGGGACGCCACACTCGACAAGAGGGTCACCGAGACCCGGCCGTACGACCCTCACATGTACGATGAGTACATGGAGTGGTTCGCACCGCGCACTCGCCTCAGGGTGGGATACACACCAGCACTGTATATCGCACGGTAGGTATCGGTGACGGACACGTACCCTTCACAGATGTCCCAGAGGGACAACTCCGCGGTAAGTGTCGCAATCGAAGCTACATGGGCACGTCTTTTTTATGTAAATTACTTAATACCAATCTGACGTTACATGCAGGCACATCTAATCGGGGAGGTTGAGGTGGAGGCTATGTCCATGTTGGCACAGCTTCGGGCAGGCATACAGATGACCACCGCCAAGGTCGAGGCAGCTTGGGAGCGGGTCCTCGATAGGATGAGGCGGTTGGGTCGCTTGGCCACCTGCCGGGGGCGCGGAGACGTCGACGGACACAGCACACCACGTCCCCGCGGCCCAGCACCTCGCCCTACCCCACTGGTGCCTCGTTACGCTCCCACGCAGCTGCAGTGGGGACAGTGGGCTGGGGAGGCTCCTTCCTCGTCTTGCCCTACCGCGCCGGTTCCTCGTTACGCTCCCACGCAGCAACAGTGGGGATAGTGGGCTGCGGAGGCTCCCTCGTCGTCTCGCGCCCCAGCAGGACCCCAGGGTGGTTTCGACGACCCTGCGGACATCGAGTTTGACCTGGAGGAGTACTTGTCGACCGACTACCTCGCCCCCTCTCAGCTCTCGGGAGCGCCGCCACAGGACACGCCCTCGTCGCCAGCACACTACTTTACCCCTGCGCCGCAGGGCCGACCTAGGAGTGACGTCCATCCGCCGTCGCCACTCACCTACCCCACGGGACAGATTAGGAAGCGTGGCCGTGATTGACTAGTTGTACAGACGTATTTTTGTAATGCCTTTACGTTCAGCAGCATATTGTATAACTGTCTGAGTTAGTAACATGAGAGTCTTATCATTTTAAATTGTGCAAATCCATGTATATTTTATTAATTGTGCGGAGATTGCTTTGCCTATGCCACACGACGTGACAACACACCAACGCCTCGATGCACCTATCGTCTCTAGTTGGGGCGATCGCTCCATACCCTGGCAATATCTGCCCTTTATTACATTCGTTCTCACGAGCGGTCTCGCAAAGATGGCAGCGAGAGAGGAAGAAGAATAGAGGAGGGAGGAAAAAAATTCAGGATCAATCGAAAATGCCGATGCGTGCAAGTGCAAAGGGAAAGGGGAAAGCAAAGGAAGAAGCAAGTGCATGCCCGCGCAATTTAGCGTACCAAGATCTCTTCCTACCTCGTGGAGCTGTAGCACCCATGTGTATGTGCGGAGATCCTTGCAGGCTTGTCCGCTCTTGGGAAATTCCAACTTGGAAGAGGAGGTATTGAAGTGCCGCAACTACGCATTCGATCCGCCAGAGAAGAGCCTGAAGGATCGCCGCATGGTAACAATCGTACGGGTTACGTAATATTTGTGAATGAAACTTTGCTAATTTACGTTTCATGCGATCACCTCCGCCATCAGGTGAATTTGAGCAGTGGTTTGATACGGAGATCAACCCCGACGACCAACGGCTTCTTAACCAAGCCAACCGGCAGGACGAGTTCACGCGGCAGCTTCAAGAGCAGCGCGATGCCGCACGCGAGGAGGCACGTAGGAAGGAAGTGGAGGAGAAGGAGGCCGACAGAAAGAGGAAACGAGAGAGGGCGCGGCGTGCCAGAGATGCCCCACCGGAGGCATGGGCGAATGGGAAGTGGCCTCGAAGCACTCAGTAGACGTCTAGTTTTAACTTTCAAATTTCTTGCTCGTGGTACTCCTTCCAGTTTTAAGCCGTAATAAAGAGTGTGGCCTACCTTATTTTCCGTAGTAACCTACGATTTGACCTTCGTTATGATATTTCACATGCTGCCGAAAAGGCTTAAGCGTTTCATTGTTGTCTCGACCATAATACTTTGGGTTATTGCACTGGCAGGATTAATATGCAAAGCAAGGTGTAAATAAAATATTTTCCCGCCATATGGTACTGCATATATCGAAGAGCAAACACAGCCGTTCTCCTACAAATTATATTTCAACATGATATTTCATGAAATCACAAAAGGCTTCAGCGTTTCATTGTTGCCTCGACCATAATACTTTGGGTTATTGCACTGGCAGAATTAATATGCAAAGAAAGGTGTAAATAAAATATTTCCCCACCATAGGGTACTGCAATATCAAAGAGCAACTCTGGCCTGTTCTCCCAACAAATTGCATTTAAAAATGATATTTCACGGGTTGCCGTAAACGCTTAAGTATGTCATGCAAATGAGGCTACTTACAGTCATTTGGTTCATTCAACTGAGTTTATTCCTAATTTTTTCCCTAAAATGGGACAACTAACACCCTACGAACAAGACATATTTATTTCAGGATTTTTCGAGGCATGGTTCGTATAGTTTGTTCATAATGCACTAAATAGTGTTTAAGTAAAATTGATTTATACAATTCAAATTTGCATGACACATAGTACTTTTCACGACATAATTCAAATCCTTATATATTAATTAATATTTCAAAATTTATCTTGTTCTAGTTGGACCTCCCTAGTAATGCGACTGCCCCTAATCGCCTGTTGGTCCGGAACCGACGATTTTGGCAAATACATATAGTGCTTCTAACTTATGGAATATTTTGGCCAACACATATAAAATATTACAGTAAATCAATACTAAGAGGTACCACATACTTAAAGATCAGCGTTTGTAACTTATGACCATTTTCGTTAAAAATTATTTATAATCAATACTAAGAAGTACCATGTACTTAAAGATCAGCGTTTGTAACTTATGACCATTTTCGTTAAAAATTATTTATAATCAATACTAAGAGGTATCAATTCTTTAAAGATTTAAAATATTAAAGTACATCAGTACTATGACCATTTTCGTTATTTCTGTCCTATTGATTATTCTCGGAAAATTAATTAGGAATTAAAATTTTAAAAAAAAATCGGCCCTGCCCACCCGTCGCCCTAGCAAGGGGCGATCGCCTCAGCAAGGGGCGATCGCCCCTGCCTCGAGCGATAGGTGGGCCCCTAGTTAAGCTCCTGCCATCAGATAATCGAGACTAATCGCCCGTATATGGGGCGATCGCCCCATATACGAGCGACCGGTACCCATTTTTGCAATTTCTCAGCCCGGACGCCTAGTTTTGAAAAAAAGAATAAAAAGAAATATTAAAGACAAAAAAATTCGCATATTTAGACCGAGCGATAGGACATACAGAGGTTTATTAGAGTGGATGTCTCGGATGTTTAATTTGGATGCCCAGACTGTTCAGTTGCTGGTCAGAGCAGTAGTAAGCCGTGCGCAAGATTGTTTTTATGGAGAGTTGATTCCTATTAACGCGACATTAACATGGAGGAGCTATGTTGGTTTTACCGTAGAGCGGGGTTGGCCGCTGATGTTGTTGGTACAGTGCTACCCGGTAGCTCCATCGGTGTCGCAAGTTCGTGATGCCGGGTGGATATTACGGGGGAGGGGACGTCAAATATAGAAGGATGCGAAGACGAAGGTGGCGAGGAGCCCAGAGACAGGTGGCGAGGAGCACGAGACTGACGGTGGCGAGGGGATCAGGGGGGCCAAGGAGATGGTGGTGGAGGCGCGAGGGGTGGTTGACGAGGGTGGGGAGGTGGAGGACATAGTTCACCTGATGGAGGAGAAGGACCGTGCGGATGAGGAAGTCGCTGATGGTGAACACTCCGACGAGGAGGACAACGCTCCTGAGGTGCCTATCCCTGGTGCGTGGACCAATTACAATTTCAAAGACCTAACACTAAATGAAGGGAACATTGATGCATGGGAGTATCGTGAGAACGAGGTCACGCAGGGGGTCATATATAGAGATAAGGAGGCTGTGATGGATGCGGTGAAGTACTTGGCAATGTCGTTTCGGCGACAATTCAGGGTAGTGAAGTCCGGCAAAAAGGAGTATGACGTGAAGTGCGTAGTTGATTCGTGCCCATGGCGGGTGCATGCATACAAGGGGAAGTGGAAGGACTATTGAAAATGTTCCATAGTGATGGAGCATAACTGCGAACTGGAAGAAGCAGAATAGGGACATCGCAATCTGACGTCCACTTGGGTGGCAAATGTGTTTTATGGTCAGATTGTGGACAATCCACACCTCCAGCCTCGATCTATTATCACAGCCGTGGAGGAGAGGTTTCAGTACAAGATTAGCTACGGAAAGGCATGGAGAGCGAAAAGGACAGCTCTGCAAATACGGTTCGAACGTACGAGGCTTCCTACGAGAATATTCCCCACTTGCTCAGGGCAATAGCACATAGGAATCCCGGTACATCCATCGACCTTGCGGAGTTTCCTGCAGTTGGTGTGTGCGCGGGTGTTTGCACCGAAAATAGGCAAGTTTATCGAATCAGGCAATAAACTCAAAGACACGAAAATTAACAGAGGATTGGAAAGAATCCGAGATATTTGGTAACTGCGAGATTTTTTAGGGAAACAACCGTTCAAAGATAAGGCCGATGCGGATACGGACTTGAAGCGTGTTGTAACAGAACACTATCGACCGAGGGTATAAAAGAAGGACCAAAGCGAGCTGCGAAATCATCATCAACACAATAACAATCAACCAGTTTTACTTTTTCCTGTCGACTAGGAGTAGTTTATGTAATTTAGATCTCTCTTTGTAATCGATCTTGATCAATAAAGTTGCGCATCGCCGATTATTGATCTTCGTCAATTACACCCCAGGTTCGGTTTGTTCTGATTTTGTTGCGCATCGCCTTCTTCAGAATCGATCTACCTTTACCCTCTGATTAGCCTTAATCGGCTAATTAGATTTATCCTGATACTTCAATCTTGATCGGCTTCAGGCTACTTAAGTTTAAGCCGATTGATATTGACGATCGGCTTGGAGTAAATTTTATTGTTTTTACCTTGTCGATTCCAGGTCAAATCGACTGGTACGCTCTGAACCAGGTGTTCGTCTGGTGTGCTGTTGTCAGAAACCCTACCTCAAGTTTTTGACGCCAACACACTTTTGGCACGCCCGGTGGGACACGCAATGTCTTCATCAGGGAAGTCGATTCCACCATCAGATCTCAACTCAAAAGCTATAATCGTCCCAACAATGGACGATTTATCCGTGAAACAGCGCCAAGAAATTGAAGCTCGGAAGGTCGCTACCGGAAGAGATGATGCTAATTTGCTATCAGAAGACAAGACGTGGCGTCACTCAAAAATCCGCCCTGCCGACGGTCAATGCCATGGGAGATGCGGGTGTCACTGAACCGGTAAGCCGATATCTGCCTGCTCAAGCTGGATTATCGGCTATGATTAATCAATCTGTGCACCACGCTTTAATAAATCAATCATCGGCTCTAGTGACAACGCTTAAGCCGATGATAGCGAACAGCGTTAAATCTATAGCCCAGGAGTTAGCCTCGTCAGGAAGTCTGCTAGATCCATTGCAAGCTTTGCCAAATTACCCTGTTTTCTCAGTAACACAGAACACGCAGAGCACGATAGCCGATCCCAAACCATCGGCTATGACCTCACCTCCTACAATGATGCCCACACAACCTACGGTCATATTGCCTAGGGACCCTCGGTCAAGTGGGGTGAGTCATTACCATGCCTATACCGACGCCGCTAGTTTGGATGCGTCAATCAATTTGCCGCCATCGGCTCCGTTCTACGCTTTTTCCCAATCGGTTTCACAGCCGATTGGCTCCGAGAGATTCCCAAAAGAATCTACCTTGCAAAGGAACCCAGGTCCACACAGGGTAGTAACATACTCTGAGCCATTTGTTCCAATACCAGAAACTCAAACCAGGCATAATCAACGCGATCGGTATGGTCGTATGGCGGCAACAAAGACAATTGGCGGCCGAGCTTACGCTCGGGCGAAGTGCCGATTATGACCGACATTATCAAGGGCTGCTATGCGGTGGCGATAATGCCAAGCGGACCGATCGGATCTGCACCGTTTTGAGGACCAATTTGGCATACAACCGAAGGAAAAGTGATCGGCTATAGAAAGCCGTACCACGATTACATTGATCGCATGCCTTACCCTCACAATTTGAGTCCGGACTTTGCCAAATTCTCGGGGATGATTCTATCACCACCACGAGCATGTCGGACGCTTTATCGCGTAATGCGGTGAAGCGGCCCAATCCGATGGGCTTAAAATTAGGTTGTTCCCATTGTCTTTATCCGGGGCAGCATTTACATGGTTTACTTGTTTACCTCCGAATTCGGTCCATTTATGGAACGATTTGGAAAGCCGATTCCATGAATATTTCCTTTCAGGCAGTTTGGAGCTTAGAATTTCAGATTTGAGTTCTGTGCGCCAAAAGTTTGGGGAATCAGTGACGGATTACATCAAGAGGTTTAGAGAAATCAGGAATCGGTGTTTTAGCGTTACGTTGCCTGACAACCAACTTGCCGATTTAGCATTTCAAGGTTTGATCCCGCCGCTTAGGGAGAAGTTTGGAGGCCAAGAATTCACTGACCTTAGCCACTTATTGCATCGCGTATCGGCTCAAGAAAGCCGATTCACTGATAACAAAGCATTCAAAAATAGCAATAACAAGGAAAGGGATAAGGCCAAGGTCAATATGGTTGAATATTGCCCTAGTGATTCGTCGGACGACGAGGAAGCAGAAATAAACATAGTCGAATGGGTAAAAGGATCCAAGAAATCCTTAGTCTGTTCTTGGCTCAAGCCGACTAGGAACAAGTCGGAAGTTAAGTACTCTTTTGATGTTTCTAAGTGCGATCGTATTTTTGATTTACTTCTGCAAGAAAAGATAATACGATTGCCGGAGGGACATGTGATACCATCGCCGGATGAGATCAAAAAGCGCAGGTATTGCAAGTGGCATCATTCTTATTCGCATAACACTAATGACTGCAATATACTTCGTCAACAGACCCAGTTTGCTATTGAAGATGGTCGGTTGAAGTTTGCCGATGAACCGACCATGCAGGTTGATGTTGATCCGTTTCCTATCAACATGATACAGTGTTCGGCTAAAGGAAAAGAGCCGATGCAAGACGAGCATAAAAAGGATCGACAAGTCAACATCCAATCAAGCTTGAACGGTGATCAAACACTGAAGATTACAATCGGCTCTTTACAAATAGAAGCCGATAGTGAAGGAAAAAATTCAAGAACCATCAAACCCAAAGGGAATCCTCAGATAGGTAAATGGTACAAAGCAGAAAAGTCTCCATTAAAGCGAAAAGGTCGGGACCAACCTTTTTACAATTAATGGAGAAATACGAAAGGATGAATAGCCGACCACGGTATAAGGCTCACCGGTTGGATAACTTGTACCGCACCGAGAATGTGGAAAGGGCACATAGAAGATGTCCTTTTGGCGCTTTCTTTGGGAAAGAGGAGTAGCGTTGCCATCACCATACACCGCCTGATGGAACATTATCCCCAAGACAATTGGCCAAGGCAATCGGCGAGATAGGCTATCCGAGCCGGTCGAGAGCGAGGCGAAGTCACTGAAGGCGGTCCACGAGAGAATATCTAAACCGAATCTAGAACCAAGCCAAGTCAAGACACACAAGCCCGTTTTAGTCAAGAAGATTTGGTGGTCAAATCAAAGCCGTGGAACCCAAACCCGGTGGTGTCCATTTGGCCTAAGCCGATCACAACGACGACGGCCGAGGCTAAGGACGCAAGAGATTCGTGAGGCGACGAGAGAGAGAGAGACGAAGTGTTCAACGAACCGTCGATCAAATCGTCAAAAAGAATGGAGAAGAAAAGGACAAGCGAAGAAGATTTGAATCGGTGATGACTTGATTCTCCATGATTCGGGATGACACGCCTCCATGGATATTAACATGGTGTTCACATTACCAGCCGAATTCAAAGTCAGAACCGAACCGGCCAAAGAGGCGGTTGCTCACCGGTTGTCTCTCGTGCGAACGCCATCTTTGAAAACCAAAGATGATCATCGGCATCTGAAACCATTGTATCTGAAAGGGTATATAAATGGCAAGCCGATATCAAGGATGCTAGTAGACGGGGCGCCACGGTGAACCTGATGCCGTACACAACATGCAAGAAATTGGGTAAGTCTGATGAGGATTTGATCAAAACTAACATAGTTCTGAATGACTTCACAGCGACCCTACGAGGCAAAAGGTGTCATGGTCACGAAGCGGTATCGGTAGCAAGACTTTGCCGACAGCATTCTTTGTGATTGACGTCAAAGGAAACTACAGTGTGCTGCTCGGTCGGGATTGGATCCATGCTAACTGCTGTATCCCATTGACTATGCATCAAGCGCTTGTCCAATGGAACGGAGAAGAAGTTGAGGTCGTTGCGGCTGACACATCGGCTCATATCGCCATGGCTAGTTCCGACGCGAATTGGCAACACGAAGAAGCTGGCTGCATATCGGGCAATGCACTGGATGATTGCGATTTCATATGCGTAAGCAAATCAGGGCTCATGCCGATCAGTGTCAAGCCTGGCACCTTTGATCGAGCAAGCGAAGTGTTACGACGATGGGGACAGAAAAAACATTGAAAGCGCTGCAGGACAAAATGCAAAGCTATCGGCAAATAACGGATAGCTGCGAAGCCATAGAAGATTTTGAAGAAATTGAAAAGTTAGGTCAAGGGTTCACATCCACCGATTTGCTTGAAGAAGTCGATATAGGTAGCGGGGATAGGAAAAGACCAACTTTTATTAGTGCAAGTTTAGATGTAAAGTACAAGGAAAAGCTAGTAAAAATACTTAGAAATTATAAGGATTGTTTCGCTTGGGAGTATCATGAGATGCCCGGATTAAGCCGTCAACTGGTGGAACATCGGCTACCTATAAAATCGGGCTATCGGCCGTTTAAACAGTATCCCAGGCATTTTAATCCAGCCTTGTACCAGGTTATAAAAGAAGAGATAGAACGATTGTTGGAAGCAAAGTTTATCAGGCCTTGCCGATACGCAGAGTGGGTTTCAAACATCGTTCAACCATGAAGAAGAATGGAAAACTTCGAGTATGCGTCGACTTTAGAGATTTGAACAAGGCGACGCCAAAAGATGAATACCCGATGCCTATAGCCGACATGCTTATTGATGCTGCATCAGGGAATAAAATCATAAGTTTTCTAGATGGTAACGCCGGGTATAACCAGATACTCATGGCGGAAGCCGATATACCAAAAACAGCTTTCAGATGTCCTGGTGCAATAGGACTGTTCGAGTGGACAGTAATGACTTTCGGCTTGAAAAACGCTGGAGCAACGTATCGTGAGCAATGAATCGATCTTTCATGATTTAATCGCCACATTGTCGAAATATATATTGACGATGTAGTAGTAAAGTCTGCAGACGATTTCCAACATTTGGCCGATTTAGAGAGGGTGTTTAAAAACATAAGATCGCACGGTTTGAAGATGAATCCTTACAAGTGTGCGTTAGCGTGTCGGTGGGCGTTTTTAGGCTTTATGGTACATGAAAGATCAATCGAAGTCACCAAGCGAGGTCAAGGCCATAGCCAATCTTGAACCACCAATGTGCAAAATGAATTACAAAAGTTGATCGGCAAAATTAACTATCTCCGTCGGTTCATCTCGAACCTCTCTGGTAGAATTCGTGCCTTTACTCCATTCTTGAAGTTGAAGGACAATGAAGAATTTATATGGGGAGCCGATCGTGAAAGCTTTCAACGAAGTCAAAAGGTATTTGTCCAACCCTCCGCTTTGGTCGCACCACAAAAGGGATTCCTTTCAGATTATATGTCTCGACCGAAGAAGATACTATTGGAGCTGTTTTGGCACAAGAAGTGCATGGTAAAGAGAGGATTATCTTTTATTTAAGCCGACGGTTCTTTGGGCCTTGTCGTGTACCCTTTTATTGAAAAACTATGTTTATCCTTGTACTTCTCGTGCACAAAGCTGAGGCACTACATATTAGCATCGGCTTGTAAGGTCATCTGCAAAACCGATGTTATAAAGTATATATTGTCAGCTCCAATTCTGCGAGGTCGACTTGGCAAATGGGCTTACGCCTTGGTCGAGTTCGACTTATCATACGAATCGGCCAAAGTAGTCAAAGGACAAGTCCTAGCCGATTTTATAACAGGACATAACACAGCAGCAAACCTAGTCTTGGTAGCACCATGGCAACTGTTCTTTGACGGATCAGTATGTGGGGAAGGTGATGGTATCGGTATTGTACTTACTTCACCCAAAGGGCATAGCTTTGAATTTGCATTCCGCTAAATAGCCGATGCTCCAACAACCGGCCCGAGTCTGACGCGTTACTCAAAGGCTTCTTGTTGTTAGAAAATATTGGAGTAAGAGCTGTTGAGGCATATGGTGATTCACTATTGGTAGTACAAACAGATAAAGGAGAATACCAATGTCGGGACGAAATACTCTCAAATATTTAGAACAATGTTTGAGATTATCGGCTCTTTTACTTCATTTTCTATCGGTCATATTCCTCGTGAATTGAACGATAGAGCTAATGCTTTAGCTCAGCAAGCATCAGGATATAAGGATTTTGACCAAAGTCAGGAGACCGAACTAGTGAGCAAAACAGTCATGTGCGCAAATATTGCTGATTGGAGAACGCAGATTAAAGATTATCTAGTCGACCCATCTAAGCCGACGGAACGAAGGATACGGCAACAAGCATTGAAGTATGTTGTTATGGACGATATACTGTATTATCGGACTATAGAGGGCTTGTTGTTAAGATGTCTTGAACCTGAAGAAGCACGAGTGGCGATGGGTGAAGTGCATGAAGGCATTTGTGGTTCTCATCAATCGGCACATAAGATGAAATGGATGCTCAGACAGACAGGTTATTTTTGGCCGACGATGCTAGAAGATTGCTTCAAATATTACAAAGGATGTCGGACATGTCAAAAGTTTGAAACATACAATTAGCACCGACATCGGCTTTACATCCAATTATCAAACCTTGGCGTTCGGAGGTTGGGGAATAGACATAATCGGCCAAATATTTCTGCCTCGAGTAAAGGCCATAAGTTTATTTTGGCATAACCGATTATTTCTCAAAGTGGGTCGAGGCTATACCACTTAAAAGGTGACCGATGTTGAAGCGATTAGTTTTGTGAATGAACATATCGTCCATCGGTTTAGAATACATAAACAATCACGACCGACCAAGGTACGGTATTCATGTCAAATGAGTTTGAGTTACGCGACGAGTTTTGGGATCAAATTGTTAAACTCTTCGCCGTATTATGCTCGAGCTAATGGACAAGCCGAGTCGCGTCTAATAAAACGCTAATCAAATTGATCAAGCGAAAAATTGATGAGAAGCCAAGGAATTGGCATTCGACTCTATCGAGTCACTTTGGGCTTATCGGTTATCTTATCACGGGCGACAAAACTTTCACCTTACCAATTGGTGTATGGACAAGAAGTCGTTACGCCGTAGAGATCAATATTGAGTCGTCTGAATAGCGGACAAAATGGTTTGTCGGCTCAAGATTCTGATGATTTAATGGTCGATGACTTGGATGAATTAAGCGAGTTACGTTTATCTACGCTTGATCGGCTTAAAAGGAATAAGATCGAGTTGCAAGAGCATATAATAAAAAGTTATGCCTAAGTCTTTTGATTTGGCCGATTTGGTATGGAAAACAATATTGCTGTTGGCTCGAAGATAACCGATTTGGAAAATGGTCACCTCGTGGGAAGGGCCATATAAAATTAATCGGCTAGTCGTGAAACTTCGTACTTGCTAGAAACGTTAGAAGGGTATGTGTTGCCTAAAGCAATTAATGGGAAATACTTAAAGAGATACTACCCTAGTGTTTGGATTGGAGCCTAGCCGATTGAATATATGTTCAGAACTGAGATTAACACAATGTTGTTAATCGGCTGAAAAGATTGCAAATTCTGGAAATATAAGTAAAATACGAATCGATTAAATAGCCGATCGTAAACATGGCAAAATTACAAAGTATTCATGAGACATTCAGAGTATTTATAAGTTTTGGAACAACCACTCAAATATTACATCCAGGAATATTCGAGAGTCGGAGACATTCAGAGTCGTGCCCCTAAAGCCGACAGTGCTCCAGCTGCCTTGGCAATTGTTTCTTGTACCTCATCCAAGATCTTGTCATCTTCTTTGCATTGCAGGATGGGTATAAGTTTGGCGATTGTTCCTTGAAGGTCGCCACGGTGATGCTATTTCAATCTTACGCTCCTTGGCGACCAATGATGTTTTGAAAGGAATCTTGACCTTCGCGATAAGCTTCATCGTCTTTGATACCATCTTCAAGAAATTTTTAGTGGTTTCCAGCTTTTGAAGAGAAGATTTGGTACCTTCGGAGAATCCATAGTGGCATCAAACTTTTCTTCTTCGCCTTTGTCTCCGCAACCATTTTGTCAAGGATTCTCTGAGTCGGCTTCTTGGGCTGCTCTCTTTTCTTCCTTTCTTGGTGCCTCCACGATGTCTTTTTCTCATCCAAATGGCATACCTCAAGCGGTCTGACCATAGCCATGGTGGTAAATCGGCCTCAACTGCAGCCATAGTATCCCGAATCGGCTGATTATTGTTTAAAATCTCCGATTGCGGCCTTGACACTAAATCAAATAGCTTGTTGAGGCGGTCTTGCATGCGAGAGCCGATGAAACCGCAGCAGACGCGCTTTTGAGACCGCGATGATGTTTTGAATTGCGGAGATGTAATCATCGGCTGCAAAAATCTCTGGATCATCCAAATCAGATAAGTTGAAGCCAAGGATGTTGGATGGATCAGATGTCTCTGGAGCAACAGTGGTTGTTGGCGCTGGCATCGGCTGAGGAGGCAACGGCTCTTTGGCCGATATATCTGGCAAGCTTGCGAGGATGTTGGCCACTTGTGCCGATCGGTAGGTCGGAAGAAGATAGAATATAATGAAAACCGATGGATGAATCGAGATCCTTAAATTTTGAGATAGACAAATACCGAGCGATGAGCCGATCCGTGCGGTGAACTTTCGCCACTTTGTTCTTGTGGCTTAGAGTGTTTTTCTTGGCAAAGAACTTTAGTTGACTTGGCTTCTTTTTCTCTCAAGGTCCATCGGCTAGAAAGTTAGTTTATGAAGAAACTAAAAGAAACAAGAGATGGTTAAGCGTAACTTACTTGGTTGTTGTTGTCTTTCTAAATCGGACAATGATGGGCTTTGAATGCCCAAGGAACCGTAGTATATCCGATAAGTGCGCTTGCCTTGTATGGTCGTTTTTCTTTACTAGCCGAAGGGCGTCGATCGGCTTCTTACCAAAGACTTTAGTGCGCAAAGAGGATGAAGCCAATGAGACATTCATATAGGCTACGATAAAGAAAAGTTAAAATCGACTAATACCTGCCAAGAATATCTACAAGACTAGTATTATCATATCCGAGCTCGATTCGTCACTTGAGTCATTATCGAAGATACCATCGGCTCGAGAACGTGCAGGAAAAGGGCATTAATAATGGCCGATGGGGTGCGATCTAAGAGAAGTGCATTTGCAATTGAAGACCACCATACGAGAATCGGCCGGATCGACGATTATTCAAGACAAAATGTGGCGAGATTTGACACGCAAGTCATCGGCTATCTCCAAGACCATATTGGTCGCAGACTAAAGATCTCACTTTAGTCCTAGGTCAACCAAGTCGAAGTGGGAGATGGGATCACTTGGCCAAAACCTAGTTGTCTGGCAAAAATGGAAGGATGATAAAATTCATAGGAAGGCTGAAAGGCACGATTTCTTGTATTAAAGCCGACATGTAAGATGCTGGGAGAAATAAAAACTTTGAAGAAATCTAGATTCGATTCAGGCATCTCTGAACTGTCAGAATCCAGATGAAGAAATGATGGCCATTCAAAATCGGCTGCATTGGTATAACTGAAGAAGTCTTGTTGGCTAAAATCTTTACTATCCAAGTTCAAGAAGAAAGATAAATATTTTTTCAGGTCGACTGGAGATATCTTCTTGCTACCAGAGCACATTATGTATCTTTCGCCATAAGATCGGCTGGCTCTGAATTCTGGTGCTACATTTTCTGGTGTATCTTCACGAGGGAATGCCGAGTCGTCAGATGGATCCAATTTGAAGGATCGGCTAAATAAACAGTACAACCACATCTGTATGAACCAGAGAGGACCTCCTACGTTGCCGACGCAAAATTTGGCAAAACCAGTAAAAAGCCGACTCCTAATTACATGCATCATTTGACAAACTGCTCCAAGGAACATCTTTCCCAATGCTAGCCGACGGCCCTCTACCAACCGCTCTGCCATCAACTGATACACTTGTGTTGGTCCTAAAGAAGCACCACAAAACAAAAATCGGTCTAACCATAAGTTCAGGAAAGCAACATGTTCTTCATCTGATATCGGCCCGTTCACTTTATTATTGTTATCAATGTACTTGCGCCAGCCTTCTCCTTTGGATTGAATGAGCTTGTATTTCGGTTTGCCACTAAAAGCCGATATCTGCTCACCATCTGGCCTAAGGCAACACAATTGGGCTATGTCCATGAGGGTTGGGCCGATGGGACCAGTATGGAACAAAAAGGCATTGAAGGTCTCCGACCAGAAATAACAGGCCGTGGCCACTAAGGGCTCATTGGCTTCTGGATCGGCTAGTGAGAGAGGGATACACTCAGCTATACCCATCTTTTCCCATTCCTCTCTTTTTTGAGCAGCCACGCGAATACACCAAGATCTCCACCCCTTAAGCGCTGTCGGCCATGCCCTGAAGCTTTTTTCCCAGCTCTCTATGTTGAATGCAGTAGCCGATAGAGGAAGACGGGGAATATCTTGACTAATAACTGTGCTGGCATCTAGGTTCCCTAT
Organism: Otatea glauca; assembly: GCA_036346275.1. Classification (NCBI taxonomy): domain Eukaryota; kingdom Viridiplantae; phylum Streptophyta; class Magnoliopsida; order Poales; family Poaceae; genus Otatea; species Otatea glauca. The sequence continues at coordinate 27,914,519 of CM070720.1, forward strand.
CGGACCAAGGAAGTACTGATCTTTACTGTTAGGGATCGGAATGAGTACCTGACTCGCGTCTATTTCAGCCGATCTTAGCAAGCCGATTGGAGAAGAGAGGTGCTAGCCGATTGATGGAAACTGAGCAAAGGGTAAGCAAAAGCCGATTGTTTGGGGTCAGAGAGCTTGTGTGCGCGAGGAATGACCGAGGTGGGGGCCCCGTTTTATAGCATGGTAAAAATTTGAAACGGCGGGAAGTGAATCTCAAAAGACGCGAGCAGTTAAAACGCACTACCAGCATGTCAGAAAATTACGGCGCAAATAAAGCGGCAATTAATGGGTGAAGATTAAACGTTAGCCGATTGAACAAGCCGATAATTGTGATTTTTGATAGATGACAAGTCATCTCTCAAAAATGGGGGGCATATGTTTGCACCAAAAATAGGCAAGTTTATCGAATCAGGCAATAAACTCAAAGATACGAAAATTAACAGAGGATTGGAAAGAATCCGAGATATTTGGTAACTGCGAGATTTTTTAGGGAAACAACCGTTCAAAGATAAGGCCGATGCGGATACGGACTTGAAGCGTGTTGTAACAGAACACTATCGACCGAGGGTATAAAAGAAGGATCAAAGTGAGCTGCGAAATCATCATCAACACAATAACAATCAACCAGTTTTACTTTTTCATGTCGACTAGGAGTAGTTTCTGTAATTTAGATCTCTCTTTGTAATCGATCTTGATCAATAAAGTTGCGCATCGCCGATTATTGATCTTCGTCAATTACACCCCAGGTTCGGTTTGTTCTGATTTTGTTGCGCATCGCCTTCTTCAGAATCGATCTACCTTTACCCTCTGATTAGCCTTAATCGGCTAATTAGATTTATCCTGATACTTCAATCTTGATCGGCTTCAAGCTGATTAAGTTTAAGCCGATTGATATTGACGATCGGCTTGGAGTAAATTTTATTGTTTTTACCTTGTCGATTCCAGGTCAAATCGACTGGCACGCTCTGAACCAGGTGTTCGTCTGGTGTGCTATTGTCAGAAACCCTACCTCAAGTTTTTGACGCCAACAGCGGGTAAGCGGGTCTTGCAGCGTGCCTTCTTCGCCCTCGGCGCATGCATAAATGCGTTCCGACACTATCGCCCGATCATTTGCATGGACGGCACATTCCTCACGGGGAAGTACAAGGGCCAGATTCTAACTGCGATCGCAGTGGACGCCAACAACCAGGTTCTACCGGTTGCATTGTCCTTCGTGGAGGGAGAAAACACGGAGAGCCGGTACTGGTTCCTTGAAAGAGTGAAGCTGGCAGTTGTTCTGGACAGGCCTGATGTTTGTGTCATCCATGACCGACATGCAAGGCTGCTAAGGGTGATCGTGGATATGCAACAAGGGTCCGACGTTGTGGGAGCAGCAAAGTGGTCAGACCTGAAGAGCAGGTGGTGCATAAGGCACATGGCTTCCGAAAAGGCTTAAGCGTTTCATTGTTGCCTCGACCGTAATACTTAGGGTTATTGCACTGGTACAGTTAATATGCAAAGGAAGGTGTAAATAAAATATTTTCCCTCCATTTTTTAGTGCATATATCAAAGGGCAAATTTGGCCCGTTCTCCCTACAAATTACATTTAAACATGATATTTCACGCGCTGCCGAAAAGGTTTAAGTGCGTCATGCAAGTGAGGCTACTTACAGTCATTTGGTTTATTCAACTGAGTTTATTCCTAATTTTTTTGGAAAAATGGGACACCTAACACCCTACGAACAAGACATATTTATTTCAGGATTTTTCGACGACATTTAACGGTAGTTTCTGATATTTTAATAGCCCTAATATACCATGCGTGTGGGATCAGTGCACGGCGCACGTTGGATGTAGTCGGGCGTGGTGGTAGCGTGTGTGTGACTGACGAGATAAATGCTCGCTTTTGACTTCCTGCGAAAGATATGACTTCGAGACACTTACATATGAAATATGAAAGTAAATCAAACTAAGAGGTATTAAAAATTTAAAGATTAGTGCTTTTAACTTATGGTACATTTTGGCCAATACATATAAAATATTACAGTAAATCAATACTAAGAGGTATTATGTACTAAAAGATCAGTGTTTTTAACTTATGGACATTTCCGTTAAAATTTATTTCTAATCAAAACTAAGAGGTATCAAGTATTTAAAGATATAAAATATTAAAGTAAATCAGTACTATGGCCATTTTTGTTATTTTTTCCTATTGATTACTCTCGGAAAAAAAATTGGAATTAACATTACAAAAAAAAAATCCGGTCGCCCCAGTATGGGGCGATTTCAACCCCCCGTTAAACGGCCGTTGATCGCCGTTAGCTCAGGCACCTATCGCCCCATAAACAGGCGACGGGAGCCCATTTTTGCTATTTTCGTACCCTAACGACTAGTTTCGAAAAAAAATTAAAAATAAATATTAAAGAAAAAATTCCCGATTCGTGATAGTAAGTAGGAGGTGCTGACTTGTTCTCGATTCAAGAGCAAGTCGCTCCGATTCAGAGTGCCGCCAATTGCTAGTAATAATCTGTTATATTATTAAGCAATAGAAAAGGAAGTTATCATTTTGGCTCTCAAGTATCTGGTGTTAATTGAAGAAAAAAGATAAAGAAGTATACCATTGATTGTGGTGGGACTAAATTATAATGGCCTATGTTAAAAGAAATATTCCATGTCAAATATTCAGAATAAAAAATAAAATAAAATTAGCAATTTGCTTTCCATACGAATTACTAAATAAAATTCCCCAATAAATAAAATTTTGAATAAAACTAAACAAAAATTAGAAATTGAATTTGTATATGAATTTCAATAAAAATAACTCAAATTCTGAATAAAAATAAAATAAAACTAGCAATTTGATTTCGATACAAATTCCAAATTAAAATCTCTAAATAACTATAATTTGGAATAGAATTGAAGAAAAATTAGCAATTTGATTTGTATACGAAATCCAACAAAAAATAATTGAAATTCAGAATGAAAAACAAAAGAAAATTTTGCAATTTGATTTCCATACGAATTCCGAAGTAAGATCCCTAAATAACCAAAATTTTGAATAAATTAAATAAAATTAGCAATTTGATTTGCGTACGAACTCCAAGAAAAAAACTAAAATTTTAAATAAAATTAAAAGTTGTAACTGAAATAGTGTCGATGTGTCCTGCAAGAAGACATCGACCCATGGGGAAGCGAATAGCCAAGGCGACGATGGCAAAGATGAGGACAATGTCGTGCTGCTCACCTTAGCTATTCGACGAGGACATTGTCTTGCTGCTTGCCTGAGCCATTGAAGAGAAATGCCAAAGTTGAAGGAGTCAAGGGCCACGACGAGTTCTTTGTATTGGCGTTATTAAAGAAGCCATTGACCAAAGAAGCTCAACGATGAATAAACCTTGGTACAGAGGAGATGAAACTTTGTATTGAAGATGAGATGTGGATGATATGGGGCCATCGAGTAGCTAGGAGTGTGCCATCTCGGGTGAGGGGCATAGAGTCACCAGTGATAGAAAGAAGATTCTTCATATCGTTATACATCGACTAAAGCAGAGAGGCCGACATCAGTGAAGATGGGATGTCACTCCGGTTAGTAAGAAAGCCATAACATTGAGTTAGCCAACATCGAAGAAGAGGAGCGACTAACAAGGGAGAAGAGAACAGCGAGCATGTATAACATCATGCATATGTATATACATGTATGCATCCGAATGAATAGAAGCATGGGCATAAAGAAACACAGGAGTAATGAGCTCGGATTAGAGATGGTGTGGTCATAGGAAATAGGCTTGGGGCCACCGAAGAGAGTGTGACACATGTCCTCGGTAGGTATCGGTGACAGTTGAACGTGTATGTGTTGTTGTTGCCTCGATCAGCGTTAAGCAATAATTGGAAAAAAAGTAGAAGATAACTATGTGGTAGAAATTGCATTGAAAGGGGTAGCAGTTGAGAGAGATCGATCAAGAATTGGGATTGCTGTTGGAGGTTGAAGTAGGAAAGCTATGGTGGAGAGGAGAGATAGAAAACACACCGTTCGGTGGGGTAACTGTCGTGTGAAGGAAGATAAGTTCAAGGTAGGTCACCAATTGGTTTATGCATGAGCAAGGTACTCTAATACCATGTAAACTACTAAGATAATTTGCCATACACTTAATCACCATAATGATTGATATTAAATAGAGGTACATATGTATGCATATATTTTGGAAAAGAGTAACTAATGGAGTTATAATAGGGGCATGCAACTGCATGATCTATGCATGATCGATGGAAAGTGGTTGTGTTTCTAAAAATCCTAATAAGTTATTATGCTCAATGGTTTTCTTCTATCAAAGCTCGTACTTCAATTACACGTCTCAAGTTATTTTTTCTTTCAAGCTTTTATTGTCATTTCAAGCTTTTATGATGTCTTAAATATCTAAATAGCTCACATGATATGTGTGTATATATATATATATATTTCCAAGCATCTAAGTTATATAATTTGATACTATAAACTTAGAAACAAATTTAACCACGCAAGGGCACAAGCCACGTGCTAGTTTGCATCAAATAAAAAATTAAGTTTCTCTTCCTAATTCAACCAACATGACGGAATCAGCTATGATAAAGCTAAATAAAGCTTAGCGCAGCTTCTCGATTGGCTTAATCGACAACTCTATATAAACCAATACTTCTCTTGATACAGAGATGTAACAGCCAAAATTTTACCCAAATCAAAATCATAGATTTGCCAAGTTATTTTCTGAATTTATTGTGAGTTTTCTGGATTTTCTTGGATCTTGTCATTAAAAGAAAATGCTTTTCAATAACCTAGTTATTACTTCTGATTTTCAAAATTCAGATTCAAAACATCTCAAAATCTATAAGTGTTTTATTTAAACCTTAGATGATATGAGGGACCCTGCTAAAAAATTTCATGAATTTTTGAAGTGGTTTGCTATTTATGAAAAAATCAAAAACTGCATACCTCATTAAAAGCTGAAACACAAAGAATTTTCAAGAACATTATGGGAATTTTTATTCTCTAAAAATTTTATAGAATTATTAGTACTATCTCAGGATCACTCTGAATTTTTGTCATAAAATTTGGAGCTAATTTGATAGCTCTAGAAATCCCAGAAGCCTCTAGCAAATTTAAAGAGTCAAAGAAAAATCCAGGTAAATCTGATTATGGAAAGCGTCTTTGCTAAAAGCCATGTCCTCGGTCTGGAAGCGTATTCATCCAAGTGCGCTTTCTGTTTTCAGCCTCATCTCCTTTCCTTCTCTCTCTGACGAGCCAGGCTAGCTCGTCAACCTCTCGCTTGGCTAGGCCCACTTGCTAGCCGCACCCTCGCCCAATGCGTGCCTAGGCACTTGCCCATGTTGCGTCGTGCATGCTCTGGTGTGCCAACCTTCCTGCACTTGCAGGAATTCAGTGCCACATCACCGCACTTCACTAGCCGATGCCGCTAGTATCCTCCATGCCCCCTCTCGCCAACCACGCCGCTATAAAGCTCTAGAACTCATGCGCCAGCTACCCTACAATGCTATCACTCCACTGCCTTCGATGCTACCCCTGGCACCTCGCAGGCATGATGATCCCACCAGAAAATCCTACAAGCAGTTCCACCATGTCCTTTCTCCCTTATCTGTTGCACCTTGCTCACGGGCCAAGTGCCAAGTCACCTCCCTAGCGGCAATAAAAGTTGTACCTTAGTCTCCCTAGCTCCCCACACCGCCCCTCACTCTCCTTGCCCCAAGCCTGATGCCTTGAGCCACCATGAAGAGCCATTACCACCGAGAAGCTCTCCAAGTAAGCCAAGCTCGATTGAGCACCTTGGTAAGCCGTTTCTCGATTCCTTCCATTCGGAGCACGCTTAGGGTTCCCTAAGCACTTTACTGACCTTGGTCATAGCTCTTTTTGCCCAAAATGCCACTGCCATGGTCGTCGTCTTCCTTAGTCCCAGCTACCATCGCCAAGCTCCCTCTGTAAGTCTTTGTCACCACCAACCCCCCAAAATGAAGCCCATAGACCTCACTGATGCTTTCCTCTCAGTCGAGAACCATCAGACCTATACCTTCCTCTCTACTATTCGCTATTAGCGCTACTGCAAGCTTCACTACCGGCATACTCGGTCATCCCCGACCATTGCCGATGGTTTCCCTAAACTCACCTAGGTCCCCTCTAGTCAACTTGACCATTCACTCCCCATGACTCGTCGTCGTTCGCCGCCGGCAAGCCTTGCAACTCACACACTCACTTAACCCTCTCTCTGAGTCACTGACAGACCAGCCCCACATGTCGGATTTTTTTTAAAACAGGATTAAAAGTTGGGTCTATAACATGTGGGCCAGGGTGAGAATGAAAGGTTTATTTCATAAATCAAGCCGGTATTTGTTGATTTGGTTTTTCTCCCATGTGCTCAAGTGTTGATTTTTTTATTATGTTTGGTTTTTGTTGCTTTCCTCGCTTCTCTTGATCTTGCATTGTGCCAAGAATGTGTAAGTGATGGAGATATCTTTTGGAGGCCCGATCCAATCCATCTAGGCAACTTCCATAGCTAGTTCTCGTGATGGCCCGGTTTTAGCTTAAGAAAGAGTGATTTTGGGGGCTTTTGATTTTGAGGGCCTTTGGATTGATTCTTGGTGTGATTTGAGGATGCTAGGACATATAGAAAACCATCTTTAGTGACATTGGCTTGATTCCTTCCATGAGCTCCTCTTTATCATAGTTTTTTGGTTCTGTTCGGATTTGATGCAACCTTCCTTAAACAGGAAATGGTCAGAACTTTGGTGACGATCTTCTTGATCTTCGAGTGGAATAGGTTCCTGACATCCTAGAGAAGGTGCATGTTAAGTTTCAAGTAATTTGGAGCCATGGTTTGAATGTTGTCCAAAATTTTCTCTCTTTAGGTTGTTTTGATTTTGTCGAGAGGTCAGACCGCCCATTGTACATCGATCAAACCACCCACGAGTGGTTGGACCGCCCATTGTACATCGATCAGACTGTCCCAAGGGTGCAAGTTGCTTTTGGCTTGATCTTTCTTGGAGCTTTTCTTATTGGTGCTTAGTTTATGATCTTTATAGCTTTTCATAGCTATTAGAATAAGAGCTTTCATGTGGGGACCCTAATATGCAAATCTGGACCCTCTGTTATATCACACTAGTCCAGGATCATGCTAGTGCATACAGGCTCAACATAGATGAATATCACAATTACACACAGCAGAAACATAGTAAAAGACTTCATATATTAAATATAAATCTGTTAACTGACCTTATGGTCGACTTACATGACCTTGCCATGCAGGGCTAACTATGAATAATAAGTAAACTGCAGCGGAATAGAAACGTAGATAACCCCTCAGTATACAACTATAACATCCGAAAATTTGTGTTTCGGGATGTTTAATAATTAAAATGAACTATTTGCATTTTTCCAAATTAACTAAAGCTTAAATTGAATTTTTCTTTATATAAAAGTTTTTAATTTGATTAATCCATATATCAAACAAAAGATTTTTAGACATAGTTGGGTTCGTTGTGCTCTAAGGATTTTTTGTATTTTCTGATATTTTTTTGAATTTTTTTGAACTTATTCGGATTTATTTGAATTTTTGTTGAATTATTAATTTGAAAAATGATTTTTATTTACAAAAATCTTCTCGGGCTGAATCTCTCCATCGGCCCATTCCTATTCCTCCACGCCCCCCTTGCGTGCCAGCCTGCTCAGCCCACTCTGCGGCCCACCTCAGCCTAGTCTGCCGCACCATCGCCCTGGCCCGCTTCGCCCGCTCTATGGCCCAACCAGCCCGGCCTGTCCCCGCACCGTTGCCAGTGAAACTTTAACCGCCTCCACCGAGTCCGGATCCCGTATGCTGCCGCCCTTGGTTTTCAGGTCTTGCATGCCTTTCCAGTCTATTTAAGGCCCCGGGGATCCTCTATTCGCGTTCTCCATGTCGCGCCGCACTCGCAGCTACCCTCGCCATCGTTCGAGCCGCCTTCATTGTTGCGCAACAGCTCGTTGGAGTAGCTTTGCTGTGGCCGAGCTCTTCTTCCCGCTTTGATATGCGCATCGGTCCGTCTCCATCGACGTCGTTGCCCTTTCCGAGTTTGCGGCGTTGCCTTCTTCCAGATCTGTGCAAAGCCAGGTTCGATCTGTCGCTCCTTCGCCTTCGGCCATACCTTCTTCTCCAGCGTTGACGAGATTCCATCGCTGCTCCTCACCGGAGGTCAAAGCCGAGCTGTGCTTGCGTGGCAGTCCACATGGCCGCTAACATCAGCACCTCATCAGCTCTTGTCGCCTGCGTGTTGCCCAATCAGCCGCCCTGTCACCACAGCCACGTCATCATCCATAGCACCCAGCCGTCAGCCGCCATGTCGCCTCGTTAGCCGCCACATCACAATGACATCAGCGTTAATGTAACCTATAGCACTATTTTGTAAGCCTGGTCTACCGTAGACCGTAGCCTCTTCGTGGACATAGTCTATGAACCAAGGGCTCACAAGTCAGCCTCTAAAGCCTTTTCCCTATTTATTTTATTTCCAAAATTCTAGGGGTGACTTCAACATGACTCAATAAATCGGTTTTCCTTTAGAAAAATAATTCCAAAAAATCATTTTTTTTCTATTTTTTGAATTTAATCTTTCGAAAGCCATTCTCTCTCATATGAACTCCGATTGAGGTGATTCAAATTTCTAAATTTTTCTAAAATCAAACTCTACATTCTAGATCCATTTATTTTCCATTTAGAGTTCATTTGAGTCTCTGTTTGTTATTTATTTGTGTTCGTTGCTGTCTTTTCCGGTAGACGCTAATTCCAAGGGAGCAACTGGAGAATTGGAAGATCAAGACTTAGCAGTAGATCAACAAGGCAAGTTATAACATTTGATCATGTTGAACCTATGTTTGTAAAAGTAATTTGTTTTATACAATTGCATACTATTTGTGTATCAATTTTTAATTGCTGGGAATAACTATATACCTAATTGACATTATGCCACCTTGATTATTAGAATACCATGTATCCATTGTTAACCCTAGGTTGGGACATTATTAGTTGGACATGATCATATTACCACATTGGGATATCGTAGCTATGCTTAGACATGTTTAGTTGTACGATGGGATTTATATCACATGTTGAATAATGTTAATCTTGACTTAATAAGATGCTGAATTGTGGTCGGTAGCCACTGTTGTAAAATTTATTGTACCATAGCAAGGTGTGCCATTGGTCTTGGTTGAACAAAATAGTTTTCTCTTAGGCAAGTGAACGTGAAATAAAGGGGGTGCCATTGACACATTTGAGATGTGGATATCTTGCCTGAGACAACTTAAGGACTTAATCTTGTGCGCCATTGAACTGGACTTAACCGTACAACCACATGTGTGGTATGGAACAGACCTAGCTGATTAATTTGCAATGCCTAAATTTGAATACTGCCTTTTTCGGTGTGGGTTCCGAGATGGGTGTGTAGATTCACAAGGCTTAAGAGGGGGCCTGAGTGGCGAAACCTTAGTGGACAATACCGAGTTTAGACAGAGTGTTGTAAAGACTTTGGCGTGCTCTCTTTGCCGACACACCAAAGGAAATGTGTTAATTGCATGGCAACAAGAGACGATCATGTCTTGTGGGTAAAGCAGTACAACCTCTGCAGAGTGTAAAACTTATTCCAACCTTCAATGCAAGGATTGACGCCAGAGTTCCAACCTTTTTCACTTTGAAGGAAGAACACACCAAGTTTAAGCAAAACTCAAGAACTCTAGCTAAGACTTACTCGTGGGGTTTTGATGATCAAGAAGATCTTAGATGACCTCCCACATGTCATAGCAAGCTAGAACACAAGACCAAAACTCCACAAACGCAATCTAAGAAGAATGATTCACTCAAGATCACAAGATCAGTTTCTTGCAAGAAAGAAGCATGGATTGCCTAGATGAGTGGGATATGATCTAAAGCAGATTCATCCATCAATCAACATCCTCAGCACAAGAAGCAAAAGCATGTAGAAGGAGGGGAGGCAAATCCAAATTGCGTAAATGTAAATTGTAAGAATGTAAATTACGGAATTTAAAGACTAAATTTAAAGCATAATGTAAATGCGTAAAATAAATTTAGAGATGAGGAAATTAAACTTTCATTTTTGGAAGGGAGGTTTACAAAGCCACACAACAAAGTGGGCAAAGCTCAAAGGAGCACACAAACCTCTAAAACCTTCAAGAGGAGGAAGGCTACTCCTCCTCCTCTATTTATAATACTCTTGAGGATCACTATCAAGGGCTAGGAATGACTCCCACACACAGCCATACATGGGCTAACCCGAAACCCAACAAGCATACCGGGTTTTTGAACACTTTTCAAAGCATACTAACTAGACCCGCTACTCTATCACCTATACTGCAATCCGACGGTCCTCCTTGATCCGAGTAGCTCCTATTTAGCATCTCATCCATTCCTCGTCTTCTCGGCTCGTAGAGACTCTGTCTCCGTTCATTTTCCGGCAATCCTCGATCGTCTGGACCTCCGACGCACCTCGCCTAGTCCCGGTAATCCTCCGCCTCACCTTTTACCTAGCACCGTCGTCCTGCGACTATCAAAAACAAGAAATACCCATTACATAGCAATGTTTCAGAAAATATGCAATTAAACTCGCAAAATCACAATTTTTGGAATATTTCCATTCATAAGGGCCGGTGCTACCGCTCCCTGGCTGGTAGCACTGCCCTTCATCCAAACTAGAAAAGACTCTCTCTGGAATTTTCACACCGGGCATTTGGGCTAGTGCTTTCGCTGACCCGGTAGCACCGGACTACCATAGGCGGTAGCACTGGACCGCCAGAATGCCCAAAAATGCACCCTTCTGAAATTTTTACACCGCTCTGCGAGGCCGGTGCTACCGCTCGGCCGGTAGCACCGTAAATTCTAGACAGAGTTCAAATTGCTTCAAATTGAAAATCCAATTCAAAACAAACTCAAACTAGAACATACCAAGCTCAAATTTAGTCAAATACTCATCACAATCATGGGTAGACCTCCACGTGGTCTTTCACATTTTTTCCCTATTAAGTATTCTCTGCTTGACTTCAATTTTGACTGCTTCCACCAAAAAATTGTGAAGTGTATCATCTGAACTTACTGGATTCAGATGAAATGAGTGGGAAAGATGTTCTTGAAGGAATCAACCGAGATAACTAGGATGGACACTCACAGAGCATTTCTTAAGCAAAGTTTTATTTAAGTAATAGTATCAATTTTCTTATGTGAAATGTAACTCTGATACTTTTTGTCACAATATATCAGTTGCAATCCTTCTCGGTTATAGTAGGTAACAAAGATGGCAAAGATTATCTGTTTGATTGAATCCAATATAAATTTCCGGGTTATATTTTTGGGATACATATGAACAACACATGAGAACATTTTGAGACTAAAAATTTCTCATGTACAAAAAGCAGGTAGCTCATTGTCGTCAACTACTCAACTTGCATTTTCAGTATCGATGAATGATAAGATGGAGGAATAAAGGGATGATGTACGAATGATTCTTCCCGCTTTGGCTCTATTTGTTGAAGTTCGTTCAAATCAGTGTAAGTATCAACAGCCATAAGCTTGCCCCTCTTTTTATTTAGCAAAATGTATTTAAACTTTGCACATGAGGGACGCCTACTTTTACTGAAGATACAGATATCTCAATTTGACGTGGCAAACCAAAGAAGCTTATTTTGGGAGTACTAGCCTAAGTATGGTTTCCTGAAGATGAAAAGTAGGGAAGCTTAGTAGCAATTAGAGTTTCCTGAAGATGAAAAGTAGACAAATCAAATCTTTGCAACTGGAGTTTTCTGAAGGTAAGAAGTAAACAAACCACATCTTTACAAATCAGTTGCTTTGTAGCCTTTAAATGTTGGAATATTACAAAATTTGCTATTATCATAACATATTTTTGGTTCCTTTCATTGTGTTATAACTGACTTTGAACCAAATTGTCATATGTTATTGGATTTATGAGGAGAGATGATCCGTAAGAGGGCAATGATAATTGCTCATGGCTTGTACACAGTCACTTTGAAAGTTCAAGAATTAGGACAGTAGTACGTCTTCATGTAAACAATTGACATCCCCGTTGTTGTATGAATGAAGATTTTTTTTATTACTCAAATGGTCGTATTTTTTCAGATATGGGTTAGTTGATGTCTGTACCAAACAAATGCCAAGTATTAATATTAACTTATTATTATTTGAATTTATAATCATATGTATTGTGTGCAATGTTTTTCATGGTAAAGTGGCCGGGAAAATAAAAAGGTGGCTGTTAATGTTATAAACGTGGTCGTTAATGCTCTAGCAGTGGCCACTGCATTGTTAGCAACGACCAAACGTGGTGTTAATAATAGAAATGTGGTCATTGTTTCTTCATTATCAACGACAACACATTGTCCCGTCGATAAAAAGTTAACGAGAGTAAATTGTATGTGGTTGCTAATACTGTTAAAGACGACTAACGACCACAAATCTACTATTGTTATTGACTTTTAACAACCGTCACAACTGCACAACGAGTTATTGCAGACGGTTCACAAATAATATCACAGACGGTTTTGTGAACTGTATCAAAGTGTCAGTGATGATAATAAATCACTCATCACAGACGGTTCCAAATTGGAACCGTCAGTGATGTAGTATCATCCCAGATGGTTCCAAATTGGAACCGTCTGGGATGAGTTCCTATCACAGACGGTTTCAAATTGGAACCGTCTCATCACGGACGGTTCTTCTTTAGAACCGTCTGTGATGTTGATTTTTTTATTTTTTATACTAAATTTTGATTTATTGGCTAGCCTCATATGAACATACAATGCATCCATTTTAGAAATCAACTCTGATCGCACAATACAATGTACAACGCACCCATTTCAAAAATCAACTCATATATACAAAAACCAATTGAATTCAGAGCTACAAATGACAAATTCACAGCATAAGGTTCACAAATTAATCCAAACGGTATCTAACAAATTCACAACTCATCAAGCGAGCTTGAGTGATATTCGCCTTTTGAATTAATGACCTCACGCATAAAGAAGGTGAAGAGTTGTCCTCGGATACCAAGGATGTCAGCCTGTTCCAACACAAATTTAGCGCATTGCCAAGCCTGTCGATGGAAAGAGTAAAGTCTTGCGTGTATATAAATTTGTAGGTGGAAACAATTATTGCAAGATTGACAAACTATTATGACATTGGTCTTCTTTGAACCAATGAGGAGTTTCATATTGTGGCGAACGTAGAATTCATATAGATTAGTCTCCTTTGGCTGCTGGTGGCACTGCTAAAATATAATAGATTAATTAGTTCTAAAGGTATTATTATGGAGTGTGAAGGATTATTGTGTACTAGCGGATACCAGAAACTTATAAATATGTTTCAGCGTCACTGGGTTCTTCCTGTGTGGACCTCCACAAACTTTGTAGACAGAGAACGCCGTGTTGAGTAAATTTTTAATGGGCGCCAAGTCGTGCGTGCCGCCCTTTTTGGAATCAAGGTAAATTATCCGGTTCTGTCTTAGTATAATTACGAGTAGAACCCAATGATACCTGCATAAATATGTCTCCATGTTCATTCAACCTAACTTCAAGCTGCGTTATATAGTATAAATCAACAAATATAGCATCTGAATGAAGCACTTACCTTGGGTTGTAGGGTAAAAGTATGAATTTTTTGTCCCATTGAGCCAGCAATACTTTTTCCACGTACTCGTGGATGACTTGTAAATTTTCGTCCATGGTTTGCTTGGACACCATGTATGGGTCGACGAAACCCACCAGTTGTTCCCTTGTTTTTGCTTCCTTGATCATGTATCTACATATACAAAATCAAGGATCATGTATATCTGACATTTATCGGTTCGACACAAATGTACACCGTGATTGCACACACTTACAATGTCCAGCATCTCATGAGTGATGCGTCGAGGGCGTTGAGGTTGTACAGATCCAGTAGGTCGTTGAAGCCGACCACGAACAAGCCATCCAAAAACCGGTGTAAGAAATGCTCCTCCTTGAAGGTTACCGAGATACTCGATGCATGTTGTGCCACCGGCTCATAGGCATATTCCATGTACCAATCTTGCAATCTAATGCACGCTAATGTAAGTGTCTCCTGGTGCTCTTTCGGTATGAACGGCTGCCCTAGCTCGAATTGCCACGCCAACGGGGCAAACAGAAAGTCATGGGCTGACGTGGTCCTCCCTTTCGATTTGCCCTTGTCGCCGCCTAACCATCTACAAAATTTCATCTTCACGGGAGATGACTTGGCCCGAACTGCAGCTTCGGCCTATACCTGACGAGACACGGTAGCTGATTCTTGGCGGGCTCTTTCGGTGCATCATATGGCTCTGGTAGTGCTGGTAGCTCCGGTAATGCTTGTAGCTTCGGTGCTTCTAGGCGGGCGTCGAAGGAGATGTCCTTCTTGGGCCATTGGATGAATATGCCGATGGCATCCCCTAGTGTGATGATCTCGTCGTTTGGGGGCATCTCCAGCGTGACGACCTTGCAAATTTCATATACATCGTCAACCTGGACCTTCGCGTAGCCCTGATCTAAAGTATGACCGTGCACTAACACCCCTGCACCGGATAGATACGCGCGCCCCCAAGCAGCCTAAAGGGGAAAAAGCCGTTGGCAAGCCTCACTTGGAGATTGCACGGCGTGACCACCTACATAAGGGTACACAATTAATTAGCTAACACGTCAAACAGGTCTATCTAAGGAGCATTGCAGACATGTATATTTCCCCGATTTCGTTGGGAGGAAATCTGGCTTCATTCACGTCCGTCTCAAGGGCGGACGCGCAGCTGCTCTGACGGTTGGTTGGGCTGAACTGCGCCTGTGCTTCTTGGGCTTGCACGTTCCGTGCCTACCTCTCCGCAGCCACCCTTTGCTCTTTTCCTCAAATCTTCGTAGCTGACTATCGAACTACGCTCTAAGCCTTTCTTCAACCCTTTCCTCAATTAGGGCTACTAGCCGTTCCGTGCACTTGGCTTTGCTTCTCTTCCTACTCTGGTACATGTCGGAGTCATGTGGAAATTCTATTTTCTAGGGAACAAAAACACGTAGGCCTCGGGTGCGACCTGGGTGCTCGTTGTTTCCTAAGGTCGTGGAGAGTATATCTTTCTCTTTGTCCAAAGTGAAAGAGCCCTGGAAAGATTTCGTGATCAACGATATTAGGCATTGGTACACTTCCTCATTAGCGGGGTTGGCAAAGGACACGCCGCCTGAAGATGTGGGACATGACCTCGCTCTTACCCAGTTTCAGACGCGCGGGTCCACGATCGAGGCAAACAGCGACGCGACCTCCTTCTGGATTGCTTCGTCATCCTCCCTCGTCCATTGCGCGATCTTACCCATGTACCCAGTTGAGCCAAGTCTGTGTGGGTGGGTGTTTTTTGACTAGACGGTCTTGTGCGCCTCAATTTGACGCACGAACTCTTCTGTCATCTTCAACTCAATAAATCGCTCCCACACGTCTTCAGTGATGAACCCGTACTTCTGGAACGGAGTTATTTTCTTATTCACGTAATTAGTGATAAGGATGCTCTTGAAGTTCTTCCAAGCCTTTCCCGCCACTAGCAACTCATACCGTCGCAGTGCGAGCATGGCGTCTTGTGGGAGCTCGAACGACGTGAATATTTCTTTCAGCAGGTTATCGCGCTCCTCATCTGTCAGCGCCTTCCATGATGGATAGGTGATGGGGACCCTTTCACACCTAACGATCCCGCACAATGTCTGAAAAGCTACCGTAGCCTCAGGAGGAGCAGTAGGGGCCCCATCGTGCGGATCAACTGTCGTGATGGTGTATCGGCTCTGAGGCCTTTTACTAAGCCCTCTTGGACCGCGCCTCTGATTTCCTACGTTGGGCGCCTTATCAGATCCATTCGGCGACGAAGAATGAGGGGACGCTATCTTGTATGAAGATCATAGAAGAGGCAAGTTAGTAAATCAACAACTCATAAAGGCTAATAGAAGAAGAAAGAAAGTAAATTTAAGCGTTGTTTAGTACGTTTGTAATTGTATCATGCAAGGTTAAGAGTAGGTAAGTTAAGAGAAGCAAATTTAAGAGAAGGTAAGTTAAGAGTTATTTTGTACATACAAGGTTAAGAGAAGGTAAGTTAAGAGAAGCAAAGTTAAGAGAATCAATATTGCTTACAAGTGAGAATATGCAAAACAATTTATGATATTTTAGTTATAAGTTTTCAGGGGAACAAACAAACATTGAGAATTCATTCATGCAGTAAACCATGTCTAATACAACAAATTGATGACGAATTTGTTTTATATTGCTCTCAGAAATAGGGCTCGATTGAGAAAGGTGAAGTAACCATACTTCCATTGTCTTGAGAAAGACGAGAGAGTTTGCAGTGTTAGTGTTACAGATTTATAAGCTACATTCTGACAACTAAGCATTAAGAAAGGTCTAGCCACCATAACAAGCAACAGACAAATAACAATTCTCAGAAACCAAATGACAACCTTTCTCTATGATGAAGAGTTCTCAGCATTCTTCGGCAGTATCCTGACAATTTTAGGTTACTAGATCTCATCCATATTAACAGATTGTTTCAGTTATTATGCTGTACTTGTACATAACAACACTTTCGTTATTTACTTAGATGCTTCTGTCAACTTCAGTCATCGTAGAACATTATTGACATTTGAATATTAGCAGTGTCCACATATATAAAAAACTGATGACACAACTGAGCTGTACTGAAACTGCTAATTAAAGGTATAGATGATATATTCTGTGATGAGTCGAACATATTTTCTTTGTTTCAACTGGAGTTATTTGGTCCAATAGTTATTGCTTAAATCCTACAGCTCTACAAGATATATATAAGCACATTGAGAAACAGACATCATCATTTCACCTCAGAATTGAGTTCCATTGTACCATTAGTCAGGCACTGTACTCAAGATCATGTAAATTGTAATGTGAGTAAGAAAACTTGGTATATACCACTAGGTAGCACAGCAAAAGCAAGGAATATAATTGGTAGTAAGCCAACATAAACACTTTCTGAATACCTGCACACAAGTTCACATGGGCATATATCACAGAAATTGCATCTCATTTTAAATCTGACAACTATTTGAGACACAAAACCACAACTACATTTTCAAATGTTTCTTACCCCCACATTTGTTATAAGGCTATTTTCATCTGTTAATTACTCTATTAACGCCAAGAAGGTTGATATGCCGGCAACTAACCAAAGGAGATACGATGTATCTCACAGGGCAAACTTTACATTGTAAAATATCTATGACTGGATTATATATTAGCATTTCAAACTAAAGAAATATCATAAATGATTGATGTTCATTTCTGCTAACTAAACTCTTTTTAGAACGTATATTATGTATTACATGCGAGATGACACGGTTCCAATTTAACTCATTCAGTCAACATTCAAGTGTTGTATTATATAAGGCATCAAATACATGGACAATCACAAATACACACATACCACTTTCATTAGCATACTACATGGATAACGAGGTATATAAATAAAAGATTGATAAATCTTCAACATGAATAAAATCTGGATTTGTGAAACGATAAGATGCGTTACCGTATCCAAATAGAGCTAATGATCTATGTCTACCTATACACTATTGTTTTCATTTAGCATTTGAACTTTGTGTTTTCCTGTCATCAAAGGATTCGAACTGATCTCCATAGGAATAAGTACCATTTATATGGAATCCCTAACATACCTTGCTTGGACTACCTTCAGATTTTAACTGAAGTTACTAGTTCAAATTCTTGCAGTTACACAACCTTCATAGCATAATAGAAAAGTCTTCCAGATTACATCTGTTACCACTCACCAACCTAATTTGTGGATTTTACCAGATTGCTTCCTGTTTTTCTACTGACCTCGTAGTACTATTATCCCCCCATACTAGTTACATGGCATTCTTCATTTCTACACAATATATACTCCATACTAGTTACATGGCATTCTTTATTTCCCATCTCATCTAGATTTGAAGAAAAAGGAAGGGGGCAGAGGCGATCACCATGAGTACTAACCTTCAAGCTGTGTGCGTAATCGTAGGAGCTGTCGATGGGGAGGGGGCGGGGGAGGGCGTAGCTGAGGGGGTGTGGGGGAGGGAGCCGGGGAGGGCATCGCCGAGAGGGAGAGAGCGCGAGAGAGGGCACCGCCGAGGGGGAGAGGGCGCCGATGAGGGCATCACCGAGAGGGAGAGGGCGTGTGGTGGGCATCGCTGAGGGGGCGTGGGGGAAGGCGCCGTCGAGGGAGCCACAGGGGAGGGTGCCGCCAAGGGGGGTGTGGGGGAGGGCGCCACTGAAGAAGGCCGCGGGCGCTAGGGTTGCGAAGAGTTGGGGCTGGCGTAGCTTAAGTCTGGGCCTCATCATCACAGACGGTTCTGGGCTTGAACCGTCTATGATAATCGTCATCAAAGACTGTTCAAGCCCAGAACCGTTTGTGACGATTGGGCCACCCTACTACCTCTTATGCATAATGCGCATCATACTTCACAAGTGGTATACTTGGCTCAGTTGGCAACCAGCTTGGCTTGTGTATATGAGGTATCAGGTTCGAACCCTAGGGAAAATAAATTTTTGTGCAACGTTGAGATGAAGAGCTAGGGACAAGGGCAGAGAGGGGCAGTGGACCGTGGCGCAGGACAGGGGAAGAGAGGGACAATGGACCGTGGCGAGACAGAGGGGCAGTGGACCGAGACAAAGAGGGGCAGACTAGAACAAAGGCATCACAGACGGTTCTAATATTGAACCGTCTGTGATGACACTCATCACAGACGGTTCAATATTAGAACCGTCTATGATACTAATTTTCCCATTTTTTAAATCCTATTTATTGTAATGTTGTTTTTTTAAGTAGATTTTTTAAGCCTGTTTTGGTAAGTAGTTCATTTTTAAATAGTTTTTAAGCCTTTTGTTTCAAGTAGTTTTTTAAGCCTATTTTTAAGTAGTTTATAATACGTACATATAATACAAACATTTATAGTTTATAATTTCCATCTACTACCAAATTAATTTTTTCCTCAAGTTAATAATTAAATATAATAAATATATCTTATTAATTATAATTAATTGTAACACATACATCTCATTAATTCTAAATGGTACATACATCTCATTAATTGTAACACATACATCTACACTTGAAATAAACATGACAACCTATTCATAACTCCATTTGCTTATTCTTCTGTATAAAAATTAGTCCTTCATGATGATCAACACGGGTGTAGCTAGCTTCCTCATGTTGTTCTTCCTAGACCGTGATGCCAGTACCGATAGGAGATGACTCGTTAAACTGATTGTATTCTTCCTTATCTACCACATTCTCGACTCCGATAATCCTACTTTTTCCCTGAAGAACCACGTGGCGCTTCTTATTGGACGGGTCGGTTATATGGAAGACTTGAACAACTTGGTTAGCGAGTACAAATGGTTCATCTTGGTATCCGACACGTTCGTGTCCACAGTTGTGACGCCGTACTTGTCAACCTTCACATGCTGCAGGTGAACCCAACGGCACCGAAATATAGGAACCTTAAATAGTATGTAGTCGAGCTCCCAAATTTCCTCAATGAACCCATAGTACGAGCTCCTGGTCGACCCAGCGGTACTCAGCGCATCTATGCGAACACCGTTGTTCTGGTTTGTGCTCTTCATGTCCTGATCTCTCGTGTAAAACGTGTACCCATTTAAGTCATATCTTTTCCATGTTACAACCGTAAATGCTGGCCCTTTTGCCAACCATATCAGCATATCACCTGATGAGCTTCCAGTAATTGATTGTCGCTCCTTCAACCATCTGTTGAACTGAAGGTTATGCTGTCTAATGATCCAGTGCTCATGCCACAACGGATTCTCTTGCTGTAGACAGTTCTTGTGCTCATCGATATACAGAGCCACAACAGGCATGTGTTACAAAACTGTGAAATGGGCTTTAGCGCATGCAACCGGATCAAGCGTGATTGCTTTCCTTTCGATGGTCCCGATGCCCTGGAGCCTCCCCTCATGGCGGGATCGAGGCACACCTATCGGTTCGACTTGAGCCATGTAATCCATGCAGAATTCGATGACCTCTTCGGTTGTGTAACCTTCGACAATGCTAACCTCCGGTCGAGATCGATTTCGTACGCAGGACTTGAGAATTCCCATGTACGTCTCGAACGGGTACATGCTACGTAGGAAGATGGACCACAATATCAAAAAACCACGAAGGGAAATACATCTCAAGATTACATAGAGTCATTACCACCTCGGCCTGCAGTCCTTCGGGATCAATGACCTTCTAAGCAATTGTGTTAAAGAAATAACACAGCCTTGTGATTGTCTCCCAGACATTGCTTGGTAAAAATTTTCTAATTGCCACAGGGAGCATCTGTGTCATAAGCACATGGTAATCATGAGACTTCATGCCAGTTAAACAAATCTTGCATCAAAACAAGTCTCTTCATGTTGGACGAGTAACCGAACGAAACTTTCACACCAAGAAAACAATGGCACAGTTCAGTTTTCTTGGCCTTGGACAGATTGTAATAAGCAGGTTCGTAGTATATTCAGCCTTTATCGGTCTCTTTCGGTGCTAACTCAAGTCTGATGCCCATATCGACCATGTCAAGCCATGCGTTAATACTTACCCTTAATGTTCAGTAAGAGACCAATGAAGCTATCATAGACATTCTTCTCTATGTGCATCACATCGATGCAGTGCCGAACTTCTAGGTGCTCCCAATAAGGTAGGTCCCAAAATATTGATCTCTTCTTCCACATGCTCTTCTCACGGGTCTTCAATTTACGTCCCTTTCCAAGCGCAACATCTAAGTTCTTAACCATATCAAGAATGTCTGTCCCGCTTAAAAGCTTTGGAGCTAAACCGCCTTCGGTCGTTCTGTCAAACTGTTTCTTTATCTTGCGGTATGGATGATTCCTCCGAAGGAACCTACGGTGACGCATGTACACGATTTTGCACGAGTGATTCAGCCACACACTCTCGGTATCATCCAAGCAGTGAGTAAAGGCTTTGGCCCCTTTTGTACTCTGCCCCGACAGGTTAGCAAGGGCAAGATAATCATTTATGGTGCAGAACAACAGGTAGTGCAAAGTGAAGTACTTTCGTTTGTGAGCATCCCATACATGTACCCCAAGAGCCCACAATGTGTTCAAATCTTCCACCAATGGTGCTAGGTACACATCAATATCGTATCCAGGTTGCTTCGGGACTTGGATGAGTATAGACAGAAAAATGTACATCCGCTTCATAGATAACCAAGGAGGAAGGTTGCAACACATATATTCACGGGCCAAGTGCTATGACGGCTGCTCATGTTGCCGAATGGATTCATTCCATCTGTACTCAATTCGAACCTTACATTCCTCGGATCCGCTGCAAATTCTTGAAACCTCCTATCGATGTTCCTCCACTGGGTGAAATCAGCAGGGTGCCTTATAATTCCATCGTTCTTACACTCATCCGAGTATCACCGAAGCAATTTTGCCTCTTTTGGGTTATTAAACAAACGCTTCAAATGGGGAATTACAGGCAGATACCACACCATCTTAGCGGGAGATCCTTTCTTCACCTCGATGTCCTCGTCGCCATCATCTGATCTATCATTATACTTGTACCGGGATGCATTACACACCGGATATACATGCAAGTTTGCGTACTCTTTGTGGTAGAGGATACAGTCGTTCGGACATGCATGTATTCTTTCTACTTCCATTCCCAAGGGACAAAGAACCTTCTTGACTTTGTAGGTGGTTATCGGCAACTCATTTCCCTTCGAAAGCATGTTCGCTAACAGACCTAACAGCGCCGTGAAACTCTTGTCGGACCAACCGTTGCTTGCCTTTAATTTCAGCAGTTCCAGCACGGATGAATACCTTGTGTATTTGGACTTGCAGCTCGGGAACAAAGGTTTTTCCTGGTCGTCCATCAAGCCCTGGAATTTTGCATACTCCCGCTCATCATGGTTCCCTTCTGCATCCCGTAACATCTGATCCAGATTGTCATCGTGAAACCTATCCTTATCGAAAGCACAGTCCATATCATCCGGAGTATCGTTGACTTCGTCGACGATGTTAGTACTACTTTCTCCCTGCATAATCTGCTCTTTACCGTGACTGGTCCAACATGTATACCCTTTTTGAAACCCCGTAGAATTAAGTGTGCTTCGATCTGCGTTGGGTTTTGAAAGATCCTCATATTCTCGCAGTCAATGCATGGACAAGGCATAAATTCCACCTCCTTATTCAATATATCTTCCTCTGCAGCTCTTATAAAAGCGGAGACGCCATTAATGTACTCGGCGCTCTCACGGTTCTCAGCATACATCCAACTTTGGTCAATCTACACTACGTATGTAGCAGTAGGTGTTAAATAATGAATTAAGTACAATAGGAGTGCACAAGCACACATATGCTACATATAAGCACATTTAAACTTGCCGATTAACTTATATAGCTCCTTACATCACAAAGAACGAATGGATATATAAACATATGTAAGCTACATTTAAACTCAGCATCTTCAATTCTCTCTTTTCATACCTAGCTACATCTTGAGTATAATACAATTAGAACCAATTACCACTTTAGATCAAAAAAAATAAATAGATCTACAGCAAGTTATATCAAAACCATCTTCAATTCTCTCCTTACCAAGCTAGATGTATATACCTTAAATATAATGCTATTACAACCAATTATTAGCATAGATCACCTTCCTTTAAGTAACTATCTACATATTAAGTACAATACAATTAGAACCAATCACTACTTTACATCACAGAGAATAAATAGATCTACACCAAGCTGGATCTAGAAACCATCTTCATTTTCCTCTTTAACCAAGCTAGATGTTAAATATAATGCAAATCTGAATCAATTACTACTTTACATCACAAAGAACAAATGGATCTACACCAAGCTAGATTTAGAAACCAACTTCATTTCCCTCTTTACCAAGCTGGATCTTAAATATAATGCAAATTTGAACCAATTACTAACCTTAAATGACCTAGAGCATAAGGATCTACAATTACACCTCTAAATCTATGGTCTCTTTCCACCAGATCGCCTCTCAATCGCAGCCACATCAAAAATAGCTCAGAAAACTCTAAAAATACAGAGCAGATCGAGGCTCTCTGTTCTTATTTACTAGAAATGGTCATCATAGACGGGTTTTTTTTTTGCTAAAACTGTCTGTGAAACGTCCCTCATCATAGACGGTTTTAGCCAAAAACCGTCTGTGATAATCTCCCGCTCATCATAGATGATTTTTATAAAAAAACAGTCATTGAATACATGTCTAATATAACCTCTTTTATAGTAGTAAGTGTTTGATGTTTTAGTGACCACATCTTCCGTCGTTAATAACCATTTCTCTAGTATTGTTCCGTGAAACCAGCTGAACTGAAGATTTCAACTGTTCCCTGATTTTCAGTATAAAATATACTCAACATGTACATATATGCATGTCCCTGTCAACATGAGTATATAGTAAGGTGGAGACACATCAACAAACGTCCTTGATCAAGAGTCTTAGTTTCAACGGAACTATAAGTAATTAATGTACACATGTGATACACGCTGACCAACTTATATATGTATGTGCTCTGGAGTCTACTGGACTGCCATGAGCTAATTAACAGCGTCGATTATACTCTTTTATGTTATTTTGCGTCTCCTCGATCAAGTTTACATTACCATGCATACATCATTTAATCATTATATCTAACACATTTCCCAAATGCATGGTTTAATCCCCGACTCTCCTCTCTTTCTCTCTGTCTCTCTTAATAAACATTTGCCTGACTCCCAAACCAAGTTAGCTATCTAAGGCGAAAATATTAGCGCATGAATTAAACTCATATAGTTTACCTTTTTGAAGCGACGAAGAAGAACAGGAACTAAAAGATGTTAACTGTGCGAGTGGTCTTCATCTTTTACTGAAGCTAGGTCGTATATAATTCATACATAGCAGCAATCGATCTTCATGCGCAATTTTCTGATCAAAATTCAACACACTCTCGAACACTCGAAGGCATGCATCATGACAATGCTAGGGCGTGCGTTTTGTTCCCTAGCTAAAAGCTAAATCCAGCTGAATGCAAGATGTGAAGTGTAACCTTTTTTTTTTCAATAGATGTCCTTGTCAGAATCCGTGTATAGTCCAGTCATGATAAAGATTGCCTCTTAACTTCACCCCATATATATATATATATATATATGTATATATATATGTATATATATATATATGTATATATATGTATATGTATATATATATATGTATATATATATATAAAATACTTTCTCCGTCTAAGTTTATAAAACTTATTTTTTAAATGATCTTATATATGTATATATATATATATATATAAAAAATATTTTCTCCGTCTAAGTTTATAAAACTTATTTTTTAAATGATCTTATCCATAAATATAGGACGTATTTCATATTCCAATGCACAATTAGTATGATGTTTCCCATATATCCCTAATAAATATCCAACCATACTTCATATTCTCTATATGCATGCATTGAATATAGTGCTTAGTGATAATAATTAGGGATAATTTAGTTATTTGTAATATCTTCTTGGTATATGTGTGTAACGTCCCCAAAAAAATACAATAAAATAAAAATGAACATTTTGAATTTAATATGTTTATTTCTGAATTTTCATGGCATTATTGATTTGTCTTGGATTTTTGGCCTTAAATAAAAATCAATTAAAAGAATTGGTAAAAGGATAATGGTGAAAAGGTAAAAAGATGAAAGTAAAAATAAAAAAATGACATTAAATTTTTGGAAATCTCCAATGACCTTTTTTAGCTGTCATGAGATTTTTAATGCAAAGGATAACGAAATGAAATATGAAATGACTCATTTTGACTGCAAAACAGTAGGACGTAAGAATTTTATAAAAATATTTGAAACTTACCTCGAGTTGAAAATTTTACCATTCTCCCTCAGAACAGTATTAACTCCTGTTAAAAATACAAAAAAATTAATAATTACATTTAATGCCTTTTAAAATTCAAAAACAAAAATCATGAAAATCTGAAATATGCAATGTTAGAATTAATAAAAAATAAATATGTATGATCTTGATCTGAAATTGATATAAAAGAATTATTAGCCCATATAAAACTCTTAAAAAAAGTTTCCAAAATTCTTGAATCAATTTTCATCCTTAAATAAAATAAAAACAGAAATGAGTAAATAAAACAGTCAGCATTGTCAGAATTTATAAAACTTTTCTGTACAATATTTTAATCCTAACATTTTTCTGTATTCCAATCCTTATCCCAGGACTTCAGCCAAAAATTTTCAGTAATATTTGATATCCAATTAAATGCGGTTCATGCACTGACCTGAGGTCCTTTCCCCCTTACCCTTTTCCCTCTCTCTCTTGCGAGTGGGCCCACCCACTGTTTCGACTCCGTTTGCCAGGAGAAAACGGGATGGCCCTCTCTTTGACTCTGCCCGGTGGGCTCCGGCCCCACACGGCAGGCTCCTTTCTCCCCCTCCTTCCTCCTCCCCTAGCCGAAAGACTCTTGTCTCTGCTCTCTCTCGATTTTTCGCTCAGCCATACCGCCTTTCGGCTCAATCAGTCGTGTCGCCTCTGCTCACTACTGCCACGCATTGCCTTGGCGTTCCGATTCACCGCACGTCTGCCACGACAGTCACTCCCTCCTGTTTTCCTTGCCACGGTTGGTGCGCCGTCAAGTCCGGTACAGAGTAGCGCCGCAGTTTCCTTCGCGTTCACATTTGGCGCCTGCTTCGGTGGCTTGCTCCCGCTACCATATATTCATTGCGACAGGGCGAACCACCTCGTTTGATCTACCGTGGCAGCGCCAAGCTCTCACCTCCATTGATGGCATTCATGGCGACGAGATAGGGCGCCATGCCCTGCCTTCTTCAATGCTACTAGACCATACCGTCCCAGCCTTTTGACTCCCCAAAGCCGCGTCATTGCTGTCCTCTTTCCCCCGCCGCAAGAAAGAAATGAGCTCTCTGTGCAAACCTCTTTTAGCTCCTTTAAATACCCGGACAATGCCACACTGAGCTTCGCCACAACCCTCACAACTCCACAGCCAAGCTTCATCCAGAGATTGTGCACATTTTCTCGCCATTGCCGCAGAGCACATAAAGAGGGGAGAAAAAGCAAATTGAACACGCCCGGTAAGAATTCTTCCAATTAATTCAACTCATAGCTTCCTGGTGAACCCCTAACTGCTGATCAAACCCCATTTCCAACTTTCATTGCTTGTAGCCACCGCGCCAGATCATCTTCTTCCCCACGGCCGGCCACCATTGGTAGCCACCTCCAACCCTCCTCAGACCTCATCTTCAGGTAAAATGGGATACTTGCGCTTCACTGGTATTCATGGAGTCCTTGCCCAGTGAAAATGTGCCAATTTTTCGTGCTTGCACCTGCACGGCCATGGCGCCGCCGTGCGGCTTGCGGTGGCAGAGCGCACCGGTCATCGCTGGTTGCAACAAGACCCACCGGCAGACGAAAAATAGCATCCCGGTTCTCGCTAGACCCTATATCGGCCGGCTCCCCCGCGCCATCGTCGCCGGCGTCATGCCTTAGCCCATGCTCTGTTCTACTATCTCTGTCACCCGGGCCCCAAATGTCAGTGACGGCAACCGCATTCAAATAAACCCCGCGTAATTGAAGAATGCGTTTTCATTAGTATGAAAGTGTATTTCCTATTTTTCCAAGCTTTTTCAATACCCGAAAGTATTCAACCCTTTATAACTTCTGTATTATAGATCCAAATAAAGTGAAATAAATTTCTAATCATATAAAATTCTATAGTTTCAGAATATGCAAAACTATTTTCAAAATGATCACTGTGAAAATTTGAAATTCAAATTTAAAGTATAGGTTTAAAATATGCTATTTATATAATTTCTGCAAATGAACTCAAAATGAAATAAAACCAATTTTATTAAAATCCTTAGATCATAAGCAACTCAAATATGTAAAAATATTTGCATTCCAACTTGTTTTGTATCTTTTTCTAATAAATGTTAATTTCAATGTGTTTAGTATTTAAATATTTATAACTTACGCAAAAGAACTTTAAATTGAATAAAGTTTATTTATATAAGATAATACATCAGTAAGAAATCTAAATATGAAGGTATTTAAAAACTTGTTTTGAAGATTGTTTCATAAATAGACTCCATCTTATGATTAAAGGGTGTATGCACATATATGTATATGTATATGTATATGTATATGTATATGTATATGTATATGTATATGTATATGTATACACACATATACATATATAGATATACATATACACACATATACATATATAGATATACATATACATATACATATAAATATAACATATACATATATATATATATATAATATATATATATATGTATGTATGTGTGTATATATATATGTATATGTTATATTTATGTGTGTGTCTATATATGTGTGTGTACATATATAGATATACATATATATAACATATAAATATAACATATACATATATAGATATACATATATATAACATATAAATATAACATATACATATATAGATATACATATATATAACATATACATATACATATATATAATATATATATATATACACACACACATATAGATATATGTATACACACACATATATATGTCTATATCTATATGTGTGTATACACATATACATATATAGATATACATATATATAACATATAAATATAACATATACATACATATATGTATGTATGTACGTACGTACGTACCCTCGTGGGGATCTAAATAGAAACAGCACCACCATTGTTGCTCACATGTTTCAAGTTCATCATCGTATAGTGCAGCAAGTTTGGCATAGAGCAAAGAAGTGTCGACAGCAAGGAATCCCTGTAGATGTGGGTTCTAAAAAGCCTAAGAACTGTGGTAAAAAAAAGTCCAGGTTGACTTGACACAGGTTCCAAACATTCTCTTGCCTTTAAGGAGCACTATATGTTCCCTAGCAAAGGAGATTGGGGTGAACAAAGGCACATTGCACAGGTGCTTCAAATAGGGGATGCTACGTCGCCACTCCAACTCTCTTAAACCTTCACTAAGAGAGGGAAACAAAAAGGAGAGGTTGGAGTGGTGTCTTTCAATGTTAGATGTTGATTCCTTGGCAGATCAACCAAAATTTATTGAAATGGACAACATTGTCCATGTTTACGAGAAGTGGTTTAATGCAACCAAGAAGGATAGATCTTTCTACTTGCTTCCTGAAGAGATGGACCCACATAGAACTGTCCAAGACAAAAATGCAATTGACAAAGTAATGTTCTTGGCTACTGTTGCAAAACCAAGGTTCGACGATGAAGGTAATTGTACTTTTGATGGCAAGATAGGCTTGTGGCCTTTTATCAGAAAGGTACCACAATTGTTACCGTTTTGATCTTTGTTATACACATTGTGCCTATGATGTTGCTAATTTCGATTTATTTCTAACAGGAACCAGCTCAAAGGACAAGTCGCAATCAAGAAAGGGGCACCCTAGTAACCAAAACAGTCAAGGTTGACAGACAGTCTGTCAGGTCTTACATAATTGCTAAATTGCTTCCAGCCATCGTATCACGTTGGCCACAAGGAGACCGGACGAGAACTATATGGATTCAGCAAGATAATGCACCATCCGATGTGCCAGTTGATGATCCCCAATTTGCATTTGTTGTTTCACAAACTGGGCTTGACATTCGTTTAATCTCTCAGCCACCAAACTCCCCTGACATGAATGCATTAGATCTTGGTTTTTTTGCGTCTCTCCAATCTTTGACAAGTACCAAGACCTCTAGAAATATGGATGAATTCATAGAAAATGTTTGCAAAGAATACGAAGAATACAACCCAAGTACACTTAGTAGGATGTTCCTCACACTACAGAGTTGCTTGCTTGAGGTCATGAAAGATGGTGGAGGCGATAGGTACAAGACCCCTCACATGAACAAGGAGAGGATGCAGACACTTGGGATCATGCCCAATCAGCTAGAATGTGATCGTCAACTCTACGAGTCTGTCCTACAATCGTTAGCGAACTAGGGCTTTCTACCCATTGTATTTGAACTAATGACATCATTGGAATGAAAAGTGGATGGAGAAATGCTCTCAGATTGCAATTAACGGGTTGCTAATACTACTTAGCCGTCCAACGCTTAATTTTGCTAATAATCATGTTATACACATGTGTCCTTCTCGCCGGACACCTCCACATCCACGACGCTGGGCGCCACCTCCACGCCAGTCTGAAAGATCGAAATGGCGATCAGAGGGGGGTGAATGATCCCAAATAAAATTTCCCCCACTCAAATTACTCCAAACACTCTTGCAATAAAAATCTAAAGCACACAAAGATTTTCGTTCAAACTGGTGCTTCTCAGATTCGCACACCCTCCAAAACCCAGAACAATTAAACAACTATGTGTACCCCTAGCTTGCATGGATAAGAACCATGAATCATATGAGGGGTTTTTTAATCAAAATCCTGGTTGTCAAGTGTACAAACAAAATAGGAATCAATTCAAAAGACTTTTTTTTCTAAAAGAGATAAAGCTAAAATACCAAAGTCTCTTTTCAGAAAAGTTAAAGCAGATTTTCAGAAATTGTCCTCAGTTGGAACAGGTGGTTGGTGAGTTTATGTTACTCTAAAATTTTTGGGAATTTGTTTCCCTGTGAGCAGTTGAGTCGTGAAACACTCCACCAAAAATCACCTCAGAAAGCTTTGTAGAATAAGAATTAAAAATCAAGCAATACAGACAGTCAGGAACTTCGAACAGAAAGTTTGAGGCTCGGTTTTCACTTCATAGCTCTCAAACGGCGCAACCAGTGGACTCAAGAAATTGTCTACAGATGTATATATGTGTCCTGCACCTTCTATAAAAAGAATAACTTAAAAATGATTTTTTATATATTTTTATAAAAATCAAACACTGACTGCTGCGCGAAGAACAAGTTCTGGACACATTTGCAATTTGATAAAAAAACTTGATCTCTAGTCTATCCAAGGGTGTAAGAAAGATGTAAAACCAAATGAACACCCTCAAGACATCCTAGAAGAATAACATTTAGAAGGAGGGGAATCAAATCTAAATTGCATAAATGTAAATTGCAAGAATGTAAGTGCTGAATTTAATTGCGGAATTTAAGTGCGGAATTTAAGTGCATAATTTAAATTGCGTAATTTAAATGCGTAATGTAAATGCACAAAGTAAAGAATTGATTTAAGGAAACATTTCATTTCTGGAAGGAGAGGTTACAAAGCCTCACATTCATGTGGGCAAAGCTCAAAGGAGCATCAAAACCTTCAAGGGGGGAAGGCTACCCCTCCACCCCTATTTATACAACTCTTGGGCCACCTACCACCCTTGGATGAGCCTCTAAACCCTAGAGCATCCATCAAGGACTAGGATTAACCCACTCAACCAGCCATGCAAGGGTTCACCCAAAACCCACCACACAAATGGGTTTTCTTGCACGGTTTTCAAAGCATACTAACTAGACCCGCTATCCTATCAACTAGACCGCAATCCGACGACCCTCATCGATCCGAGCAGCATCTAGCTAGCATCACATCCATTCCTTGTCATCATGGCTTGCACGGACTCCGTCTCCGATCATCTTCCGGCGATCCCCGACCGTCTAGACCTCCGACGCTCCTCGCCCAGTCCCAGCCATCCTTCGCCTCACCATGACCTAGTACCGTCGTCCTGTAACCATCAAAAACAAGGAAACTCCTCACATAGCAATGCCCACAAAGATGTGCAATAAATCCAACTTATCACTACCATGCCCATACAGTCGGTACTGCCACTCTTGGCAGAGACAACTTAAATTGCTTCATTTTGAAAATCAATTCAAATCAAACTCAAACCTGAGCACACCTTGCGCAAACATAGTCAATAACTCATCATCAACAAGGATAGACCTCCACATTGTCCTTCACAGTCACCTCCACCTCCAAGCCGGCAGCCGCCACCTCCACTCCCCCTTCTTCTTCGTCATCAGTCGCGATGACCGCCCCACGCTGCCCCACCTCCTGGCAGGTGGCCTGCGAAGGATCTGGATCGGCGGTGCCCGGCGTTTCCCGGGGGCCCCTCTTTCGGATCCAATCGACGGCGCCCTTATCCATCACATCGCTGCCGCTCCCATCGTCGGCGAGCTTGACCTTCTTCTCGCCGGACGCCTCCACCTCCACGATGGTGGGCGCCACCTCCATGCCGGTCACCTCCACCTCCAGGCCAGCAGCCGCCACCTCCTTTCCCCCTTCGTCTTCGTCATCATTAGCGATGACCGCCTCGTGCTGCCTCTACCTCCTGGCAGGTGGCCTGCGAAGGATCTGGATCGGCGACGCCCGGCGTTTCCGACGGCCCCTCTTCCAGATCCCATCACCGGAGCTCTCTGCCATCACATCGTCGCCGCACCCCTCGATGTCACGCTTCTTCTTCCTCTCGCCGGCGCGTTGAAGCGCTGCGACGATGCGCGCCAGTTCACGGTCCTCCTCGCTCATCTTCGTAGCGGTAGATTTGGGGATTTGGCCGGGGACGAGGGGATTTTTCTTGTGACCTTTGGGGGAGAAACGGAACAAGGCAAGAGATTTTTCTCCGTGCGGTTCGAGAAGCTGGGTTAAATGACCGCGTGCTGCCTCCTCCGTTTACTCGCTGCATGGGACCCAAGGAGCCTAAAACGACTTGCTTCCAGGGACAAAAAATGAAGCGTAAAACGACTTCTTTCGAGGGACGGAGGGAGTATGTATATATATACACATATATGTATATATACATATACATATGTATGTATATATATATTTGTGTTATACACATATACATACAGATATATATACATATATATACATATGTATGTATGTATGTATGTATGTATGTATGTACGTACGTACGTACGTACGTATGTAACATATACATATATATATATATATATGATAAAGGCATGATTATGAATAGTTAATTTCTAAAATTCTTAATGTGAAACCATCCTAAAGAATAGATGTAAACTTAAAATAATATGCTTTGCATCTGAATCCTGTTAAGAATATATCATTCTGTGCTAACACAATGTTCTTAATATTATAAATCCAAATAATTTTAGCCTCTTGAATTCAAAATTATAAATACAAAAATACATAATTTTAGCCTCCTGAATTCGTAAAACAAGGATAAATAATCTATAAAGGAAACCACATCTGTCCTCTATAGCAAGATTTTATTTGATTCACTATTTGTCTTCTTTTTGCCCTTATTAAAGTTTTCTATTTGATGCTTATTTCTTGTTGAACAATGAATAGACTCCAACGTTCCCGAGTTCGTTGATGACGGCTTCGCCGACGACCCCGGCTACATACCCGACAATGAACAGCAAGGCAAACACCCCCTTGATCATATTGAACCTACTATTTCAATTACTTTATGTTGTTTTTGTCAACCTATTATGCATGCGTGTATTGTTTTGTAAAATTGCTATATTGGGAATACCGGTAGTTTTACCTATAGACTCATGGAACTTCCTTAATAAGGATGGATATGTAAACCTTGATAACCTTAGCATAAAGTAGACAATACATGAAGTCAACCTGGGAATATCCGATAGCTTAATAATCATGCTTAGTGAAGAACTTAGTTATTCTTTATAATTTAAAAAGGTTGGTTGTGACACTTATGGTTGTTGGTATTTTGGTTAAAATGGAAATAAAACTATGATTTAGATACGGGCGTTTATTGGCAATAGTCGGTTGTGCATGTGGTTTGCACGTAGTGTAGGGGGAGATTATCGCCTGAGTTGGATTAAGGACCAAACTATGAGACGCTATCGATCCAAGAAATAAGTACAACCACAAGTGTTGTATGAGATGGCCTTAACCTTTTAAGTTACTTAGATGTGGCTTTGCGCATTGGAAGGCTGAAGTAGTACGGGCTCTCCGGTTAGGTTTGCTCGTAGGGGCTTCCACACCGAGGTGTGGGTAAATGCATACCAATATAACGGTGTACGCCTTGCTATGGGGAGAAACGTGTGTGGTTGAAATGAACTGTCATGTCTTGAGTATGTGCCGCTATAGTAAGGGTTTGTCACCACCGGGCTGGTGCAAAGTTATATCTAGATAATGTAATGGTTATGTTATGATCTGCTTGCCTACACACCAAAGGAAGTGTGTTATTGGACTGGCAAAAGAGGTTGATCATTTCTTGTGGGTAAAGCTGTACACCTCTGCAGAGTATAAAACTAATCGATTAGCCGCGCCCACGGTTATGTGTACTTGGTGAAGTCATCTCACAGTTAGAGTTTTGGTATTTTCCTAAAACTGGTTTTGGAGGGAATTGTGTTTGGGAAACTGTACTTCATGTCGAGAGTTGACATTGAAGCGGTTAGGAACAATCAGGTAGACTGTATTACGATAATTATTACTCTGTTAATACTTTACTATTACTTAAACTAGCTTTTACAAATTTCGTTTGCAATTTATCGTATGCTTATGATTCATTTATGCCGATGCAAAATAACTGCAGAGCCTCTTTATTGTCATAACCTATATTATGATATTATCTGCATTTGTGAAACACTATAAGTCTTGTGAGTACACAAGTACTCAATCTTGCTTAAATTATTGATCCAAAAGATGAAGAATACGAGATTCCCGATGATTCATACTTCAACGCAGGATACGGGGATTTCGATAACGATCTTTTCTAGGGTTAACCTTGTCAGTTGCCTGCGGGTTTGGATGGGCTAACCACAAGGCTTTTGGATCTTGTTCTATTTCCGCTGCTTTGTAATATATTATGTATGAACTCTGTATAATTAAACTTGTATTATCATCATGTAATAAAATATGTGTATAGATGTGATGTCAATGTTGTAAACATGTGCGTACTACTACTAATTATGGAACTAGTATTGTGGACACATGGAGGCCTTCCATTCTTTAATGGCGGGTCCTCACAATGTGCCAAGAAGAAATACTCCCTCCACTAATAAATAGTTATCGTTTTGGACATATGTTCATTCAAACTTTTAAAACTTTGATCGTTAATATATTTTTAAATATTTAAATTGGATACATGAAAATCATATATATAGATTTATCTCGAAAAGTACTTTCATAATATTATAATTTTAATGGGTTTTACAAATATATTATAATAGAAATTAGTGGTTAAAATTGTGTTTTGGACATCATATCAATATCCAAAATGATAATTATTTATGGCCGGAGGGATAATTTCTTATAAACTTGAACAGAGAAAGTGTAATTGGGATGCACACATGATCAACTTAGTTATACGTGCACTCTCTGGGCTAGGAGATCTCTTCCTTTTCTTTTTCCGTGCATAATCTTAAACGACACATCTTATTTAAGTTTTCCTAAAGGAAAGAAAAAGCTAGCTAGGCATGTAGCCAATTAACGTCTCTCTTCTATAGAGAGGTTTTAAACAGTCATTAGAGCAAGTACAATAAAATCATCTCAGGTTACTCTTAACATGTATACGTCAGTTTTGTCCTATGTAGAAGAGTGAGAAAAGAGGATAGAGAAGAGAGTCGGCTCTTATATATACCCCTTTATAACGCACCTAAGCAATTTTTTCTACGTCCACCCTAAATAATGCACCTCATTAGAGATGGCTCAATGTTCGTGCACCCAGCAAAACGTCCCCAGAAACTTGTATTCATCAAAATGAATGTCTCAGATCTTTCCTCAGTTTTACTCACCCACATCCGATGGTCATTATTTAGTGTGTCTAATCATCCTTGTGGCCCACAACAGACCTCCCCCACCTACATATTTGGAAGAAGAGCGAAACAAACAAGAAAATAAACAAGGAGGATCCGCATGCAAGGAAACCAGATCTGAATTTTTTACTGGCCAAATTGTACATACTACATATTTGGAAGGAGGGTGAATCGAACAAGAAATTAAACAGGGAGGATCTGCATGCAAGGAAACAAGACTTAAATTTTTTATTGCCCTGGCATTGTGATCGTATTTTTTTTCCGAATATGACCCTTCTCGAGACTTTTTTACGGATCTAGCCCCATATAGTCTAATTTCAGCGCACGGAGAGCGCTGAATTTTTGTTTTCATTTTTTATCTAAGGAACCAACCATGCATGAGTCTTTGCTTAATTTTTTCAATTTTTCTCACGGAACCAACGGCTGCAAGCAATTATTTAATTTTTATCTTTTTTCCTTGCGGATCCAGTGATCGAGCGCAGTTTATTTTTCCATATTTTTCGAAATCATCCCTGTGGCCCACAACAGACCTTCCCTCACCTCCAGCATCAACAAGGAAAAGGAAACAAACGTCCTGGAATCAAGGAAAAGGAAACAAACATCTCAGAAAAGGAAAGGACCATACATTACGTGCTAGAAAAAGGAAACCAGGAGATGGGGCAGCGCGGCCGGGAGAACACAGATCTGCAATGGCTCCACGGTCGTCATCGGTGGCTTTGCCGACGCGGCGAGGTTGCTGGTCAACGACCTCGCGGCCGCCGTGCCTCGGCAAATTTATAATTTATTTTTTTGAAAATAATTTTATTAAGTACAAAATAATCAAAAGTTTTTTTGAGAATTTTTCTAGAATTTTTTAACCTAATGTGCTATCTTTTCAAAAATCCTTTTATATTTAAAAAAAATGAAGGCAACTCACCTGTAGTTTTTTCTAGCTGCAGCCCAGACCAAAGAAGCTTCTTCTCTTCCCTCCCTCCATTAAAGCAAGAAAGAAGCTCCATCAATTCCGCACCAAATCTCCTTTTTCTATCTATGGTGTTAATTCCCCAAATTTCGTGCTCTATTGCCAAAATTTCCTCCCAATCTGATTTGATCCGAAATTATGGTTTCCATAAATATGCTTATTTCGGTGCTATAAAAGCCGACGAGCTCTCCTCCACCCCATCGCATTGCGTAAATCCCCAAGTGCTCCCTCTTGTAAAAATCACAGGATTTTGAATGTAACCCAAGCCATCACCGTCATCTTTCCGTGAAATTCACATAACCGTGACTCCTCCCCGCAGCACCGCACTGATCTTGACCCATCTGCGACCGGCCGACCACCCCTGGCCTTCCCTCCCTCTTGCCCTGGCGAAGCCCAGAGAGCACGTTGTGCTCTATGTGGAAGCTGCAAAAAAAATAATCTAAGATTAGAAAATTCTTTTTTCTTTCTCTTTCTTGATTTAAAATCTTTTGGGAGCCCGTTTTCGCCTATTCGACCTCCATTTAGTTCCGTTTTTCTTTCTAAATTCATTTAAAATTCTAAATTTCTCTTTTATTATTAAGTGTTGTATTCATACTTATTTTCTCATTTAATTGATAAGCTGGTGTACTGTCGTCGTAGCGTTAGCACAGGCACTATACTATTTAGTAGTAAGCATCGCACGAGAATATAAGTGCTATCATCAGCTAAAAGCCGGTGTTATTGTTGTATAAGCTAGCTTTTATTGCTTACTTTAGAGACAACCTTTAGAGATAATTATTATACAAACTGATTTTATTGCTTACTTTAAATGATATAGATAACAGATGAAGTAGTGAGATTTGTTATCGTACTTACTCTTATTTATAAGTTTAATTACATAATTCCGGCAGGGTCCCTCCCTTGATTTCACCAAATATTTTTTATCCGCATGCAAATCTATTGACAGTGCGTAGTTTGTTTCTGCAAATTTTCTGTGTCGGTGATGACGTGTGACGCCCAACAGGACATTGTCCACGGCTAGAGCCAAATGTACCAATAATGAATTGAGTCGTTGTATCATGCATTACATATTAATTCTAACATATCTGCCAAATATATATCATGGGTTAATCTACGACTCTCAAGTCTTCCCTTTCTAGCTAACACGCTGAGCGCATACCTATGTATATGTATACTATATACTACAGTGAAGAAGAAGGGAGAGCAACGAGCGCCGCTGCGTCATCGTGTTCGCGAGAAGGTATTTCAAAAAATTCGAAATAACATTTAGGTCCTTCGATCGGTTTTTAACAGAAACAATCCGAAAAAAACCAAAATTACGTTTAGATCCTTTCGCGGTTTACATTCAGATCCTCCTGGCAGTTTTTAGCAGAATAGATCCGAAAAAACCAAAAATATATTTAGATCCCAAGAGATTGATTTTTAGCATATTGGACTCAAAGAAAAACGAAATTACATTTAAATCCCTCCACGGTTTTCTCCTCAAAAAAAGGCACAGATTCACTGACGGTTTATAGTAGTCTACAGATTTACCGACAGTTTATAGCAGTCTACAGATTTACCGACGGTTTATAGCAGTCTATAGATTCACCGACGGGTCCTAGCGACACATTTCTTTTTTAAAAAACCAAGCAAACCGGAATTACGCCAAAAATGATAATACGTTTGTTTTCTCCAAAAACAAAAAATACAGATTCGTCGATGGTCCTAACGGCCTATTTTTTAAAAAAAACAAGAAAACTAAAATTACGAAAAAACGACTATACGTTTGTTTTCTCCCAAAAACAAAAACACACATATTCACTGACGGTTTATAGCAGTCCACAGATTCGCCGACGGGTCCTAACGACTCATTTTTTTAAAAAATAAGAAAACCGGAATTACGCAAAAAAAAAGTAAAATACGTTTAGATTCCTCCGTGTTTCTCTAAAAAAACACAGATTCGACGACGGCTCTTAACAATCCGCAGATTCGTCCAAGGCTTCTAGCGGCCCATTTTTTAAAAAAAATCAAGAAAACTAAAATTACATATTTTTTCAAAAATATCCGTCCGACCAAATTTCACATGACGCAGCGTCGCGTAATTTTTTTTTTATATTTCGTATGGCGCAGCGTAGCGCGTGACCCTAGCTAGTATAGATATATACACGAGAGATTTTTTTCATTCCTTGTCTTTGATATGATGGTTATACATATAGCATCTCGATATGACGTTTATGCATATACTAATGGGTTTAACATCTACAATGTATACGCATACAAGTTGTGAAAATTAATCATATCAATTACGGGATTGCTACTAAGCATACATCTGTTCCTATCGAACGCGCTTCGTTAATTCCATGGCATACGATTCGTTTGGACAGCCCACGGCTCATCACTATCCTGATTTTATGCTGATGAAAGAGAAAAAAAAATGATGATCTTTTCCTCATCTACCTACTTGTTCGCAGGGGCGGAACCGGGCCTCGGGCCACTCAGGCCTGGGCCCGAGGCCTGGCCCAAAAATTTCATACAAGAAGTTTTCAAACATCTATGCAATAAGCCATCAATCTTTGGGCCAGCTCAGACCGGCCCGAGGCTTAGGCCTGGACTAGCTCTGCCTCTGCTTGTTCGTTCCTATCACTCTCAACACCATTCACACAAACTTGCTCTTCTCTCCCTCTATCAATCCTCATACCCAGTGGCGGCTCGACTTGCCCTCATGCGACCTCCGCCTCCTCGACCTGCTCTTCGTCTACCCCTATGCTATACTCGACCATGAGCACGCCGTCATCTACAACCTCGAGCAGATACAGTGCATCATCACCGTCGATGAGGCGCTCATCCTACGTGGTGCCGCGGTGGAGCAGACCATGTGGAGGTATGTCTGCGAGCTGTAGTTCTACCTCGAGGACTGCGCTGACGACCTGCTATTCGAGTTCATCGTATCTGCCGCTCAAAGCCGCCTACTCCTTCCTCGACTCACAAGTACCACATCGTACTATCTCGACTTTAGGTTAAGTTCTTTTTGGCTCAAGTCTCAACTAATGGTATTAGTCCTACCACTTTGAGTTTGGCTCCTTGTCGTCATCGTTGCTTCATTCCTCTTTGGCGAGATGTTGCATATGTTTTGGAAATTGTTGTGACAAATTTTCTTCATTGTTGCAAGAGACATTTTCTTACTTGTATTGTGTCTTACTAAAAATGTTGCACGAAGAGGTATTTGCTGCAATAGTTTCATTTAATTGTTGCATTAGAGTGATTTATTGTTGCAATAAGATTGCCATTGTTGCACATTTCTTTTTTTAAATTTGATATTTCATTTTGATGCAAATATTTTCTCTAATTGTTGCATGAGTAACCGTAAAATGTTGCAACTATTCTTTTCAAATGTTAAAGTGTTGTGTTATTGTATCTTTCTTTGTTTACAATGTCGGAACCATTTTAAAATCTGACTACATTCTATACTCAATAGTATCATCCAATTTAGATATTCTTTGTTGATATTCTCATTGTTATCACTACGCCAAAACCTGCAATAGGTGACGGTCTATTTGTGGCGGTTTTTTTCGAACCGCCACAAAGATAATTATCAGTGGCGGTTCAATTTCATAAATGGCGGGAAAAATATCAGTGGCGGTTCTATCCTCGAACCGCCATCGATATCAAATATCGATGGCGGTTCGAGGTAGAACCGCCATCGATAACAATACATTATCGATGGCGGTTGGAGGCTAGAACCGTCATCGATAACTAGGTTATCGATGGCGGTGCTATCCTCCAACCGCCATCGATTTATTGATTATCGTGGCGGTTCTATCCTCGAACCGCCACTGATAATGAATTATCAGTGGCGGTTCGAGGATAGAACCGCCACGGATAATGTTATTAGTGGCGGTTCTAGTTAAAAACCGCCACTGATAATATTGCCTATAAATAGGTGGTCGATGGCAAGACCTTGGTCTTCTTCCTCCAGAGAGCAAACCAAAACTTCTAAATTTGATTTCGTTTTCTCCAATTCTTGTGCTTGTACTTCCTCTAGTTGTTCCTTGGTGAGTTATTTTTTCTCCTCTCTTGATTTGTGTTAATCTTGTTGCAATTTAATTTTTAAACCAAGTTTAATTAGGGTTTATATGTAGATGAGATGAAAAGTTTAGATTTTGTTTATTTTTATTTAGGTACCATTTTGTAGTTGATGAATTTATTTCTAGCTAGGTTCATTAGATGATGTTGTGTTCCTTTTATAGATGATGAATTATGATTAAGCATATATTTAATATTAATTGCATTTTAAGTTAATTTGATACATGATGAATTTATTATCTAGCTCCTTTAGATGATAAGTAATTAGATTGGTTTTTTAATTACTATTAATTGGGTTCTATTAGTGTACGGACATGTACATCTTGCATATATATGAATTTATTATCTAGCTCCTTTAGATGATAAGTTATTAGATTAGTTTTTAATTACTATTAATTTGGTTCCATTAGTGTACGAACATATACATCTTGCATATAATAAATTTATTTAATTAAGATTATTGGGTATTAATATAAATGAAATTTTAGTTAATTTGGTAGGTGGGTGCTCATCATTTTTAGATGATGAATTTATTATCTAGCTTCTTTACAGAAAAGTATTGATTAGTTTTTAATTACTATTAATTTGGTTCCATTAGTGTGGACATATATTAAATTTATTTAATTAAGATTATTGGATATTGATATACATGAAATTTAAGCTAATTTGGTAGGTGGATGCTCATCATTTTAGATGATGAATTTATTATCTAGCTCATTTAGATGATAAGTAATTAGATTAGTTTTTAATCAATTTTTATATGTTAATTAATTTTAGATGGACCGGAGATGGATGTACAATGCGAACTGCATTTCTGTAGATTACATCGACGGGTATCTGCTTTTCTAAGAGCCACGAGGAGAACAAATTGCATAAGAAGGCGGAGTACATACATTGTCCATGCATTGATTGCAAGAATGAGAAAATGTTTTCAGACAAAGAGCACATCCACTTGCACTTGATTCGAAGAGGTTTTGTACTTGGCTATACACGTTGGACAAGTCACGGTGAAGAGGAAAACATACATGAAGGTGATAACGTATTGGATGATGGAGAAGGCATTATGGCAGCTGACATCAATTATGGA
The DNA here is from genome assembly GCA_036346275.1 of Otatea glauca. Taxonomy (NCBI): domain Eukaryota; kingdom Viridiplantae; phylum Streptophyta; class Magnoliopsida; order Poales; family Poaceae; genus Otatea; species Otatea glauca. Next base: position 27,955,450 of record CM070720.1, read on the forward strand.
TCCGATGAGGATAGGTTGGACATTGATGACGATAATAATCTTGCTCAGATGTTGCGCGATGCAGAAGGGAACTACACTAGTCAGAGAGAGTTTAATCAATTCAAGGGTTTGTTGGACGACTCGGACACACCTTTGTTCCCGGGTTGCAAGGAGGAATACACAAAGTTGCACACCGTGCTTTCACTTCTAAAATTGAAGGCAAGCAATGGTTGGTCAGATAAAAGTTTCACGGCGCTATTACATCTCTTAGCGGACATGCTTCCAGATGGAAGCGTATTGCCGATAACCACTTATTTAGCTAAGAAGGTTGTATGTCCATTGGGATTGGAAGTAGAAAGAATACATGCATGTCCAAGCGATTGTATACTCTATCGCAAAGAGTATCTGAGACATGCATGTATGTCCGTGTGCAAATCATCGCGATACAAGCGTAAAGACCATGACAATGAGGGCACCGTGGTGAAGAAAGGAGCTCCGCTAAAGTGGTGTGGTATTTACGGTAATACCTCGGTTGAAGCGTTTATTTGGAAACAAAAGCATGCCCAATCGATGCGATGGCACTCGTAAGAGCGTAAAAGGATGGAAAGTCGAGACACCTGGCGATTACGCGGTGGAGAACCATCGATAGGCTCTTTAGGATGGACTTGAGGAATGAACCGAGGAATGTAAGGTTTGGGTTGAGTACGGATGGAATGAATCCTTTCGGTAACATGAGTAGTATTCATAGCACTTGGCTGTGACTCTCTGTATCTACAACCTTCCTCCTTGGTTGTGTATGAAACGAAAGTACATTATGATGTCGCCGCTTATCCAAGGGCCGAGACAACTGGCAATGATATTGATGTATACCTACAACCATTGGTGGAAGATCTTGTGATCTTGTGGAGCGAAGGTGTACTGGTATGGGATGAGTACAAGCGAGAGTACTTCACCCTACGCGCATTGTTGTTTTGCACCATCAATGATTTCCACCGCCCTTGGTAACCTATCCGGTCGTCTTGTAAAGGGGCCAAAGCATGCCCCATTGCATGGATGAAACGCAAGTGTGTGGCTCAATAACTCAAGGAAAACGTGTACATGCATCACCGCAGTTCCTTCGCAGAATCACCCCTACCGCAATATGAAGAAACAATTCGACGGGACAAAAGAGGATGGTATAGCTCCAAGGCCTCCTCGTGGGAAGAGGTATATGATATGGTTAAGGATATTAATGTTGTACTTGGAAAGGAGAGAGTAATAATAAATCGAGGTCTCGTCTTGAGAAGATCACATGGAAGAAGAGATCGATATTTTGGAACTTGCCCTATTGGAAGGACTTAGAAGTTCGACCTTTGCATAGACGTCATGCATGTAGAGAAAATGTATGTGATGACTTGATTGGTATTTTCTTCAATATTCCTAGCAAAACTAAGGACTGATCAAGGCACGAAGGGACACGGAAGATATGAAAATCGAGTGAGCTACATCCTCGAGACAACGGAAAGGCCGACTTTACCTTCCCCACTTGCTACACTCTATCCAAGAAAGAGAGAATGACCTCTGCAAATGCTTGCATGGTGTGAAAGTTCCATCCGGCTACTCCGCAAGCATCAAGAAACTGTGTCCATGAAAGATTTGAAGTTAAGCGGCATGAAGTCTCATGATTGTCATGTGATGATGACACAAATGCTTCCTATTGCAATTAGAGGTATTTTGCACGAAAAGGTCAGAAGCAATCATGAGGTTGTGTTTCTTCTTCAACACGATTTCACGAAGGTCATCGATCCCATCGGACTTTCGAACTACGAGAATGATGTGGTGAAGACACTATGCCGACTAGAGATGTATTTCCCTCCATCATTTTTCGATATAATGGTTCATCTCATTGTTCACCTTGTGAATGAGATAAATGTATGTGGCCCCGTATTCTGCATCGGATGTACCCGTTCGAAAGGTACATGGGTATCTGAAGAAGTATGTACGCAATCGATCTCGTGGGAGGGTTGCATTGTGGAAGGTTATGCAAGCGAGGAGGTTATCGAGTTTTGCGTGGATTACATGGAGGGTGGAACCGGTAGGAGTGCTCGTATCTCGCCATGAGGGTAGGCTAGCTGGAAAAGGGCGATTGGAAGGAAATCAACAAATTCTTACGATCATGGATTGTTCGAAAAGCTCATTTCACGATCTTGCAACGATCGGTTGAGGTGTCCTCGTACATGGACATGCACAAGGATAAGCTACGAGAGGAAAATCGTGGACGATCGAGGCTTGGGTAACAAAAGAGCATAACCGTTTGTTCAATCATTGGTTCAAAGAGCATATGGTGGGAAAGAAACGAGTGTTATGTTGAGGTGGTTGGCAAAGGGCCATCGGTACAATCTTGACATGGCAAGGATCGACATAAATGGATATACCTTTTACGAGATCTCGGGATAGCAAAAGCACTTACCAAAATAGTGGTGTCGCATAGATGCCTATGACAACACAGCAAGAAGAAGACTAGCTTCTATGGGTTCATAGAAGAGATTTGGGAGCTCGACTATTGTATTTTTAAGATCCCGATGTTTGGTGTCGTTGGGTACAACTCCCAAAGGGTGTCAAGGTGGACAAATGCGGCTTCACTACTTTGGACATCGAACATGTCGGATCTGAGATTTAACCATTCGTACTTGCGAAGCAAGTAGCACAAGTCTTCTATGTAATCGACCGATGATAAGAAGCGGCATGTAGTTCTTGAGGAAAAAGAAGGATCGTCGGAGTTGAGAATGTCGTGGATGAGGATGAGTACAACCAGGTTTGACGAGTTGCCTCCTTTCGTAGATGGCAACATCGAGGCTCGAGGAAGAAACCACTCAAGAAACTACCTATCATCGCGACGATCATGAAGAAGGGCAAATTGTGAAAGAAAATAATTAGCTATATACGAGTAATGGCAATGTGATGTAAACAATATGCATTTGTATGGAGTAATGGAAATATGGTGTTATGCATTTGTGTGGAGTAATGGAAATGTGGGTCATTAATATATTACTATATTAGGATTATATAGGGTAATTACTATATTCCGATTACACAAGTTTTAATGGTTTCTCCTCCGGTATGAATTAAAACCAAATATATTGTACATAGTACATAAGGCATTTATGATATTAGAACATATTTAGAAATAATATTCTATTCCTGGTATACATCCTAGAAGATATGAAAATAAACAGTAGAGATTATATAGGGTATATTACTATATTAGAAATATATATGGTCATTACTCGTTTTTCAGTTCACGCCGGACCACTTGGAAGTAGTCCGGCGCAAAAGCTCGTTCACGCCGGACCACTTGGAAGTAGTCCGGCGCAAAAGCTTATGTTAGGATAACTTTATCAGTGGCGGTTCTTAAACAGAACCGCCACAGATACATTTATCAGTGGCGGTTCGTATAAAGAACCGCCACGGATTATATATGTATCAGTGGCGGTTCTTGTGAAGAACCGCCACAGATAAGTGAATCTGTGGCGGTTCGTATAAAGAACCGCCACAGATAATTATGTATCAGTGGCGGTTCTTGTGAAGAACCGCCACAGATAAAATATCGATGGCGGTTCGTATAAAGAACCGCCACGATAATTATATCATCGGGCGGTTCTTTTGAAGAACCGCCACAGATAGTATCGATGGCGGTTCTTGTTAAGAACCGCCACGATAAACCCCACATATAAAAGTCGATCTGATCATTCTTCTTCTCACCGTTGCCTAACCCCTAAACTCCTGCCGCTTCACTCTTCGCTTCGAGCCCGACGCCGCCACGGTCGCCGCCCCGACGCCGTCAACGCGCCACGCCCGCCGTCGCCGTCCGGCGCCGTGCCGCTCCCGACGCCTCGACACCCGACGCCATGCGCCACGCCACCTTCCACCGACGCGCCTGACGCCGCTTCGACGCCGCCCGGCGCCTACCTCGAGCAGCGCCCCGACCACGCACGACGCGCGCATTCCTAGGTATGTTCTACCTTCATTCTACACACATGAGTTCCTTCAAAAAGAGAGAGTAAGGTTGTTCTTCTTGTTGTTTGGGTGTCGCATGCATAGGTGACCTCAACGTGTGTGTGCATGTTGTGGTGGGATTTGTGTAGGAAAGAGAGGAAGAATGTAAAGGTTGGGTCAAAATCAAATCACCGGTGAAAAGTTAAGAGAATCAGGGAATAACTAGTTCTTGGCTTTGAGTTGGTGTTGGTGGTGAGGAGATTTGTACTATCGCATTGAATGCACGAGTGAAGTTGTTTTGGTTTGAATTCTCATGCCAAGTCTGCTTCTTCTGCACCCTCACCAACAACTTGATTACTAATGAACTACTAATGATCTACCACTGCATGTTCCTCCTCTCTAAAAAAGTGATGTTTGCATTAGGCACGGTTTCTAAAATGTATCTTTGACCACAAAATTTGCATTACAATATATTTATAAAATCTAGTGATGTTGTAATATTGCTAATGTTTGTTTTTAGACAAATCTGTTCATGTAATGTTCATATGAGTATTCTAGATGGTCCATAAGACACTGGAACTTTGAGCGAAAGTCCATATAGCACTTCAAACTATGAAATCGGACATTTGACTCTATCAAACTTTATAATCGGTTCAAATAACATCTTGATCTGGTTTCACAAGATGGTATTGTTTATGTGGCGCAATGAGTTGCTAGTGAAAAGTTTCACATTGACAAATTCATGAGTTGTCCAAACCATGACAATGCGTTGGCAACCACATTCTCCTTACCCTTCTTGTAGACAATTCGGTTGCTTCGGCCCATCAATTGAATGCCCAATTCTTGATTACTTTTATTTCTAGTTCTCGAGTTAAACTTCCGCACTTAACCCATCGGATCGCCAAATTCTAATGGTTCCATACTTTACCTCTTTCATTCGCACATCCAAGGTGATATGGAGGAGCAATCCACCCGAGCCCGAGCCCTAGCCCTACGGGTTCCTCAACCTCCACCCAACCACCGGTGTTGCCGCCGATCTTGACATACCAGTGGCAAGACCTCGTGGCGAGGAAGAAATAAAAGCCCAAGGCCGGTATACCATCTCGGAGGTCTCGTGTCGGGGCCCCTAGTGCACCGCCAAAGTTCGTAGCAAAGTGCAGAACAACTGCGGGTATATCGCAAGGAGAGAGTGCCAATCACCTTTTGGATTGGCACAAAGTGCCCGATACCATCAAACGGATCTATGGATGGTGAAACAAACCTTGAATTCCTCAAGAAGATGAACACCGCGTGCGTCGGGATGCGTTGATGACCATGGATGCGGCATGGAGGAACTTCAAGGCGGTGAATACTACTTATGTAAAGACAAAACCGATCGGCCATCGGGGACTACCCAAACTTAGAACCATATTGGGATGATTTCGTGTCGATGAAGCAAAGTGAAGCAGCAAAGAAGTCCAGCGAGGACCACATAAACATCGGAAGAAGGAACATCCATCCACACAGACTTGGTACGGGTGGGTACGCTGGTAAAATCCCTCAATGGGAGAGGCGAAGCAGAATCACTACAATCGACCGGTACAAGTCAATTGGCGGGACTACCAGACCGAGTCAAGCACTACGTGCTAGCGAGGGCAAGTGTCACGTCTGGTGGGGGCTTATCCTTCAGAAATAGCGACGACGAAGCAATGTCACAAAGGGTCCAGGAGCTGTACGTCGAGTCTTCCCAAGGAACATTCCAACCAGATAGGGAGAACGACGAACTAACACGTGCCCTGGGAAACAAGGAGCATCCTGGACGAACAAGAGGTGTCGGGTTAAGGTTCCGTGGAAGACAGATTCCCGAGCACCTTCACACTTACAAGAGCCGAAAGAGAGCTAGAGAAGCGTTTGCCGAAATAGAAATGATGAAGGAAAAGATGCTTCGAGAATTACAAGGCACAATTGAACAACAAGTACAACGACAAGTACAACAAGCCATGAGCCAGTCACAAGCCGAGAACATTATTACGACCACCCTCCGAATCGTCGCGGCGATTCGCATCCGCCCCAATTGTAGAACAGACATGGGTCATTATCACGTGGACGACATACATGACCCCACACCGTGCGGCTCACTTTGCCCGTCATGAACATATTCATTCAAGCCGTGAGTATGCATAGCATAGCGTACCCATGCCAAGAAGGAGGTGTATTGCACAACTCTGCGATAAGCGCGGGATATGCAAAGGTTCGGTGGACACGGTTAATCCCGATTCGCCAACCTCGGGCTAGAAATGCCCCGAGCGACGAGGTTACAACTCTAGGAAGTGCCGTCCACACATTCATCGATGGCGCAAACGTGACATCACCTTGGACCATCATGAAGTGCTGTTCCTCCCGAGGTGAACACGCCACCCCTCCCGAGGTGAACTCGCCACCTCTCTGCAGGTGAACCTGCGGCCTCTCCTACAATAAACCTCGCACGATCGTCACCAACACATCAACAGATGAAAGTTAGTGCGACAACTTCAGTTGACCGACTTAAAACCCTCCTCTGAAGGCATGGCGTAATAGACAAGCCATATCGGTAGGTCGGCGGCTTAGCGGAGTATGATGTTGTGTGCGAGAAAAGTAAGGGTAAGCGGTCTCCAAAGGACAAGTCTGCTGAAGAAAGATCAAATACTGAATTGGGAAGCCGTTTGTCACCCCTTGAAGCTTCATAGTCTAACAAAGTCAGCTAAAGCGATTACATGAATGGTATATGGAGCGATCGAACCAACATGTACTCCGAAGGTGATCAACGCCATTTTCAGAGAGGAACATTTCCACCATGAGGGACCGGCCGCTTCATGATAGAATTCAATGAGTTGCACAACATGTACTATCAAGATGCCCTCGACGTGTCTCTTATGAGATCTTTGGTCACTTTGTAAGTGTCCAATATAAAAATCATTGTCTACATTCATGTAATACCGATAAATGTGATGTCTAAATCATTTGTTATGTAGATTCGAGTTGATCGAACTAAAAGAACCAAAGGGCGATGGCGTTCCTCGATCCGGAACGGTTTGCCACCGAAATCAAAAGAGTACCAAAGGAGGTCGAGGACTACGTATATAACGCTCTCATCAAACTCCAAGACAAGGAGTTCATACTTTTACCATACAATTTCAAGTAAGTGGCTCACTAGCTAGTTCAATTACTTGTTGATCTCGTTCTTTGCTCAGGTTAGGACTAATGACTACGGCATCATACATGTGTACGTAGTTTCCACTGGATTCTCGTAGTAATTCATCCAGATAAAAGCAAGATGCTGATCTTGGACCCGCGGGACAAAGATCCAAAAGACTACAAAGATATGACAAGTCTAGTGAATAGGGCCTTCAAAGCATATTGTAAAAAGTGCTCAAGACACCGTCCTTTCCATAAATCACTGACAATCCGTACTAAATTTCCGGTACGCACAAAAACAATTTGTCTATATCGCACCTCGTAGTCAATAACTCCTTCAATGTCGTATAAGTTTATTCAATTTTTTGCAGTGCCACAAGCAGCCGCCAGGAACAAATTTATGTGGGTACTTCGTGTGCCAATACATGCGCGAAATCTTAGGCTCTACAATAGTAAACAATGACGTAGAGGTTTGTCACGCTAACATCACACATTGATTTGCACATCTCATTCTCTATATAAGCTCTTAAGACAAACTTTTTCTATCTATAGCGTTTGAAGTTGCCTACGGAGGATCGGTTCCAAATGAAATCCAAGGCATTCAGGGACAGCTCGCCTACTTCATTATGAAGGAAGTACTCAACAAGAACGGCGAGTTTCATGACCCAGATAATAACGATGAAGTCTTCCATACTCATCTACCACCTCCTGAGGCCCCTACCAACAGTGAAGACTCGTAGGCTTATAGTTCACAAAACTAGTTAATTTTTTAAATGCGGTGGTGTAAATTGATGTTTCATTGAATGTCAAGTTTAGTATTGGATGGCATGGCTTGCATATGTTCTAATTTTTGTCATTTCATTTAAGAAGTTGTGATTGATCTGCGCTTGTGTTGTTGCCCTTCTCCGTGTGTGTGTGTGTTGATGGGTGGTGTGTGTGCGTGCGTGCGCTCTAGGCGAGGAGCTCTCCTCTATTGCTTTTCTCTGTGCCCTTTCATGATGGCTAGTAGAGCTTTTTATAGACGTGGGTGATGGATGAATACGGAAAGAGCTCAGCCCAAAACTGCACCATTACAAAGAGGTTTATTTGATTGCTTGATTTAGTTGCAAGTTTCCTTTTGCATCTTTACCGTCCATTCATAAGAGATTTGATTACATGGTCCTTATAGTTTTAGATGGTGTGTTTTACTCTAATGTATGATAGTAAATGCCATTAAAAATAGCTAAATGGAGATTATAGAAGGAAAAATAGTAAAAAGTAGGATCAAAATTGTAGAATGATATGTATTTAGGAATAAAAATTGAAAAAAGAATGTCACATATTCAAAAATAGAGGAGTATAAACTAGCTAATGCATGTACAACATATGGAGGATGCCACGGCATTCACATGGAATAAGACGACAATGGATCGGCTAGATTTGTGATACAACAAAAGTGATCTATTTAGCTTTCCATACTATGATATATAATAACTTCATTTACATACTCGAGAAATATTGATGCAAAGATCTTGAACTTGAGAAGGAGCAGGTCCATGGGAGGCATGCCCTACACCATCACCATGATCGAGCGCCTCATGCATGAGACACTTTAATTGTACATTGTAATTGTGTATATGCAAAATCTGTGATTGTAATTGTGATTGATGTATTATATATAATTGTGATTGATGTATTATATTGTAGTTGTGTATATGCAAAAGCTGTGATTGTTGTACATTATAATTGTGTATATGCAAAATTGCAATTGTGATTGATGTATTATATTGTAGTTGTGTATATGCGAAATATGTGGTGATTATTGTATATTATAACTGTGTATATGCAAAATCTGTGATTGATGTATTATATGTTTCAGAGGGCATGGCTAGTAGCACCGAGGCTAGCCCAAAATGCAGTTTTTATTTTTTCGGTCGGTACTATCTGTGGCGGTTGGTGGATAGAACCGCCACGATAATATAGATCTGTGGCGGTTGGTGTATAGAACCGCCACGTATAATATAGTTATCTGTGGCGGTTGGTGGAAAGAACCGCCACGTATAATATTGTTATCTGTGGCGGTTGTAGGAAAGAACCGCCACGAGATAGTGTAGTTATCTGTGGCGGTTGGTGGATAGAACCGCCACGTATAGTATTGTTATCTGTGGCGGTTAGTGTGTAGAACCGTCACGAGATAACACTTATCTATGGCGGTTAGAAAACCGCCACTGATAATCCTCGATTATCAGTGGCACTATATCTGTGGCGGTTCAATAACCGCCACTGATGGCGGTTATGAACCGCCACTGATGACGTTTTTTAGTGTAGTGTATTGTGCATTTTTGTTGCACCTGGTGATTACAATTGTTGCACGTATTGTTAAAGGATGTTGCGCTGACGTGTCCAATGGAAAGCTTCCCATCGAACGTCCGATTTCTAGTCGTCTCCGTTTCAATCATACCCGTATTATATATATATACACCCACGTATATTTCCAAAAAGCATAGTTACGCATGGTTGCATATACATGTGCATGCATGTGTCGACATTTGACCGCCCCAATTGATCAACGTATCGAGCTAACTAAAATGTTAACACGAGGATTAATTAGTTCGGCATTGCCATGGATAATTATTCGCGGTTTTATTTTGACTATTATGCGTACAAAATGATTATCATCATGCATGGCACATGTACGGTCAACTTTCTAGCTCTAGTTTAATTTCGACTGTTAACGGCATCAATAGGTTGTTTGTGAAAAATATTTCCGGAATCTAATAATAACAAAAGATTTCGCTTATATATTATTACAAATAAGTATCAATTAACGGTAACTTAAGAGGATTGTGCAATTTCTAAAGCGTGACACGTTTATAAACGGCGGTAAATATCTTTTTTTTTTTCCGAACCGTAAATACCACAAGTTTACAAATTACAGCAATTGGCACAAGCTCCCACAACGACCAAATGAAGATTCCACGAAATGTGTAGCACACGGTACACCACAACAACCGCAGAGTGACCCTGTAAATCACTATCTAGGTTAGGTAATACTGGAATTCTGATGAGACAAGGATAGATTGTATATATGGCACTACCACGTCGAATCAATATTATAATGTCGATCAATCCCATTAGTTGCAGCTTTGATAATTTTGGTTTCTAAATAATGACGCGCGCGGTGAGCGTGTGTGCGCGTGCTAATTAACTCTGCGCAACTACTAATGTTTCACCTGCCGCTCGTTTAATTATAAATGACCTACTACCAAACCCGATATATATGTACACTACTTGTGTGCAAACAAAATTAAAAGGCACTGTAATCCATATCGGAACAACATGTACAATTGCGATCGTTTTTCAGGCTTAATTGATCGTGTGAATCGTGAGAGATGAGATGGCAATTAAGCACCACCGACGACACGATCCACAAGGTTAAAAGACGCTGTGCTCCGTATAGGGACAACATGTACAATTTCGATCGCTTTCGGGCTTAATTGCTCGTGTGAATCGTGAGATGAGATGGCACCATCGATGGCACGATCCACAAAGTCCTTGGACCATAGAACTTTCACAGTACTTTGATATATACTATCCCAAAAGCTGGTGAATGCACAATTCATGAATTTACATAACAAAAATTAAATTTCGTAAAACTTAACGTATATCGGCAAAATTACCAGAAAACTGACTATTTAAGTTTGCATTTTGCAAAAAGTACTACTTTTACACCAAATTTGACAAAAAAAACTCAATTCCATTCGATTTCACGGAAATTGACATGATGGGCTCGCACGTCAATGGCTTAGCGATGCAACTTTTGCCGCATGGATGGGGCATGCCATGATGTGAGGTGGCTAATGCATTGGGTAGACAATTTTAGGTTTTTTTACATATTTCTTGCAATACATACTCAGCATACCATTCATGCACTTTTATTGTGACGGATAATTATGGTGTGTCGCCGATGTACGGTCCATCCTATTAGTTTCTGTCAAATGTAATTGATGGGTTTATAACGTTTTCATTCGGCTGTAGTTTAATTTGTTATTCAGTCTTGCGAGGCAGAGGCATGCAAGTTGACCATAAGGTCATTTAACGAGTATTATTTAATATATGATGTCTTTCATATTTTTTCTGCTATGTATGATTATGATATTCATCTATGTTGAGCCTATGTGCATTAGCGTGATCTTGAACTAGTGCAGTATACACAGAGGGTCCGGATTTGCATATTCGGGTCCCGACATTATAATAGAGTCATACAATACCTGAAGCACATACAAATACTCGACAAGCTAGCAATAGTCATGATCATAGAAAGGGCCAAAGGTAATAAAGGGGATAAGTGAAAGAATGAAAGATCAGATAGGGAAAAGGAAACTTTAAGTACCCACAAATGTCCAGGGTTTCAAATAATAGATTTAATAGAAAACATGAGATTTGCTGAGATTGCATAGGATTTCCTATTCCCACCCTGAATTATTGTTCATAAAATCAAATTTAAAGTTTTCACCCATTTTGTGGCAAAAAAAACATTTCTCTTCATTGTCACCAGATTTTTCGATCAGGTTCCTACCAATAACCGGTCAGTCTCCGTCGGGATTTGAAACCGTGACTCATACATCTCCACCACGAAGACAAGCTAGCACACGAAAGTACGAAACAATGCCGCCACCAGCACTGCTCACCTCTGAGCCACTATCCAGGCAGGCATGAAAAACGGGCTAGAACCTTGCTAGCTTTATGGATCCAGATTTTTAAAAAAAAAAATAATACAAATTTGAGATAAAATTACAGAAAAAACATATGTAAAAAAAATAATTGCATAAATATATCTATGTCGTTAATTCAATTGACGATAGACGTTGTCAAATGAATTGGCGACATAATACCGTTGGCTAAATAAAACTTATACACATAAATCTTGGATTTTTAAAAAAAGATAAATAAAAAAAATTATAGAAAAAATATAATGAAAAAAATAATCACATAAATACACCCCCGTAATCAATTCATTTGGCGACAGAACTCCTGTCGTCGAATGAATTGATGACAAAAAATTTATCGTCAAATGAATTGATGATAGAGTTTTATTTAGCCAACAGTTTTGTCGCTTATTCATTTGGTCCACATACACAGAGGTATATTTATATAATTATTTTTTGACATATTTTTTTCTGTAATTTTATTTAGAATTTTATTATTTAAAAAGTTACATGAATCTCAAGGTAGATCTACGGTGGATGAATTGTTCATTTTTGCAGAAAAGAATAACACTTACGATATCATATATATCTAGTCGACCATCCATCATTTCATTTGCGAATCTTCTTGTGTATCTCAGTACGTTGTTCAAGGTCCATTCATTAGTCTCGCCTTACCGAGCAAGCAGTTTCAAATAATAGCATAGTACTGACAAAACTCCCTATAATACAGTTGTTTAATGAAGATAATTAAGTGGCCGCGGCTTCTATCTCACTCGATCCATATGAATCTACTTGTACGACAGTTCTTACGAGTAAAAAGTGCAGGCCATATGTATTGCCGTAGATGCAGCTGCTGGATGTACTCTTTTAATTTGCTCACTGTGAGTTAACATAATAAAGTTTTAGAGAAAAGTCTATATAGCAACTTAAACTTTGTTTGAAAGTCCGTTTGGCATCTCAAATTATCAAACTAGACATTTCTCTCTGAACTTTGTAATCCAGTTCAAATAATACTTTTACCCGGTTTCGCATACTAATAATCAAACTAGTCATGGGTTGGCAATTTTGCCACGTAGGATAGTACACTGGACAAGTTTAAAATGAATAACAGGTGAAGCTCACATAAACTTTTCTTCCGAATCAAAATAGAGAGAGAAAGCTAAAGGAGCCAACAGTGTGTGGAAGTGTGATTGTGAGCTCGGCTAGTGGCAGTCTATTGAGATTTTTTGCATGTAGGACGTCCAAAGTGTCAAGAAAAACTAAAGGGGTGACTCTAAGGTAAAACCTAGAGAGGGTCCTGTATTCAAGTTTCGGTTCTTATAAGCGTGTTTGATTGGTGGGATGATGTTGAATAGGATGTGATGGTTTTATACCATTTTGTTCTATTGTTTTAGATGAATAGAATGGTTCAGTATCTATAGGAAATATTTCTTAAATTTGTATCCCACCATCTAGAATGAGATGGTTCCCTAGAAGCTACTAAATATATAGATGACTTTTTTTTAAACCATCTCATATACGTAGCACTTATACGAGCAAACTAAACACACCTAGACCCATCGGACATATTTTCTAGATCCGCCGCCCATGTAATGCAATGCATGAAGACGGGACCGATTAATTAAGCTAGACCAACAAATAGGAATCCCATCAGGTCGGTCGCACACTCCAAAAGTCAGTAAACCACCCCTGAAAATTAGTAAAAACATATGATCCACGCGCTGCTGACTGGCTACGTCGGCCACACAGTACATACTCAATCATTCACCATGTCATCTGCCTCTAGCCAATCAATCAATAACTCATTCAACCCGGCCCTCCTGTCCTGCCTGGCCCAGCCCAACCCGAAGCCCTATAAAAGGAACCCTTCTCCCCGGCGTAGCGCCGTGCCTTGAGCTTTCCTTTCACTTAGCTAGCTTTAGTACGCATCACTCAGCTAAGCTAGGGCTAGGAAGAAGCACGTGTATATAGCACTGAGCTCGCCGGCCGGTGAACATGGTGGCCAAGCAGCACGCTGGAGCTGCTGCACCTCGTGATCCCAAGATGGGGGCGGAGAAGCTGATCATCCGGTCGGAGAAGGTGCGGTTCATCGATATCCTGTCGCTGCTGCTCCTGCGGCGGCCCATCACCAGCTACCCCTTCGTCGAGGTCGGCGACCAGACCGCGCTCGACGTCGGCAGCACGCCGGGCGAGTGGTTGGTCGCGCTCACCGAGCTCATCCAGAAGGCCCTCGCCGCCGCCTACTACCCCGCCAAGTGGGCCGGCATCGCCGTCGAGTTCCTCCTCAACTTCCTCGCCCTCAACGGCGGCCTGCTTGGCATCATATGGAACATCTTCAGATGTACGTAACATATTTATTTGCGCACCTTAATTACACACGTAAAATCTATATAAGAATCTTGATCTGAACTCATGATCAATGGACATCATGACACAAATTAAAATAAAGATAATACATATATACATACAAGCTGATGATCAACTTAAATTTGGTTAATTTGCAACTTAATTCAATTTGAGCTATAAAAATATACTATGTACACATATGTAACTTATAAATGAACTAACGAATTAAGGACGGTGCATGTGATGAGAACGTATGGAACCATGTATGCATGCTGACTGCATGCTATTTCTGATTTTCTGGGTAAGAGTTGACTGCAAGATGTAAGTTTGTCTACAAGGACAACAGAACGCCCCCTCCCCTCTCTCTCTCTCTCTCTCTCTCTCTCTCTCTGCGTGCATGTTTTTGTTCTCCATTTCTCTCTTATACATGGATCGGGTCTTTTTCATGTTTTTCTGCAATCAAGTGTCATATATTTTGGGTTCTTTTATTTTTCACATGATCGATCTAGGTCATGTAGTTTTTGTCATTGTAACAATAGAAACATGCATGTGTCTAACCTTAATCCGGATGTTTTGTTTCTTACAAACATCCAAATTTTAGACCTTTAGATCAAAGTATCAAATCATCTATCAAAACACAATCCTACTTCCCTTCATGTCTTACGGATCTCACCGCAGATCTAACGCTTCAAAATTTGGATATTTTTTTGCTAAAAAAATATTCGGGTGATGTTTATCAAAACCCTCAACTTTATTCATTGAACGCATATATGCATGACTACGTACGTACGTACATGAGCTAGCTAAGTACGTTGGGCCATATATCAAAATCAAAGCATGCATGCCCTTTTAGTGAGGCACCTGCTACAGGAGGACCCTCGATCGTACGTTGCTAGAGCCTGGTATCTCTAGTAATTAAGTTCATCGTTCGATTGCTATTTGCTACAGGAGTCTCGAAATTAATCGCACGTTGCTTGTTGAACCCGAATCACTGGAGATCAGCACGCCTGCACGAAACAATTCAATATTCATTCATTCATGTTTTGGCTTGATCTGGTCGACCGATCGATGGCTCATCGACAACCATGCATACATTGATAGGCAAGCTGGTGATTCCGTTTAACCGGGAGGCGCCCAACTTCAGGACGATGATCGCGATGATCGACGGGAGGACGGAGCTGAAGCCGGGGAAGCAGCAGCTGCAGGTGGTCGACTTGGAGTCCTCCGGCGAGGCCGCTGACCTGGAGAGCGGCGGGTGTGCAGCGCCGCTCATCCGGCAGCAGTACCTCGACGGCGGGATGTCCCGCCTCCGCGACCTGTCCATCTTCGACGTCACCGTCATGGCCGCCAAGATCGCCTACGAGAACGCTGCCTACATCGAGAACGTCGTCAACAATGTCTGGAAGGTATACTTAATTAAAAAGAAAATCCATCTAATTGCATGTATAAACAATTAATTAGAAGCATAAAAGGCGCGCACACACAAAATAAATATTTTTTTCTCCAGAGATAACTGAATTGGAAGCGGATAGTACGCCTGTACCTACACAATGGACTAGCATCTGACGACGAATCAATGAACGAATGCATGTTGACAACAAGTGAGCTCTGCAATTAAGCAGAGAGCAGGGCACAGCACTAGCAGTACTACAGAACGCAAATACTACGTATATAAAGACAGAAGGATTCCGGCTCCTTCCGCGCGCCGCGCGCGTCATCATTTGGGTAATGTGGCCGCGCCGCCGAGCTCCGCGTGCGCGCGCGAGCAGCGAACGGCCTGTCGTGCATATGGTGAGCACCACATTGAGCCACGTCGTCCGCGTGGCTCAGCCGCTTATACGGTTGATATATTTTAAATTGCTCGCGCGACGCGACGGTAACATCACTCCGTTGGTCACGCATTCGAGACCCGCTCGTGTCGCCCCACGCGATTTTTGCCCAGGTGACGCGTGGCGCAAGCACACATGGCGCACGCGGAGCACGTTTTTTTGCGAAAGAGCGCCCGAGAAAACTCGAAATTGCAAAATAGTCCTTTCTTTACGGGGAGGCCCTGGAACACTTGGATTTTTTTCCGAAAAGGCCCATGGAATCTCCTGGAATTACAAGTTAGTTTGGTTTTTTTTTGTGAAAAGGACCCTAAACTTCCATTTTTGCAAAAAAACCCTAAAATTATGGAATAGTATATTTTTTCTAGAATGGCCCGAGGCTTCTTTCGTTTGTTTTTTGGAGCTCCGTTTTTTACGAAGAGGTGCTCGATTTTTTTCGCAGCCCCTTCAGAGCTTCCAAAAAAAATTACCATCAGGAGCTTCCACGATTTTTTTCCTTCTTTCGTTTGTTTTTTTACGTCCCGTTTTGTACGGAGAGTCGCTCAAATTTTTTCACAGACCCTCCGGAGTTTTCGAGATTTATTTTTAATACATCATTTTGTACATAGAGGCGCTCAAATTTTTACGTCGACCCTTCGGATCTTCCGCAATTTATTTTTAACACGTCGTTTTTAAGGAAATTTTCCTGAAACTTTCAAAAATTACATATTTGTCCAATTTTTCATTGTTAGACTCCTAAAACTCACGCGATTTTCACTGTTTGTCTTGTGTCGTTTGGCATGGTGTGACGCGGCGTGCGCCACGCCGGCGCATCTAGTTAAACAAAGACATCAATCATTTTGGGACAAGTACACATGCATATGAATTTCCATGCATGTGTGAAACTAATGCGTGGATCGATCCATGGACACCAGTGCGTGTACATATGCAGTTCGATCCATTAATTGAGATCTACTCCATACATGATCTGCTTTATAGATCACGTGTGCACAACTAATTAATTAATTAATGAGGTGTTTAGTGAGAATCTAAGTAACACTTTAATTTTAAGCCTTTACATCTAAATCTAATTGATGGAATCAATTTACTTCGTCTTCTCACATTTGATGACTCTATATAGATAAAACAAATTAAGTGCTCATAAACTAAAATATTAACATGGAATGCCATTTAACAATTCTCTTAATTAATTGAGGATTGAGCATAGCTCAATTGGTACCGTTGCCGTCGTGCAAGGCTTCCATCTGCGTTCGAACCACAGGTTCAATGTCGGTGCATACTCACCAATTAAAAACGGGTACACACATGATTGCGCGTTCAGCGAGGCAGCGTGTTCCTGCGCTCCGGAGGATGTAGAGCCTCCAATTAATTCCTTAACGTGTATAGAGGATGCACATGTGTGTGTGTGAGTGTGGTATGCGTGGGTTGTGTGCATCCGTCTTGTACCTAAAAAAACTAATTAATTAATTAATCATACTATTACAAACAACTAGTACATCATGTAGCTATAGATATATCATCCATGTAGCACAAATTATTTTGCTCTAATAACTAATGGGTCTTTCATGATAATGCACCTTTGCAGTTGAATTTCGTGGGGTTCTACAGCTGCTGGAACAGTAAGTAGTCCATGCATGGATCATACATTTCATGACGAAATCGAATGAAATTAATTCAACGACGACGACGACGATTCATGACGCGCTTCCATGCATGCAATGCATTAATTGCAGAGTTCATCGGGTCGGAGACGACGCAGGCGTTCGTGATGACGGACCGGGCCGAGGACGCGAGCACGGTGGTGCTGGCGTTCCGGGGCACGGAGCCGTTCAACACGCAGGACTGGTCGACGGACGTGAACCTGTCGTGGCTGGGCATGGGCGCCATGGGCCACGTCCACGCCGGCTTCCTCAAGGCTCTCGGCCTCCAGGAGGAGGACGGCAAGGACGCCGCCCGCGCCTTCCCCAAGGACGCTCCTAACGCCGGAAGCGGCAAGAAGTTCGCCTACTACGAGCTCCGCTCCGAGCTCCGGAAACAGCTCAAGAAACACCCCAACGCGCACGTGATCGTCACGGGGCACAGCCTGGGCGGTGCGCTCGCCGCCATCTTCCCGGCGCTGCTAGCGCTGCACGGGGAGGCCGACATCCTGGATAGGATACTCACCGTGCAGACCTACGGGCAGCCGCGCGTCGGGGACTCGGCCTTCGTCAAGTACCTCGCTGCGTCGGCGCCGGCGATGACCTACCTGCGGATGGTGTACCGGTACGACGTGGTGCCGCGGGTGCCGTTCGACGTGCCTTCGGTCGCGGAGTACGCGCACGGCGGGACGTGCGTGTACTTCGACGGTTGGTACGACTGGCGGGTGATCGCCGGCGACGCACCGAACCCGAACTACTTCGACCCGAGGTACCTGCTGTCCATGTACGGCAACGCGTGGGGGGACCTGTTCAAGGGGATGTTCCTGTGGACGAAGGAGGGGCGCGACTACCGGGAGGGCCCCGTGTCGCTGCTCTACCGCGCCACCGGCCTTCTCATCCCCGGCATCGCCTCGCACAGCCCCCGCGACTACCTCAACTCCGTTCGCCTCGGCCGCGTCGTGCCCAAACAAATCTAAATAGTTCAGACGTCAGAGAGAGATGAATAAGTTGTTTTCGATCGAGTGCCACTCTTGCATGCGTTAGCTGCGTGATCTATCATTTCCCTGTTTATCGATCTTGGCAATAATTGAAAATGATATCCAAGCTTGTTCTAAATGCAATTTAGGTGTGTGTGGGGTTTTTTTTTCAGGTAACAGGTGTACAAGATTTGTTTCAAAATCAAGGTTTACTGTAGTTTACGGTGTACCATTCCGTTGGACGAGTTTGACCGAGTTATAAGAACGATGGTTCACGTAGCACCTACCATTCAATCCATACTCCATAGCGCGCGTTATCCGATCCTCATTCTCCTGTGGCCTGTCAATGCTGCACGACGTTACGTTGCATGAGCCCTGCCACAGAATGGATGCTAGCTTGTCGCGCGCAAGCTTATCAAAATCAAGGTTTATCATAGTTTATGGTGTACCATTCCGTTAGGCGAGTTTAACCGAGTTATAAGAGCGATGGTTCATGCAGCACCTACCATTCAATCTATAGCGCGCGGTATCCGATCCTCATTCTCCTGTGGCCTATCAGTGCTGCACGATGTTACGTTGCATGAGCCCTGCCACAGAATGCAATGGATGCTAGTTTGTCGCGCGCAAGCTCATCAAAATCAAGGTTTATCTTAGTTTATGGTGTATCATTCCGTTAGGTGAATTTAACTGAGTTATAAGAGCGATGGTTCACGCAACACCTACATTCAATCCATAACGTGCGGTATTCAATCCTTATTCTCCTATGGCTCAGTGCTGCACAACGATTACGTTGCATGAGCCCTGCCACAACATGAATGCTAGCTTGTCGTGCGCAACCTCATCATGTTCAGAGAATTTACCCTACCTACGACGTGACGTGACCCTCTAAATGCTAAAGCCCGTGTGTCTATTGCCATTTGCTGTTGGCTTCTGGAGAGGCTTAGGAATATGCCTAATTGTAGCATGCAGAAGCCCCCGGACAAGCAGGCAGCTAGGACAATTAGAGCAAGTACAATAACATGTAAAGCCTACTACTTACTTTATCTCTTATCTATATCATCTAAAGTAAGCAATAAATTAAGCCAATTTGTACAATAACTATATCTGAAAATTGTCTCTAGATGATGTGCAATAACTATCTATTCTCTCTTGTATATAACTAATCTATCTTGTTTTCCGTGTCATGTTGGCTCTTGTATAAGAGCCGGCTCTCTTCTCACTCTCATCTTTTCTCAGTCTTCTATATAGGATAAAACTGATGTGTACAAGTTAAGAGTAAGCTAAGATGATCTTAAATTGTGATCATGCATTAATCAATCGATATGATTTTGATTTTTCGCTGAGAGAGAGAGAGAGAGAACGATCGACGGCAGAGAATCAAGCCTTTCTGATGAAGCCAGCAAGCAAAAATCTGTGCAAACGGAGGACAGGCAGAAAGAATATATACGAGCCGGCCTGGGAAGCAGCTACTACAGCTAGCTTAGCGGAGTCCATTCCATCGCACGTACGCGTGCTGTTGTTGTCGTACACGAGCTGGACACGGTTTTCAACTTACGACACTATGGACCGGCAAGCCCAAAATTCTGGCTATCCATGTGAATAGACTGGTATTTTAATAAAATAACTTACGCTTTCCCAAGTATAAATATTGTGCGTTTTGTTTTTCATGGATATGTACTCAAAATCACGAAAGAGCTCATCTCAAGCAAAAATCCCAAAAAGGTTCAAAATTCACACAAATAACCCACCTAACTTTGTTTAGTGGAAATATTTTTGTCAGCAACTGGAGAGACAATGACCTAACTTTGTTTAGTGGAAATTTTTTTGTCAGCAACTGGAGAGACAATGACACACTGCTAAGCTATCCTACGGTTGGCAAAGAATTCACAAGCAAGAAGGGAAGTTTTTGGCGCCAGTCGAGTCCAAGATTCCTGATTGATTGTGAGAAGGAAATACAATATTTTAAGGAAAATCTGACCAAACATAGCAAGAAGACGCCGAATCAGCTACAAACCAGGGTTTAAGTGAACGGAAATTAAATCAGAACAGGAGGGGCTGGATCAGTGACAACAAGAAGGCTATAAAAGGGAGGACTGGAGGAGGATGCAGCGGCAGAGGGACCACGATCCAACCCAACAAAAACATATCATTTTTGGAAGAAAAAAAAATCCATAAACACCCTATAAGTCACCAACTTTTTAATTTGTCTCTCATATGTAATTATTGTTTACATTACCCCCATAAGTAAAGTTGACGTGTAAAAAAACCACATACGGCACGTTAGCACTATTTTCCGTATCTTCGGCACCTATTTTAGTGGTGTCAATGCATGTTTCAATGTTGTTTATACTTATTTCAATAATTTCAGTACTTGTAATACACCATTTCAATACTAACGTTTCAATGCCTCAGAAAAATATAAAACAACAATTCTTTTAAAAGGGCAATAGCATTGTCAGATTTTTATAAAAATCCACAAGGTTGATCTTACTCTGAAATTGTTATGATAGTATCAGTAACTCATCAAAATCATTCACAAAAATTTTAGAAATTTTTGAACTTAATCTGATTGTTTAACAAAAATCTGAATTTAATTGCTATAAAAATATACACTACTATAGAAAAAGTCATCACAAACGGTTCTAAAAGGTCATTACAGACGGTTTTGTAAACTGTTTGTAAACATGTGTCAGTGAAGACAACGGTATATCACAGACGGTTCTTTACTAGAACCGTCTGTGGTATGTGATATATCACATACGGTTCCTTATATGGAACTGTTTGTGATATTATTTTTACTGCTGAATATTTTTCTATTTATTGGCTAGCCTCATGAAATGCTAGCCATGCCATCTGAAACAAGAAGATTACACAGATTATATCGCAAGTAGATTACACACATCACAAGCTGATTATATCACAGATTACACAACCACTTCAGAAATCAACTCAAATGTTATATTAATCAATAGATCTGAAGCTGATTATATCATAGATTACACGACCATTTCTTAAATCAACTCAAATTTTATATTAACCAATGGAATGCGCAATTACAATTAACAAATTCAAACAAGTTTCACAAATTAACCAATAGAATGTTCAAGTTTCACAAATTAGGCGCGTGGAATATGCCTTTTGGATGTATGACCTTACGCATCAAGAAGTCAGAGAAGTGCTCTCGAATTGCCTCCAGATGGGCCTTTTTCAATGTAGTTGCATCGCTGATCTTCTTTGTACCGACGAGGGTTCGCATGCTATGGCTACGTAGAAGGCACATAGGTTATTTCCCTGTCCCTACTAGACACACTACAAGAATAGAATTGGTTAGTTCCAGGGATAGTATTACAGAGTGATATAGGATTATTGTGTACTAGTGGCTACCAAAAAGTCAAAATCGTGTTTCAGCTTCGATGCGTCCTTGTGTGGCCCTCCACGAAGTCTATACACTTTGAACGCCCTATGTGATTCCAAAAAAAGTTAGCCTCAGCCATTCCACAAGCTACATGAGAGTTATCTATGAAGGAAATGTGATTACCTGTCGAGTAGTCTTCTGACAGGCCTCAAGTTGTGGCTGTCCTTACGTTAGGAATCAACGTAGCTAACCCGGTTTTTTCTTGGTTCAAATACAATTAGAACCCAGTGAAACCTACACAGGAATGTCATCATGCTTACTCAACCTAACTTTGAGTTGCATGTAAAGTATAAATCAAAGTATAGCAGGTAGTGCAACACTTCTGACGGGTTGTAGAGTAGAAGTATGTACTCTGCATCGCGTTAGCCCAGCGATGCCTCTATCATGTAATTCTCAATGTAACAAGAATTTTCATTCATTGTTTGCCTCGAGACTATGTGTGGGTCGAGGAAACCCACCGGTTCTTTGTTCCTTCTCGCTTGAAGGATCATGTATCTATATACACAAAAGCAACGAGTTATATGATATTTTTCAGTATTACATGAATGTATAGATCGTGATTGCATACACTTACAATGTCCAACATCTCATGAGCGCGGCGTCGATGGCGTCGAGGTTGAAGAGACTAAATAAGTCATTGAAGTCAACCGTGAAAAAGCCCCCTAATGACTGGTTGAAAAGATGCTCGTACTTGAAGCTGATCGAGATACTCGTTATGTGTGTTGTCGCTGGCTTTTTTGCTTATTCCATGTACCAATCATACAATCTAATGAAATCCGTTGAAAAGTTCTTGTAGGCCTTCTTTCGTTACTAAAGGCTCTCCTAGTTTGAATTTCTAGGCCAACGGGGCATATTCATATTACAGGTCATTTGTGATCTGCTTGAATTTCTCCTTGTCTCCCTTTCCACTTTTGGTCGTCTTCACGGGACAGGAGTGGGCACGAAGTGTTACATCGGCCTGCACTGATGCTCTAGGCACGATAGCTGATTTAATGTCCCACTTCGGTGTAGCTGGTGGCTTTGTCCCAGCAGGTGGATCATGTTCTGCATGTTGCTCTGGTGCTGGAGGATGGTCGTCGCTGAAGATGTCCCTCTTGCGCCACTAGATGAATGTGTCAACGGCATCCCCTAGTGTCACGATCTCATCGTTTGAGGGCATCTCCAGCAGGACGGGCTTGAAAGATTCATTCACGTAGTCCACAGTGACCTTCTCGTAACCCAGTACTACTGGGTGATCGTGAATAGTCATCCCTTCACTGGTTGGATACACGCACCCAACCAGCCTGCAGGGGAAGAGAGCTATCGGCAAGTCTCACTTGGAGCTTACATGGTGTGGCCTCCTACATAACGATACACAATTAGCTAAGACGTCCAATAGATTCTATCTACGGAGTATTTCAGACATATGTATTACCTGGATGTCATCGACGGCAAATGTGTCGTCGTGTACATGTATCTCAAGGGCGGAAGTGCAGCCGCTTCACCGGTTAGTGGGGCTGATCTACGTTAGTGCTTCTAGGGCTTGTGCGGTCTGTGTTAGTTTGTCCGCAGCCACCCTTAGCTCCCACCTTTCCTCAAGGTTTCTTAGCTTTTCATCAAATTGTGCTTTCAGCCCTGCCTAAATCTGTTGCTGTAACGACCCTCATTTTTTTTGCATAAAATACTAAAATGAGAATCTATATGCATACAGTACTAGTCCTATGATCAGTGGCTAGTACGCATATTTACAACAATTGGAATCATGCCCATACGTAATATTATTAAAGCGGAAGCTATTTATACAATGTAATCTTACAATTCAGAGTATATTGCAGCAGAAAGAAGCAAAAGTCTTGTAGTGTGCCCATCCAACCCTCAGGCAACTAACAAGACATAAACCCTAGAAAAACTCGCTAAGATATTTCCCGCAACCTGCGTCAAAGTACATATCGTCTGGAGGTTCGTTATCTTCACCTAAAATCAACAAATAAGTAAGGGTGAGTACTTTCGTACTCATCAAGTCTTAAGTGGTATTTGAAAAATGTAGTAATGCAGGTTATGTCAATGAGGCTTCTACGGTTAATTTGCATAAAACGAAATTGAATTTGGAAATCATGTAGTAATTTACAAACAGAGTTTGTAAGAGCAAGATTGACCGATATGAAAATAACAAATATGTAGAGCATAAGTAATAACTCACAATCTTCCATGACGTGAGCTTCGAATCGACCATTGCAACACATGGCATAATATTGAATTATCTACAAGGTAAGCTTTCCAAAACATTTCATTTTGAAAATAATAAAAATCTAACTATGTGATGACGTTGCCAAGTGCATATGACCGCGGGCACGACTTTTTGAAAATATTTACACTCTGCAGAGGTGAACAACTTTACCCACAAGTCATGACCTTTTCTTCCTGTCGCAAGTTTCACGCACTTTTGGCGTGTGGCCAGAGAATGTTCATGACGAAAACCTTTATATTAACTAGATTAACTTTGCACCAGACCAGTGATGACAAACCCTTTCTATGATGGCAAAAGATATTTGTACACCTATTGCACTCTCAACAGGTTATACCTGATGAGTCCTAACTTCCTCGGCGGAAGATATTTGTACAATGTTATAGTCTCAACAGTTGCTCCTGTTGAGTTCCTCACTCCCCTATTATAGCAAGGCATACATTGTTACATTGGTATGTAGAAACCTCTACAAGCAAACCTAACAGGAATGCCTGTGCTGCTCCAGCCTTCCAATGTGCAAAGTTAAACTAGATAACTTAATTCGTTTAAAGCTGTTTCATACCAGCACTTGTGGTTGTATGGTTGTCTTAGCTTGAAAACAACACAGTAGTTCGGTCCTTAATCCGACAGGGGCGATAATCTCCCCCTACACTACGTGCAAGACATGCACCTCCGGCTATTGCCAATATTCGTCCACGTCAAAACCATAGTTTTGTTTTTCATTTTTAATTAAAATACCAGGAACCTTCAATGTCATATCCAACCTTATTAAATTCTCAAGAATCAATTTAATCTAAATATTTGAATTTTCGAAACTAAAGCAGGGCTAAGCATGGTTAATATGTAATCGCATATATCCATTTTGACATTATATATTGTCTAACCTTATTCTAGGGTTACCAAGGTTCACATGTCAATATTTTTTAAGGATGTTCCATGAGATTACATGTATATCTACCAGTACCACAATATAGCAAATTTACAGAAAATACACGCATGCATAAATTGATTTGACAAAACAAAATGAAAAATAAAACATTGGGATCAATATGATCAAAGGGGATACTTGCCTTGCTGATCATTGTTTACGATGAAGTCGAGGTCGTCGACGACGGAATCTGGAATGTCGGGTTCTACACGTCGTTCGATGGTAACATAGCAAATAATAAACTTCAATAAGAGCAAAAGGAATACAGATAGGAAATCAAATAGAAACTTGCTATGAAATACAGACGTGGTTTTAAGGTTAGGGTTTCATGATTCTAGTCGATCTTTTATTCTTGCATATTACTAACAGCCATAGGTCATATGACGATAAGGTTTCTTGTTTTCTATATATTACTTTTCCTTATTTTATGAATTCAAGAGGTTAAAATTATGTATATTTGTATGTATAATTTTGAATTCAAGAGATTAACATTATTTGGATTAATAGAATTAAGATATTAGTCATTATATAACATGTTAGGTTTTATTCGGGTTTTCAATCGAGGCTAGCCTTACTTTTGATGAGAATGAGATTCAAGTTTGATTATTAGCTCAGATGTGTGGTCTCAAGATTATTTTGACATTGATGTGTAGGCTTAAATGACTTACAAGATATCATCATTTAACAACTAACGCATATGAGGCAGGGGCGGATCTACAGTACCTTGGTTGGTGTCAAGCGACACCGACGCTATACAGCCTAATCCACGTACCCTCTCTAACGTATAAGCATATGACCCCATTGGAATTTTTCTGTTGACCCTGTCCCACAGCCCACAAGTATCAAATTTCACTCCATGTAGCAATCCAACTCTTAGTACGAAGCCCACGAGGTCCATATATACACTCATATATCGTGATGTAGCCCAACACCCAGCCGCTCGGCAGCCCACAAACTACTAAGCTAGGTGTACTAAGTACATTACTACATTAGTTACAATGCAATACGCCAATGCCAGCATGTAGCCAATAGTCCAATACACTTCTAGTCACATCCAAGCCCAGTTGCACTCGATGCAATCTATCTGTATGCGCCTCCTCGGCTCCTCAACGCACGCCACTCCTGCTCTTTCCTCTTGGAAAAAGTTCTCGACGCCCCTGCTAGCACCTGCGAGCCGCTGTGCCCCTTTAACCTAAATCCCCAATTCCCACTTCAATTTCACAATTTTCTTCCGATCCTGTCGAGCCAGCATGTTTCATTGAAGTGCTGGCCACTCGACCTCTCAAGATTCAAGGAGAAGAATTCTTAGGGTTTCCTGGTTGGCTGGTTTGGTTGGAAGAAAGGAGGAAGCATCTTAACTTTCGTCCAAGACTCCAAGTAAAATGTCAAGTAAGTTAATTAGTGGAATTGATTACTTGATTACTGATTAGTGGTATCGAATATTGATAATTTATCTTGCAAATTTGGTATCAAATATAATGTTTCATAATTTTCACTGATTTGACAGGTAGTAAAATTATAATGGAACGCTTTTTAAAAAGAAAGTTACCATCAGCCAATGATACAGATGGTCTTGATGGAGGGACTTCAAGAAGAGATGGAGGGGCATGTAACATTAATCAAACTACTCGTCCTTCTTTTCCAGTGTCATCAAAAGAAATAAATTTGGATGAGCTTCCATATGATCCAGCTAATAGGAAGAGGATATTGGAATACATAGGCCAAAGCTACAAGATGAGATAAGACGAAAGTATTTGATTAGAGGTCCTTACAGGCCACAACCTGGTTTCATGTATCCACAAAGGAGCATATCAAATTATTTACGTAGATTTAATCCTGAATGGTTCACTAAATATGATTGGCTAGAGTATAGCGAGAAGGTGGATAAAGCCTTTTGCCTATACTGCTACTTGTTTAGAGATAGCATTGAAGGGCAAGGTGGGAATGATGCATTTGTAATGAAGGTTTTGTGGTGGAACAAGTCGATAGACTTGAGATCATGTTGGTCGGTGTAATAGTTTCCATAACACTACGGTGAAAAGATGTAACAATTTGCTGAAAAAAGACCAATCAATTGTCGTTGCTCTCAATAAACAGAGTATAGTCACTAAAGAGGAGCATCAAATTCGATTAAATACTTCTATAAATGCTGCTCGATACTTGTTGCATCAAGGTTTAGCTTTTCGTGGCCACGATGAATCAGAAGATTCTACTAATAAGGGAAATTTTTTGGAGTTGGTAAAGCTTGTGGCAGAGCAAAACGAAAAAGTTAAGAAGGTTGTGCTCAGAAATGCTCCTCTAAATAAACAAATGGTGGCTCCAACAATTCAAAAGGATATTGCTAATTGTTTTGCTAAGGTAATAAAGGTTTTGTTTTACAAATAGTGTCAAATCTTAAAGTCGTTATTGAAATGATGTTTATTGTGTTTTTTGCAGATCATAGTGAAATCTATCATTGAAGAAATTGGTGGTGATGTGTTTTGTTTGTTGGTTGATGAGTCTGCCGATGTTTCTGACAAGGAACAAATGGCTGTTGTTTTGCGGTACATCGATAGGTTTGGAGCAATCAAAGAAAGACTTATTGGCGTTGTTCATGTGAAAGAGACATCAGCTTCGTGTCTGAAATCTAACATTGATTATCTGTTTAGTAAGTATGGATTGAGCTTAAAACAAATTAGAGGCCAAGGTTATGACGGAGCAAGCAACATGAGAGGTGAGTTCAATGGCTTGAGAGCTTTGATCATGAGAGAGAATAGCTCAGCATATTATGTCCATTGCTTTGCTCACCAACTTCAGTTAGTCATTGTGGCAGTAGCTAAAAAGAATGATGATATTAGTGACTTCTTTGACATGGTATCTCTTCTGGCTAATGTGGCTGGAGCTTCTTGCAAAAGGAAAGATATGATTCGAAAAAGTCAACAGGAGAGACTAAGGAAAGCTATAGGCAATGGTCACCAAGATGGCGGAACAGATTAAATCAGAGCGCCTCTTCAAAGAGCAGGAGACACTCGTTGGTGTTCTCACTATAAAACCCTTAAGAGTATAAACAATCTATTTGTTTCTATCATGGAAGTGCTCCAATATGTTGAAAAAGATGGCCCAAATGATGGGAAGAAACGGCAAGCTCGTGGTCTCTTGAATTATCTAAAGGATTTTGACTTCGTGTTTCATTTGTACTTGATGCTGCTTATCTTAGGACATGCAAATGCTCTGTCACTATCTTTACAAAGGAAAGATCAAGACATCTTGGAGGCCATGTTAGAGGTGAAGTCAACCAAGCAGAAATTTCAGCAAATTAGAGATGATGGATGGGAATCTCTATTAGAGAGAACATACTCCTTTTGCAAAGAGTACGGTATTTCTAAGTTGGATATGGAAGAAGAGTATGTAGATCGGCATAAACCAAGGCAAAAAACCAATCGCACTAACTATCAACACTACAGATATGATTGTTTGAACCCTGTGATTGATTTACAGCTTACAGAGTTCAATGACCGTTTCAATGAGGTAAATTCTAATTTGCTTACCCAAATAGCTGCTTTTAGTCCCAAGAATTCTTTTGTTGCTTTTAAATCTGAGAGTTTATTGGAGTTGGCTAAGTCCTATCTAGATGATTTTAATTCAATGCAATTGAAGGATCTTGACCATGAGCTTCAAATTTATATTGATAATGTGCAAGCGGATGAAAGATTTGCCAAATTGATCACAATTTCTGAACTTGCTAAGCTAATGGTGGATACAAACAAACATTTTGCTTTTCCTTTGGTTTATAAGCTCCTCAAGCTAGTACTAGTTCTTCCTATTGCCACAGCATCAGTGGAGAGGTGCTTTTCGGCAATGAAAATTGTGAAGACAGTACTACGTAACCGTATGGGTGATCAATTTATGAATGATTCAATAATTTGCTTTGTGGAGCAAGGGCTTCTAGCTACAATTCCAAATGATGATGTGATTGATCGTTTTCAGAAGATGAAACAACGTAAAGAGCAACTATAAAAGGTAACCACTTTTGTAAAGATAATTTATTTTGTCATTATATATTTGTTATTAATTTATTCCCTCTCTTTTTTGCGTTTGTTATTTGTTTGTTACATGCTAAAAGTTTGTGTTACGAATTAGCTCTGACCCCGTCAACATTTTTTGCTGGATCCACCCCTGATATGAGGTCTAAATTAAAGTTACTTGTTGTAGAACATATGTTCATGGTTTTAAGAAGGTCCTGATGATACAAATATTTTAATTACTGATTCCTTATCACTTAAGTTCATTTATTTATATTACGCAGGGTTATGCTTTTAATAGGATTCAGATGCGAAGTATGTTGTATTAAAATTACTTCTACAAAATAGGTTGGTCTTGCCTTAGGGAACATTTCTAAGCTGGGTATATTAGTATTAACGTTTATCCGAGATGTTTTATTCATTGCCTAATCTTATATATTTTTAAAGTTTGTATTATAAATAGTTAGACTTCATTTCAGGTTTGCGACTGCACTTTACAAATTGATTTTACACCTATTACTTATTTGAGAGATGCATATATTAGTCTTTTATACATAGCAAGCCAAGCTATCTAAAGAACTTGGTTCAGATTGAGCTAAGCATTATAAATTTTAGTTTTTTCTGGATTTATAGTGTGTTTAAACTGGTTTTGTTTATATAAACATCCGTTTGAGCTATTTGGCTATATATTATCATATGAGCCTAGTATCTATAGCTTATGATAAACTTAGTTCAAACTAAATCAAATATGAAATATTTTTGCATAAACAGGGGTATTATGGTCCTAATAAAGTATAGGAATTGGTTTCACCAACATTTGAATTTATTTGTACTGATTGCAACTATTTTGTTTTCTATACGTTTGTATATTTGAAATTCTAATGACCTCAGGAACATTTTAAAAGTTATCTCATGATTTAAGGAGTTATGGTTTATATATTTTTAATAATAACCGTATTAAGGTTTACTCAATTTTTAAATCCAAATAATTCAAAATTAGTTACAAAATTAAATATTTTCGTAAAAGTTGGTTTATTATGGTCTCAGGAGCATATAGAAATTTATTTCATATTTTTTATGGGTTATGGTTTTCATATTTGCAATAGTGTCCATAATAGAGTTTTATTTAAATTTAAATTCCAATAATTTAAACTTAGGTTCAAAATATTTTTGAATATTATAAAACTGCATGATTTTATATGAATTTATAAATTTATTTCACTGGTATGGATTAAAAATGCAAAATATATAAATGTTTGAACATAGGCCGGTTAGAAAATGTAGTGAGAAATATAAAATACGCTTCTGAGTTGGAAGACGCCTTTACTGATTTGAACCGTTCTTCCTCTTCATGCTGGCTGACGATATTGGCCCACAAGTCGGTGAAAGAAAACAAAGGCTCAGCTAGGGCTCTCCGTTGGTGGCGAGGCACAGCCGTTTTCGGCCGGCCGGCGGTGCATCGAGCAAAAGGACAGCCCGGCAAAGCGTATGGCGGGCTTGGGCTTTCCTGGTGGTGGTCGGAGATGGACCGCCACCGAGGTCCCACTGCGGCTCTCATGGCGCTTGGTCGAGGGGTAAAAATGAAGAAGGCTTAAGCTTAGAAGAGAGGGGGAATAGCATAAAGGTGCTTGGGGAACTCCATTGTTGCCTTTGCCCGGGGCGGAGATTGGCCGTGATGGCTGACCACCGTGCGCCGGCCTTGAGGACGAAGGTGAACAGTGGTGGCTATTTTCGGGTGATGGAAGCAGAAATTGAGGTGTGTAGAAAGTTCATGGGTCAAGGGAAAGGCTAGATGCGAGCTAAATTTGATAATGGCTCATCTAGGTGGCTCAATCGTGACTTTGCCCCTTCTCTGGGTCCTGCCGGTAATGAGGAAGACAGTGGCGAAGTGGGCTTGGCTCAATGTTAGAGGAGGCCCAAGGTGGGGTGTGAGTGCTTTGGAAGGGCTTGGTGGTTCTTGTAGACGTGGAGAAGATTGTGGCAACAGGGTGTGAACCGGGCGAGGTAGAGGATTCGGCCGTGACAGTGAAAACACAGGGGAAGGCTTCCGTGGCAGAGAACCAGTGTTGACCGTGAACTGGGTTGCGAAATAGGCAGTAAATGGCGCTGTGCTTTGGTTGAAAATCTTGTGCACCAATCTTTTGTTGCTCTGACCTGTCATTCACGTGATGCGACAGAAGTGAGGCTGAGATGAACCGAGCTTCAGGTGACTAGATGGTCAGTAAGTGGCGCCGCAAGGTTTGTGCTTGGGTTCACACGGTGTTGGTCGAGGTTGAGTCGGGGTTGTCGTGGCAGCAAATCTGGGTTGGTTTCATTGCCGTGGCAGAGATCGGGCGTCGCTTCTTTTGCCGTGGCAGCGCCCGGGCAGAGAACAGTAACATGCGTGGCAGAGCTGGAAATGGCCAATGTTCAGTGTCGCAAGTCTTGCCGTGGCAAAGTTTCAGAGCTGAGCTCATTGCCATGGCGGAGAAAATACAGCAGGGCGAGCAGCTTCGGCTTGGGAAAGAAGAAGAACAGAGAGGAGGTGAGCTACTGGCGGATGGGGTCGGGACCACCTGGCAGTGGGCAAAGCAACGGCTGGAGAAGAGGGCTGTAGGATTTGGATGCTGACGTGTGGGTCCAATTAATAGCAGGGCCCACATGGCAGTGAAATAAAGGAGGGAATTCTGAAATGGGTCTTGATCAGACACAGAATTAAGGCATTTATTGAGGGGTCTTTTCACATTAAAAATTTCTGATAATTTTTGACTGAGACTCTGAGATAATATTTCTTATCCTGAAAAATTTGAAGTTAAAATCTTGTTAATAAAAATTCTGACAAATCTAGACTGTTCTTTTTATTCTTTTCTGTTTTTCATTTTTCCTATAAATCAAATAAACTTTATTTTATATGAAAATATTTATGTATAATACTAATGATTATTGGGGGTTATCATAAAAGTTTCATATGATTATCAGTTATATTTATTTTTATAAAATTCTGATACAGATAATATTACATTTAAATTAATTCTGTTTTTGATTTTATATAGGGGTCAAATAAATATTAATATTTTTTAAAATTTTCCTGAAAGTTACCCTAGTACTTTTTATGATGTGTTAAAAATTTTAGAAGAATATAAAATCTGATAAAAATTAAATAATTCTGACATGGGTGTTGCTCAGTGTCACATTATACAGTTTTTGTTTTCTTTTCGGCATTAAATGAGTTCACATTGCTTTGAATTTTTTAAATTACCTAAAGATGATTTGGGATTTATATAAAATTTTCAGATTTTATTTATTATGTGATTTTGGGTTTTGTATTGTAGAGAAGAAGAAAACAATTATGATAAAAGATTTTCTTAAGAACCAAAATTCAGGAAACATTCAGAAAATATGGAAATTCAGAATAAGTCTATATTTCAAACTCATTTTCGTAGTTTGCTCAATTTGAATGAAAAATTTTTAATATTGCAACTTATTCTTTTCTAAAGACTAAAATTCAAGAAAAAGAGAGAAAAGATGATATTTTTAAATAAAAATCTTAATTCCAATTAAAAAATTTATTTAATTCTATTTTAAAATTTTTATTTTTCCCATTTTAAATTTTTGGGGATGTTACAGTTCCTTAAGCTCTTCCTTAATGGAATCTACTAGCTGTTTCTCACGCTTGACTTTGGCTATTTTCCTACTCTAGTACGTGTTGGAGTCCTATGGGAATCCCGTTTTCCAGTGGACAAAAACACTCAAGCCTCGCGTGTGACCAGGGTGCTCCTTGCTTCCCAAGGCCGTTGATAGTACATCTTTCTCCCTGTCCGACTGGAAAGAGGCTTGCGATGATTCTGAGCTCAACGCGACCCGCAAGAGCACGATATATCATGTCACTTATAATTATGAAGCAATTACAAACTACGTAGTTTGATATCTTATCAGGCGTTGGGATACTTTCTCATCAGTGGGGTTCCTGAAGGACACGGTGCCGAAGACATGGTATTTGACCTCGCTCTTAGCCAGGTTCGAGTGTGTGGGTCTACGATCAAGGCAAATGGTGGGGACGCCCCCATCAAAAGTGCCTCCTCATCCTCTCTCCTCCATTGCTCATTCTTACCTACATACCCAGCGGTGCCGAGTCTGTGGGGGTGGGTGTTCTGGGCCTGGAGGGCCTTGAGCGCTTCACTTTGATGCACAAATTCTTCTGCCGTCTTCATCTCAACAAATTGTTGCCATAAGACTTCATCAATGAAACCATACTTAGATAATAGAGTCCTTTCCTTCTAGACGTAATTTGTGATAAGCATGCTCTTGAAGTTCTTCCACACTTTTTTCACCACTAGCAATGCGTATCGTCACACTAGGTGCATGGAGTTTTCCGGGATCACGAATTAATCTCTTACCTAAACTACACCAGGGTCAAATTAATCATAAGTTGAACTAGACAATTATCTTAGCAAATAAGACCTAGTATAATCAGGATATTTTGATAGATAAAAACTTGGCAAGATCAAATACATGCATAAATTGAACTTGTACAGTGTGGGTTGCATCGCAATGCTTCACTATGTCATGTAGCTAATTCATAAGCTCACATCCACAAACTAATTATCAGCTGATTCATAAGAAGCAGTGACGTCTTAAACAAGTAATGGAACCTTAATGACTATGAGTAGCAAGTAAAAAACTAATGAAGTATAGAATGTGTTCATAGTGGAAAAGAAAAAAGTGGCAAACAGCGTACCTAAATCCTGTACCTACCGCGACTTGGACGAACTATTGGTATGGTCTTATTTGGCAAAATAACTACAGTAGCCTCCACTTTTTGAGGTTTCTCACTTATGAATTGAAATTCATTCTAGGAGCACTTGTACTTATCAATATATGTGCAGTCAAACAACTTAAAGTTTGATAGAAATTTTTTACATATTTTGAATTACCAATATATGTCAAATTCCTTCATCATTGTCTGGAAATGAACCAAAATTGTTTAATCTCCTATATATGCTTGATATATACTACTACATCTTTATCATGTTTAGAGAAAATTTACCGAGAGTGGAGGAGGCGGCGACCAGGCAGGTGATGAGGTGGTGACTGGGAGAGCGAGGAGGCGACGGATGGGTAGGTGATAAGGCGACGCCAAAGAGTAGAGGAGACGGCGAACTAGAGTGGAGGAGAGGGGGCGACCGGGAGTGGAGGAGGCAACGGCCCGGAGAGTCACGTGACTGCGGGGATGGACGATCTGGCGACGGGGAAAACAGATTCCGCGGTACAGACGAAGAGGAGGTCGTCGAGGGGAGGTCGCTAGGGTTTCAGAGAGACGACGCGTGCGGGAGGCCAGGGTTTGGAGAGATAGTACGCACAGTTATATTTATAATGATGTTATCACAAACGATTTCATAATAGAACCGTCTATGATGTAAACTTATCACAGACGGTTCTATTATAGAACCGTCTATGATATACACGTATTACAGACGGTTCTATCTTATAACCGTCTGTGATGTGGGCTCATCATAGACGGTTCTATAATAGAACTGTCTGTGATGTACCCACATCATAGACAATTATATTATAGAACCATCTATAATGACGCATTACAGACGGTTCTATTATAGAACCGTCTGTGATGTCTCTAATCACAAGCTACAAAATGTATCATTCTGGATCACACTGATAATTTTTTCTTAACATTTTCAATATAATTTCAAGTTGATTTTATGCCAAAGTCATAAAGGTTAGTATGTTAGCAATTGATCACAATCAATATACAGATATATACTATAGGTTTTGCAAAGTTCATCACAATCATCCACTTGCTTACAAATTCAGAATTTTACACATGACAAATAAACATGACAACACCTCCTCATAACACCGCTTGCTTATTCTTTTGTATGAAAATTAGCCCTTCACGATGATCGATGCGTGTGTAACTAGCTTCCTCAGGTTGTTCTTCCTGGACTATGATGGCGTTTTAGATAGGCGACAACTCATCAAATTGATTGTACTCTTCCTCATCTAGCACATTCTCAACTCTGACAATCCTCTTTTTTCTCTAAAGAACTACGTGGCGCTTCTTGTTGGACGGGACGGTTACATAGAAGACTTGAACAACTTGGTTAGTGAGTACAAACGATTCATCTTGATATCCGACATGTTCGAGGTTCACAGTAGTGATGCCGTACTTATCAACCCTCACTTACTGGAGGTGGACCCAACGACACCAAAATAAGGGGATCTTGAATAGTATATAGTTAAGGTCCCAAATTTTCTCTATGAACCCATAGTAGGAGCTCCTCGTCGACCCAATGGTATTGAACGCATCAATGTGAACATCGCTATTCTGGTTTATGCTCTTCATATCCTGATATTTAGTGTAAAATGTGTACCCATTTAAGTCGTATCCTTTCCATGTGACAACTATAAATGTTAGCCCTTTTGTCAACCATGTCAACGTATCATGATCACCTGATGAGCTACCAGTGATGGGTCACTCCTTCAACTATTTGTTGAACTCAAGGTTGTGCTGTCTCGTGATACAAGACTCCTGTCGCGTCGAATTCTCTTGTCGTAGCCAGTGCTTTTTCTATTTGATATACGGGAACAATACAACCATGTGTTACAAAACCATGAAATGCGTAGGCAACAAGATAAGGTGTGATTGCTTTCCTTCCAATGGTCCCGATACCCTCGAGCCTCCCCTCATGGAGAGATCGAGGCACACCTATAGGTTCGATCTAAGCCATGTAATCAATGCAGAACTCGATGATCTCTTCGGTTGAATAACCTTCGACAATGCTACCCTCCGGTCGAGATCGATTCCGTATGTACGACTTGAGAATTCCCATGTACCTCTCGAATGAGTACATGCTATGTAAGAACACGGGCCCGCACACCTTTATCTCCCTCACAAGGTGAACAATGGGATGGATCATGATATCAAAAAACGACAGAGGGAAATACATCTCAAGATTACACAGAGTCACGACCACCTCGCCCTGTAGAGCATCTATTCCTTCGGGATCAATGACCTTCTGAGCAATTGTGTTAAAGAAATAACATAGCCTCATGATTGTCTCCTGGACCTTGATTGGTAAAATACTTCTAATTGTGACAGGAAGCATCTATGTCATCAGCACATGATAATCATGAGACTTCATGCCAGTTAATTTCAAATCTTGTATCGAAACAAGTCTCTTCATGTTGGAGGAGTAACCGGACAGAGCTTTCACACCATGCAAGTACTGGCACAATTCAGTTCTCTTGAACTTGGACAGAGTGTAACAAGCAGGTTCGTAGTATGTTCGGCCTTTATCGGTCTCTTTCGGTGCTAACTCAGGTCTGATGCCCATATCGACTAATTCAAGCCATGCGTTGGTACCATCCTTTGCTTTGCCCTTAATATTCAGTAAGAGACTGTTAGCACCAGAATTTGGCAAGACATGATTAATTTGTCAGGCTTAGGGTAAAAAGGATATTTTCGGCCGATATCGGTTAAAAAAAGAAAAGTTAAGTATGACTGATATTGATTCAAAGATGGAATTGTATCTGTATAAAAGGCTGATACGGGTCATAGTTGGCAACGTATTGGAAAAGGATACGATCGAATGATACAATATAAAAGGGGATCGAGAGCAAGCAAGAAGAACAACCCCAATCAACCAAACAACTCGTATTTACTTTTTATTTACTTTCCTGTCAATTAGGAAAAGATTTGTAATTTAGAATCTTCCCTGTAATCCGATTTTGATCAATAAAGTTGCGCATCGCCGATTGTTGGTCATCCTCGATTACGCCAATCAGGTTTGATTTTTTTCTCCGATCTTGTTGTGCATCGCCTTTTTCAGGAAAATCTACCTTTATCGATCATCTAATTAGCCGTAAAAAGCTATTTAGGCTTATGGCCACCGTTGATTTAATCGGCTTCACATAGCTGTTTAGATCTTTGCCGATTATCACATTAGATCAGCTTTGAGTGTATTTTTTCATCTATCTTGCTGATTGCAGGATCAAATTGGCCGGCAGGCCCCGAACCAACTTGAACCCGGTGTTCTCGTGTGTTTGAGTCGATTAATTTGTCATCACATTTTTCGGCACCAACATAGACCAGTCAAGCTATCACATGCATTCTTCTCTATATGCATGATGTCGATGCAGTGGCGAACTTCTAGGTGCTCCCAATAAGGTATGTCTCAAAATA
The DNA here is from genome assembly GCA_036346275.1 of Otatea glauca. Lineage (NCBI taxonomy): Eukaryota > Viridiplantae > Streptophyta > Magnoliopsida > Poales > Poaceae > Otatea > Otatea glauca. Next base: position 27,992,778 of record CM070720.1, read on the forward strand.
TTGATCTCTTTTTTCCATATGCTCGTCTCACGGGTCCTCGATTTACGTCCTTTTCCAAGTGCAACATCCAAATCCTTAACCATATCGTAAACAGCTCTCCCGCTTAAAGTCCTTAGAGCTGAATTGTCCTCGTTCCTTCCGTCGAATTTTTTTCTTCATCTTGAGATATGGGTGATTCCTTCGAAGGAACCAACGGTGAGGCATGTACACGGTTTTGCTCGAGTGATTCAGCCACACGCTCACGGTATCATCTAGTAGTGAGTACAGCTTTTGCTCCTTTTGTACTCTGGCCCGACAGGTTAGTAAGGGTAGGATAATCATTTATGGTGCAGAATAATAGATAGTGCAAAGTGAAGTTCTCACATTTGCACGCATCCCATACTTGTTCCCCAGGAATCCACAGTGTTTTTAGATCTTCCATCAATGGTGCTTGATACACATCAATGTCGTTCCCAGGTTGCTTCGGCCCTTGGATAAGTATGGACAGCAAAATGTACTTCAACTTCACAGACAACTAAGGAGGAAGATTGTAGATGCAGAGATTCATGGGCCAAGTGCTATGTCGGCTGATCATGTTTCCGAAAAGATTCATTCTATCTGTACTCAATCCAAACCTTATATTCCTCGGTTTCGCACCAAATTCTGCAAACCTCCTATCAATGTTTCTCCACTAGGAAGAATCAATAGGGTGTCTTAGCATTCCATCATTCTTACGCTCCTCTGAGTGCCAATGCAACAATTTTGCCTCCCTTGGGTTGGCAAATAAGCGCTTCAAACGGGAAATTACAGGCAGATACCACGCCACCTTAGTAGGAGGTCCTTTCTTCACCTCGATGCCCTCGTCGTCATCATCTGGTTGATTCTTACACTTGTACCGGGATGCGTTGTACACCGGACATACATGCAAGTCTGCGTACTCTTTACGGTAGAGGATACAGTCGTTCGGACATGCATGTATTCTTTCTACTTCCATTTACAAGGGACAAAGAACATTCTTGGCTTTGTAGGTGGTTGTCGGCAACTCGTTTCTCTCCGGAAGCATGTTCGCTAATAGACCTTACAACACTATGAAACTCTTATCGAACCAACCGTTGCTTGCCTTCAATTTCAGCAGTTCAAGCACGGACGACAATCTTGTGTATTTTGACTTGCATCTCGGGAATAAAGGTTTCTCTAAGTCATCCATCAAGCCTCGGAATTTACCATACTCTCTCTCATCAAGGTTCCCTTCTGCATCTCGCAGCATCTGATGCGGATTGTCATCGTGCAACATGTCCTAATCGGAAGCACAATCGATATCATCTAGCATATCGTTGACTTTGTCGACGATGTTAGTACTACCTATTTCCTATATAATCTGCCCTTCACCGTGACTGGTCCAACATGTATAACCCATTTTGAAACCTTATAGAATCAAGTGTGCTTCGATCTGGGCTGAGTTGCCAAACATTCTTAGATTGTCGCAGTCAATGCATGGACAAGACATAAATCGGATCCCTTATTAAGCATATCCTCCTCTACAGCTCTTCTAAAAGCAGAGACGTTATTAATGTACTCGATACTCGCACGGTTCGCAGCTTACATCCATCTTTGGTCTATCTACACCACGTATATAACAATAAGTGTTAAATAATGAAGTACACTAGGAGTGCACATGCATACATTCTTAAATTGGAACGCAAATTAACTAGCTAAACCCTACCCTAAATTATAAACCATGCTAGATCTAAAGAACAAATGGATCTACAATCTACATTAAGCTACATTTAAACTTACCAACATAGCTTCTTACATCACAAAGAACAAATAGATCTTTTTGTAAGCTACATTTAAACTTAGCATCTTCAATTCTCTTTTTACCTAGCTAGCTAGCTACATCTTGAGTATAATGCAATTAGAATCAATTACTACTTTAGATCACAAAGAACAAATGGATCTACACCAAGCTAGATCTAAACCATCTTCAATTCTCTCTTTACCAAGCTAGATCTTGAATATAATGCAATTAGAACCAATTACTAACCTTAGATCACCAAGAACAAAAGGATCTACAATCTCTCTTCCAAATTCACGATCTCCTTTCACCATATCTCCTCTCAATCACAGCCATCTCAAAAATAGCTCGGGAAACCCCAAAAACACTAAGTAGGTCGGAGCTCTCAGTACTTATTTTTAGGAAATTCTCATCACACACGGTTTTAACCAAGAATTGTCAGTGATGATAACCATTCACATCACTGACGATTTTTGGCTAAAAGTGTCAGTGATGAGAGTTCACATCACTGACGGTTTTATCCAAAAATCGTCAATGATGTGAATGGTAGTCATCACTGACGATTTTTTGAAAAAAAAACCATCAGTGATGTGAGTTCTCACCACTAACGGTTTTTTTCCAAAAATCGCCAGTGATTCAAAAAAACGTCAGTAATAACTACCATTCACATCACTGACGGTAGAGAAAACCGTCAGTGATGTGAATGGTAGTCATCACTGACGGTTCTTGGCAAAAACTGTCTCTGATGAGGCTCACATCTCTAACGGTTTTAGCTAAAAATCGTCAATGATGTCAATGGTAGTCATCTCTGACGGTTTTTGGCTAAAACCGTAAGTGATGATCAACTATCACATACAATTTTTTAAAACCGCCAGTGATAAGGGGTCTAATATAAGCCTTTTTGTAGTAGTAATAGCCTTAACTAAAAAATCAGAAATTGCCAAAATCGAAAAGCGCCTTTTCTAAAACCCGCTTTCTTAGTGTCAAAACGTAAAACCTGGATTTCTACTTTCCCTCCCCCTCTTCTTCCCCTCTCCTTCTCTCTATCGATTGCCCCCTTCTCTCTCTAGCCCCAATTGCTAGCGATTGGTCGCCCCAGTGCGTGACCCGCACTCAGCCTCCCCGTGCCGTGCGCACCCACGCACGCGTCAGAGCACGCCCTGAGCCAGGAGAGCAACAAAATGTTGCTGCTGATGCTTGCTGTTGCTGCCACCATGCTGTTCATTCCCTGCCATGGCAGCGCCGAGCCCTGCCTTTCCCTGCCATGGCAGTCCCTCGTCGCCGCATCATGGTACTTGTGCCGTCGATCCATCCCGTCACTCTGACCGCCTGTGCGGGTAGACTGCCGAGCCCACCGCCTGCTCCCTACACCCCTTCTGGTCTTGCCACTAGCCCTAGTCTCCCCTGCACACCATCGTTGCCAACTTCTTCCTGGCTCGACGCCACCGCAGTGTCCTCTTCCCTTTGTCCCTAATTTGAGCTCACGAGCCCCCTCCTCCCGTGCCTATAAAAGGACAGCCATGCTCTCTCAAGGTTCCTCGCACTTGCCCAAACCCTCTCCAATCTCTAACTGAAGCTCTGCTCCATTAAAGGACTGCCATTATATGTGAGCACCAAGGAATTGATCGAAAACCAATTTAGCTACTTTGGTGAGTAAAAACTCAATTCCTTTGGCGCAAAGCATCCTTACTATTCCCTAAAGCCTCTATCGCACTTGACTTTAGCTCTGGTAGCTTATGGCACCGCCGTCGCTGCTCCCTTCTTCTCCACACCTGGCCACTGTCACCAAGCTTCCTTGGAGCTCCTCCCATGTGGTAAGACCCTAAAATGGAGCTATTAAGGTCCCTGGATGCTTTTCCCCCTTTTCTACAAGCATAAGCATGTTTTGTTTGCTCACTCTCCATTCCACCATATCCGCCGCCGATTGTCTCCGGTGGTCGCCGATCGTTGATGACTGGTCCTCTGGTGTCCCGTACTCCCCTCTAGATAGCTGAGCCATCAACCGAGCTTGGTCGGCCCACCCTTATTGTCGGCAAGCTCCCCTGAGCACCCTTTGTTTTTGGTTCACTGACAAGTGGGCCCCTAATGTTAGCGTCTGGCGCTAAATCAAAATTCAAATACGCTTTCACAATTAGAAAGCGTATTTTTCTATTTTGATGAATTTCCAGAGTAGTCCACCTTCAAATGTTTATAACTTTTTTCAAATTAAATCCAAATCCAGTCAAACCAGTTTCTAAATTCTTATAAAACCATGAGGTTTCCATTTCTACAAAAATATTTAAAGTTAGATGTGGGGACCCTCCATTCTGGAATGGAATACCAAGAAAGTCATATGTGCATACTGTACTAGTCCCACGATCTATGGCTAGTACGCACATTTACAACATTGTTACCACATCCATACGAAAGCTTTCAACTTTATTAATATACCTTGGTTCATACATAAAGCCATGAAAGCTTAATCAAAAGCAACGGAAGATACAGATACTTATCAGTAGCCCTTGCCCATCTATTCCCACAGGCAACTAACAAGGTTAAACCCTAGAGAAACGCATCATCAAAATTCCCATAACGTGCATATATATCATTTGGAGTTTCGTTCTCTTCACCTAAACCAACAAATAAGCAAGGTTGAGTACTTTCGTACTCAGCAAGACTTAAGGTGTATCGCAAAAGTGTAGTAAATGCAGACTATGTCAAAAGAGGCTTTTACGGTTATTTTGCATAAAGTGAAGTTGAATAGAATATCAAGTAGTAATTTACAAATAGAATTTTGTAAGAACAAGTTTGGCTGATAAGTAAATAAATAAGAATAGCATAACATATAACAACTCACAGTCCTCCATGAATGTGAGAATCGCACCAATTTTTTGCCAATCCCTGGCATAATATTTGGAATAAAAACTTACCAACAAATATCTACATTCAAACCATTTTGAAATACCAAAACTTCTAACTAGTGTCAGTTCACCAAGTCTCCCATAACCGCGGGCACAGCTTTTCAAAAAGATTTATACTTTGCAGAGGTGTACAACTTTACCCAATAGACATGACTGACTCTTTTTACAATTCATTTGCACACTTCCTTTGGTGTGCCACAGAAAGTCATGACATAACCGTTACATTCCTTAAATCTAACTTTGTACCAGCCTAGTGACGATAAACCCATACTATGGCTGCAGAAGATATGGTACAATCACTGTACGATGAATAGTTATACACCTCATTATCCCACTTCTGCCTATAGTATGGCGTACACCGTTGTATTGGTATGCGTTTCACCCACACCTCTGTGTGGACGCCCCTACGAGCAATCCATCTCAGAAAGCCTGTACTACTCCAGTCATCCAATGTGCAAAGTTAAATCTAAGCAACTTAATAGGTTAAGGTCGTCCCATACCAGCACTTGAGGTTGTACGAATATTCTTGGATCATACAACACTACGTTCGTTCCTTAATCCGACCTGGGCAATAATCTCCCTCTACACTATGTGCAAGTCCTATGCATATTCGGCTATTGTCAATAATCGCCTTTGTCAAATCATAGTTTTATTTTTATTTTTACCAAAATATTAGCAACCTTTAATGTCATATCCAACCTTTTTAAATTATAAGAATCAACACGACTCATCATTTAACATCCCAATACTAAGCATGGCTAAGCATGGTTATTAAGTAATCGTGTATACTCATATTGACATTATGTATTGTCTAACCTTATTCTAGGGTTATCAAGGTTCACATGGCAATATTTATTAAGGAAGTTCCATCAATGAGGGTTATATCTACCATTACCACAATATAGCGAATTTACTGAAAATACACGCATGTGTAAATAGATGTGATAAAACAAAATTAAAACACTGGGATCAATATGATCAAAGGGGGTGCTTTCTTTGCTCGTTGATTTCAATCGTGATGTCAGAGTCAACTGTCGTAGACTCTGGAACGTCAGAGTATACACATCGTTCATCACAAGGCAATAGCAATAAAAAAGCAAAAAGAGTCAAATAATACCAATTTGAAATGAAATTATAGAAATAGGTTGCTCTGGACTTTATAAAGATCTAGAATTTAGTTTTGTGATTTTTGGAGATTATTTACTACAGTTATTGGTTTTCAACTTTTAATCGAGCTACTAGTCATTTGTAAACAAAAAATTTATACATAAGAGTTTAAATTTTTCCCTTACTGTTCCAGAACATAAATACATGATTTTTGGAAGAGTTTAAGTTCTGGATTCAAAAATTTTGTTGCTATTTGTATTAGGCATGTTTATTTGCATTTTGTAGTTGTCAGGATTCATCTCATGATGAACTCATGTTCAAACAGTGGCTAAACTCAATTATTTTTACATAAACATAGAGTACATGATTTTAGGAAATTTTAGAAACTTGTTTCATAATTTTTTTTAATTTACTTGCAATATATATGACCATTTGAATTTTGTACACATTGAAATTTAATCTATTTTTGAATCCAATACAAACTAAGTAGAAATCTAAATATTTTTGTAGATTTATAATTTTCATGGTCTCAAGAGTATGTAGAAATTTATTTCGTAATTTTTGGACTTAGGATCTTTGTATTTCAAATAGTGAACATATTAGGTTTATTCGTATTTTAAATTCAAATAGTTTTAACCTAGATTCAAAATTAATTATTTTGCATATTTTCAAAGCTTATGATTTTATATGAATTTAAAAATTTATTTCACTAGACTTCCACTTAGGATGAAAAAGTTATAAGTATTTGAATGCCCTAGGTTTTAAGAACTACCCAAAATGGAAAATACGTCTTCCAGAATTGAAAACCTGTGCCGAACAAACGGGCCCCACTGTCAGTGACCGTGTGAGGGCGTAGGCACATGTGGCTGATAACCTGGGCCCATTTGACAATGGCACAGAGACAGGGCAAGGCTAGGGCAGCTCGCTGGCGGCGCTACAAGCACGATGATGCTCGGCCAAGGGCATGGTTAGGTTCAGGGCATGAAGACGTGTCTATTGGTGGACTCAGTTGCGATCGACGGTGACCGAAAAGCGGTCGCCACCGTGGCTATGCGGCGACGCTCATGGCTGGGCGACGGCTAGGGCGACTGGGGTTTCATCATGCACGGACAAGGGCTTGGTGAACATCAGTGAGTCTAAAGAGGTCCATTTTACCATTTTTTAGTGATGGAGATTGGCTGGAACTGGCTACCACCGAGCACTAGGACTGAGGAACAAGATGAGCAGTGGCAGTGGTGAGTTGGATGGATTAAGCTGTGAAAAAGATGCATGATGGGTTTCGGGATACACAGGGATGCTCCATGCCCAATGAATCGGAGGGAAGCTCACTGAATCGCCTTGATCGAGTTTTGTCCCCTTTTCGATGTTGTTTGGCAATGGAAGAATTGGTGGTGCAATTGGGCAAATTCTCGGGCAGTAGGAGGTTGGGAGAGGATCTGCAGGGAAGTGGTAGCGAGGTATGGAGGAGAAATGCCGGCCTATGTGCATCTTAAATAGCCGAGGGGAGGGGAATGGCGGTTGCAGCATGTATACGAGGTCGACGGAGGTGGTCGGTTTGTGGGGCAACGTGGCGAGCGAGGCTCTACATGGGGTGAGTTGGCGCAAGCTGCGCGACGTCATGGTGAAGGTGCTCTGGCAAGTGGGGCAGTGCGCTAGGAGGAAGCGATAGGCAAGGAGGGGGAATGGCGGTGTTGGCAAGGGTGGCACGACGTGGCGGAGGACCTCTGGCATGAGTGGCATGGGTTGCCACAGTAGAGAAAACTAGGGGTGGGGAGCTGCAATGGCAGAGACTAGGGCGACCGGGGAAGCGGAAAAGGGGAAAGAAGTGCTGGGGAACGAGTAGGCTACTCTAGCAAAAAATCAAAATTTTCTACCGCGTAACCAAGGAACCATTGCAAGTTATAAATCACAGAATTACCACTAGACGCATAGACCCGTAGCGGAAGTTGAGTCAATGTAGCGCGGTGGTGCAGACGTAGTCTTACTAACTTCGCGCCTCCTCCAACAGCTTCTTGTGAGCGACGCAGGGTGCGGATCGTCCTAGCGTTGAAACTTCACAACAACGCCTCCAAGGTATCCATACGTACGGGGCAGGAATACCACACGCCGGAGTGCTATCGCCGACTGCGCGGTTCTGGGTGAAAGAGGGGTGGCGGCTAGGGTTTTAGGAATTCTGAATTCCTATCGTCTTACCTTCTTTTTCAAAGCTAGAACCTCCTCCCTTTATATAGACGTCCCATAACGGGTTTCAACCTTTGAAGCCTATTAGGAATTCTAAGCCCATTACAACTCGGATCCCTATCCAAATTGGTTACAGCCCCTTAAATGTGTGACCCTATAGGTTCACATGCACTTAGACATGGCTCGAGTATTCCTACTTGACTAGACATGGCTCGAGTACTTCTACTCGACTAGACATAGATCGAGCACCCTTATTCGACCAGTCATGGCTCGAGTGATCCTACTCGACCAAACATAGCTCGAATACTCTTACTTGACTAATAACCGGTAGTGGCCCCTAGCAGGATGTGTCGATTCCCATGTACATGTAAAGATTGGACGAACCTCAACAATGTCCTATATGCATTTCCTTTTTCCTCACGATATCAGTCAAACCCAAGATGAGTTGTTGTCATCCTTATTTGGATGGCTCGACCACTCTTTCTCGATACCGTGACTCGGATTTCCCGAATACATCGAGTTAACTCTTTGATTCGATGAATTGAGTAACTCTTTACTCGAGTAGCATGGCCATGCGTTTCTTGAATCCGACCACTTGAGAGGCCTAGAGATATCTCTCCCATTGTATGGAGGGGCAAATCCTATCTTGATCGACCACGCCTCGCAGCATGTTCTATGACAAACCCGAAAGTCATCTTTATAACTACCCAGTTACGGAGTCACGTTCGATGACCCCTAAGTAAGCTATTACACATCTTGAGAACATGCGATAATCTCAAGTCGAAGGATATAGCATACACATCGTATATGAGACGAAGTGATGACATGAAATATAACAACGTTCTCGTAGTGTCTCAATGTGGGTCGATCCAAATCTATGTTCTCCAACATGTGTTCATATTGTTGATTTGATATCTCCATATCTTTGACCTGTGAAACATGGTCATCAACCAATACATATGCTAGTCTATTCATATGTGTCCTGATATGTTTATTGACTAGGGATCACTTTTAGAATGAACATCATAAAAATGAATATAGAGTTTCACAAATAAGTCACGTACTTATTAATCAATATCCATGATGTTATTCAAAGAACAATCTCATAGTTCATGAACATTTATGGAAATATAATCATCTCTATGATTGCCTCTAGGGTATATTTCCAACAAGAAGGGAGGGGTTGGTCGGCTGACCGGTGGGGCCAAGGAGCTGATGCAGCTATCAGGTGGGCTAGGGAAGTCAGAGGCTCAAAGAGCTGGCAGGTGGGCCCAAGATGGTAGAGAGACAAGGATAAAAGAAAAGGAGAAAATCATATTACAATTTCCTAACAGCCTAGGATTTAAGAGATAATTGAGGTATCAAATCAGGATTATAATTTTTGAAACTTTTTTCATATCGTTATGAGGTCATGCCTACCACAAAAGTTTTAGATGATGATCATACTTGAATAAGTTTATAAAATTCTGACATAGCCACTGTCTTATTTAAGTATTCTCTATTATTGATTTTTTTAGATGAACTAAATGAGGTCCAAATATTTTTAAACTTTTACTTGATAGTCCTGAGGTTCCAAGGATAATTCTGTAAAATTTTCAAATCATGGTCATACCCAATTATTTTTATAATAGTCTAACAAGGTCTTTGTTCCCAATTTCAAGTTGCAGTTTTTAATTTTCTAAAGGCAATAATTAATTCATAATTTTATAAAAATTTTAGGGATGATATTAAGGTAATTTATGATTTAAATACATTTTATCAAGATTTTATGTTTGTTTGATTTTGAAATTTAAAATTAGAATTTCTCTTCTTTAACCATTAAAAGAACTTTTTAAATAGCAAAAATTCCAGAAAATTCGACAACATTGGAAATCCAATTCAAGGACAGAATTAAACTTTTAATTTGAAATTTTCACTTTATCTTTTGTTTGGGCTGTTGCATTTGACCTGTGTTCAAAATTTGAATTCAATATTTGACTAAAACCTAGCATATTCACTATTTAAAAATTTTACAAATAGACTCCAAATGAAATAAATTTATAAATTTTTCTAAATTCTAAATATTACCATTTCTATAAAATTAATATTTGAATTTAGTCTTAGTTTGAACTAAGCTCCTATTTAGGTTAGTTTTCAATTCATTCAAAATTCAAATATTGGTAACTATTGTAAATAAACTCCAAAATTGGTAAAATTAGTTTCTAAAATCTTATAAAATCATGAGCCTCTGCCTCTATAAAAATAATTGAGTTTTAACCTAGTTTGCACTTAATTGTTATTGAGGATGATTCTACTCTCAATTAAAAATTCGAATAATCATAACTTTTGCAATTAAACCCCGAAAAATCATAAAACCAGTTTCTAAATACTTATGAAATATAGTACCTTCTATTTCTATAGTAAAATTTGATTTTTTTTGTGATTGGCTTCTTCTTGCTTCTTATTGTTGCTTTGCGTATAGACACCGATGTTCCAGAATATGCAACTGTCGACCCCGACTTCGCCCCAAAAATCAACAAGGAAGGCAAGCACCCCCTATGATCATGTTGATCCTAATTTTCACTTAGCTTATATTGTTTTCATCAATTTATGTATGCATACAATTATTTTCTATAAATTTCTATATTGTAGGTAGTGGTAGATATCACCTTCATTTCATGGAACTTTCTTGATAAATATTCTAATATCAACTTTGAAAACCATAAGTTAATGGTTAGACAATATCTAATGTCAATTTGGGTATATTCAATTATATGTGCAACTGCTTAGCCATGCTTTAGATTTGGGAGAACGAATGGTCGGGAATATTATTCGTTCAGGGATTGAAATTTTGAATATATTGGGAAAATGGTCTATGGTATTTTACTATAAAACCAAAACAAAACTATGGTTTGACGTGGATGAAATATGGCAATAGTCGGAAGTGCATGGAACTTGCACGCAATATAGGGGGAGTGTTCTTCCTCAGGTCGGATAAAGGACCGAACTAGTGTTTGTTAAACCCAAGATATTCAGTGCAACCACATGTGCTAGTATGGGATGGCCATGACCAATTAAGTTACTTAGGTCTATATGTTGGAAGGCAGGAATGGTATGAGCTTTCTGAGACGGATTGCTTGAAGGGATGTCCTTACCGAGGTGTTGGAAATAACGCCAATCGATACAATGGTGTATGTCTTGCTATGGGAGAAGTGGGGACACGATAAAGATGGAATGTCGTGTGTACTAAGTATACAAATATCTTTCGCCGCCATAGCAAGGATTTGACATCATCGGGCTAGTGCAAAGTTAGGTATAGGTGATGTAACAATTCATATCATGACCTCTTGCCCACGCGTCAAAGGAAGTGCCAAAATAGCGGCAAAAGAGTTGATCATGTCTTCTGGGTAAAGATGTATGCCTCTGCAGAGTGTAAAACTTTTCGAAAAGCCGTACTCGTGGTTATGAATGGCTCTGGTGCGCCAACACTAGTTAGAAGTTTTTGGTATTTTCATAAAAAGAGTTGAGTTGGAGATATTATGAAAAGTTATTTTAGATATTACGCTATGAAATGACAAGGGACGGTTCGATACTCGCATTCATGGAGGACTGTGAATTGTTACGTTCATGTTATACATGCTATTTACATATCTGTCAAATTGCTCTTGCAAATTTCATTTACAATCTATTACTTAATATTCCTGTTTCAATATCGCTTTATGCAAATTAACTTAGTAACTTCTTCATTTACATAGCCTGCATTTATTATACAATGTGATACACTACAAGTCTTGCTGAGTACAAAAGTACTCTACTATACTTAAATTTTTTGTTCAGTAGGCAAAGAAAGCAACATCCTCGAGGATGTGTACTTCACCGTAGGTTACAGGGATTGTGACGATGAGCTTTTCTAGGGTCTACTCCTTGTTAGTTGACTGTGGTAGTTTGGGAAAAGCATACTGCTGGACTTTTGTATCTTCCGCTACATTTTAATTGGTCACGACGACTGTATTGTATGAATAATATTCATTTAATGTATTTGTGACCTTTATGTATGGATGTGATAACAATGTTGTGAATGTGCATGCTAACCACATATCATGGGACTAGTACAGTGTGCACATGAGACCTTTCTCGGTATTCCACGCAGCAGGAGGGTTTTGACAAAGCGAGAAGATGCAAAGAGCAAATTCATGCTAATAACGTGTTGTAAAACGATGACGACCACCGTAGATCAAACACAATGCACTGATCCAATATCAAGAACAATGACGAGGAGAACACACAATATAGGGAGGCAAAACTCTCTCTTTATTAGAATAATTCTGTTATACAATGGAGTGTCATATTTATAGTAGAAACCCATAAGAGATAGATTCGGATTAGTCTACAATGAGGTAGAGTCCAAATATATTTGAACAATTAGAACCCAAATTCATATCATATCTCAACAAAATAGACGTCCTTAGCCTTTATGAAGTGTGGTACTACATAGCCCACCGGATAGTTTTGTTTCTATGCGTCCCTTTTTTAAACTTACATAAATATTAAAGTATGAATAAAGAGTAGATAGTGATTACTTAGTCATTCGTTTGTTTTAAGATTTATGCAACTTGTATTGATAAAATATGGATAGTAGCACCTCTATCTATCTATCTATCTATCTATCTATCTCTCTCTCTGACAGGACACACCGGTTAATTGGTCTTCAAAGTACTTCCTACGATATCCACTCTTCTCTGAGGTCCAGTCCCGACTCGATTTAGGTCTAGACTCCTTTTTTACGGAATGTTTTACCATATAATGCAAAGAAATTTTTTCTTGAGAGGAATATAATGCAAAGATATAGATTCCACTTGGACTAAGACTGTCTTAAATAAGATCTAATACACACTTTTCAGCCAAAAAAACACCTCTTCAGCCCAATAAAGAGCATCTCCAGACAAAGGTTCAAAATCTTACCGGAATTTCGTGAGATTTCACCGAGATCTCAGTTTCTGGACTGTGACGGTTTGTAGGACTACCGACCGGATTTGAAATTTTTTTAAAAAAAATTAAAATGCTACAGTAATCTCGTTTTTCTCGGCGAGATCTCGATATTATTGTCCGAAATTTGCATTTTGGAAGCCGGAATGGACCGGACTCAGGTTAATAACCCTTGGTGAAGTGATCTTGCATCATGATAATTTGTCTAAAAACTATTTTTTGAGATATTTTTTAAAAACTGCAGAAAAACTGTTTGATTTTTATAAAATTTTACATGATTTATCCTGAAGTGAAAAATTTATGGTATCATCCTACGAAGTTTAGGATAATAAATAAGAAATTTCAAAATAATTTAAATTTATTTTTTATATTTAAAAAATAAAAATCTGAATGAACATAATTGGGACAGTAACATTGTCAGAATTTTATAAATTTTCTCGTGTGTGATCATGATCCAAAAATTTTATGAGAGATTAATAATTGAATCATTAAAATTATATAAAAATTTTAAAAAAATTAACTTTTTTTGTTTGCTCAATCAAATCTATGTATTTATTGAACTTCATTTGTTATATTTCAAAAATCAAAAACAGAAAGAACATAAATGGTACACTGTACTTGTAAGAATTTTATAGATTCAGTGGTGTGTGATCGTGATTCAAAATTTTTATGAGATCTTAAGAATTTCATTATAACCCTTATGCAAAATTTTCAAAAAAATTAAACATTTTATGTTGCTAAAGCAAATTTATGTATTGATCATCATGCTTTTATGAGAACGTAGCACTGTCAGAATTTTTGGAACTCTTTGAAGTTTGATCATCTGGTGAAAATTTTATAGAAACATTGATGATAAATTAGGACCATATAATTTTTTTTTCAAAATTTTATAACATGGTTTGTACCATTTTTCATTTGATTGAAGTTTACCGGTAAAGCTTTTATCAGCACAGTAGCACTATCCAAATTTGTAAAAATTCATGAAGCTTGATCACCATTTTAAAATTTATGGGAACATTAGTGATGCATCACAACCATGCAAAAAAAATTGCAAAATTTTATAACGTTGTTTGTTTTATTTTTCATTCGGTTCAAACTTGTCGGTCAGCGTTTTATCAGGACAGTAGGAATGTTTGAATTTTTAAAAATTCCTCAGATCTGATAATCATCTGAAAATTTTTATGGGAACATCACTGATGTGTCAGAAACCTAAAAAACAATTTCAAAATTGTTCGACATTATTTGATCTATTTTTCGCTCGGTGCAATTTTGCCGAGATCTCGGTAAAACCGACCGAAATTTCAGTTTTCTCGGTAGAAAAAAAACCGGATTTGAATTTTTGTTTTTGTATTTCGTCCGGAATTTATCCGAAATTTTTAAATCTCGCCAAGATTTCGTTCTCCGGTCCTGGACGAAATTTAGAGCGAAACCGATATTTTGAACCCTGCTCCAGACCTATCTATAGGCTCCATATCACCATCTCCCGTAGGCCAGCAAAGGAACAAGAAGACCAAAAACATATGGGAATTGCTATACTGACGTCCGAACTAAACAAAGCGTATCAAATAATTTTCATCCACTTGTCTCTCCCTTACACCACTTGCCCCCATTACGATGTCCACAAATCGTTCCTTCCATACCACTCATTTATACATGTTTGCAAGCATGGATCTATAATCAAGACATGGAGATAGGATACATGGCACATCCTACTCCAGTACATGACATACTTGATACATTCACATTTTAGCTCCGATACATCACATACATGGGACGGAATGTTTGACACATCACTCCGCTAATTCAACCAAGTGCTTTCGACATTAGGTCCAAGTTACGCCAATGTCCAAAACGGTGATAATGCTAACAAGGTAGCATGCTACTCCATTATATTATAGTCAACTGGAGGTGATGCCATAGCAGCCCATAACACTCGAGAGTCACAAGTTGATTGCCCAACCATTCATAATGCTACCTATTTCACTTACACTGACACCGCAGAAAGTAAACTAGCTCCACCAAAATGCACCAGGAGACAATTCCACTCCACTCCGTAGTACATATAGCTCTTAACTACTATAAAGGACTAATCTGCAGTACTGCATTAATCTAACAGTTACAGGAGCCAAGAAGCAACCATTGTGTTGAGCTCAGGGCCTTCTCTTGCCCGCCTTGTTGCTCGCCTTGAATAGCTTGGCAACATGCCGAACCACTTCATTCATTCGCGCTTTCCGCCCCTCCTCATAGTTCCATAGTTCCGGGAAAGGACTCCTGCCGCAACCGTTGTGCCCATTCAGCTCGATCAGCGCCTTTGTCACTGCAGCATAGACTTCTTCACCGTACTGCTCTTTCAGTTCTTGGAGCTTCTTGTCATCCTCCCTGATCACTTCCTATAGATGCATATGCACCAATGCACCATTAGTGATCCTAAAAAATATTGGATATGAAACATAATAGAGAAGCTTTTAATAGAGATTCCATACTACACATCAGGTAAAGGTTGCAGGTGCAACAATGCAACAAAGAAGTTGGTTGTTGCACATAGTCGACGACGAGTAATGAAAAGGATCGGTAATCAAGCAGACTGGACTCATCATACGTTGAGTAAACAATAATTAAAGGTCAGGTTATCCCAAGTTCCCAACTAAATAATTCTAGTTTTATAGTAATTTATTTCAGTGAGTAGCATGTTGACGGGAGCAACCCATGAAAACGATAGTCTTAGGTAAACCGGCAAAAGTAAGTATGCCACTACATCTTCAAGTTTCGGCTACAAAAAAAGGATGCAGATACCAGGGCTACAAGTAACAAGAAAGGTTCTTACCAACTCTTTTCCATTGACCATAACAACCTTAAAAGGATGCCATTCTGGATTGACAATTTCATTTTGCCATTTGGAACAAAGAATAGCATTTCCAACTTCTGCATCATCTTCTGGAAATTTTTGCCTGCACACATTTGAAAACGCGTTCGAGTCAAGCTCACCAATCCTCTTGATGCCTATCTGTGCTCGGCCCCTTGTGGGACAAGGCAAGCCCTGTAGAGCCTGCAATGAAACAAACATGAATCCTCACAAACAACAAGTGCACTCATTAAAACTGTGCGATCAGCATTAGGAGTAACATACATCAATGACCACATTCCGAGCTTGTTGCAACTCATCATTAGCCTTTTTTTCCTTCACAATTAGAGTTTGGTTTAGGCTTTCCAAATCATTCATTTCGTCGATCTTTTCATCCAGCTCGTTTGTCAGTTCATCTATTCTTTTCCCTGACTCTGAATCTTCATCACCTGGAGTGTGCTTTATCACTTGCAATTTTCCCTTCAGGTGCTTTATTTCTAGTTCAACTTTCTGCTTCATATCTAACTGTTTGTTGAACCTCATAATACTGTTTAAAGCAGCTTCTTTCTCTCTCTGCAGTTTCCACAGAGTAAGACATCCACAAAACTTATTTCATTTTGAAATAGAAAAAATGTGCAAAGATATCAAGGGAGCAGGGACTAACCTTGTGTTCTTTCACAAGCTTCAGCACATTTTCACTGGCTTTCTGCTGCTCCAATGTTGCCAACCTAATATGATTAGCTTTCATCGCATTCTGTACAGCAAAAGCCACAAGTACCTTACATAAGTTGTGTGCATACTGCCATATCCACACAAGTGGTCTAATTCTGCATTCTACTGCTATTATGTTGCCAACTAAAGATGGTTCATTTAATTACATTCTGGATAACAATCCAAATACTAAATGTTCTGCTCCAAGATATCTGGGCACAAAAGGTAGAACCCAGATGTTCTTTAAGCCAGTAAAGTTCATCAACAAAAAATGTTCTTTTTTTGTTCTTTTTTTTTTTGCAAGAATGACAGTTGAAGTTAGAGATACTAATCAACAGCTGTAGAAAACATACATTACCAGAAAATAACAATTACTGTGGGTAGAACAAAATTAAACAGTATAAACCAACTTCCAAGCTGTCATATAATTCTTGTTGATTGAAAAATGCATATACAGAAACAAGATATGCATCACCTTTTGCTTCTCTAGCTCAAGGTTCATTCTGCCGTAATCAGTTTGGGCAGTCAACTCATCAAGTTGTTTGCACCTTGCATCAAGCTCATGCATCATAAACTGGAGATCCAGATGTAGCTTCTGGTTCTCATCAACAACCTTTTGCGTATGTACACGACCAAGCTGTTGCATCTTCTGAATTTCTATTAACAGTGAGATTTAAAAGATATGTTAGCCTCTAATATCGCTTAAAGAACATGGCATTACTAAAGTCTAAAGAGGACAGAAACCATTGCATGCAAGAACAAGAATTTGGTGTCCAAGGAAACCAGCATCCCCATTAGCCATTTCAACATGATGCAATGTTTCAAAAAGGCAACAAAAAAAATCATGGATGCAGTTATGTGAACCTGCAAAATTTCAATTTCAAATTCATCTCTGCTATCAAGAACCAAAAAAGACAAGCAGTCATGCACTGTTCATATGCGCTAGAAGTTTTGCTTGTCTTTTTTGTTTCTTGATACCAGGGATGAAATTGAAAATGAAATTTTGCAGGTTCACATAACTTTATGCGTACTACGTCCATGATTGTTTTTGGTATTTTTCAAACATTGCATCATGGTGAAATTGCTAATAGGGGATGCGGATTCCCATGGACACGAGTGAATTTTCATTGCATGCATAAATTACCAGAAGATTGGCACGCACCTTGATTGTATGACTGGAGCAGCTGTTCCCTCTTCTCCATCATTCTGTCAAGTGACACAGTTCTCCCCTCATACTCACACTTCAGTTCCTGTAAATGCCTATCCTTTTCTTTAACTTGACAAGCTAAACTGGCCAGAAGTTTGTCAATTTTAATTGTTCCTTCATTCTCAACGCCGTTGACCGTTTTCAAATCACCATTATTTTTCAGATGGACACCTATTGCCCCTGGAGAATTGTAATCGTCTGCCCTCGCCATCCATCCAAAAGGCCCTCCACACTCCATTTCTTTCCAGCTTTTTTTACTGTGTCCTTTCATCTTAAATTGACTCTCAAATAGCTGCGCATTCCTAAAACCACCCCATTCCTTCCCAAACTCAATGATAGCATTACGCGTAGGACGACCTTTCTCATATACATGATACACCTTCACTGGATGATAGCACGAGAAATGCTCCTTCAGCCGGTTTGCACTTTTTCCGACGTATTCAATAGGCATATTGACTAGGATACCCGTCCAGGGCCAGACAAACAGCTCATCTCTGTTATGCTGAGGATGCTGTGGATCCATAACCATTTGCTGCAACAGTGGGCCAGGCAATTCTGCAGGTTCAGCCTTCAAATGCTTTGCGAGGGCTTGATGGTCTGCCTTCTCTTTCGCTTGCCGGTTATGTGCAGCCCCTGCAGCCAAGGCATGCTGCAGTAGATCATGTACATTGTAGCCATTCTCTTCATCTGAACAAAAGGGGCATTGGTACAAGCTCTCATCATTCATCACTTTTATATCGCCTGATACCAGAAGTGCATAAGTGTCGGCCCCATAAGCTTCAAGTTCAGAATCTCCATCTGCGGTATAGTCCATTGCAAAAGGGAAGAGACGCCCACAATCTCGAGGGAAATAAACAAGTACAAGCGTCAATATTACAGAATGCTAATGATATGAGCAATGGTAAATACTAGAACAGCACCTACGACAGCTAATATAAGAAACAAGAGAGTACAAGAACAGCTGGATTCCTGGATGCGTGTTCAGTCAGATGAGTAAGCTCATCTCACATTCCATACAAGCATCTTGCAGAAATCAAACAAAGAATAGTGCAAAATGAAAAAGACTCGAAAACCTGTACTCCAATGCGCAGCGACGGGATGGGAATAGCTTAAGCAAACAGCCGAATACCCCGTCCTAACATTGATTTTGTACCGACAAGGTTTAACTTCAACAAGTGCGATACTGCAATCAAGCTACAGTAAGCCACATGGCATGTTAAGCATGCATGAGGGTTTGCGTTTCATATCCTGTACAAAGCTCCTATCAAATTGAAGATCAGAGCAGCCGAAAAAACAAAGATTACTCAACACAGGAGGTGCATTTGGCCCCCGATCCTGCTACATTTGTTTGTTGTTCGCAATCGAGCAGCATAAAAATGGCATCACCCCAACCAAGGATTCGAACTCCCAAGAAAGGGCTTAAGGAAACTAAAACAACTAGGGATCAAAGTATGCATAGAGATATGGAACGAAAAGAAGCGAATTCATGATCGCCAGGACCAAGATTTCAAGCAAACGAGAGAGAGAAAACAAGAAGCGTTCTTGCGGCCGCCTCCACACAGCACCATACCGCGACAAGCCGCCGGTTTGATCGGACCAGAGCAAGTTCGAATCCACACAAGGGAGGAGCAAAAGAAAGAAACTTTCTTGAGTGAAGGTAATTCGAGGGTTTTGCTTGAGGGGGGGTTGAGGGCGGAAGAAGGGTTTCCTCCACCCCATTCTCACCTGGAGCGCAGCGCAGCGGAGCGGAGCGTGGGGTTTTGCGCGTGCGTGCGTAGTTTGCTTGTTGCTTGGCGATTTCTTGGCGACGATCGCTAACCCGAGGGAAGAAGCAAGCAAGCAAAGCGAAGGTGGAGAGGAGGAAGGGAGCGGAGGCGTAGACTTCAAGGAGCCCTAGTACTGTGTCTGTGTCGTGGTTGTGAAATTTCAGAAATCTCCACTTGTATTTTGGATTTCGGTCAAAGGCAAGATCCTAAATTGTTAGTAATTTTAGAAATTTGAGATATTTTGATCGGATTTTAAGTTTTATGGACCGGATTTAGGTCGATACCTCTTAAGAATATCATTTTCCATAAAAAATTGTTGAAAAATCGAATTTTTGAGACGTTTTATAACAATAATAGAAACATTGTCAGATTTTTATAAAAATGTATAAGTTTGATCATACTATTAAAAAATTTTGGTACCATATTAAGTAGTGTAGGATCATACAGAATTTTTTTTAAATAATCGAAGTTCATTTATTATCTTTAAAAAATCAAAAGCCGAAGAAACACAACGAGATAGTAACCTTGTTAGAATTTTAAAATTTTGGTCTACTGTGATCATGATCTAAAAATTTTTATGAGAGTTTAAGCATTGCCTGAGCACCCTACTATAAAAATCTCAAAACTTCTAAATATTGTTTGGTTGCTCAATCAAATCTATTGAAGCAATACATATACTCAGTCAAGCTTTTATCAGGACAGTAGCACTATCCGAATCTGTTAAAATTCCTCAAGCTTAATCATCATCTAAAACTTTTATAGAAATATTATTGATACGTCAGGACCATCCACAAAAAATTTCAAAAATTTTAATGTGGTTTGAACCAATTTTTATTCAGTTGAAATTTATCGATAAGGCTTTTATCATGACAGTACCAATGTCAAAAATTTATAAAATTCCTCAGGCTTAATGATCATTTCAAAATTCTATGGGAATATTAGCGATGCGTTAGAACCATCCACAAAACTTTTCAAAATTTTCTAACGTTGTTTGAACCTTTTTTCATTCAGTTCAAATGTCTGGTAAGGATTTTATCAAGACAGTAACATTATTTGAATTTTTTTAAAATTTCTCAGGCTTGATCATCATCTAAAAATTTTATGAGAACATTAGTGATGTGTAAGGACCATCCAAATTTTTTTAAACGAAATTCTAACGTGGTTTGAATCTTTTTCGTTCAGTTCAATTTCATCGAGATTTCGGCAATTTTCGGCCGAAATATCAGAAATCTCGATCCACAAAACTAGTCTATCTTGTTTTTTGTGTCATGATAGCTCTTGCATAAGAGTCGGCTCTCTTCTCTCCCCTCTTTTCTCACTATTTCATATAGGACAAAACTGATATGTACAGACTAAAAGTAATATGAGATGATCTTATTGTACATGCCCTTAGTTTAGGTGACACATCCTCCAAGACTTATTTGGATGGTATGACTTTTGAAGTAATATTTGAGGATTTGATTCTCATAGGAAATGTTCCTATGATCTATCCATCTGGGGTGCGAAAAAATTCATAGATTTTTTTTTTGAGAATTCTAACTAGGGTTTTAAAATTAGATGATTTTCGCTCAAAGATCGTGATTTTTGAGCGTATTGAGCCTGCTGGATAAACTATACGAGTTGGTAAACAGGTTCAATTCGAAAAAAATTTATGCTTCATAAATCAGTCGAAAATCGGTGAAAATCGACCAAAATCACTCAAAAAATCTGCCGCCAAAAGAATTCGATTGGTTTGTTGATTATTGGTGAATATTGACCGATCATCGAGGAATATCAACCGATTATCGGTGAAAATCGCTTTTTATGTATTTTTCTCAAAAAATTGATTTCGAAACCCTTCAATTTTTAACGATTTTCAACGAAAATCGATACCGGTGGAGGGCGATTTTCAAGGTCAAATCAATGACGTAAACCCTGATCCTAACCACTAGCTCCAACCTTTTATTACAATTTTCTTTTAGAAGTCTAATTCACAATTTTTTTCCTCTCTCTCCCATTCTCACTCTTCAAGTTCTGTTGGAATGCAGGATTTTCACATGAATTTCATATAAAATAGTTTAATTCCCGCGTAAATCAAGGAAAAATCACGTTTTCTAAACGGGCCTACAAGCTTCTGCGTTTATGCTGATTTGGAAGAAGGATATATTAGTAGGAATTACCCTGATTTCTACACAAATTTCTATGGCGATTGCCATCTTCTTCGAACTTGTATTTAACTCGGGATATACTCGGAAAAAAATTGGGAGATCCGTATGTTAAGTATATAGAGAATTTTTACGGTACCTAATGAGTAAAAGCATGTACGGCCACTGCACATCAATAGAAGTACCAACTAATAACTAGTATAGTGCCTGTCTTTCGGATTTTTTTTCCAGCACGTAATATATGGTATTTTCCTTTTCTAGAATGTTTGTTTTCTTTCCTTAATTTCAGGATATTTGTTTCCTTTTCCTTGAGATGATGCTGGAGGTGGTGGGAGATCTGTTGTGAGCCACAGGGATGAGTTAGACACATTAAACCATGGCCATCGGATGTGGGTGAGTAAAGCTAAGGAAAGATCTGAGAGGTTAATTTTGATGGAGGCAAGTTTCTGGGGACGTTTCGCTGGGTGCATGAAGGTTGGGCCATCTCTAGTGGGGTGCATTATTTGGGGTGGATGTAGAAAAGAATGCTTAGATGCATTATAAAGGGATATAGATTCATTTCTAGCTAATTCATCATGCATCAAGTTAATTTGTATGATAGTGCCCGCAAAATAATCAATCAAAATGAAATGCTAATACTCCTACTGAAGAACTAGTATATTGATATGATAATTGGCGAGCTCAGTGAGCGGCGGGAGCGCACGGCGACGGCCCGAGGTCGACGACGCGCGGGCACCACAGCTCCTCGAACTGGTCTGATCCCTCTGCGCCGATCTCCTCGGACGCCACCACGTTGGCGAGCGCGAGCCCAAACCCCGCCGAGCACGGCCGCTCCCCCTCGACGATGCGTCCCCGTAGGTACGCCTCGCAGGCCCCGAGCACGAACCTCCCGTGGTGGCGGAAGTGGTCCCTGGCGAGCCCCTGGAACCCCTCCGGCGGGCGGTGCAGCAGGTGGAGCGCGGTATGCAGCCTGAGCTGTAGCCGCTGGAATGCTTGATACATCAATACCGAAACAGATACGTGATACATTATTTCTCGGCAAAATTTCAAATACAGTCAATTGTATACCGTATATTATTAGTTTTGGACAACTTTTTTGCGTATTTACTGAAATGGCAGCAGTAGCCGGCACCTGACGGGACGGCAACGCATAGCCGGCACCTGGTGTGCCGGCTATGCCATAGCCGGCACACCACATGCCGGCTATAGCCTGGGCCCCGCCAGTCACATCAGCCGTCACTTCGGTTGCTTTGCTCGCCGAAAGGTTTTTTTGTCGTTCTTGATTATTTGCATGCATGCTTGCTTTTGCTAATTATTCACATGCATGCATGGTTGTCTGTCCCTCTTTGCATGCATGCTTGTCCACGCGCGATTGGCACTCTGAGCACGTAATAAATAGAGGAGGGTAGCGGTGGAGTGTGCGAGAGAAGCTTGCAAGCGAGCGACGGAGAGGTGCTTGGCAAGCGAAGAGAAAGAGCGACCATAGCGAAGGGAAGGAGGCGACCAGCGCTGGTAAATCTTTGTTGGAGTAATTACCTAGTTAAATTAATTAGGGTTGGTAAGTAAGTGTTAGAGTAATTATCTGGTTAGATTAATTAGCGCTGGTAAGTTATTGGTAGAGTAATTACCTGGTTAGATTAATTAGCGCCGGTAAGTTACTGGTAGAGTAATTACCTGGTTAGATTAATTAGCGCTAGTAAGTCATTGGTAGAGTAATTACCTGATTAGATTAATTAGCGCTGGTAAATCATTGGTAGAGTAATTATCTGGTTAGATTAATTAGCGTTGGTAAATCTTCGTTAGAGTAATTACCTGGTTAGGGTAATTAGCGTTGGTAAGTCATTGTTAGTGTAATGAACCAGTTAGATTTATTCGTAATTACAGTTAGATTTATTCGTAATTACCGTTAGATTAATTTTTCTTTTAAAAAGCATGCGCACACAGCATGCATTAGCATAAAGGAAAAGACAACCAACAAAGAACATGTAGTTGTCTGGTTAAGGTACAGGGTTTTCGTTCCTAGGCATGTGCACTCCTACGATATGTGGACAAGTGCATGTGCATTTTATTTCATTGCCACCTTAATTTACTATTTTCTCAGGATGACATGATGGTTCAATACTTTTGGCCAAGTGCATGTGTATGTATCACTTTTTTACATCGGTACTTTTGGCCAATTAAGAGGCATCTTTAATTAGCTGCAGGGCTGCTAAAATCCTATGATTAATTAACTGCAAAGTACTGCTAACCTTTAGGTCAGTTATGAATATTAAATGCATATTAATGAATTTTGCATGGAAATATTAATTTCCTTATCAAATAATATGTCAATTATATATATAGGAAAATGATTCCATACTCCTGGGTGTACGTACTCTCACCTCTAGTATACCGTTTAAATGATGTTGTTATACCTCATTTTTCTTTGTTCAGTAATTAATTTTAACCCTCGGTATAGTTAATTAGTTGTTATTTTTTGAAACATTTTTAGGTACCATATTCCACGTGGTCTTTGCACCATGAATTTTCATATTTACTACGGTGAACGGCCTGTCATATTGCACGAGAGAATAGTCACAGTGCAAAACTGCGAACACACAGATAGTTCAAGTGATAGTCCATTAGACTTGGAAGGACTTAAATCACATGTTATGAGCGTGTTGGGTTTAAGCCAGGAAACACATCTGATTTTCACGAGGCGGTGCGGCCAAGGAAGTTCCAAACAACAACGTCGTTGTACACTTTGTTCGCCGAGAAGTAATAAGGCTTGGTTATTGTATGCACTAAGGCCATAGAGGCGGGTTTCCAATGGGTGTTTACGTAAACATACTGCCACTAGAGGAGAATGCCGATGCTGGTCCTAGCGGCGAAAATTTAGGCCACCAGGGAGAGGGAGAAGTAAGCCAAGGACATGTGGGGGAAGGTAGTTCGGGTGCACATGAAGAAGAAGTACCTCCTTCCGAGGTAGATCGACATGTATGGACGACGAGGCGGGTGGAAGCGAGGATGAAGAGGGCACCGACAACGATGACCCACTCTCGGCGATCCGATATTTCCGTGGTAATGGCCTTCTGGAGTGTGGCATTGCTGACTATAATAACTTAGCTATGTGGGGGTACCAGAACAACGACATCCAGATTGGGAGACGCTTCCCCAACAAGTTGGAGCTAATCCATTTCATCAGCAATTATGCTGTCATCACTAGAAGAGAGCACAAGTGTACCAGGTCGAAGCCCACTGAGTATGAGGTTAGGTGCACCAAGGCCCCTAACTGCCCTTTCTACGTCCGTGCTCACCAGTCGAAACACGAGCACTACTTTGTGGTGAGCCGGAACACACCTCATACATGCACGGAGGAGTCAATCAGAACCATGAGCCACGTGGTCGACGCTAGATTCATTGCCCAACTAGTTGTGACCCAGGTTGGTTCAGATATTGGACTATCACCGAAATCAATTATGGAGCAAGTGCAGAGTAGAATAGGGATGCACATAAGCTACCTAACCGCGTGGCGAGCAAAGCAGAAGGCGTTGAAGATGCTTTTTGGATCATTCGAAGACTCGTACAACTATGCCCCGAGGTTGCTGCAGAAGATATCAATTACCAACCCAGGGACTCAGTTCGTAATGGCGGACGAGCCTACCAAGCTTCAAGATGGTTCGTTCAGCACTGCGGAACGATACCTGATTAGGGTATTCTGGGCTTTCGGACAATGCATTGAGGCTTTCAAGCATTGCAGGCCTGTCATCTGTGTTGATGGCACATTTCTGAGCAAAAAGTACTATGGCACCCTACTGACCGCGATCACGGCCGATGCAAACAACCAGATAATACCAATTGCCTACGCATATGTAGAGAGTGAGAACAGCGATAGCTGGTTGTGGTTCCTCACTTTGATCCGGACGCGTGTCGTGGGGGATAGACAGAGAGTGTGTGTTGTGTCCGACCGCAATGCAGGTCTTCTCCACGCTCTAGAGGTGCTGCATGGCAGCACGGACCCGTCTATAGCGTGGGCTGATGTGGAGAGAAGGTGGTGCATGCGACACCTGGGTGCAAACCTATATTCACGGTACCATAACAGGTCCCTAGTGAAGAAGTTCAAAGGGTTGTGCCTTGTAACCAACTGCCAAGTTTCGTGAGATTTGGAGACAGTTGAACGAGACGACAAGGAAAATGATGGAAAATCAGCAATCACAGGAGGAGCAGGTGCAGTCGCAAATGGTGGGAGGGCAAACTGTCATTAATCATGATCGTCGCACCTTTAGCCAATGGATAGCAGGGAAGCCAGCGGAGCGTTGGGCTCTTATGCACGACACAGGCGGCGCGAGGTTAGTTGCGCCTATTAATTTGTGAGATTAACTTTGTGTAAGAGTGTTTGACCCATTCATGATAAACTTTGCGTGTTTGATTGTTAGGTACACCATTATGACGACGAACATAGCGGAAGCCTTCAATAATGTCCTTAAGGGCGTTCGGGGGCTTCCGTTATGTGCCATAATAAGTGACGTTCTACGAGCAATGAGACTACTTTCGAGATCGTGGTCGTCTTTGGCGGCGGTGCGGCAAAGACTCAATTCTCAACCAAGGTAGAGGAGATCATCAGTAGTAGGAGGAGCAAATCCATGTTCCACCGCATGCGGGTGTACGACCTCGGTAACCACATATTTGAGGTGATGTGCCGCCGTAGGTACCACTCTGGCTACAGCGCCGGTGACACCGTCCAGCAATGTACTCTAGGCACAGAGGAGGTGGTGTGCACGTGCAATAAGCCAAAACTGCATCATATCCCTTGCTCCCATGTATTCGCGGCTTGCAGGGATATGGGAGGGAACGATGCATCCCAATACATATCGTCGTACTACACAGTAGAAGCCCTGAGAGACACTTGGCGTCCCAAGATGAGTTCCTTCAATGTCGGTACTAGTTACAAGTCGATCGATGGGCCTTTGTGGGTGCCTTATCCGTTAACACGACGCAAAGAGCCTGGGAGGCCCAGAGGGACAAGAATGCACGGTGAAATGGATGCAGCTGATGCCATCCAGGCGCAGAGGAAGTGCAAGATTTGCAAGCAGAGTGGACATGATCGGAGGACATGTCCTAATAAGCAGTAGATGTATTTAGTAATTTTTGTACTCTACGGTGTTGTATTCAGAACTGGATTTCTTATGTGTTGTATTGCACCGTCTTGTTTAACATCTGTTCATTCCCAGATTGTGAATGCTACCTTGTTGTTGTACCGATGATTTTTGTTGCACTGACCTATGCAGGTGGTATTTTCAGCATGGCTACCGGTGGTCTTCCCGAGCTTCTTCAGCAGCAGTACGATGATCAGCATCGTGGGAGGTTGATTTTCACGGGCACGCAGGTTAGTACTGTTGTATTTTTTGCGGTTAGCACTGTTGTATTTATTGTTCCATATTACGAGTTTATATTGTAACCATTGATTATAACATGATCGTGTCCTTTTGTAGATAGTTCCATTGCGTGCGCGAGTCTTCCACAAGATCAAGGCATTGGACCACCGTTTCTACTCATGCCTAGCACGAGTTGGACTACTCCCGTTCACGCTTTTGATGGATGGGACTACTGAGCCATTACCGCGGGGTGGGGTGCGACGCACAACTCTCCCTGCCATGGATGTGTCCCTGATGACTTCCCTGGTAGATCGTTGGCGTCCCGAGACGCACACGTTCCACCTGTCCTTTGGAGAGATGACAATTACTTTGAAGGATGTGGCAATGCTTACTGGTTTGCCGATCAGAGGTTGCCCCTTAGTGGGTACGCGGCCACGTAAGGATCGGTGGAGAAGTACGTGCAACAAAGGTAAACATGTATCTTTGTTACATGCGTAAAGTTTTACTTCAATTAAGCTAACATTCATTTGTTTACATTGCGGTTTGGTCGTCCGTGACGTAGGCAAGGACCACGGCCTCTCTTTGAAATGGTTCGCGAATTGCCCGAGCACGGGCCATGTCTGAGGGAGCGACGAGGACACCATTTCGTGCACCGGAGGTGTACCTTTATGATTTACTCGGAGGTATCATGTTACGCAACGCAATGGGCGACTATCTTGAGCCACACCTCATCTTGTTAGCGCGTCATCTAGTCGCAAGAACCGGATGAGGTCCCACAAGATAACGGGGTTCCGCTGTGTTAGCGACCACCTCTGAGGTCTTTGTGATGCTTCCCGGTGGCCACCGCGAAGGGTCAATCACAGATTTTTGCACTGCATGCAGATGTGGGTGGGAGTATCTTCCTATCTCTCGTCCTAGGGTGGAGAACGCTATGTACCCAGCGGATATCTCTCAGGACATGCCTGAGACCATGAGGCCCACGATGGGCTATAGGTGGATCCATGCTAGGTTGCGATGGAGCCACCTCCGAGATCACGAAGCTACCCACACGCGGTAGCGATCTTGACTTCGACCGCGAGCACGTGAGCTTGGGATCCATGGACGCAGGGGAGATTTGCGGAGATCGCAACGAGCGCACGCATCTCATCGTTCTGTACACAGGATGAGCACCTGTGGATGACTACATGCTTCATTGTGTACCAGAATTCTGTGGAAGTCTACTCCCCCGAGCGTGTGCAGCGACAGTTCGGATACCGGCAGGTAGTCCCGGTCCCCCCACCACGGGACGCAGGCCGATCACACTTGTAAGTTTAGTAGAAAAATACTGCATTACTACGTTATGATCATTCTTCCTTTTGTGAGTTGTAACCCTTCAAACTTCTGTGCAGGAGAAGCGCAAAAGGAACGGGAGGCACGTTAGATTGGTCCACCGTCCATCGTGATCACATACTGCGGTGGAACGAGCAGGCCGATGCTTCCGCCGTAGTCCCTACAGGGCCGTACGACCCTTCCTCATACTGGGAGTACTTCTCGTGGTACCGTCCTCGCACACGCGCCACTCTACTTAGTGGTCCCGTGGAAGATGAACCAAGACCGTTCCCGGAGGACCGTTCTCGCCAGCTTCACGTCCTGGTTAGTACTTCGACGCATGCAATCCTTTCAATTTATCATAAACAATACATACTTACACGTGAACCTCGGTTTGTAGTCGCAGGAAGCGTACGAGATGCACAGTCTGGTAGACCGCACGCTGCAAGATGAAGGCGAGTCATCATCGCTTCACAACAGGAGCGACCTACGAAGGTACTTCATGAGAGGAGGGTGAAGTATATATTTATATTTCGTGCTGTCTATATCAATTTCTTAATATGATATCCTACAATGTACGTTGTCTTATTGGCCAACGCACAGATACTTCAGTAGCAGAGGGTCTCGTTTGGTCTCGGCTATCCGTTCTTTCGGTGGATGCGCACCTAGGCCAAACAGGGGGTACGAAGTTCCGGTTATGGATCCTTCACGTGCCTCCCATGCCAGGCAATCGGTGGATACCCATTCATCACGGAGTGCTCGTCCCTCCACAACGCGTCCGTCCACATCTCGTGCACATCCAGATCCTCACCGCGATACTCAGGTTCCCGTGACTTGCTAAGTTCCATGTATCGTTTTGTTTTCTCAATTCAAGACAACTGTTGTTAAATACTCTACTTTGTAACGTAACTCACTACATTTTTTACTCCAGCAGAACTACGGCGTCGCTGATTACCCACATGTGACGCAACCAACAAGTTGTGCCAGCCATCATGACGGAGGTGAGCACGACGACGTTCACCATAGCGGCGGTGATGGCGCCGGGTTGGGTCTGAGCAAACGCCACAGTGGAGTGAGGATCTTGCTTTCAGCTGGCCTGGAATGGAGCAAGCGACATTCACCGAGCTCCTCGACTGTGGACGATGGATGCCCACAGGAGGTGAATCCTCACAGCATCAGACTCCGTACCAGCAGGATCCCACGCAGCACATCCTACAGTCAACCGCGCTTCCTCCAGAGGACCCGTTGGCCTGGTACACCCAGAACGCATGATCGGTGCTAACTACACCTTCAGGGGTCCGACGCAAAGAAATTGATGAGGACACGGAGAGCTTCCCACGCGCGGGCCCCTCACGGTGCGGGATGAGGCGGACACATGCCCCGCAGACGTTCACCCGCAGGACTTCACGGAAAGGCGGGGTGGGCGGCGCGAGGAGGCACCGATGATTTTTTTTACATCTGTGTGTACTGCATTGATTACTTTGACCTAGCTTTCATGTCAAGTAACTATTGTATGGTCAAATTTGCAATACAAGATTTTTATTACAGAAACAGAAAAAATCATAGAAAATCGGGTCTTCCCGTGCTTGAAAAATTATTTGGTCCACATGAAAGTTGTAGAGAATTAGAAGACGCATCTTCTTCGTGTTGTCAAGTTTTTCATTTGAGCATTAGAAAAAATCATAGAAAATCGGGAAGGTCAACGGTGAGTGTTCACGTTTGCGCCGGACCGATTTTTGTTTGCGCCGGACCGATTCTTGTTACCACTTTTTTAGGGTCTTCCCGTGCTCGAAAAATTATTTGGTCCACATGAAAGTTGTAGGGAATTGGAAGACGCATCTTCTTCGTGTTGACAAGTTTTTAATTTGAGCATCAGAAAAAATCATAGAAAATCGGGAAGGTTAACGGTGAGTGTTCACTTTTGCGCCGGACCGTTTTTTGTTTGCGCCGGACCGATTTTTGTTTGCGCCGGATCGATTCTTGTTACCACTTTTTTAGGGTCTTCCCGTGCTCGAAAAATTATTTGGTCCACATGAAAGTTGTAGAGAATTGGAAGACGCATCTTCTTCGTGTTGACAAGTTTTTCATTTGAGCTTCAGAAAAAATCATAGAAAATCGGGAAGGTTAACGGTGAGTGTTCACGTTTGCGCCGGACCATTTTTTGTTTGCGCCGGACCGATTTTTGTTTGCGCCGGACCGATTCTTGTTACCACTTTTTTAGGGTCTTCCCGTGCTCGAACAATTATTTGGTCCACATGAAAGTTGTAGAGAATTGAAAGACGCATCTTCTTCGTGTTGACAAGTTTTTCATTTGAGCATCAGAAAAAATTATAGAAAATCGGGAATGTCAACGGTGAGTGTTCGCGTTTGCGCCGGACCGATTTTTGTTTGCGCCGGACCGATTCTTGTTACCACTTTTTTAGGGTCTTCCCGTGCTCGAAAAATTATTTGGTCCACATGAAAGTTGTAGAGAATTGGAAGACGCATCTTCTTCGTGTTGACAAGGTTTTCATTTGAGCATCGAAAAAAATCATAGAAAATCGGGAAGGTTAACGGTGAGTGTTCACGTTTGCGCCGGACCGTTTTTTGTTTGCGCCGGACCGATTCTTGTTACCACTTTTTTAGGGTCTTCCCGTGCTCGAAAAATTATTTGGTCCACATGAAAGTTGTAGAGAATTGGAAGACGCATCTTCTTCGTGTTGACAAGTTTTTCATTTGAGCATCAGAAAAAATCATAGAAAATCGGGAAGGTTAACGGTGAGTGTTCACGTTTGCGCCGGTCCGTTTTTGGTTTGCGCCGGACCGATTTTTGTTTGTGCCGGACCGATCCTTGTTACCACTTTTTTAGGGTCTTCCCGTGCTCGAAAAATTATTTGGTCCATATGAAAGTTGTAGAGAATTGGAAGACGCATCTTCTTCGTGTTGACAAGTTGTAGAGAATTGGAAGACGCATCTTCTTCAGTGAATGTACTTTCAATCCTCAGCCTGGAGATCCTGATTATCCCAACTGGCACAATCAAGCAATGGCTTCTCCTCTTTCTGATAGAGACCGAGAACAGTCATCTCCTTCTCCTCCACGAAGAAGCACAAGCTCGAAATGGCGAAGATCTTTGAAAAGAAATTTTCAAAACGCAAGAAGTGACCTTTTGGTTGTTGATGCCAAAGGGGAGAAGAACAAATCAAGAATAGTCTACTTGAAGATAGTCTAAATAGTCTCTCTATAGTAAAAAATGCTATATTAAGAGTAATAGTCTTTCGTGTTTGTCTCTGCTTTCTTAAAACTATAATGTCTGAAAAGGCTAATGTTTTCTATACTTTTTCATGTGTGTTAAAACTATAAAATCTCTTACTCTTACGACGGACCGATTTTTTCGGTCAGGCGTAAATAGGTCGATCTAAAACTCTGCACGGTTTAGAGGACCAATTTCTTGTGTACGCCGGCTCAACTTTTTTCGGTCCGGCGCAAACATAAATCACTTCAGATCCTCACCGCGAAACTCAGGTTCCCGTGACTTGCTATGTTTCATGTATCGTTTCGTTTTCTCAATTCATGGCAACAAGTTTTTTATTTGAGCAACAGAAAAAATCATAGAACATCGTGAAGGTTAATAGTGAGTTCTCACGTTAGCGCCGGACCGATTTAAATTGCTGGCAGTAATTTGCCTTTTTAAGGGTCTTCCCGTGCTCGAAAAATTATGTGTTCTACATGAAAGTTGTAGAGAATTTCGAAACACAACTTTTTGATGTTGACAAGTTTTTCTGTAGAACAACATATAAAATCATTAAAAATTGAGAAGATCCTACTGTATTGAAAACAGCTTGCCTGCATTTGGTTGAAATTTTATGGTCCGTTTTTGTTCCTTTCTAACCCCCACTAGTGATCTGAACAAGTCTTAGCAACATCCGTCAACATTACAATATCTTATCAAGTCTCACCAACATCCAGCAACATTAAAATATTTTAACAAGGCTAAGCAACATCCATCAGCATTACAATAACTTAACAAAACTTAACATTAAAACATACTAGAACACTCCCGAACCATCACTATCAATGTCGATACCCTCATCTTCACAATATTGCCAATCCTCACGTTTACCCTCGTCATCGCTTTGGTAGTCGTAAGGAAGACACAGATCAGGGTCTACATCCCCTTCAGGCTCTGCATCCTCTTCCGGCTCTACTTCATCTCTTTGCATCGATTCACGTGACTGAATGGCAACTTGCTCAAGGCTGCGAGCTATAGCTTCGATATCAATCACAAGACCATTGTGTGCATTGCTACATGGACATGTGTCCGGACTAAAATTGTCTTGGGCAATTTTGTTAAGGTCAGAGGCGATGCATTCTATTTGTTCCACTGTCCATGCCAATCCTTTACTAAGCTTCTCCGAATCCTTGTCCATCTACAAGTATTACAAGTGTGTAATTAACAAACCTATGTGCTGGATAGCTGTCATATGGGTTTCATACCTGACATGCATAAGGAGAAAGGGGAACATGTAGCGCATGAAAGCTCTATTCCGTTGCAATCCCGAGTTTAAAGCTCACATCCAAATCAAGTTAGGGCTCATACCTTGCGGATCGGTCGATCCGCGGCACTTGAGGTCGAAGAGGTCGATGGCGAGGTGGATCCGTTAACGACGGCCGCGACGCCTCCGCCGGATTTGCTGGAGGCACTTGATGGCAAGGCACTTTGGAGGTCGAAGAGAGCGCCGGAGTGGTTGCCTCCTTGCGGATGGGGAGGTGTTTGGAGAGTCTGATGGAGACGCATCGGACAGGTAAGCTATTTATAGTGATTCATCAAAGCAGCATGACCTGTCACCCGTCATTAAAGCTGCACGACTAGTCACCCATCATCAAAGTGCACGACTAGTCACCCATCATCAAAGCTGCACGACCTGTCACTACATATCATTAAAGCTGCACGACCATTCACCCATCATCAAAGCTGCACAACCTGTCACTACACATCATTAAAGCTGCACGACCAGTCACCCATCATGAAAGCTGCACCACCTGTCACTACACATCATTAAATCTGCACGACTAGTCACCCATCATCAAAGCTGCACGACATGTCACTACAAATCATCAAAGCTGCACGACATGTCACTACAAATCATCAAAGCTGCATGACCTGTCACCCATCATCATAAAAGCTGCAAGACCTGTCACCCGTCATTATAAAACCTGCA
This sequence comes from Otatea glauca, assembly GCA_036346275.1. NCBI lineage: Eukaryota > Viridiplantae > Streptophyta > Magnoliopsida > Poales > Poaceae > Otatea > Otatea glauca. The sequence goes on from CM070720.1 coordinate 28,026,236, forward strand.
CGACCTATCACCCATCATCCTTAAATCTTGAAATAAATACCATAGCTTCCTGCAACCATATGTACTTCTTTTCTGCAAAAATATTTAAATTTAAATGCATTCTGAATCAGTTATGTCTAGTTCAAACCCTTAATAACATTCAAATTTCAATAGGCTAGAAAAATGTTCAAACGACATCAAAATTTGATAAAACCTGTTTTTTTACATTCTTGGGATTGCATAGGTCACAGATATGTAAAAACATTTAGACTTTGCTTCAGTTTGCATTGTTTACTACTTGCTGAAAGCCTCGAATTCGATCAAATAAAATGATACAACCTTAAAATAACATGTACTAGCTTTATGTACAGAAATAGCATCAATTTGATCAATTTTGAGTTAGGCCATATTAAGCCCTAATGACCCTACACGTGAAAAACGTCTGAAATAAATGCGTAATATCACGAAACTAACTTTGAAATATTTTGAGGGCAATCTCCTGCTATTATATGAAAAATGGTTAGATTCTTCCATAAGGTGTAGCCGCAGTCGAAGAATTAAAATTTGACCGCAACCGCGCGATCGGCTTGGTCGAATTAGCTTTTCGGCAAGTCATGAAATATCTTGTATAAATGGAAAATAATGAAAGAAAAGCTCCGTACCATCCTACAACATTTACTCTACCATAATATGGACACATATTTCAATTACAACCAGTGTGGCATACAAAACTTATCGCTGCAAATACCTTCGAAGATTAAGAACTGCACAAACTATAATGACTAAGCCTTTTGGGCAATCAGAAAAATCTCTCGTCCTAATGCGAAAGAAAAAGAAAAAGCCTCCATATCAGAGTTTAGTATATATACTACCATATTCTGTAAAAATATTTTAATTAAAACTTGATTTTCATCTGAATCCTACTTAAGCAAAACCCTAATCGACAACGTCGTTGAAATCCCTTGTGGCCTAACTTCTTTGCAGCCTTTGACAGAGGGTGACACGTCGTGCAGCCTTTCCCAGAGGGTGACACATCGTGCAGCTTTTGACAGAGGGTGATGTGTCGTGCGCTTTTGACAGAGGTGATAGCTCGTGCGACCTTCCGACCGTGGGTGACAACTCGTGCGACCTTTGACCAGCTTTTTCCGACAAGGTGACGGTCGTCGAGAATCGGCAGTCTTTGTAGTTGTGTGGAGTAACGCCCCACCACCAATATAAAACCTACCGAGGATACACATCCAACATCGCCAAACCACCGATAAACATCGCAGAATCTACACGATGTCGTTCTCTACGTCGCCTCTTGACAGCGAAGTCATCTCGCCCGAGTACCGGATACCGATGGCGTTGGCGCCCATTCTGCCGGAGCTGCCCCAACCCAAATCACGAATGCAACCTTCCGCGAAGATGATGCAGCCTACCCACGGAGAGACGGTGCCGCGCTCCACTCTTCAAGCAGTGCCGCTCTTACGAGGTAAACCTAATGGTGTCTACACAATACTGAGGTAACAATACCATTTCATGCATCGTTCTTTCTTTTCTCAAAGACAAGGACCGGTGTTGCTTCTTCCAATGGATCGATGGCCCGAGCGACGTGACTATGAATTTGTCTACAAGCGCCATGACGCTTGAACCGGCCGCGAGAACTTCAACCGGTGGGAGAGGCCGCCAGATCGTCCCGTTCTAGATCGACGTAACTCGGGGCGGTGGGCAAGGCGCCAACCAATCGGTGAGTTTCATGCGACCTACTCATGTTTCACTCACAAAGTAATAATTCTAAACCAGTTCATCGCATACAGGAGTTTAAAAGGACATGTGCGAAATTGCTCGAGTCAAAGGAGAAACCTCCTCAAGGGCCACCCGAAAGCCCCGACTTTTGCGAACACGGCCTGCAGGCGGTGGTTGATACCTGCCACGAAGATCTAGCGGACCGGAGATTCTACCGGTGCCCTTTGGTCGAGGATGAATGGTGCGGCTACTTCAACTGGGTGGATCCGGAGACGTACCATCCACATCTCAAACTTCCTGTGTGGGATAACTGGGGGGAGCAACCCTCTCCGTGGTGCTACTACCGCCCGTAAAAGCCGGACCCGAGTGCGCCTACGGTGTTATTCAACGATCGAACCGGGCATACTGCATTGACTGCAGGGCACGCTTCCGGTTGTACAAGGATAAGCCCAACACACACCTCCTTCACCATGTAGTGGAGTGCGAGCCGAAACAGAGAAGACGTCTCGGCATGTCTCCGCCAACGGCGCAAGAGGGTACCTCCTCTCGAAGAGGAAGGGACAAGGGAAGCAGTCGTCCGAGAGTCCGCACCACGCAACAAATCCTTGACGTGTTACGAAGACCGTGCGGGAACCCGGGTGGTATTAACATAGGGGACGCCGGGAATCGGGATGACATGCCCATATGGGAGGGCAGAAATCCACATAAAAAAGACCAAAAAATTCGATCCTACACACCCGAGACGTACGGCATAGGCCACCCAATCGGCGACAGCTGGGAGCACTGCGGATCCCCATGGAGTTCTTTCATAGTAGGGATTGAGTTGTGTCCGAGAACAAATCGCATAATTCGCACGGGTCATGTAATATGCAGAAAATGTTGGACATCCTTCCCGCTGTACCAAGATAGGCGGAACGATCATTTGTTCCACCATGACCAACAATGCTTTCGTTAGTTGTTTCGATAAGCAATTTCACATCGTTGTAATGCCCTTGTAATATAATCCAATCTATTGTTTAGTTTTTCGTTAAGCAATTTCAATATTTTCTAACATGATTTGTTTCATTTTTCGCTCGGTTAAAATTAACTTGTGAACCAAAATTTTTATGAAAATCTCATTGATGTGTGTAATCCACGAGCGGATCCGTAGACTAAGTAATTAAGTGTGTAATCCGTATGACAGTGGTCAACCAGAAATAATTTACTTAATCAAGCCATGCTCCAACTAGCAGCAATAATTGTTTCTTGCCCTACTCAACTCACGGGAAGTTCAAACGTGCGAACCAGACAAGGATTGACGCGACGAGAGATGAAGATTAAAGCAAAGCATGCATGCAAATCACCTCCACGAGCGACGCGACCGATCGAGCCTAAGGCATGCATCTTCACACTAACGCGACCAAGAAACTTGCAAATCACCTCCACGCGTGGCGTATTCGGCTCAAAGTGATACGGGAACCATTTTGGCCAACTCCTGCCGTTTTCATGACATTCCAACAAAAGTTAGGGTTTATAGTTAGGTTCAAGTTAGGGCTTAGGGTTAGGGTTACATAATTTGTATATGTATTTTTTATAAAAGTTTCATATTTATTACTCGGATAAGCATTACAATTCGCCATAAAAATTTTGGTGATAAATCCGGTCCTACAAACATAAAACCGGTCGAATTTTTGATCATATCGGTCAAAAAACCGAAAATCTCGCTAAAAATACTTAAATCCCAAAATTTCAACATATCCAATCCATCAGAAAAATTGTAGTTAACATGTTCGCATAATTTAAGTTACGGTTTAGGGTTAAGGTTACATAATTTGTATATCGTATTTCTTACGCAAATTTTTCACATGTATTCCTTAGAAAAGGCATTACAATTCTTCACAAAAAATTGGTGCTAAATCCGACCCTACAAACAAGAAAACCGATCGATTTGTGATCATCTAGGTCAAAAACCAAAATTCTCGCTATCTTAAAAATCCGAAATCCCAAAAATTTAGGCATATCAATCCAACCCAAAATTGTAGTTAACATGTTTGCGTAATTTAAGTTTCCTCTTCCACCTATTAAAATCGCTTTACTAAAATTCCCGCACCTGCGATGAAAAGAAATCACCTCCACGCCGCGACGTAATCGGCGCAAAGAGAGGAGGGATGCAAACAACCGAGGTGACATTCGACGAGACCGGTCGAACCCACGGCTTAGCAATCATCAACATGCATGCAAATTAATTGGCTATCGGCGCATACGAAGAAATCGCAAACAAGCGAAAGGTGACGGCGACGCGACGCGACGGCGGGGGCACGGGCATAGCCGGCACATGGTGTGCCGGCTATGCCATAGCCGATTTTGGGTGCGGCTATGGCATAGCCGCACACAGTGCGGCTATGCACCGCCGGTGCCCAGTGCCATTGTCATTGCTATTTCCGCTCTACGCAAAAGTTGTCCAAAATTGAAATTATACTGTACAAAGTTGTCCGTATTTGAAATTTTGCCTTATTTCTCCGAACACACTGATAATTGTTAGGTGTGTGTATATATAATAAAAATATAGATAAACATAAATGAAATAGGATATGTCACATATAAAATAGATATTAAAGAGACACTATAACAAAATATAACAAAAAAAACGAAGAAGCTAATGAGCCAGATAATATCGCAGGTCTATTAGCCCATAACAAACGATTTAGAGCATCTAGTCTATTAATGCCCTAAACATCCCATAGTTGTGCACTTATGTTTTTGCCAACCTTAGCTATATGTCTGGTATCTTAACCGCCGCTGCCCTTATGAACACTAGCTCCTACCTACCGCTGACTGTCAGGGAGTATACTACACTACCACAATTAACAGGGGAGAAGAGTGATGTGAACCCGTTGGGTGAATTCCCGATCTTTCGATGAGAGGGCGTGGGATAACTCGATTGAAGAGGAGACGACGTTCACAGCCCGACTACAGCCTTCCAAGGACGCTGCGCCTTAGCAACCGATACACCACCTCCTATGGCTGCCGCGATCTTGTGGAGCGCGACACCCCGGCCACTAGGGCACTCGTCCTGCAAGCAATCGAAGAACTAGCAAGAACAAGTAGAACAAGTACTGAATTACTAGATGTAAAGAAGGTTTCAAACTCAATCTCCAATAAGGTGGGGTTAGAAGACAAGAAGGCGGGCGGGTAATCCAAAGACGCTGCAGCTTACAAGCAAGTAGCGAGAGCTAAACTTGATCTAAACAAAACCCAAGTGTTCCTGGTGGCGGCTAAGGGGTATATGAACGTGGAAAGGTCGACCACAAGGGTGTTGGGGTCGAGCTCCCACCCTAGGACGCGTCCCTAATGGACCCAACTTGATATGCGGCCCACTGGGCCAAAATATGGTGGCGCAGCACCCTGGACAGAAAAACCTCTCGGTAGTAATTTGACGATTGCGGCCGCCTCAGAACAGATATGGACATGAGTCCGGATCCATATGAAAATAGACTTCATCAGAAATCATTGAAGTACTTGAACGCCCCAATCTGAGTCCATATGCGACCGTGGAGTCCGTCACAAGTTGGTGCTGTGCTGCAGTCCGAATCCACCCTGCGCGAATCCGTTTCCCTTTCGGTCCTCTCCTTGGTTCCTAAGCAAAACAAGAGTGCACACGTCTCCACGGTCTAAACATGATGGACATGAACTTAAGAGTGAACTCACCTGATGATTAAGTTGACGAGCACGATCACGAGTAACAGGACCAGTAACAAGTGGTACTTGTGTAGGCGTGGATGTATCTTGTGTAGGCATGGATGTATCGTTGGTATTGATGTCCTCATCATCCCCTCCTTCTTGCATTTGAGTCGTCCTCGACTCAAACTCAGCTTCCTCTCCCAAATAAGGCTTTAAATCTGCAATGTTAAAAGTGGGACTAACCCCAAAGGTTGTAGGCAGATCCAACTTATATGCATTGTTATTAATTCTCTCCAACACTTTAAACGGTCCATCAGCCCGAGGAAGCAATTTAGATTTTCGCAGTTCAGGAAATCTTTCTTTTCGCAAATGCAACCAAACTAAATCTCGTGTTCAAACTTTAGTTCCTTTCTACCTTTATCACCAAAAAACTTATATTTAGCATTCATGCGCTCTATGTTTTCTTTAGTCGTTTCATGCAGTTTTAACATCGATTCAAAGACGCTTAGTAGCATCAAAATTCAATTTCTCAGAAGATGGCAAAGGCATTAAATCAATAGGAGCACGAGGCAACAAACCATATACAATCTGAACGGGCACATCTTTGTAGTAGAATGCAACGATCGATTATAAGCAAATTCAATATGAGGCAAACAATCTTCTCACATCTTAATGTTCTTCTTTAAAACAGCCCTTAACATAGTAGACAAAGTTCTATTCACAACTTCAGTTTGACCATCAGTTTGGGGATGACATGTAGTAGAAAACAAAAGCTTAGTCCCTAATTTTGCCCACAAAGTCTTCCAAAAATGACTAAGAAATTTAGCATCACGATTAGAAACGATTGTATTAGGCACACCATGCAAGCGAACAATTTCTTGAAAGAACAAATCAGCAATATGTGTAGCATCATCAGTTTTATGACATGGTATGAAATGTGCCATCTTAGAAAATTTATCAACAACCACAAACACACTATCACGTCCCTTCCTAGTCCTAGGCAATTCCAACACAAAATCCATAGAAATATCTTCCCAAGGAGCACTAGGAACAGGTAGAGGTAAATACAAACCGTGTGGATTTAACCGTGACTTAGCCTTTTGACATGTTGTGCAACGAGCAACAAATCTCTCCACATCTCTTCTCATCTTGGGCCAAAAGAAATGACCAGCAAGTATGTCCTCCGTTTTTTTAGCTCCAAAATGTCCCATCAAGCCACCTCCATGCGCTTCCTGCAACAACAACAAATGAACGGAGCTAGCTGGAATGCATAGCTTGTTAGCTCTAAACACAAACCCATCAGTGACGATGAATTTGTTCCATCCCTTTCCATCTTTACAATGCGAAGAACACATCCTTGAAATCAAGATCATTAACATATTGGTCTTTAATTGTTTCTAATCCAAAGATTTTGTAATCAAGTTGATTCAAAGAAAGTATATCTCCTAGACAAAGCATCAAGAATGATATTCTCTTTTCCTTTCTTGTGCTTAATAACATAAGGAAAAGATTCAATAAATTCAACCCACTTAGCATGTCTACGGTTCAGTTTTCCTTAACTACTGAATATGCTTCAAAGATTCATGATCGTAATGAATAACAAACTCTTTGGGCCACAAATAATGCTGCCATGTTTCTAATGTTCGCACAAGAGCATATAATTCCTTATCATAAGTAGAATAATTGAGCAGGCCCGCTCAATTTTTCACTAAAATATGCAACAGTTTGCCTTCTTGTAACAAAACACCACCCAATCCAATCCCACTAGCATCACATTCAAGCTCAAAAGTCTTATTAAAATCGGGAAGTTGGAGGAGAGGTGCATGAGACAATTTATCTTTCAAAGATGTTGAAGGAGTCCTCTTGTACATTGCCCCAACTAAAAGGCACTCCTTCTTTGTAAGCTCATTCAAAGGTGCAGCAATGGTAATCAAGTCCTTCACAAAGCGGCGATAGAAGCCAGCAAGTCCTAGGAAACTCCGCACTGTGTGATAGTCTTTGGCACAAGCCATCCTGTATAGCTTCTACCTTGGCTTGATCAACCTCAATTCCTGTGGAGTCACAACATAGCCAAGAAACGACACTGATCGGTGCAAAATGTGCACTTCTCAAGGTTACCAAATAAGCGTGCATCTCGTAAAGCATTAAAAACAGCACGTAAGTGATCAAGATGTTCATCCATAGATTTGTTTGTAGATCAATATATCATCAAAGTATACTACAACAAATTTTCCAATGAAAGCACGCAAAACCTCGTTCATTAATCTCATAAAAGTGCTAGGCGCATTAGTTAACCCAAAAGGCATGACTAACCACTCATATAAACCGAACTTAGTTTTGAAAGCAGTTTTCCATTCATCTCCCAATTTCATACGAATCTGGTGGTACCCACTCGCAAATCAACTTTAGAAAACACAATAGCACCACTCAATTCATCAAGCATATCATCTAAACGTGGAATAGGGTGTCGATATCGAATGGTGATATTATTAATAGCTCTACAATCAACACACATATGCCATGTTCCATCTTTCTTAGGCACTAAAATAACCGGAACGACACAAGGACTAAGAGACTCACGCACATAACCTTTGTCAAGTAGTTCTTGCACTTGCCATTGAATTTCTTTTGTTTCCTCGGATTTGTCTGTATGGCGCACGGTTTGGCAAAGATGCACCAGGAATAAGATCAATTTGGTGCTCAATCCTCGTATAGGTGGCAGCCCACCGGTATCTCACTTGAAATACATCGAATACTCACGCAAAACGTTAGCAACCGCAGGAGGCAAAGAATCTTGCATATCTTGAATTGAAATCAAAGCATCCTTGCATACCAAAGCGTAGGCAATAGAAGTGGAAGCAATTAATTCATTAACATCAGATTTAGTCGCAAGCAAGCAATGTCCTTTCAATTTTATCCCATCTTTCTTATTACCAACAGATTTAATATTTTGTTGTTCTCGCTTTTAGCTTTTGTAGCTTTAGCAACATCATCACGCACAATAGCCTCAGGGGACATGGGAAGCAAAACAATTTTCTTATCATGGTGTATGAGAGAATACTGATTTGATCTACCATGATGCATACAATCCGTATCAAATTGCCATGGTCTACCTAGCAGAATATTACAAGCTTCCATAGGCACAACGTCACATTCAACAACATCACGATATGAGCCAATTGCAAAATTAATTTGTACCAGCTTGGTTACCTTGACCTTACCACTGTTGTTAAGCCATCGAATGTGATATGGATGTGGGTGCGGTTTGGTTGTAAGTGCAAGCTTCTCCACCATATCATTGCTAGCCAAGTTGTTGCAGCCACCTCCATCAATGATCAAACGGCACGAACGCTCCTTAATGACACACTTTGTTTGAAACAACGTATGCCGCTGATTCTGCTCCGCCTTCTCCATTTGTGCACTAAGCACACGCTGCACAATGAGGCTCTCATAATGCTCTGCATCATCTGCACCAATCTGTTCTTCTGGTTGTTCCTCACTACCTGCGTCGTCAGCCGCAAGCAAAGCAAGTGTAGCTTCATCCAAATCACTAGTAGAGGAATACCCACCATCGTCTTTGACCACCAAAACACGCTTGCTAGGACAGATCCACGCTGCGTGTCCATAGCCCTTGCATCGATGACACCAACATCTCTTGTTCTACCCGTGGAGGCAACCAAGAGGCACTACCGGCTGGTTTCGGGCAGATTTGGTTGCTGAATTTGTGGGTGAAGCACGTGGTTTGTCGCTGGAGAGAGCGGTGGTGCTTTGGTCGACTCGGCGAGGAAGTTGGTGGAGGTGCACGCCGGTCATGGAAGTAGTCGTGCGCTGCTGCCATGGTGTAGGTTTTTCTGCGAAACGTTAGACCTTGCACTAGCACGTCGTCCCTGCACTTCCCTTTCAGCTTTATAAGCAAGATGAAACAAACGGGTTATGTTAGCATAATCTTTATAAGCAAGGATGTCTTGAATTTCTCTATTTAACCCGCCCAAAAATCTAGCCATAGCAGGTTCCTCTCCTCCTCTAAGTTACAACGCAAAGATACCCATTTGTAATTCCCGATAATATTCTTCTACACTTTTAGCACCTGTCTCAATTGTTGCAACTTGTTTAACAGATCACGTGCATAATAAGAAGGAATAAATCTAGCCCGCATGACCCGTTTCAAAGCATCCCAAGTTTGTGGCATGTTATTAGGATTCTTCTTGCCATGTTCTATCCACCAAGCGATGCGAATTGATTCAAACTCACTAGTAACACCCTAACACGTGCATTCTCGGAAATTCATGACATGCAAACTTTTGATCAACAAAGAATCTCCCAAGTAATGTAAGCATCGGGATCATATTTACCATCAAAAGGAGGTATCTTAAATTTAATCTTACTAAAAGCATCATCATTACCATGTACCTCACGCGCGAAAACCGCCCATACCTCTACGGTTAGTGCGTAGCCACCGCGATTAGGAGCTTCTTGGTCATCTTGTTCATGACGACAACATACTCATCCCAATTATCTTCGACACCCTCATCACGCCCACCGGTGGTATTAGCATGTATCTCGTCAAATCGCCTCGAGTGCAAAGAAGACTCTTGTCAATACGAGCAACCGACACCTCCACCCTGTAAGCTTGGTGTTGGTGTCGATCGTGTGGCCTCAATTGCCCCATCTTTTCATTCGTCACCGCAAGTCATTATCAAGACCTTCCGTGTGCGTCTTCACCACTTTTCAAAGTGTTGTATGATGCCTTTGGTACGAGGAGAACGTGGCATATTACGAGAAGCATCATCATCATCCGATCCTGCCATGGTTAGTCGAACAGAGGCAACAAGAAAAACAAGTGAAGGAATAAAACCCTACAGCTATTAGGATGTAGCTCTACCAAGCGCTCACTCTCAACTTTGTCACACAAGCTCTTACCAATTCTTACCTTGCTCAACAGAGGGGACGACAACCAACAAGTGCAACAATGGAATGAAGTGTATCGGTGCGCAAAGAACAAGACACGCTCAAGTTGTAGTCGACTATGTGGAGTCAGTAGGTGGGTCAAGCAAGGAATACACTAGCACCACGTTAGTTACAAAAGCAAGCTGAATAATCGTTCAACGGTGGTACTGTGCTGGTCCTAGCCTAGACCGTGCTAGAGACGCGAGCCTGGACACAAAGGAGGTCACAACGCCCCACCGAAAACAAGAGAGGAGCACAAACGAACAGCCCCTTTCCTTTTCTTCTTCTTCCTTTTTTTCTTTTTTTTTCTTCTTTTTTCAGGGGATCCTCAAAACTGAAAAATATGAATAAAGAGAGTTCAAAAGAGCCAATCACCACACACGTTCTTTTTTTCCGAAATTACAGGGGTATTACGGTAACAAGAAGATACTCTCTCTCTCTCTAGAGTAAGCCTATAGGGATATGATATACTGCTGCGTGAACACTTGATATATAAAATAGGGCAACAGCAGGCACGGCCACGAAAGCAATTCGGACTTGAGATGATAACCGATTACAATTTGGCTATGCACCAGCCACCAGATTCAGTTCGGACTCAAAAACCGATTCCAATTCAAGCTTCAGCACCACGAGCGTGGGTTCCTAGTCGGACTTGAACACCAAGATGTACTCAGATTCAGCCAACAGAAGGTTTATATGGTAGTGCACGGCTGTGACTAGAACGTGACAAGAACTCGAAACTCTAATAAACTAGGACTACGACCAGCAACTCGACACAACCGATGCAACCGAAAACTCAACAAGCCCTAACTAAGCAGTACTAGTAAAAGCTCAAAAAAGGTTTGTAGGATTGCGGGAAAGAACTAATCTACTATTTTTTTTGGCTTTTCTGGACTATAGGTAAAATAAAAACAGCGAATGATTGGAAGTCTCACACCGATAAACCTTGCTCTGATTACCAACTGATGTGTACCCGTTGGGTGAATTCCCGATCTTTCGATGAGAGGGCGTGGGATAACTCGATTGGAGAGGAGACGACGTTCACGGCCCGACTACAGCCTTCCAAGGACGCTGCGCCTTAGCAACCGATACACCACCTCCTATGGCTGCCGCGATCTTGTGGAGCGTGACACCCTGGCCACTAGGGCACTTGTCCTGCAAGCAATCGAAGAACTAGCAAGAACAAGTAGAACAAGTACTGAATTACTAGATGTAAAAGAAGGTTTCAAACTCAATCTCCAATAAGGTGGGGTTCCGAAGACAAGAAGACGGGCGGGTAATCCAGCACGCGTGCTTACAAGCAAGTAGCGAGAGCTAAACTTGATCTAAACAAAACCCAAGTGTTCCTGGTGGCGGCTAAGGGGTATATGAACGTGGAAAGGTCGACCACAAGGGTGCTGGGGTCGAGCTCCCACCCTAGGACGCGTCCCTAATGGACCAACCTTGATATGCGGCCCACTGGGCCAAAATATGGTGGCGCAGCACCCTGGACAGAAAAACCTCTTGGTAGTAATTTGACGATTGCGGCCGCCTCAGAACAGATATGGACATGAGTCCGGATCCATATGAAAATAGACTTCATCAGAAATCATCGAAGTACTTGAACGTCCCAATCCGAGTCCATATGCGACCGTGGCGTCCGTCACAAGTTGGTGCTGTGCTGCAGTCCGAATCTAGCCTACGTGAATCCGTTTCCCTTTCGGTCCTCTCCTTGGTTCCTAAGCAAAACAAGAGTGCACACGTCTCCACGGTCTAAACATGATGGACATGAACTTAAGAGTGAACTCACCTGATGATTAAGTTGACGAGCACGATCACGAGTAATAGGACCAGTAACAAGTGGTACTTGTGTAGGCGTGGATGTATCTTGTGTAGGCATGGATGTATCGTTGGTATTGATGTCCTCACCATGCATTAGGACTAGGTACGCTATCGCGACGGTAGGAAAAGGGATATCGCGCGCCATCTTCTACTAGGAGAGAGGAAAGCTGGCTTGAGAGCCTAGGGAAGAGAAGAGCAGAGGCGGTGATGTGGCGAGCGAGAAGGGGTTGCGGTATGGGAATAAATGATTCTAGCGTTCCTTTCTAAGTTGGTAGAGGTATTATGGTTGAGAGATATCAAGAAAGTCTCAGGTAAGTATCAGAAAAGTATTGAGAATTATTTTATTTTTTTAAAAAAATACAAAATTCACCGATAGAAACATGATATGTTTTCGATCGTATTGTATCCAATATGGTATCCTATACCAAAACGTCAGTTTTCTGAAGCATTCGAGTTTCGAGGGTGGACGTCACTACTACAGAAAAGGTTATCACAGACGGTTCAAAAACGTCATTATATACGGTCTTCTGAACCGTTTTTAAGCGATAATACGCGCATCACAGACAGTTCTTGATATGGACTATATGTGATAGTCTATTTTTCTGTTTATTGGCTAGTCTCAGGAAATATTAGCCATACCCTCTAAAATAAGCAGATAACATATTACACATCTACAAGTACACATATACCGTTACAAATCAAATCAGATTACATCACAACACAAAGCAGATTATAAATTACACCACATCACATCCATTTCAAAAATCAATTCAGATATATTAACCAATTGAATGATCACTTATGTAGTGACCAATATGCAATATGTCACAAAAAGAAATTCAACTTTGTTCAAACAAAAGCTCGAATGGGTTGCCTGTCAAGAAAAGTAAAGAACTGAAAGGTGTTTTTTTAGAATAGCAGAGGTCTCGGTGACTTGGCTAAACACAAATACATTTTAGAATTAGGTAAGGAGCAACATATTGATTTTGTTGCACTTCTTGAAACGGGCAAGAGTGAGTTTTCTATCTCTAGCCTAAATCACTTATGTGGTGCACAAGATTTTATGTGGCATTGTATGCCACCTCGTGGGCAATCAAGGGGGTTCTCGTGGGAGTCAAATTGGTTTCTTTTGATATTGCTTTAATTGATGAAAAAGAATTTTATGTAAAGTTTCACTTGGGAAATAAGGATCATAGATTTCAATGGATTCTCGTGGCTGTGTGCACTTGAATCGGATGGATTCCTGGCCAAATTTTACCAAGTATTTTAGGAAGTCATTAAGAATGATTTATTGGCCATGTTCCAAGATTTACACAATAGAGTCTTGCCTCTATTCTGGTTTAATTTTGGAATAATCACGCTTTTACCAAGGAATAAAGATGTGAGGCAAATACAACATTACCGACCAATCTGTCTTATAAATGTCAACTTTAGAATTTTTACTAAAGTTGGCACTAACAGAATCATAGGTGTTGCTGAAAATGTTGTACATCCTACATATACGGCTTTCATGCCAGGTAGGAACATAATGGATAGCGTGATTATTCTTCATGAAAAAATTCACGAAATGCATAAAAAAATTAGATGGGGTGATTTTTAAGGTGGATTTTGAAAAGACCTATGATAAGGTCAAATGGCCCTCTCTTCAACAAACTTTGAGAATGAAAGGTTCCTCACCACAGTGGTGTTCGTGGGTTGAGAACTTTATTGCCAGAGGAAGCGTTGGTATCAAAGTTAATGATGACATTGGCACGTACTTTCAGACCCGAAAAGGGCTCTGTTAGGGAGATCCCTTATCGCTCATATTATTTAACATTATCGTCCATATGTTGGCTGTGGTTTTAGAACGTGCCAAGAAGGGTGGGATGATAAGTCGAGTGTTACCTCATCTGGTAGATGCTGGGTTATCCATTCTTCAGTATGCAGATGACACCATCTTATTTATGGAACATGATTTCGAATAGGCCAAAAATTTGAAGTTATTGTTGTGTGTATTTGAATAACTTTCTGGTCTTAAAATTAATTTTCAAAAAAGTAAACTATTCTATTTTGGTGCTGCTAAGGATTTTGAGACTCAATATGTCCAGCTATTTGGTTGTGGATTGGACAGTTTTCCATTTAGATATCTTGGCATACTAATTTATTATAGAAAGCTGAAGATCAGTGAGTGGAAGGGGGTAGAAGAAAGATTTGAAAAGCAGTTGAGCAGTTGGAAGGGCAAGCTTTTGTCCGCTGGAGGTCGATTAGTCCTTTTAAATTATGTCCTTACCAATTTACCCATGTTTATGTTATCTTTTTTTGAAATACCACAAGGGGTGCTTAAAACGGTTCGACTATTACATATCAAGATTTTTCAGGCAAAGTGACAACCATAAAAGAAAGTACAGGCTAGCTAAGTGGGATATATTATGTTGGCCCAAGGATCAAGGTGGTTTGGGCATTCAAGACCTTAGTGTCAAAAATATCTGCTTACTTAGCAAATGGCTTTTCAACCTGCTAAATGATGATGGTGTATGGCAAAGTCTTCTCAGAAGAAAGTATCTGGGAAATAAGACTATTTCTCATGCAGAAAGGAAGCTAGGGGACTCTCATTTTTGGACTAGCCTAATGAAAGTCAAACATCATTTCTTTAAATTTGGGTCTTTTCAACTTCGTGATAGAACTCAAATACGATTTTGGCAGGATGTATGGATTGAGAACAACCCCATCAATGCACAATACCCTCGACTTTATAACATTTTGCGGAAAAAACATGCTACGGTGGTAGAAGTAATGGCTTCTATACCACTCAATGTGTCCTTTTGTATGGCCATTACGGGACATAATTTACTGGCCTGGCATGAGCATGTTGTAAAGATTACTGGTTCGCACTTATCACCAGAATGGGATACATTTCGATGGAATCTCCATCAAAATATACAGTTTCCTATTTAGTCCATGTATACAGTCTTAATGTATCAAAATGTCCCAGTTACGAACCGACAATTGTGGAAGATTAAGGTGCCATTAAAAATAAAAACATTTCTCTGGTACTTACATCATGAGGTGATATTGACAAAAGATGACCTATCTAATAGAAACTGGAATAGGAGCAAAAAGTGTTTGCCCGTTTTGCATGGCGCGTTATACAAGCGGCTTCTAATCTATCACTTCCTAGTAGCATGACCAATATGTTTGAGAATTGGCTATTGGGGTTGGGAAAAAGACTAAGGGATCAAATTTTAGTTGGGGTTGCCGCTTTGTGTTGGTCAATTTGGCTATGTCTAAATGATGTGATTTTTTAATAGAAAAAATATCTAATCTGTTGTAGGTAATCTATATTTGCACCAACTGGTTGCGATCATGGTCTGTGCTGTAGCATTAGGAGGCCTGGGAGGTAGTTTTATCGGCATACAGATCACTAGAGATAGTTGTTAGGGATCTCTTCAACAGCTATGGATGGTGATTCAATAATAAGCTGTGTATGGATTGAGACTTTCTTTTTCATGTTTGTAATGGCTTGTTGCAACTTTCATATTAGGGATCTCTTTTTGATAGCTTTTTTACTGTAACGTTGTAATAAATGATTGGCTGTGTGTATCTTATAATGCAGAGGTCGGGAGATATAATCTTCCATTATAAAAAAAAATTAAACGGTTGAATGCACAAATACACATATGCCACTACAATTCACAACACAAGTTTCTCTACACATATGTCACTACAACTCATCAGGTTAGGCAGAATGGAACTCGCCTTTTGGATTTACAACCTTCACGCAGCAAGAAGGAAACAAGTTGTCCTCGAATTATGCTAAAACCAATCTATTCCAACGCAGCTGTAGCGCATTTTGCAACCTATTGATGGGAATATTAGAGTCGTGCATATATACACATACACATACATACACATACACATACACATACACATACACATACACATACACATACACATACACATACACATACACATACACATACACATACACATACACATACACATACACATACACATACACATACACATACACATACACATACACATACACATACATACATGTGTCGACGATCGGGATTGCCTGACCGCAAGAAGAGGGAAGGAGTGATGTGGGAGCAGGGCCCAAGACCGTGCTCGCCCAGAGGAAGGGGTGCGATCGCCATTTCGAGAGAGGGAGAGAAAGAGGGAGACTGGCACAAAGGGTTATACTGGTTCGAGCCCCTGGCACGGGTAATAGCTCTACTCCAGTCTTGCCCGGAGGAGAAAGGTGAAAGATGATGCACTGTTGTTGAATACAGGGGATGCTCGAGCTCGAGCAAGCTTCAGCTTGAGTGTGATGTATGTTGCTTCTTTTCCTTCTCCCGCGCATGGGAAAGGTCCTTATACCTCTACTGCGTAGTCCGTTACAAGAAACGGCCGGGCGAGATTCTCGGGTGCATGGCGCCAGATCCAAACATGATGCGCAGTGAAGTCGGACGGTAACGGCGTTGAAACCGTAGCCCACGTTCGCCTTAACCCTACCTTTTAAGGCCCCTCCTTCACTCGATAACTGCCGGTTTCTGCAATCCAATCAAGTCTTTCGAGCCCGACCTCGATGGCGAGCTGGGTCCTTGATCGAGTGACCTCGGGCCCAGCGGGCTTTTGTCTGTGCGGGGTAACCAGTCCCCGACAACATGAAACAATTATTGCAAGATTGACAAACCTATAGGTTATTGCTCTTCATTGTACCCATCATGAGTTACATGCTATGGCAAATGTAGAATTCATATATGTTAGTTTCCTTTGGCTGCTGGTGGCACTGAAAAATAGAATTGATTAGTTCGAGAGATATTATTACAAAGTGTGATATACGATTATTGTCTACTAGCGGATAGCAAAAACTTAAAATTATGGTTTGGCTGTGACCCTTCCTTAGAAGGCCCTTCACGATCCCCACAACTAATGGAAGCCCAGGAAGCCGAGGGAACGAGGAGTCAGCTAGAGGAAGCGTGAGTGATTGAACGAGGGTTCGCTCCTATCCTGAGATGTCTGAAGTTGAAGCTCTCAGGCCGAGTGCCTTCGCCCGGGCAGTTTTACCAACGTCGACCGAACTCCAAGAGGCCTTCGCCCTCAGAGTGCAACTCGACCAAGTCCTAAGTGAGGCCATCATCTTGGCTGGGTTTGTGGGCGTGAACCTTGGTGATCGAGGGGCCAGCCCGTCTCAGACTGACCAAGCGCAGGAATGGCGATCGGGCAAAGAGACTCGGTCCCGAACTCCCGATTCTGCCCATGCCTTGTGGCCCTCTGATGGATCTTTCCGGCCCGTTCTCCTCAACCTTAGGTGGCCACTGTACAGGTGGTGATCGACTTCACCGACACCACCGACCTATTGAGGCCAGGATTGCAAGCCACCCCATACCCTGTGCAGTTCCCAATGCCGAAAGTCACGAAGTACGTACTCAGGTGACTTCGATTCAGTGGAGTTTGTCTGAGTATACGAGAAGACCATGGAGGCAGCCGTCATGGCAAAGAGCTTGCCCCTCGCTTTCTCAGGGGTTGCTCAGTCTTGGTACCTCGCCCCTCCGCCGTGCTCGGTATACTCGTGGGACCAACATTGGGAGAAGCTATGCAAGCATTTCCAAGGTAGCAAGAACAAGCCAGTGACGTCCTTTAACCTCCATACTCTCAAGTCTGAAGTAGGGGTCGGACACTCCCCATTCGAGATTTCATGCGCCGCTTCATCCATATCCACTGCCAGTCCAGGTTATCTCTGATACAAGTGTTGTTGAGGCTGCACGCTGAGCTCTCCACAATGGGGAGCTAGCCGACAAGCTCGATCGAAAGGAGCCCAAGAACATACCAGAGCTCCCCTCCATCATGGAGAAGTACTCTAAATCCAAAGAAGAAGCGAGACCAAACGGAAATCGAGGCCCATGCCGCTACAGCCTTGGTGTTCCTGGCCCCGCCTGATCTCGAGCTCAGCCTCCGAAAGGCGTCACTGCCAACATTGGCCAATGTAGCATGTCGAGCCTAAGGTACCTCGTATGCACCGCAACGAACATACTGACGGTCAATGGCGCGGACACGAAGACTTAACTAAAGGTCTGAGGAGTGTCACGTTGGTTTTAGCCTGGTTAAATCAAACAAAAACATAAAAACTTACGAACACAAGTATATTAACGGTGCAACGTAACTAACGTCTTCTTATTTTCTTGCTCTCTTGCTTTCCCGTGCTTATTTGCTTCTTGCTTAGAAAAAACTCAGGACTACTTAAGAATTTATATCCAAACCTACAGCTCTAAGAATCATAATAGGATTCAACAAACCGAATCAGAATAGAACTCTCTCCTTGTTCTACTCGGTCCAAAATTTAATCTAACATTCATCCCTTTAATTTTGTAACATCAACTAGCTCTAAACTCTAACTTATTGAGGTAGCCGGTCTCAACTATAACTTACCTAATATTACTCGACACAGGATGACGAACATGCACATCTTCTCAACATTCTGTACTCAACTTACTTAATTCAAAATGGCAAACATATCCCTTCAACGTCTTGGTCTCATCTTCGATGGACATGATTCAGGACGGTAAACACATCCCTTCAACGTCCTTGACACATCTTCCACGAACTTTACTCAAGACGGCAGACACATCTTAAGCACTTGGACACACACTTACAAGTACTCACGCACATAAAGGACACTAACACAACGACTCGAATACACAAACGCAGGTACACCACACATTGTGTACAATACGTACCTTGATGATGGTTCACTACCTCGTCGTCTCCTGGAGCCGCATGCACCGTCGTATCCACGTTTGATGCGCTGTTGGATCCCGCTCAACACTGCATCGTTCAGCGATGATAGCCTACCCTGAGGCGTAACAGTGGTAGCTTCCCCCAGGGCAAGCGCGACACCATGATTAGAACCTCACTCTGATACGGATTGTTGGTTTTAGCCCAGATCAGCATACACGTACGACAGCAAAAAATCAAGCACAAGCACGAAAACTCACGAACACAAGTATTTTGACAGTGCGATACAACTAATACCTTTTCTTGTTTTGTAGCTCTCTTGCTTTCTCATACTTGTTTGATTCTTGCTTACAAAAAATTCACCCAGGAATTTATAACCAAACCTACGGCTCTAAGAATTAGAATAGGATTCAACAAACCAAATCAGAATAGGACTCTCTTCTTGTCCTACTCTGTTCAAACCCCTCTCCCAAAATTTATATGTATAAAAATAATTGTTGATATTTAAGGCACTTTCTTCATTTTAAGGGCAAGAAAATTCCACAATAATCCTAGATTCTAGAAATTCTCACATTAATTAGAAAAAAGAGAGAAAGATCTTCACCACTTATTTTGGTGGGGCCAGATTATAGCGGTGCAGATTAAACATATATAATAAATACAATTGTATTTCAATAATTGGAAGTAGAGCTGTATATCAAATAAAGGATCTCCACCACTTATTTTGATAGGGCTAGATTATAACGGTGCAGATTAATCATATATAAACAGAGTTATATAACAAATATAATTGTGTTTTAATAATTAGAAGTAGAGTTGTATGTCAAAGACAATTATTTCTTATATCTAAACACGTACTTGCATAGATAACTCTGTATCAGGCAGGCTAACGACCCTTCATGTCATGTGGTGCATGCCATTGTTAAGAAACCCTAATAGCCTATTGGAAGGCCTATGTGGTCCCTTAGCCAAAACCCTGGATGAGCGCTATAAAAGGAGGAGGGGTCCCCCCTTAATGTACAAGAAATCATTAGCAATAAAGAACTTCCGCTTTCGCTCTCCCTAAACACGTGTCTCTCTCTCTTTCTGTTCTCCACTCCAGATCTGTTCGGGAATCCCGGACTATTCGATAGCGAGGTTCCTTAACACGTTATCAGCACGAATTGCTCTACGGAGATCAGAATTGAAAAGGTGAGAAGAGGTGAGAATCGGTGATTGTTTCTAATCGGTGTCGTTCTTATGCATGCATCTACCTTTTGTATCTCGTACTGTTTGTCGCGTGGCATGAAGCTACGCGGATATGGCTCGAAGCTACAGTACAAGACTATTTTTTTACAATTGAATTTACTGTTCATGCAAAAAAAAAACCCGGCGCCGCCCCGCGCACGCAGCGCGTCGAAGCTGCCACCGTCGCTGCCGTCGTGTGCTCGAAGCACCGTCGCCGCGCGACTCACGGTTAAGATCGCCGCGGGTCTTGCCGCGACCGAGGCACGCGCCACGCCGCCGCCCGAGTTGTCTCGGACGCCGGCGCCACCGCGACGCGCATGATGCTTTCGCCGTGCCCGCCGCTGCCTCGCCGCCGCCAGACGCGGCTCGCAACTCGAACCGTCGCCAGCGCAGCCCTTCTGGCGCGCCACCGTGTGCCACCGGCCGCCGCCGCCGCCAAGACGGCCCGGCCGCCCGCCCAGCGCAAGAAGCGCCGGCCCGGACGCCCGGTCGCCTCGGCCACGACGCAGCCGCGCCGCCGCCGCCGCCGCTGGCGCGACAAATACGCCGCCGCCCGGCTCGGCCTCGGCGTCGCTGCCGCCGCCTCGATCCTTGCTGCGTCGCCGTCGACTTAGCCCGTCTGCAGCCCAGCCTCCGCAACGGCCGTGGCTCTCCGCCCTGACCGCGCCGTCGGTCCGGCACGAACTCCGCCCGGCCGTCGCGCCGCACCTCCACGCCTCGCCGCCTCGGCCGGCTCACAGCGCCTCGGCCGGCCCGGCCTGCGGCCAAGCCTCCCGCCAGTAGCGCCATCACCGCGACGGAGCGCTACCACAAAGACACGCAGCGCGCCGCCGCCTCGCTTTCCTTCAGGCTTTCGCGTGTCGCCGCCGCTTTCTTCCTCACCCGCGCCGCCACCGCTCGACACGTGTGCCGCCGCCCGCCGGCCAAGATGAAACCGCCCGCCACGTCGCCGCCATTCGCCGCCTCGGCCTCGCGTGCAACCGCCGTCGGCCGAACCGCCGCCGTTGCCTGAAGCACGAAGGGGGAGGCGGCGCAAGAATGAAAGGAAGGCGTGCGGCGGAAGAAGCAAAGAAGAAGAAATGGGATGGGTGAAGTGAAAGAAAGAAAAAAAAGGGAGAGAGGCGGTGGCGGCTGCGGCTAGGGAAACCCTAGCCGCATGAAGCCGTGGGCCAGAAAAGAAGGCCCACCCGGCCGACTCGCCTGGAAAGAAAAAAAAAGAAGGAAAAGAAAAGGAAAGGAAAAGAAGAGAAAAAAAAGAGAAAAAAATGCAGAAAATTGCGAAAAAATTGCCAGAAAATCAAGAAGATTTATTTGGCTCTGTTTTTAATTTTTCTTGCTTCTTTTCTCTGTTTTATGAATTTTCTTTATGAAGTTTGAATCCTTTGCTTTATTTTATATAATGCAATGCATATGAATTTATTTTTTCTGCACTTTATGCTTTTGCAACCATTTTCTATCGACACACGCAGAATCTAAACCGAATTTTGAAATCATGCGGATGTCCGCATTGTGAATCGTGAGTTTGAAGAACTGCCCCAAGCGGTCGTAACTACCTCACTTGGGCATCGGACGTAAAGATTGTTCTTGGGGCAAGAAGCTCCGCTCAGCGATTGGTCTAGGGTCCTCGCAGACGCAAAACCTCTGCACGAGCGAACGATCAAGCTCGCATTTTCTCGTGCACCACCTCTCACCACTCTAAAGAATGAATATATGGTCGAGGAGAGTGCACTTGAGCTTTGGACCGCACTTGAAGCGGTTCGAAAAGCTCAAGTACACCATCTTGCCCCAAGCACAGCAAGATTGGGTACGCTTTGAGGTTTGCGAGACTTGAGCGATGGTCGAGTACAATT
Source organism: Otatea glauca (assembly GCA_036346275.1). Classification (NCBI taxonomy): domain Eukaryota; kingdom Viridiplantae; phylum Streptophyta; class Magnoliopsida; order Poales; family Poaceae; genus Otatea; species Otatea glauca. Next base: position 28,048,168 of record CM070720.1, read on the forward strand.
ACGCCTTGCACGTAATTTGTACCAATCTTTCTCTATGTGGCAAGAAGATCACCGAGGAAGAGAAGATTGAGAAAACTCTCTACCTTCCACCCTAATGCTATCCAGAGCGCCGCAATATCGCCGGGACGCATACAAGGAGTATAGCGAATCGATTGATGTAATGCAAGTTGCGTAATCGCAAGACGATGTTCTACGCAAGAACTATGTCTCGCAGCCACCGACGAAGGCACCGCATCAAGTCAATGCCAACAGCTACAAGGTGAGAAAGCCCACTCATAGAAAGAAGGGCAGGCAGGGTGGAAAAGAGAGACCCCAGGCCAAAGGAAAGTCCAAAGCCCCTGTGAAGAGGGATGACAAAGAAAAGACGCACGCCAAGCCGTATAGACAGCAGAACCAGACGTGCTTCAAGTGTGGCACTTGGGGACATTGGTCGAAGATATGTCAAGAATCCAAGGAAGCGATCAACGCATATCAGGCTAAGAAGAAGTGAAAGTGCATCTAGGCACTTATGTTATTTTGGTGATTAATGAATGTTATTTTGGTGATTAATGACAAACACTCATAATGACAATCTATGTAAATTAAGTAAATGCTTAACTTAGTGCTTAGCAAATGACAAACCTCTAATATGATTATATTGCTATGAGACTAACTTGTTATTGCCTAGTTGAGTATCAGTCTCATCTATTTAGAGGAAAATCAAATGGGATAGTTAAGCAAAGATAAGGTATGCAATTTTGGTATCTATTCTATATTTGTTATTGCATTCCTTTCGTGCAAATGCATAGTGAACTCCAAGTAGCATGTTGATTATATATATGCACATTGGTTCATGTCATATTTATTTGTGCATATATATTCATTTGAGTTCATTATAGTATGCATGTATTAACTAGAGTTAAACTTCATATTGCTATAGATTGACTTGGTGCATGCATGTTTTATTTGTATATCTTCTCATGCAATTCTCTTAGTGAAGTTTATCTAGTGTTGGATCACATATTTACTCTTACTCCAAATATTATTTGCACATGTACAATTCGTGTATATTCTATCATGTGCTTCATTTAAGTAAAGTCTGTGATCCTTGCCATGATTTAATTGATTCATCATATTGGCAATTATATATCTCTCTAGTGCATATAGATCAATTACATATTCATCATGATGTACTTAGTAGAGAACATTTCTTATGTCAAGTGTTTCCATTTATATTGTGCTTCTTTATATGAAACACTTGTTGTAATCAACTACTCACAAAATATCAATTTATTCATATCTATTGAGTTTTTGGGACTAATGTCTTTCATGAGTAGTTTGGAAAGAATTAGGTCCCGTCTGTATGATGACCAAGGTATCTTGGAGGATGATCATTAAGTCGAGGTCAACAAGACGGCGGTGTCACCAAGAGCTGAGGACTAAGTCAAGAGCAACTTGGCGTGGAGATCGTCGAGAGGATGATCAAGTCAAGGTTGATAGGACGAGAGTCTCATGAGGTGAATCGAGTCGAGTTGGACAAGGCGAAGATGTCATCAATTATATGGTGAAGGTCTTCATGCATCGACATCAAGAAAGAAGACGGCAAATGACTAGTTCTAGACTTATATTATCTTTGATTTAATTTGAGTCTAAGGATTGCCGTACTATTAAGAGGGATGCGATGTCGAATGACTTTTAGATGTGTCAAGTGCTCAAGTGATCCATCCTTGTGAATCTTAGAAAGGAGTGGTGTTGGTAGTGCTTGAAAGTGAGGGTTGTAGGTCTCTCTTGATTTCTTTGTGAAATCTGTGGTTATCCTTTGAGTTTTGGATAGTGAGATCTTGTTGGTTGTGTAGCCCTCGTTCTTAGCTTTCGGAGAGTCCAAAATCTCTGAAATCGAGTCCGAGTCAAAAGTTATGCTCGTTTTCGCCGAGCTGCTCAATGCTTGATTCGGACTATCCGGAGTTAGTCCGACTATCGGATCATCCGAGTATCCGGATATTCATCCGACTCTCCGGTTGAGTCTCTCTGTTAGCATTTTTCAGTCAATCCGAGTATCCGGATTGAAACCGAGTCTCCGGATTGTGCGCACCGCCCCAACGGCTAGTTTTTGGGAGTTCTATATATAGCCCTTCCTCCCTCTTTTGAGAGAGCTTTTGGTGAGGCTTTTGGAGTGGATTTTGAGGGGCTGTGGGAGGCTTTGAGGGAGCTTTACCCTTAGATCTAAGTGATCCCTTGTGAGAAGGGTTGGGAAGAGTTTGGGAGTGAGTCTTGAGTTGATTGAGCACTTGATTTCATCTCCAAGCTTGTTCTTCGTGAGCATTTGTTACTCTTGGAGGTTGAGGACTCCTAGACGGCTAGGAGGTCGCCACGAGCCACCGAGCTTTGTGTGGTTGGCCGTGGAAGTTTGTGAAGGCCGTTCCGCCTCCGTAAGGGAAGGAATCAAAGGAGTGAAGACCGGCGAGTGCATTTGTGCAACACCGGAGGAAGAGGGTTGAAAGAGACCCGGCTCAAGTGTGACCGAGCCGCCTCAGCGGAGACGAGGGATCCCCTCAAGGATCCGAACTTGGTGAAAAATCATCGTCTCCAAGTTTGCTTCTTTCTCTTGCTTTAGTATTTGGTTTTGAATCTTGGGAGCCCGATCTACTCTTTTGTTGTGTTTGGCTCCAGATCTTCTATACCCTCGTGTACTGACATCATTAAGATCTTTTGTATTCAAGTAGATTGTTGAAAATTGCAGGATTTAAAATCTCTTTGAGATCCTCAATCCGAGTATCCGGATTGAATACCCCTGACACTCCGGTTAGTACCCTCGGATCGGACTATCCGAGTATCCGGATTGCATAACCCGACAGTCCCGGACTATCCGAGTATCCGGATTGAATAACCCGGACACTCCGGATTGTTCAGACACTCGGAGATTTTATTTAGCCGCAATATTTTTATTCCACGCATTTAGCTATAAAGTTTTTAATTCGCCTATTCACCCCCTCTAGGCGACATCCCCGTCCTTTCAATTGGTATCGAGCTAGGTCTCTCTTTTATTAGACTTAACCGCCTAGAGAGTAAAGGATGTCGACTAGAGGATTAGTGCACTCACATAATCCACTTGTGCTAGATGGCACAAATTATGCTTCATGGAAATTAATTATGACTTCTCATTTTAAATCCATGAGCCCCAAATATGGTGGATCGTAGATGTCGGCTTTTCCTCTCCATTGAATGAAGTTGCTCCAAGCAAGGAGAGAGGAAATGCCTACATCTCGACGCTCAAGCTACTAATGTTTTATTTTGTGTTGTGAGCGATGAAATCTTTGATAGAATATGCAATCTCAAGAGCGCCATGAAATGTGGATAAAACTTCAAGAACTATTTGAATCATCCACTTCTATTGAGGATTGCATTAAGGAAGAGATGTCGGAGATGAAACATCAAGCTCCACCTCAAGCTCAAGTGATGAAGAACCGACATCTCCATCAACCTCAACCTCCGCCTCAAGTGACGATGAAGATGCTCTTCCATCACAAATCCGTTGCTTCATGGCGAAAGGTAAGAATGAGGTAAGTGACGATGATGATGATGAGCTCACTTATGATGAACTTATGAATTTGCTAGAGGAGCTCAATAAATGTCTTGGAAAGGAGAAAAGAAATATAAAATTTTGAAGCTTGAACATGAATCACTTCAAATGATTATAATATGCTTCAAGAAAATCATGAATCCTCCTTTCCAAAGAAATTCATAAGCCTAAGGTGGATATAGGAATCTCATGTGATTTAATTGATGAAATGTCTTGCTTAAATGTTAATCCTAATATTTCATCAAAATTTGACACATCCACCTCTTGCAATGATTTACCTTGTTGCTCAAATTCAAATGTTTCCACTTCCTCTATGCATGTTGAGACTAATCTTGTAGAGGAAAACAATGAGCTCAAGGCCCAAATCATTAGATTAGAAAATGACTTGAAGAAGTGCGTAAAGGGAAAAGCCGTTCTCGATGAGATCTTGAGCAAGCCAAGGGCGCCTCAAGATAAGCGAGGACTCGGCTACATCTCCAAGAAGGAGACTAGCAAGACAAGGCACATCGAAAGATATTCGAAGATCATCAAGTGCTTTGCTTGCAACAAGAAGGGACACCTCGCCTCCGTGTGCCCTAATAAAGTGGAGATCAAGCCACAACCATCAACAATGAGGCAAACCGGCAAAGAGCAAGTCAAGAAAAAGAGAAGCTCAAAGCCTACTTGCTACAATTGTCGGAAAAAGGGACACATCGGTAAGGATTGTCCCAAAGGTATTACTCCTAAGCCTATTATTGTCAATGATCATTATTTGCTTAGGAAGGACAAAAATGGCAATGTGTTTGCCAAGTTTGTCGATTCTCCCAAGTATTTGCAAAATTATGATATTCAATTGCTTAGGAGAAATGAATCTAGAAATGTGTTTGCTCAAAATGCTAGACTTCCTAAGACCAAGAAAAATCATGTTGATCATGTGCTTAGGAAAAATAACAATAGCAAACCATTTGCTAGATTTGCTAGATATTCTAAGCCCTTGCATTGTAATGATTATTATGTGCTTAGAAAGGATCAAACTAGAAATGGATTTGCTAAAAATGCTAAAACTCCTAAGCCTCCTCAATTCAATTCCAATAAGTCGCTTAGGAGTAATAACAATCGCAAATCCATTGCTAGTCATGTTAGTTTACCTAAGACTATTAATGTTAGGGCCATTTGGGTTCCTAAATCTATTGTGACTAACATTTTTGGACCCAACAAAAATTGGGTACCAACAAGTGCCTAGAAGTTTATTAGGTGCTTGGAGATGCATTGGAAGCTTTGGCTCAATCAAGAGGATGATTTCATCATATGAAAAAGGAAGCCAAGCTTGAAGACATTCACTTCAATCATAAACCAATGCCATCTCGGGTAACAAGTATTTAAATTGATTCTTATAGCTTATAGCCTTGTGTAGGTTATATTGCATTATTCATGAAAATCAATTTAGAATTGCTTGATTATATGCTTGCTCATGCTTATTAGTTGTTTTGATTGCAATCTTGAGTAAGTTTGGGATAGTGGCACATTAAGGGGGAGTGCTAAATCATAACCATGTATATTACATCCCTACATGTGCCCATATTTATATAAGTGCAAATATATATTTTCAAAATCAAGCCATTTAGCCAAAAGTCAAAATTTTGTATACCATTAGTATTCTTGTGAAAACTAGTTGCAAAATGTATACAAATATATTTGAAACGTTTTCAAAGGTTTTGGCTTCACAAAATCCATTTTGAAAAGAAAATGAGTTTCATGATCAAAATCTAGATAGTAGTATCTTGTTTTGGATTTAAACTTATAATTTTCATAGTATTAAATGTAAAATGAATTTGAAAGTAATTCCAAAACGAAAATCCTAGAGTTGGTCATTCTTAACAATTCTTGTGTTCAAAAGACTTTCAAAAGACCAACCTAGTGAGAGTTATTTGATTTTGAAACTCATGAAAAACTATATTTGACCCATAATGGTCATACTATTGCACTTAGTGAGTTTCTCCGTTTAGACCGGATCTTGTGTAGTATCTTGGTTCAAAATGGTATCTTAGACTCATACACAAAATTCAAATCTCTATATCTCATCTTATTCTTCATTTGAATCTTGTGTTGAAATATTTGACTTTGTTTTACAAATAGCTATTTCAAAAGGACCAATTTGGTCAAAAGTCAAATCTTATATTTAAAAGGCCCAAATTTGTGAAGAGCTTTATAAAAGTATTCTATTATGTATTTCAAATGTTTTACAAGCTTTCAAAATGAAAATTCTATATTGAAATCAATTTTAGCCCGAAAAGTTTTTGGTTTGAACTAAAATAGCTTATTTAAGCATATTGCTCAAATCTTAGCATTCAAGTTGGATTTCATTATAAATGTTGGCTAGAAACCATCTTGATAATCAATTCTAAGCCATGGAAATTGAAATTGCATGAAATCCAAATTGAGTTGTATTTTAAGGCTTTTTATGAAAAACTATTTCCTATTTAACTTGCTTCAAAAGGGTTAAAAGCAAAATATTTGTTTGAAATGCAAAATCTTATGAAAATAGTCTTCTAAAATGTTTTCAAATGCATTTCAAATGTTTTCAAGTATCTAACCCTTGGCTAGAAGCTAAAAGTCAAACTTTGGCCTAAAAAGATCTTTGTGATCTTGCTTCTGCATTTAACTTCAAATTTTTCTAAAGCAAAATCTATTTGGAGTTTGAAAAAGTGGTCAATACAAAACTCATAGGGTTGGTCATTTTAAGCATTTCTTTAGTTCAAAGTTTTTCCAAACGACCAACCGTTCAAAAGTTATAGCCATTTGAATTTGGCCAAAATCATCCAATTGACCCAAAATGACCCGTTGTTGCATTTTGTGGATTTCGCCATTTGAATTGGATTTATTTGCATATCTTGGATTGAAACAGTATTTCTTACTCATACAAAGCTATGAAAGTTCAAATCTCCATAAATTTCAATCCGGAATGCATTTTGAGTATTTGGCGAAAATTCAATTTCTTTTCAAACCTACAAAGCGCATCTTGTCATATCTTTTGAACGAAAATTCCTTTTAATGAAATTATTCTTGAGAAACCTTCTAAATAGTCCAATGTTTATTTCTGGAAAGTTTCAAACCATTTGGACTCAATTTGAAAAAGTTTTGACTTTTCTTCTCTTTGAGTAAAAATCATGCCTACAAAGCAAAATTTGGCATATCTTTTGATTGGAGACTCCTTTTTAGAAAATTCTTTTTGGAAAAGTTTCTTGGGAGTCTAAATAATGTTTATGCCTAATTTCAAATAATTTCAACTTAATTTGAAATAGTTATGCCTTTTTCTCTCTTTCGATCTTATTTGGCATACTCTTGCATTAAGTTGGATTTTACGATTTGAATGGATTTGATTATGCAAATAGGCTTATAAACATCTCTCTAAATCATATGAAGCCATATAAGTGCATATTACCATTCAAAACTCATTTGGTTCCATTTTGAGGATTTGGTGAAAATCTTAATGTTTTATGTGTTTCATATGCATATTTCATCATATTTCTCAAAATGAAATTTATTTATTGAAAATCTTTGTTATAAAACCTTCTCTCACATATGGAGTTCATATCTGAAAATTCTCAAATTTATTTGAACTCATTTGCAAGATTGTTGACTTTATTTGACTTAGTGTCAAAACTAAACCTCCAATGCCCATTTTGATCTAATTTTTGATTGGAGGTGATATTTGAGAAATTCTTTTGGAGAAGTCTCTTGGATGTTCATGGATCATTTCTGCAAAATCTTATGGCTATTGGACTTCATTTGATCAAGATTTGATCCAAATTCAAAATGTTCGCTTTTAGGATGAAGTGAACAACCTCGAGTATCCGGTAATATATCCGGAGTATCCGGATTATCCGGACACTCCGGATCAAAAACACCGGAGTATCCGGGTTGTACTGCTCGGCCCAAATTCTTAAATTGCTATCTATACTTTCTTGCAATATCTTGTTCATCCTATTTTTGGGTTTCTCCTTTGCTCAAATCAATATTCAGTCTTCATAGCCCTCGAAGAGGATTTAGCCGGATCTGTCGCGTTGATGATTTTTGTATTTGAGCAATAGTTTAAAAGTTATAATCGACTTTGTGCTGCTATTTGCATCTTTTGAGATTTTAAGAGTTTTAAATTGGAATCTTGGCAAGCCTTTCAAGATGAAAACTAAGTGAACTTATTCATTGCTCCAAGCTTCTAAGTGGAGCATATCTATTTAAGTTTTCATTCCAATGAAAGTGCATCTTTTGGCTAAGTTATTCGGAAATTGGATTTAATTGTAACTTAGCCTCAAAATGTTTTCTCTTGCATAACTTCGAGTTTATTATGGAAAAGAGAAAATTTCCCTTGTAAGCTCAAGAGTGAGTTTGAATGTGTTTTACTCATTGTCTCTCTTACAAGTGGGTGTCAAGATTAAATTTGAATGAGTTTCAAATATTTTCACTATAAAGTGATGTAATAAAATCTTTAATTGATATCTTGAATTGTTTTAAATTGCATGCAAAGAGTATTGTCTTGTATATCATATATATCATGCATGTTGTACTTAGACATTATCAAACTAACTTGGGTCAAATTAAAAGATATTTGTTCCCGGAAATCGTGTGCTTGTCTATTGATGTTCAAGGTATTGGAAAAGGGGTCATCTTCGACGGTGGGATGAAGGAAATGGAGAGGAGCTACATAGTACGAGGGATCTAAGACCGGGCGCGGTGATCATGACCAATTCGAACATGCGGTGGACAAGAATCGACAAAGGGACGTGTTTCTTTTCTGACCATATTCAATAATGTCTGTGCACACCATTATGCTAAATTGTGTTATTCTAAATGGTGTTGTATTTTTCAATTGATATGATTAATTGGTATCTTTCAAGAGGTATCCTCTAATCCTAAATTGTTTTGAAGTGTCATCTAACTTGCATTCGGCATTATCAAGAACTAAAAGATACATATGGGTGACACATTGCAAAGAGGTATGCCCTTGATAAGTTTATGAAATTCTTGATCATGAAAGTGCATCTTACTTATACAACCTTGATTCATGATCTTGTATACATCTTGTGATCATATAAGCAATTCCTTCTTGTGTAATCTTCTTTATATGATCTTGATTGTTAGAATTTGATTTGATCATGAGCATGTGCTTAAATTATATAAATTTGCTATATGATCTTAATGTTTAAAGAATATGTGAAATCATATTCGTGTGTCATGTTTAAGCATCACTTATATCCTAAGAATCATGACTTCTTTAATTTGGTATAACTAGAAAATCTATTACCTAAATCTTGGAAATAATTGGTATCATATCTTGCCTAGATTTAGGGAGCTTAATATTATTGTCCTATTACTAGCTCCTTATTTTTATTTTATTTCTCCCTAATCTTTTTATTGAGTGTGCAATCAAGGGGGAGAACATATTTTATTGAATAAACAATAAGAATCTTTTAAGCACCTTTTTGGGATTAATGACAAAAGGGGGAGAATTTATGGAATTATCAATTGTCCCCTAATCGATTGACAAAAAGGGATGATTTGTAAGTATGATCTCTTATTGTATCTTTATGCTTGTTTTAATGTTAAAATATCTTAATATTGTCATTTGGTGCAATTGATAATAGGTTTGTCATAAATCACCAAAAAGGGGGAGATTGAAAGTGCATCTAGGCACTTATGTTATTTTGGTGATTAATGAATGTTATTTTGGTGATTAATGACAAACACTCATAATGACAATCTATGTAAATTAAGTAAATGCTTAACTTAGTGCTTAGCAAATGACAAACCTCTAATATGATTATATTGCTATGAGACTAACTTGTTATTGCCTAGTTGAGTATCAGTCTCATCTATTTAGAGGAAAATCAAATGGGATAGT